>CM061364.1:2400000-3600000 GCA_030867105.1 Liasis olivaceus
GCCATTTTTGTTTGTTCTGACAACAGGGATTTTTTTTTTTTTGGAAAAAAGTAACATATTGGAAAGTTCGACCTATTTACTAATGCCTGGCTCTGCGCTCCATTTCCATTTCTATCAAGACATCGATAGCTTGGGCGGAGGCGTGATTATCGCCGAAAGACAAAAATGAAAGAAGCGCATTTGTCTTCCTTAGTCAGAGCTTTCAGACTCGGCCCCATCTCACAGAGCAGCTTTTGGCCATCTACGTCACCCCCAACAGTGGTGGGATGTCCGTAATTACATATCCATGAAGGAGAGGGGGAGAGAGGGCAAAGCTGTGAGAGCTAGAGCGGAAAGAGTTAAGCGCATTCTCTTATCCCCAGAACAGAGAGGTAGAGATAAGAGAATGAGACTTGCACCTCCCTGAGGAATGCAGGATGTTTGTCGGGTGACTCTGGGAATTGCTTTCACTCTGAGAAGATTCTGTAACGGGACTGAAGCCAATAAACCATGCTGAATTGAATCTGTACTGTCTCCTGGAGTTTCCTGGGCTAATCCTGACAAAAGCAGATGTTAGCCATTACTGCACATTCAGGAAAAGTGACACTGGCAGGTCTACAGAGGAGTTTACGTGGCCTGCTGAAAGTTCCAGTTTCCCGGGGTGGGAAAAGGGCCTGAACTTCTGAAGAGCTGACGTCAACCAGCTTGGACGCTATTTTGCTAAAGGCGTCAAGAGTCCAGATTTTGGCAGCGGGGGCCATGTTCTCCTGGCCACCTTCAATCTGAGATCCTTCCAATGTGTTGGGACTCCCTGTGTGTTCTCAGCCAGGATGGCATTGGCACTCTCTTTCCTGCTCCAGAAAATTAACCAGACCTTAGCCTTGTCTAGAGGAAGATGAGAAACACGGGATCTTGGTTGAGACTGACTTGCTTCTTCGACTTGCTCACACTGACTTGCACCCCGGACCTTGAGAGAGACCGCTGGATGGCGTTTCTTTCTCCCGGCTGAAGCGCTTGCAAAAGACACCCGTGATTTCTCTCAAAGGACTTGGAATCTGAACTGAAGGAGCTGGCAAGCGCTTCCAAGAACATCCCAGCGGGATACACAGCTTGCAACGTCTTAGGACGATGCTCCTGAGATACAACTAAACGTATATGGTCTTTTTATATAGTATGATTTTTTAGCTCATTTTCTAAGAGTTTCTTTTCTCTTAGGTCTGAAGCAGCAGCAAAAGATGCTGACGATCTTTTGGCTGCTTGGCCCAAATTCAGAGAGGAGTTGCCTTCAAATTGGTCACGGAATGCCTTGGTGGTATGGGGTCAACCTAACCATGGCTTCCACCGAGTCACAGGATTTGCCCAGAGCGGGCTGAGTGTAGAGGAACAGAGAGGTGACCTTGGAGGTGGTAGGCAGAGACTGTTAGCCAAATAGGAGCTCAGTCTGAGAAAACAAGAAAGTGTGAGAAAGAAACTGAAGGTTGCCCCGCCTTGATGCTCTGCGGTATATGAGGGCAGGATGGGGAAACACTGCCAGGTTTCAAGATTCTGTTATTACAGCCAATAGCAATAAAATAAAGTTCTAGTATTTCTTAGGGTCTCTGTTTCCTGACCTGGCCTATCTTGAAGGGTTGACCCTGGGCAGATTTGGGCCCCTCAGCACCGGCTCCCTCTTTATCCAACTATTTATTCATCTGGGCATTAGGGATCCACCCAGCAGGGAAAGCTTGCTCGGTCAAGGGCACAGATACAAGCAGGAAAAATCAAAACAAAACCCTATTGAAGGCAATCAATACTATCTGCAGCAAGCAAAACTGAATTTCTGAGAGCAAAGGCTGAAATCATTGAGAGAAAAACACGGGCAAAACCTACAGAAATAAAACAGCTTTAAAAATAGTCGCTGGAATATACAAAATTGGATTTTTAATGCCGAACAAATACTCTCAGGCCAGGCCAATCTCTGCCCCGCAAGAGAGGTATTGAAAAGACATCTCCTGAATATGCACCTAGTTAAAATACAGTGAGTTTTTCTTCTTCATGATACAGGTTTGTGAGCCTGCTGTTAGATATTTCATAGTTCGTGGGCTCTTCCTCCTCTCTCTTTTTAATTTAAACATCTAATTTAAATTTGAAGAGGATATAAACGCAGCCCGCTTTTCAAAAGGAAAGCAGCTTTGGGCGAAAAACTGAGTGGAAGCGAACAGGCACCTAAGAAGTACAGCTGAGATGAGGGTTGGATTGGTTTTAAAAAGCCGTTTCTCCGTGGACACCTTCAATGGGTCATTCCTGCCAACGGCCAGAGAGGTTCTGCATAACGCCAAAGCTGCCACACTTCAAATGCAGGGAGTCCATACAGGGGTCAGATCGCGTTTCTGGAGGTGGTGGTGGTTTTTGAAAAGAAGCTGGCCAGCCATTTCTCAGAGATGGCTCCCTTGCCTTTCCTGCAGGGGGTTAGACTAGCTGGTCTTAGGGATCCCTCCCAACGCTACAATTCTCCGATTCTATGATTATTTTCCTTGCGCTTCCGTTCCGGGGGAAGCAACTCCTCCCGAGAGCCGGGGACGAAGGCACCCACCTGGATCATGTACAGCTGGGCAATCCGATATTCGTCCACGCTCATCGGAAGAGGAATCCGATATTCTTTTATGAGCATTTTGAAATCCGGGCACCCTTCTGATCCGGTCGGAAAGGCGAGCCCCAAGACGTTTACTGGAGGCTGCTTAAACGACAGCGGAGGTGGACATTTCCTGCAAGGAAAGCGGAGAAAGAGAGAGATCTGTGGAAAAGTTGGCTTTGACGGGGGCCCTTCCTTGAGCAAAGAGCGAATTCACCTTTCTTTTCCTCCATGGAGTTTCCCAGTTCCCTAGTCTGGACCCAAACCTATGGGGAAGGCGGATTAGTCCTGCCTAGGCAAGCTTAAAATCCCTGGACAGCATAGATGGGTGAGAAGAACAGAGTCGTGACGTGGAGGCTGGTTGGAGCGATCAGAAGAAAAGTCCTACCTGCTGGCACGAGGTTTATCACTCAGGTCCCACCAAACCCAGGCACAGGAAAACTGGGGGGGGGGGGGGGGTTATCCGGGCTCACATGGAGAGAGGCCTGCGGGCGCTCCCCCCAAATGGCAGCCTGAAGACACATAGTCTGAGAGCCAACGGTCAAAACTGCTCCTGGCCCTGGAGGGTCACTTCTGTCTGGACCCCCGGAGGAGGACATTTCAAACCCCAAGGATTCTGTTGGATAAGGATCATCGCCGATAGGAATAGCTTCATTGTGCAGCAGGCTGCCTTCCATCTCTCTCTCTCTCTCTCTCTCTCTCTCTCTCCCTCTCCCTCCCTCCCTCCCTCCTTCCTTCTAAGCATAGGGGTAGTCCATTTTTTTTTTAAATGATTTATAGATGGGAGGAAGGGACTGAGAGTTTGGCAGACCTGACCACCACAGGGCACCTCCCTGGCGAAAACTAACTGTGGTCAAGGGGCTACAATGGAGAACAAGTCCACACATAGACCCGTGGTCTCTTGAACCCTTTGCAGAGCAGGCAGGCTAATCAGGGCAAATCCCGCTGTCGTGTCTGAAGAGTTTCACACTCCCTATCCAGGACCGCTGGTGCTTTTGGCACCCTTCTTGCACTGGCACAGCCACTCTCTCAATCCTCCCAAGGAACCCCATGGTGGGGAAGCCAAGAGACTTTTTTGCAGCCCGCGCAAGCCCTCTTTGCAAGCCGGCATCTCCCGGGATCGCTGAGCGTCCCAGAAAGGCGTTGGAAGAGGTCCTTCGCAGCAAAACATCTAAAAACTGCTGCTTTGCGCCCAGGACTTCCAAAACCACGCTTGCCCTCGGCAGTGGATTCTTGAAACCCTCCTCGCAAAAACAACAAAAAAAGAGAGTATCAATACGGCTGCCTCGTTAAATTTCACAGCTTCTCCATAAAGGCCTTTCGGTGCAACTCCTCCTCTGGAGCTGCAGCGCGAAAAGGCCTCGTAAGGAGAAAAGAGTTTTTTTTTCCTTCCTTAATTGGACTCCCTGTCTGGAGGCGCTGATCGGGCTGGGGAAGGAAGGCGGAAACAGAGCTCCTGATGTTCGGTTCCTTTTCACACCTGGTCAAGCATGAAGCCAAACCACCTCGGAGCACCAAATGCACTGAACTGCCACCCAAAACCTGTCCTCCCCCCCAACACACACGTCTCAGTCCTGGAGAGCTCTGTCCACCGAGGAAAGACTTGCGCTTTAGACATGCACCCAAAAACTGCCTTACAGGTCACTTCCACATTTTTGAGCTCTCTTGTGGAAAAGAAAAAAAAGGAGCTGTTGTCAGCCCTTTGAGGTAGTGCAGACAAGAAACTGAAGCCATGAGTACTAAGACTACCTTTATTGTAAGGATCCAGTAACAGAATCCTGCAAGTCTGAAAGCGTTTCTCCCCTCCTTTCCTTTTACTCTCCAGAGAACTAGGGAGGATCCCTTCTGAGACGCTTTCCACACCCCATTCCTTCCGAGGGTTCAGCTGCCTCTTATCCGACCGTTGCCCTGGCTGCGGCTCTTCCTCCTGTCTCCCAAGGTTATTCTCACAGCCCGTTACAGCCATCTATCCCCCCTGCCTTCCTGTCCGGATTGCCTTGGAAAAACCCAGCTTGGCAGCCACCTTGGAATTTACTGCATCTGTCTTAACAAGGGTACCGCAGCCACCAGAATCCGCCACCACGAATCCTCCATCCGTAACATCTGGACTGGGGGTGAGCAGAAAGAGGGACGGGCCGCTTTTCCAAGCGATGTGCTGCTAATTAGCACGACAGATGTGCTGCTGAAGGGAGTCGTGACAAGGCAGCACCCGACGCGGCTTCAGCACAGCCTTCGGTGCCGAGAAAGCGCATTGCTCATTTGCACAGCGACATGATCGTACGGCGCACACTTCCAGGAGTTGGGCTTGATCTTTTTAGACCCTGAGGTCCAGGACAGGATGATTGTGGCTGGGCGCCTGCACCACCCTTAACCACAGTTTCTTTAACCCTGTTTTCTTTAAAATAAGCCACAATAGTTCATCCAACAGGACTGCAATATTTAGGAAAAAGTCAGGGCAACACAGGCTTGCAAACCTTGCTCGATGCTCTATTACTGAGAAGGCAGGAGTTCACTTCCCCGGAGGGAACACATTTATTTTGAAATTAAAATAGAATTGTACTTCCTTGAAAGTACCTCTTTGTGGAGGGATGCTTACATTTGGGGGGGCGTTTAGAAGGAAAAGAAACAGCCATCAACTTGTATGCAAAGGAAGAATTGAGATGGGGAGTTAAAATGCATTCGGAAGGAAGAGACACGGGAAGGAAGTGACAGGATTGACCAGCCAATGTGAAAATCATGGTTCGGTGGGAAAATGGACACTTTGCCCCTGCCCGCTGCAGAAGAGTTTCTAAAAATACCTGGCTGGCAAAGTTAATAAAAGCAGATTAAGCTTGGGGAGAAATGAGACTGATGATGGTTTGAATCCAGGAGTACCCGTGTCCCGTTGGCTCCTCTACTTGACTTTGGCCATTTATTTATTTACTTTATTAGATTTATAAGGCTGCCCAGCTCTGTCTCAAGGCACCAACGACCAGGCTCAACTTATCTGACTTCGGACATCTTATGTGAAGACCCAGCTCTCTGGAGAAGGCTCTAATGCTGGGAAAGATGGAAGGAAAAGAAGAAGAGGACGACCAAGGAGGACGATTAGTTGCAGAGGTGATGGAGGCACTGTTGGAAGATCTGAAGAACCAGGTTGGGGACAGATCCTCCTGGGGAAAATCCATCTACATGGTTACTAAGAGTCAACACTGACTTGATGGCACATAATCAATCAAATCAAATCAATCAATCAATCAATCAAAACCAACTCTGTATCAATGAGAGCCAGCTTGTAAAGCTAGCTCCTTTACAATGGCCCTCCAAGCCTGTCAACCTGATAGTCAAACCTGCCCTAAACCTTTTGGTCATACTCACTGCTTTACAAGTTGTATTCCATTCAAAGGCCAAGCAAGACCTTTGGTTGAAAAAAAGCTGCATGCTCTTTTTCCTTCCGGGGTGGAGAGATGCTCACTTAAGTTGGAGATGTACTGAGGGGTCTTTTACGCCTGAAGTTCCCTCACTCATCTCCTGACTCGTTAAGGTTATTCAGTGAACTGACTTGCAAGTTCAGGAGAAAACTCTGTGCGAAGCTGCGAGCGTTGAGCGTTTTGCAATTGCTCAGCTTTGCAAAGGCTACAAAATGCTTCGTTTCACTCCAGCAATTTCTGCCCTTCTATTTTAGCCAAGCTACTGAAACAGAACTTGATCTGACTTCTGCAAATCAAGGGGAAAGTTGACATCCCCTGCAGACTGGCATGGCTAGGTGACATATTTTAAGACCGATCTGGGTCTTAACAAATATTTGATGAATGCGTGCTTTGATATATACCTGAGGTTTGTTATCTTCAAGTCTTGTACAATTGGATTTCCTGATTCTCTTTCCAGCTGACTGGCAGATAAACAGTGACTCTACATGAGGCCTTCAATTAGTACTTCTGAGCACGTTCCTTGGTGCCCAGCATGCTCCTTGCTCTACCTATTTTTAGGTCTAAAGATCGTTTTAATAATAATTTAAAAATGAATAGGAAAGGAACATGCCGCAAAGCAAAATCTGCTTTGTATTTTCAGTGCCTTTGGACCCCAGCCTTCTTAGAAAATCAGAGGTGGCTGCAACTGTGCTTTCTGGGATCTCGGCATCTGGGAATCGGTCCCCCCCCCCCCCATGACATTTATTTTGCAAGAATAACATGCTCTCAAAATCCAGAATGTGCCCACTCACCCCAAACAGTTGGGTAATGCCGAAAGGAGCCAGCCTCGGCATTCATAATGCATGCAATTATGGATTTCTTTCAAAATCGTGCCACCCCAAGGAATAAGACAGCGTGAGAAACCACAGTTCTCAGCAATACATTTTAACCTAAGTGACACATGCTAATGGGAGAGCTGTCAGTAGGGTAACTAGCACTCTGATACAGTTGAATTACTTTCAGATCGGGAATGGGGCCCGCCCTGCGCACCAGCGATCAGCTCTGAGAATCAGCACAAGCCAGCGTTAAAATCCCCACGTTGGAGACCGACAACAGCTTCGCTTACCGGAGTCAGGCCCAATGCAGCCACCACCCAGATGTGCTTTACAAGGCATTTTGAGAGCCACTGTAATTTCCCCAGTTTTTAGCAGGCCACGGGTTGCTAAGTGGCTTGACTCTGCCCAAAGACCAGCAACTTAAAACATACTCTGAAAAATCCAGAAGTTTGTGCAATAATATCAGTCGCAATAAAACGGACTGTAGGATTGAAAAGGATGGAAAACGATGCATTGCAACTCGGAAGGGAAATGAACCATCAGCTTGTTATCTGTCTCCGTGGCCCACCCGTTGCCTTGTAAAACCAAGCGGCATTTTGGGGTTACTGGCAAAAATGAGCTAGAGAGAATGAATTCATATGCCGAAGCCCTAAAGTCAAGAGTTCCGTGGCCGGGTTGGGTTGGAGCCTCTGGAGGTTTCCCAGCGTGATCAAGTTTTAATTTTTAATGTGATGGGAGGGGAACTATCATTAAATCCACGGGTAGATGGTGGTGGGGTTGAACTTCAATTACATTTCTACATCAATGAATTCAAATCAAATTTCATTTTTGTCCATCCATGGTTTTGGAGAGGGGAACCTGCAACGCCAAGCACAGCTCTCGGCTCTGCAAAAGTTGCGTCTCCTTTGTCATTTTAATCAAATCTCTTTTTCCTATGCCATTAGCTTCATGTAGTATAAGTCACACCTTATTAGTAGGACAAAAGGGCTGACGTAGAGAGTAAGAGAGATGACCTTGAGGGAATAAGCAAGAACCATTATCTAGGCCAGTGTTTCTCAACCTTGGGAACTTGAAGATGGGTGGACTTCAACTCCCAGCATTCCCCAGCCAGATTCCACAGCATGGCTGGCTGGGGAATCCTGGGAGTTGAAGTCCACCCATCTTCAAGTTCCCAAGGTTGAGAAACACTGATCTAGGCAAAGGGGGATGAAGCATTTGTTAAGTCCTGGGAATCAAGATAACATTCAGAAGTGGCTCAGGTAGACACCTCCCTAATTCACTGGATTATAAGAGGAGGCCAACACAACCAGACTTGCAAGATTCTGCTATTATAGCTCATCTCAACGAAGTGTAGTTCTGGTCTTCCTGTGGAGTTGATTTCATGGTGTGGTCTACCTTGTGGGGCTGAGAGCCAACTTACTTTAGGAGCTAGTACACACATGGATTCCTGCAACGCGTTTATTCATAACGTGGCCAATTTGGGTAAGGCTTTGTCTGTGAAGAGATCCCAGCCCTTGCGATGTGTAGATCATGGCTTGGTGATTAGCACATCATCTCGGGAACCCAGCAAGCAGTCGGAGTCACCCATTCCAGACCAAGTAAATAGATTCTGATAGACAGAAAGATCAGGGAAGGGCATTTCCATCTCCCTCATATTCCCTACCCATCTATGCTATCGCCCGACACGGCTTGTGACAATTAAAAGGAAAAGAGACCCCAAGGGAGAGGCGCAGCATTGCTAAACAGGTCCTCTCCCACCCACCCCTGCAAGAGGAAAAACACAATCTTTTTCAAACCAAGCCAAACTAGTGCAGTTTTGTTCTGGAAAGACTCCCAGGACTTCTGAATCATTTGAATAATAAGAGATTCAGGCAAAAGCAGGTTGTGATTAACCTCCAAGAAGGCAGAGACCAGACAGCCTTCAGACGCCTATCTAATTTTCAAAGATAGATAGGCGCTGGAATCGGCAAGTGTGCAAACCCAGCTCTCAAGCTGTTTTATTGCAAGTGTCTCCGTGCCCTGCTTGACACAGCTGTCTTGGCGTGACTGTCTGAGATGTCTAGCGCTGGGCCAGAGATGTTTCCAGCCCCGTTCTTGGCCTTCAGATGGACGCAGAACAAGGAATATCTTAAAACACTTGACCCAACCGTGACCACTTGTGAAGGAGGATGGCATCCACCCTGACCTGCAGAATTTAAACAGTTCTGCTTCAGTAGCTTGGTCAAGATCAAGGAGCAAAGTTCGTTGCAACCCTACTAAAATCCAAAACATCTTAAAAGGCGGCCAAATTGGGTTTTCTTCTGCAAGTTGGTTCACTCCTTGGTTTTTTCCCCCACTCCCCGTATTCCTCGTCCAAACGATCAACTAATATCTCGGTCTCCTCTGACTCCCCCCACAGCGTCAGGAAATCAAGGGACCTCTTTGGGTAGAGGGAGAGCTCTGATTGCATATGTGAAAGATGCCCCAAAGAAATGGAGATGGTACCAGAGAATGTCGCAATTCAAGAAAGGCCTACGTGGGTACTTTTAGTCTTTGTTTCTATATGACAAGGTTCTGACATCATGTTTTGAATTTAAGAGCTCCCTGGGAAGCTAATGTTTAATCGGGAAGAAGTATGGAAAATGGCCAAATGCAATGCAGGTAGCTAACGAGTAGCTATTAAATCTTGCTACAGGTCACAGCGTAGTCAAATATTTCCCTGTGGCAGCATCGCATAAAAGAAAGGAAAGAGAAATGCAAACATTTTTCCCAGGTGTTACCACCAACTCACAAATACGAGATCGTATTTCCTCCACCAACATTAATGGGGGGGGAAGGCATTAAATTTTAGCCTCTCCTACCATATTAACACGGCACCCACATCTGTTCCCTCTTGCAATGTTTTCGTCTCCGAGCTGGGGTCGAGCAACAGAAATCGGTGACCACCGGAAAATTCGCAGATAGAGTTATCCTGTGGCTGAGGAATGGAATGGGATGGAAAGCCGCACAGCTGGTGATCGACTTAATCCACGAGAACAGCACAGCCAAAAAATTCAGGTCGGGGACGTTGGCGTGAAATCCTACAAAATCTGATTTCCACATGGAAAAACTCCAGATATCAAGAATAAGGGGAAGAAAAACATAGCACATCCCACCTGTTGACAGCTGGGGTTGCGGACTCTTAGAGATATGCTTGAAGGACACCTCTAAAAACGAAAGAAAACAGGAAGGACCAAAATAAAGCTAATTGTGATTTCATTAACTGGAATATAGTTTATTCCCCAGTTGTGCATTTATTTGTTTTCTCTGTCTATCTGAGTGGGGATAAGCTAGATGGAAGGTGGATGGACTCAGTTACAGTGGTGATGGGTGCACCATTGGAAGACTTGAAGGACCTGGTTGGGGCAGATCACCATGGAGAATATCTATAAATGTGGCTGCCAAGAGTTAACACCACCTTGATGGCACATGGTCAACTAACCAATCGATCTTTTTTGGGGCTCTGAGGGATTCTACCTTAGATTTTGGGAGGCCCAGAGGTGGGCTACTCAATCCTAGACTTCTTTTCATGGGAAATTAGAAGTCTGGCTCCCCTCCTGGGTTGAAATTCCAGGAATCCTATCTTCCTGTGGCTGAAGGACATTATTTATAAGTATTTGGAGTGGACCACCACTGAAAAGATCACATGGTAAAGCATCTCCACTTAGGACTGGAGACAGCGAGAGGACGCTATATGCCAGGTTGTCCTCTCTGCCTAGAATGACCTTCACCAACATCTTACGCAACCTTGGGGCAAACCGGCATGATCCCTGAATCCATTTAGCAGCTTAAAGCTTTGGCACCTGAATTGCCTCTCCCAACCCATCTCCTCTTCTTTTTTTTTCCCAACTGTATGTCACCTTGTCAGAAAAGTGGTGCAGAAATGTAGCACTGTTGTTTTAAAAATGAACATTTTAAACCCAAGTGGTAGCCAGAGAGGGTCAGACTTTGACTTTCTCGTGGCCTTCAGACCACAGACGTTTCTCCACCAATCTAATTTTGGTCGCTTTGCTGATGTGCAAAAAGTCACAGATTGCTGTGTGCCCCAAAGGAGCTTTTGGCAAGTCCTCTGTTTTCAGTAAACCCATTTCTATGCTTCAGTTGTCCCAGGCTGTAGTCTTCAATTCTCCTTCCTGCTGCTGACCCTCCCTGCTCTTCTGCCATGGAAACTAAAAATACCTGGCTAAAAATATATGTTAACAACAGAGAAAGAGGGGGGAAAAAAGGTAGGGAGAACTGAAAATAGTTTTAAAAAGAGCTGGGGGTGGTGGGGAGGAGGCAGATCCACCAGAAATAGACATTGCAGAATCTCAAAGGAGCATCTTTAAGGAGATAAACTGTAAGACGGTCCATCCAACCATCAAATCTTGGTCAAAATGATTGGGATAAAGGAATGGGTTCTCGGAAGATTCAGTTTGCCAAAAACCATCTGCAGAGAAACGGAAAGATGTGATTTCTCTGAAAGACCAGGTTATAAACCCAGGGCCTGGGATTACAAATGTGTCCTGAGGATTTGTAAACAAAAGTTAATCATTCCTGAAATAAGAGGAAAATAAAGTTTTTCATAGTTCTGGCCCTTTCCTCTAGTAGCTCATGTTCTAATGCTGGTTGTTTTTCCCACCGGCACATCTGCCAACAATATTTTTGGGAGATGCCAAAGAGATGGGAAATACTTGCCCATCTGCTCTGCCCCTTGGGGTTAGAACATTACTTTAGAGCAACCAGGCGCAGAAGACAACAGAGAAGCATTTTCCATGAAAACAGGGCGAATGAGTCTAGGCATTAATAGTTAAGAAGTATAAACATTATTATTTCATGCTGTTCTGATTGATCTGAAGGACCATTAAGGAACAAAATGAATAAACCTGCTGAAAGCCAAAACGACAAATCGCACATGAGTGAAATTGGCAGAATCTAAGTACTGAGCTGTTTTCGAGACAGTCGATTGCATTCAGCCCAGAGAGAGATCAATTCACTTTCCTACGAGTCGTGAGGAAGTCATCCTCATGCCAGGCAAATCTTTCATAACTTGAGGGCCTTCGCGACATAAACAAGAGCTCTACCAACAGTGCTATCTGAAAGGTTTCACAGGGACTAGAACCTTGAAAAAGATGCTTTAATTATGCTTTTGACTGTCTGTTTTAGATTGCCTTGCCCAGAATCTTTCAAAACTGATTTATCTGCTAGTCTAAACAATTGTGGGGAAGAAAATGCTCCCATTATTAAATCGCAGAGGGTAATGAATGCTCACATAATTTAATTGCTGATTTGATGCAAGGCCCCAATTTCACTGCAGTGGTCTAAATGTTTAATATCTGTGCCTTCATGGCTGACATTAACAGATTAGTAACATCACATTGTTCGCCACACAATGCTTCTTCTCATCTATCTGGGAAAATAATTGTACCGAGCTAGCTCATTCCAAAATTATTAGTGCAAACAAAAAGATGCATCTCGCGGCAACTGAAGCCAGGATGTTCCAACAATTAGTGTTCGGAGTTTGCAATCTTGCCCCTTCCTTGCACTTCTTCAACAAAGTGCTTCTTTCATTTTTTTTTTCTTTTTCTTTTCCTTTCTCTACAACAGGAACTGGGCTCCTCCTGCTGAAAATTGCTGCAAACCAAGACTGCAGGATAAAACCCAGCCACTAATAACTGCTAAATAATTGATGGGCTGCCAAGATGTTTTCAGATTGCCAAACAACGTGGAAGTGCCGTAGGGGAGGGGGGGAAAAATCTCTCCTTTGGGCCCAGATGCAAAAAGGGGATGCTTGGAAAATTGGAATGGAGGGTAGCAAAGTTTGGGTTCGATGAAGGAACAGCATTCTGTCTGCAAAAAAGACGCTACCGTGCTGGGATTTTTGGGGTACAAACGGCAGATGTCCATGATGAGCTCAGGTAGAGTTAGATCCTTCTGCAGCTGATGTGGTTCCTCTCCAGTGGCCATTTCTTGCTGGGATCTGGGTCTTCCATGAGTCCCTAGTTCGGTGTTTCTCAACCTTGGGAACTTTAAGACGTGTGGACTTCAACTCCCAGAATTTCCCAGCCAGCCGTGCTGGCTGGGGAATTCTGGGAGTTGAAGTCCACACGTCTTAAAGTTCTCAAGGTTGAGAAACACTGCCCTAGTTAATCCAACGACGGAACACCAGGAGATCCAGATTCAGGCTAGACATGCCAATGACAGTACAGGGCAAAATGGTGTTCCTTTCAACAGGGTAGAATATGTTATGTGCTGTAGACCATGTTTCTCAACCCTGGCCATCTTAAGATGCGTGGACTCCAACTTCTAGAATTCTCTAGCCAACATGGGTAGACTTCAACTTCAACTTCAACTCCCCGAATTTGGGGATTCTGGAAGCTAAAGCCCACCCATGCTGGCTGGGGAATGCTGGGAGTTGAAGTCCACCCATCTTAAAGTGGTCAAGGTTGAGGAACGCTGCCATAGACAATACCAACCCCCCAACAGAGGAGAACCTCTCTCCAGGGAGTTTCCTTGCTCTGCCTAACCCAGCCCCCTTCGCCTTTACTGTTTTAACCAAAAGCCACAGGGTTGGAAGGTGTCCCCAAAATCCACAGAGATCTGCAGATGTCCACACAGAAATCGGCCGAAGGAAAACACACACCACACGCACATACCCCTTGGTGGTGCTCACTAGATTGGACCAACCTGGGAGGCACTGTCTCAAGAAAGAAATTGATTTCTGGCCGACCAAGGGCCACCTTGGAAAGAATTCACCCCTTTTCGCCAAACCACTGGAGACAGATTCAACTGGATTCAAGCAGAGGACAATCCCAGAGCTGCTGCAAGTTCTTCGCTTTGTCCGAATTCTTCCTCTGATCACTCTGAGGAAATGTCTGCGTTTCCCCTGGATATTCAGGACGTATGCTCTGGAACTCTTCCGTCCAGCTTCTTCCAAATTCCTCAGTGTCCAACCTTTTCCTTCCTTCCACAAATGAAAGCAAGAAGCTGTCGCTTGCCTGTGAACTCACTCCACTGGCCAATTCCAGAACCTCCCAATTGCTTTGTTATAGGCAGGAACGGAGAAGAAAAGTCGGCCTGGTTCTCAACAGCGCTCAAAAGCCTCCACGCTAATATTACTAATGATATTTACTATTCATTTTCATTCTTTTCCACTCTTCCTCCTGAAGAAGCTCAGAGGGGCTGACAAAAGAATAGCAATTTTTAAAACACCGTCCTGTCTGTGGAGAGGTGACATTGAATACTGGTTAAGACGACCAAACCGGGAAATCCTGGATTAACCGCAACAGATTAATTTGAGTCTCTGTAGCAATGCATGCCTAATATGATTCACTACAAGAAGCTGAGCCACTGGTTAAAATGCAGGGACGCTCTGCAGAACCTCGTGTTTGGGGCAAAACTTTCTCCCTTTTTTGCAGACAAGGAAACATCGCTTTATTGTGCTTTAATTGTGTGGGTGGATGTGTGTGGGTGTATAATATGTATTTGCTAACTGAATGACCCCTTTGGCTTACACAGATTAGAAGCAAACAATAGAACTATGGGAAACATGCAAAGAAATTTGAATATTTGGTAATGCAAAAACTAAAAGAGCATAGCAAAGACTTGGAGAGACACAAAACACGTGTGTGGAATATACAGATGCAACAGCAGCTTCAGAAAATCTAAAACTGGCTTGAAGAACCCTAAGCAAAGGAACCAGTTCCAATAAACCGAATACGTGAGTGTCTGGTACAAAGAATAATTCAGGCCATTTATAGGACGATGTCACGTAACATATGACATCACGCATATCCGCCCCACCCACAAAACACCCAATTGAAAGAGAGGCTCCCGGAAGTGGTCGAAGCGAGGCAGGGGAATGACCAAGAACCTAAAGAACAATATTTTGCAAATACATTTTTGTCTTATTGCCTGGAGATAATTCTGGAACCCTGCAAAACCACAGCAAAAACCAACCAACCATCTGATATTCTATAGCAGGTCTGTTTTTTCCCCCAAGTTTTTCTATCTATCCATTCTAACTGTAACACCTCTACGGTCTGAAATCTCAGAGATTTAAAAAAACAACAACAACATTGTTTTAATCAAAATATTTATAAGAGCTGGGGATTACAGACACTGGTTTGGCAAAGGCATTCAAGCGTGCCGCGTGAGAAGAGACCGTCCTCCTAAAACGGACGTCTGCGGAATCCAGAACTGAAGGAACTGCTCCCTCCGTTTGCATTCACGGGAGAATTTGCCAACATTTAATCAATGGTCTAAATCTTCGTCCCACTTATCTGGATGAAGAGCCCGCTGTTCAATAAACAGCTGCCTGACTAAATGTGGGGATAGAAGCAGGGGGATTAGAGGCTGTTGCTTACAAACACACTAGAGTTTGGTAGCTGATGTTTAGCGTTTTAATTTAGACCCAGCAACACTCCGGGAGCGTTCATTCAAACTGTCAGAGAGGGAGGATGAAGTTTGGCCCTTGTAATTTCATATTCCGATATAAAATGTAATTAACTTGAAATCCAGGCCAGGCCTTTGGCATTAGGAACCAAAGCATGTCAGCACAGCTTCGGAAGACGTCAAATCCTTGAGCTGCAGTTGGAGAACAAATTGGCAGCTTTGGGTGTGCATGCCTGTTTTATTTTAGGAAGGGCAATGCTAATTACGCATGCAGACCAACTCCTGTCCTTGGGGAGCGGGGGGGGGGGAAACTAGTTTGATTAATGCTCCTCTGGGGAGAACGAAAGCTATGTGCCAAGCTCGCTCTTGCCCCAAAGCATTCTGAACATGAAGTCCTAAATAAATAAATAACTTCACGACAGAGCCAAAATACAAAGACAGGTTCTCCCCGTGAGTCACTGACAATGTTTGGGGTTTGGCAGAAGCCCATGCAATCCAGCGTCACTTCGGGTTCTCAGAACAAATGCCCCCCCATCTATTTTTCCTCTAACATTTAGACGCCACAGTAACAACATCTGAAACAACAACAACAAAAGTACTAACGGTATTTCTGTCTGGAGCAGCTACACCGGTGTTGCGGGAGGCCGATCTGAGACAAGATTCTAGGAGAAATGTTCTACGAAAGCTGGGCGCAAAAGAATTGCCCCTTTGACTTTACTTTCCCCTCTTTCTTGCGCTCATTTTCCCTGCAGAAAACCGTACGCTGGAGAGGAACCAAGACAATCAAGTTCTACCCCTTTTTTGTGCAAAAGGGAAGATGGAGCCAGGGAGAAGAAAATTGGATGTAGCGTTCCTCAAGGAATGAGCTGAACAGATGATCCCCCTGCCTAAGATTACTTGGCTGGCAATCCTTGACCTGGAAATTTCAACTCCTGCAGCCTCAGGAGCTCTCCCAGGTCCTGCAGTCGAATCGGATTCCTTCTTTTCTCCGGCACGGCTTCGCTCCCTGCTCCCAGCCGGCTCTCCCCAGCTCACGCACAAATTCTTGGCCTGCCTAAATAAAACCCACAAGGCTCGGGAGGGGCAGAACTAGAACTGGCCCTGTGGAAGGTTATCAAGATTGGGAGGCTAAGAAAAGGAGGCCTTCTTCTCCTTGTGGTTTTTTAAGAAGGCTCATTTCCCGGCAGGCGTGCCAAGAGACGCGGCAGCCTGGCAGGGGCACCCTCGCAGGAAAGGATGCCACGAAGGGAGCACGTCCCCTCCACTGCTTTCCCAGACACGCTGCACTCTGCCTCGAGCGCGAACTCAAGGGAAAAGAAACTGGGTGAGACAGGGGAGCCGTGGGGAGGGTGGACATCTTGCCAGATTCCCATCTGCTAGAAAGTATTTGGAAACCTTTGCGAGGGAGGAGGGGAAACCATGAGAAATCCAATCGTCGGGGCTGCAGCAAGCTGCCCGTGTGTCGATTCCCATCCGCCTGACATCTGGGGATGCACAGCTGCCTCAGGTTGGCTGGTTTTCTGTCCTGCGGGCCCCATAAGAGATGAAGAAGGGGGTGACATCAAATGCCCTCACCCCTCCAGGAAAACACAGCGGCTGATCAGCCTTCCTTGAGACGCCCCAGAAGTACTGGGAGAATCACCTGATCTCCTTCCCTCGTAAGGAATCCATCTGTCCACTTCAGCCCCCAGCAGGAATTGCAAAAGGAAGTTTCCCACGCTAGTGTTGGCAACCAGAGAGGGTGCCATCTATGGGGTGGCCCCATTTTAGCTTGAAGTGGCTACCAGCCCCATTGAAGGGGCTTCCAGGGCCCTCCTTGAGTTTACAGGCGATCTTAAATCATTGACTGTGGATTCAGAGATTTTCCCCATTAGGGGAGAGAGGGCAAAAGAGAGGAGGGGACCATCTCATGGGGATCTGCAGCTTCCAAGATCCATTAGGGTTGGCTAGGGGTTGCTAGCCCCTCACTGAGAATCTACTGATTGACTGATTTGAATTTATAAGCTGCCCAACTCTGGGCGGTGTACAAAACTTGAAAAAGGTCATAAAAACAGAAATGAACAGGCACTGGTCCTCCAGAAGCTCAGTGAAGACTTCAAAACCGTAGACCTCTTATTATCGGGGGCGGGAGATACGCTGTGTAGTCACTGGAGACGGAATGCTAGTAACGGGTGGTGAGTGTGCGAGGCACCAATGTTTGTCTGGGGCGTCCATGTGTGTTTTCATGCTGAGAGCCAAAGGAGATGCTCAGAGCTTCAGCCAGCCTGAAGGAGGACAGGGACGAAGTCCAACTCCTGTTAGCCTCCAAGGCCCTTTTGCCAACTGGGCTCTTCTGAGATGGCCTTGCAGATGGAGTTAGGTGGACCTCCAGATGGAGCTGGGTGGACCATCCAGAACGGTGCCACAAATACACCCAGAGGAACAGCCTCTCAGGAGCTGCCGTAGGCTCCCAAGCTGGCGGGCTGCCTGGCTGCCTGTCTGGGGCACTGCAGAAACCAGCCACTCGAAATGTTTGGGTGGCAAGCAGCTTGGCTCCAGAATTCAGGGCTTGTCACAGCTTTTTCCGAGATGTGCACGGCGGGGGGGGGGGGGGGATGATGAAAAAAGAGGGTAAGCGTGACCTGCAAACCACTGATCTAGCCGGTGTTCCGCTTGGGAATTTAATCGTGGCGCGGGAAGCCAAAAGATCCCTAGAGCAATAGTCCCCTCGATATTTTCAAGAGCAGGGGGAAGAAATGTGACATGTTCCAGAAGGTGCTGCTCTTTGATTTCACTGATAAATTGATGATTAAACACGGCTGCCCGCCTCACCAGGAGAATTCTGGCGCTGAACAAGATTAAAAACACAGCAGCTCATTTTAATCCAAGTTGAGCCCCTTGAAAAAAAATTAACCGCTGACCTAACATGCCCTCCGGGAGGGGATTTCCCCCTTCCCCAATTCAGTTAGCAGCACTGGAGCCCGTCTACGGGTGAGTGAGTAAGAGAGGAACCTTTCCAAAGAATGTTTTCTGCCAGGCAGGGCGAGAATAAAAGGGGAGGGAGCAAAATGCCTTTTTATTCAAAGGCGTCCGGTCCAGAGACTTTAACATTTTCCCATACTCTAAAGAAACCGACCTCCCACTTGTGGGGCAATGTGGCTGGATGTCTCTTTCTGGTCGAATGAACCAGCTGCAGGAGGGATCAAAAGGAAGAAGCAGTTGCAAGAGATGACGTGCAAGGCCTCAAGCGCGCCACACGTATGTAGGCCCCCAAATTTACCTGCAAAGGAACTCGGGACCTTAAGTCACTTTCAAGAGGCGGGAAAATGCAATAAAACCCAGGCAAGACCTATTTTCGGGCTGACGTCTGCAGTTCGGGAGCTGACCTAGTTTTTGCTCCTACCAATTAAAAGTGGAGATTTTCAGAAGGGACTAAAAGGGATTAGATGCCATATGGAGGAAGAGAGGTCAAATTTTGGTGAGACTGGAAAGCTTTTTCTTAAAAAAATCTCCGCAGGGATCTTTTGGAGTTGTTTTTTTTTAATGAGCCCAAAGATGAGGCAAGTTTTTATTTTTCAACTTTGTTTCCATTTTCTTTCTTTTTTTTCCCTTCTAGCTGTAATGGTTTCAAGGAAGAAAGAGTTGAGCAAATTATCATTTTTCCTCTATTTATGCATCTCCATGTTAAAGTTTTATTGTCATTCGCTATCATGGCTAATTATCGTTATTGCAGTTCAGAAAGACCGCTCTCCACCCAGAGAGAGTTTCAGCAATCATCTCTCTCAACAACTTATTTCTCTGCACTACATTTGGCACCAGTTAGGGAAAAAAAGGGGAAAGTAGCCACTTTTGTGTCAGACACATGCGTTCAGAAGTCTTCCAAAAAAGATGTTCATTATAAGCTGCTGCAAAACCAGAACAGATCAGCCACCAACAGATAAATTCAGTTTGGGGTTTTCGCACTACATATTGGAAACTAAGCAAGTGTGAACCTGGTTGGTCTTTGGATGGGAAAGCTAGCCTGGGAAGTTGAAACACACCTGGAAGAAGATAATAGCAAACTATTTCAGTTTTGTTTTTCTCATTGGAGGCACACCTGACCAGGCTCAAATTATCTACTTTGGACACATGATGTGAAGACCCAGCTCTCTGGAGAAGTCTGTGATGCTGGGAAAGGTGGAAGGAAAGAGAAGAGGACAACCAGCAGCAGGGTGGATGTTCTCAGTTACAGTGGCAATGGGTGCACCACTGGAAGAGCTGAAGAACCAGGTCAGGGCAGATTGTCATGGAGAAAACCTATCTGTGTGGTTGCTAGGAGTCAACACTGGTTTGAAGGCACATAATCACACAATCAATCAATCAATCAATCAGTCATAGTCAATGGAAAGACTCTGCTCACTTGAGAAGTCTATAATACTGGGAAAAGCGGAAGGAAAGAGAGGATGACCGGCAGCAAGGTGGATGGACTCAGTTACAGTGGCAATGGGGGTGCTGTTGGAAGACCTGAAGGACCAGGTTGGGGATAGATCATCATGGAGAACATCTATCTATGTGGTTGCTAGGAGTCAACACCCACCTGATGGCACCTAATCATTACGGTTTTGCAGCCACGAAGATGACATGGATGTTTTCATGAAATCTGTAACTAGACCTAAGGATCAGTTCCAAGGCCCCCTTGCAAGGCAAGCTAGCAAGATGCTCCCAGCGCAAACCAGTATTATTCCCAGCACATTCCACTTACGAAAACATAGTCTCCAAATACCGACATCCTTCTTGAAGAACACTGCAGATTCTAAACGCAAAGGATGGCCAGGTTCTACGCAACTGAATTTTGAAAGGGACACAAGCTGCACCGTTGCATACTTATCAAGCAAACCTTCCTCTCATTTGTTCCTGGTGCCTGATGAGAGGGTATGAGTCACCTCAGTGGGGGTACAGCTGTAACCTCCAATCTGGTGCTCTCTCCTGAGCTACTGGGATGGCCTGTTTCCAGCTGGGAAGGCCGAGAGCTCACACATCTGGAAAAGACCAGGTTGGAGAAGACTAAATCCAAACTTCCCTTGAAGGAGTTCAGCAACATGTTCAACAGGGATTTTTTTTTTGGGGGGGGGGTGTTATTTAGACAAATGAAATATTCTATAATATCGTAAGACCTGAATGATTTACTGGAACAGCTTGACCTTTATGATACTTTAGATCCATTGTTTACCCACCCATACCTTGTTGTCTTTTCTTTATTTTTTGCATTATTTTCTTTTTACTGATATTCTTTCCAAAGGAGGGAGGGAGGGAGGGAGGGAGGGAGGGAGGAGAGGGAAGAAGGGTTTGAACACGCTTTAAGGCTCCACATTTTGCAATTTGGGGTGGGTGGATGGGAGGCTAGAAGAATACGATTGCTGTTTGCCACCACCTCTCAGGCAACTCGTACAGAGCATCAGCCAGACTCAAAGAGGCACAGGTGAACCTCCCTGCTTTGCATCCAGATCTCTGAAGCTCCGTGTCGCTCTGGTGACGGTTGCTATAAAAAGGGAATGCCACCGCCTTGGCAGTCGTGACTCAGCCCCCGTCGCCACCCCCAACAAGCATCCAAGATGCTGCAGCTTCATGCAGGTTGCGAGCCAAAGAACCAGCCCTGGAGAAGGAGAAACGAGGAACAGAGATTTGGGGAGGCTGAACTTCAGTCAACATCTGTCAGGGTCACTGTTCTCCACCCTTACCAATAACGCCGTTCCCATAGTAACTCCAAACGGAGATGCATCAGGCATAAAAATAGACCCAGTGTGCTGAAAATAACTAGCATGTGTCATAAGCAAGAGATCTACTTCTAGCCGCAAGAGATATTTTTACAGCCCCCTTTGGATGCAGAGATGTGTCAACCCAGCTGGTCTGCTGTTGGGTCAGACAAGGAGGGAGGATCAATGAGCAGGATCATTCCACGGGCTGCCCTTCGAAGGCTGGCAAGGTCAGGATGGTGATCTCGGGTTCATTACTGGGGTCCACCCAGAGTCCCTCAAACAGAGGCAAACTTGCAGGCTGGACAGGATCTCTTGGCAGGCCAAAGTAAATCCTTGTGCCCTGCTTGACTTCACCAGCACCTTTTCAACAGCTGTTTGGTTGGGTAAAGGACATAACCGGATGTGTCCTTTGGGGCAAGGCAGTGACAATTGGGTCAGTCTGTACTACATATGCGTGAATGCAAGTACTTCTCTGGGCAAGTAACTACAACAGATGCTTTTGCCATGAAGGTTCCCTGATCTACAAATCTTCTGGGGATTGAGGTTCTGGGAAGAAACCCAAGATGGGCAACTAGATGTCCCTGGCAGTCTTCAAACAATAGCTCTTCTTTTCTCTTGGAAAGGAGAGTTTTAATATCGAACTGGTAAAGGCTGGAGTTAAGTACTAGAGATCATCTATTTGCACCCAAAAAATCCTAGGCTGAAAGTTCAGCATCTTCAGGTTGGACTGAAAAGTTCCTTAGCTCTGAAGACCTTCTTCTAGGCTGACAAATAGTTTGAGTTGGACTAGGCAGTGTTCTATGCTCTCAAGTATGGATAGAGTTCATTTCTCTGAAAATGCAAAGCCATACCTTCTTTTTATCTGTTTCTACATAAATATCCATTTCCTGGTTAGCAGAAAAAGGAAATTAACTCAAGTCTTCTGACTGAACAAACTCACACTGCCAAACAACACTCCCAAACAAATGGCTGAATTTTGAAGCTGCCGCAAGGATCTTGGCTGATCTTTTAAGACCCCTTCTTCTGTCCTTTTTTCCCTCACTACCCATTGCCAGCAAGAAAAAGAGAGAGGGGTACAATCTTTGTCTTCCTTTGAACCGATCCTTAGAGACTCACCCTTCAATCCTGGGTCAGCTTTTGGTGTAACAACGATCAGCCTATCTTAGACCTGGAGGGAACCAGCAGAAAACCCTCAACTCTCGATAAGGATCAGTTCTAAAACAGGTGGCAGCTTTCTCCCTCCCCATCTCTTGGAAATGAGTTAACCTCACCACCAGCAGAAAGGTTTTCACACTCTTCTTGGTCCCAAGGGGATTTAAGGGGAAAGGGGGCTCAGGAAGAACTGTTGTTTCACAGCTCAGCACTTCCTTGTGCGTAAATCCAAGGAAGCCATCAAGGGCAGCCCGTTCTCCTAATCCAGCAGAGGATTTATGATCTCTGTCTGCAGATCTGCACAAGCAAGTAGTCAGGAGGTATGGCCCACGGGACAAAGGCCAGTGAGAACCACAGACTCTGTGGAAGGAACAGCTGGTGTTGAACCCCAGAACCCCAGGGAGAATTTGGGAAGAATATACTTTACACTGGAGGATCATAACTCAAACAGTTCAACTCCACTTCTACGCATTTCTCATGTTTAGTCCTCCCCTATCTTTGCGCTCACAGGCAAACTGTTCACTCTCTCTCACACACCAACACAGATCAAACAAAACCAGCAAATGCCTAAAAGTCCACCTTCTCTCCTCCCCCATCTTCTGTGGGTTTCCCTTGCTGTGAAATATAAACTCTGTGGAGCAGGATTTAGGACCTTCTTGTTCTCCCCAAAAGTCTCCATGATCCTAGCACAATCCAAATGATCCATGTTGGTTCAGACCTACTTGTGGGACCCAGGGAGAAGAACCAGGTTACTCACCGTTACCCCAGCCAGCTCGGTTTGCCTAAAGGAAGGTTAACGTCTCCAGAAAACGCCCTACGATGCCAGGGAGCAGAGGCACGGAAGAAGCATCCTTTTCAGTGGCACCTGTGCTGTTGGGCAACCTTAAAAACGGGAGGGCAAGAAAAGCCCCGGTCCACCTTCTGCCTTTATCCAGTAACCACCTCCTTCCACAAACGGATCCCAGTCTGGCACAAACGGATACCGACCCTCCCAAAACATAAAGAGCAAAGCAAGAAGTATCATCTTGCCACATTTAGTGATTACAATTGTTCCTACGGCAAATATAACCTACACAGCTCAACATATCACTGGGAGGCATTTTTAACCCTGTCGCCTCGCTGGTCCAAGTGCTCCTCAAACTTCAGGAGGAGTTTTGGAGAAACCAAGCACTCTTTGGGAGGTTTGCACACCCAGATAAAAGCCCAGGGATGTTCCAAGCACCTCATCTTTTCTCTGCTTTTTCCGTGCTTGGAAGAGAAGAGAAAAAAGAGAAAACACGTGCAGTTTGAAAGGAGAAACGCACACGGGAAAATAATGAGAAATCTAGACACAGTATGTAGAAATGAAGAAGGAAGGAGAAGGAGAAGAAGGAGAAAGAGAAGGAGGAGAAGGAGGAGGAGGACAACGACGGCGACAACGATGACGACAACAGAAAAGCCTAAATTTCCTCAGTTTACAGTCTGGCAAGAGCGAAGAGAAGTGACCAACACCCGTGTTTCCTACTTCTTCTCCGAACCAAACGAACACAGCAAGATGCTCTTCCATAGCACAAAAGCTGTTTCATGCCAATGGCGCCATTATGCTAAGAATTCTTCCCGTTCTCCTGAGAAGAGAGTCAACCCTTCAGATTATTTTGTTTGGTTTGGTTTGGTTTTGATCATTTTAATTAAAATTTCAGGATGCTTTGTGTGGAAGGAAAAAATGGCTGGAGCTTGTTACAAACCCATTATGTTAGTTCAGGAATCCGTCCGAAGATCACTCCCCCTTCTTACAAAGGACAGCCATTAACTGGGGGGGGGGGGAAGAGGGAAGCAGGGTCCAACGCTCGCTCGGCTTTCTTTCAAAGTATGACCCAGTGGGAGCTGTGTGGGACCTCCACCTAAAACTGGTCATTGCGTTGGGTGGGGAACCCGAAACGGCGTTTTGCTTCTACGTCTTTCGCATAAGGAAGGGGAGCTCCAGCCCGAGCAAAGAGGGGGGACATCAGGTTCTTGAATGTACTAAGATAGTTCTCATTAGGGGAAGAGAAGAAGCAGCAAACTATTTTTCATTTTACTTTAAAATACCCCCCCCCCCCAAAAGAGTAAAGACATGTTACAAGTGTGTGTTAGCAAGCCTTGACTGTTAAGGAGGCTCCATCTGTTCTCAGTTATATTTACTTTTCCCAAGCAACAAGTCATTGAAGCCATTTAAGGATGCAAGAACTATACAGGCGATGCATTTCCCCCCCCCCCCGCCCTTACACTGTCAGGTAACCACGATGGCACCTCTCCCCAGGGGCATCTCTTCTAAGGTGTATTATGGATTTCTCAAGCTGCTGCACCGCTGATAGGTTGGAGATCAGCCCCCAGAGCTTGCCTTGCTGACCTTTTGGGCAATGGCAAGGGAAAATGGGAGTTGTCGTTGAAAACATCTGGTTGCTCTCTTTGTCTCCCCAGTTTCCGACCCGGTCCGGCTTAAGATCCAGGCCTTTTGCAGCGGGAAGTTGAGAACCGACTGCTTTGCTTCTAAAGTCTGTCCCACGAAGCAAGCTACGGGCATCAAAGAAGATGATAGTTCTAAGAGAACGGTCAAGCTCCGATCAAGCTCAGTTTGAGATGCCACCGACAAGCCAGCATTAAAAGCCCACTGTGCCCCCTCTCTCAGCGGCCAGGGGCTTCTCTGCTGTGAAAAGGGAGTTTTCACCTCCAAATACACTACTCGGGATGAGAACCAACGATGATTTAAGAAAGGATTTGATATGCTAGCGAAGCATTGAAGGCAGGCGAAAATCTTACCTACTCGAGCTTCATGGATACGTAAGGTTTTTGACACTGAAGTCATGAACTACTGCAGTACAGAATCAAAAGGACTATGAATCAAAGTGTGTGTGTGTGTTTTAGCATTTAACAACCCGGAAGATCCACACCAGCCTTTGTGTGTGTGTGTTTTAGCATTTCCCTGCTTGCAACCTATTCTTCTTTTTCCCAAAGTAAATCCAAAGCCCTTTAGAGGAAAGGAGGAGGACCCAAAACAAGGAAAGGTTTGCCATACCCAACTTGACTCTCCTGACGTTGGATGCAGCTTGGTTGGTTAAACTCCTGCACCCGATGCCAACGCGCCATTCCCACTCACACATTTCTGCCTCCATCTCCCAAAATCTCCATCTCCCACATCTTCCAAGAAGGTTCTTCCAGGCCACCTAGAAAAGTGGAATTTGGCTCTTCTCTCTCAGCTTCAACGTACCAGTGGCCGGTCTGAAAACAGGAGGTTCTCCTGCATAACCATCAACAATTCAGTTATGACCGTTATTTCACCCACATTCCAAAATGGGATGAGGCGAGCCAGGCACCAGGCGGTGTGGTTGATTTGGGGAGCTCAGAAATAGGGGCTCGGCTTCTTCTGGCATGTATTTTTGCGGGAGAAAACCTTCTGGTTGCCAAATGCAGCCTGCATTTCGGAATGCAAAAAACATCACTTATTAGCGTTTCTTTATTGACTGCCTTTGTACCCGCCACAATCACAGCACTCTTGAACAGGTATAACCTGATGTTCTCCGGGCATTACCGACTGAGGATGCCCCCAACTCAGAGGTAAGTTTTTTAGGAATCCATAAAACATTTTAAGAGTAATTCAAAGATTGGTTAAAATAAACCAATAGATTCAAAGATAAGATTGGGTAAACTAAATTCAAAGATTGGTTAAAATAAATCAAATCAAATCTTTTAATTACTCCTAAAATTCTGGGAGTTGAAGTCCACCCCTCTGAAAGTGGCCCGAGGTTGAGAAACGCTGATCCAGGTCCTGGAAGTGAATATTGTAGGATAGGAAAAGCTTTTCAGAAATGCATCTTTGTGGCACCAGACCGTTCTCCATTTCGCTTGCCTATTTAAAGCAAGGGTCTTAGGACTTTATATCTGAAAGTGGACTGGGAGGTCAAGCCCACGGAAGCCCCCACCGCAACCCCGTATTTTGCTCCACTGCCAAGCCATCCTTTGTGGTGATTTCTGGCGGCTGCGGTTTGCTTCTTAAGCACGGGCAGGCAAGGGTGAGAACACATGAATAAATCAACACGGCACAGGGTAAAGGTCCACCTGGCACTTCCCACCCTGCTACCACCAAGGTCTAGACGGGACTATTGACAACAACACCTTGAGGAGCAATTGCATTTTTCTAGGACACCTAATCGGAAAAAGCCACCTTAGTTTTTCAACCACCACGAGAAGTTAGGGTGGCTTTTGAGACTTTAAAACACCCTTCCTTGGATAATCTCTCCGAGCCCAGCCCGGTTTCCCCACCTTTCTGCAAACTCCTTTTCAACCCGAAGTTTGACGTGGAAGCTTTTAAAGGTGGGATTTCTCCTCGAAAGGGTGCAATTTGTTCCATTTCCTCCTCTCTGATTTTTGCTGGTGGCTTTATCTCGGAGAAGGTGGGGTGGGAATGGCCAGATAAACCTGAATAAATAAACAGTCCTGCTCACCAGAATACATTTGCACCATTAACAGATTAAGAGAGTGGGAGTGAATGTCCGAAGGAAAGAAAAGCAGAGGGAAACAGAGAACAAGGAAACATCTGGATTATATTCCTCCTGTTATGCTGACAACAGGCAGAGCCCTGTTTCAAGCAAATTATAAAGTAATAGGCTTCCATTCACAGAGTGACAAGTCAGCAGGCCATCCGTTAATTTTAAGAACTGATCACGCAGCCCGGCTTTAAATAAAATAAACACGCTGTCTTCGCTTTTTCACTCACAGCACAGGATACAAAACAGACGATCATTTGAGCTATCTGGTTTGATATAATATCCTGATTTTTTTGTTTTAAACAGCCTTTACATCACTTCTGTCTCGGATTCCATGAGGACTAGCATCCTTCTCCCTGGGCAAAATCTGTTTTTAACTCCGAACAGGTTTAATCTCACAGCAGGCGCATGCGAAGCAAACCCCAACAGTAATTTCAGGCAGGGCAATGTCTCCAGCCAGAATCCCACAAAAGGAGAGAGAAACTGCAGAGTTTTGCAGCAGGGTGACAACGGCAAGGAGGTCAAAAAGGGCAAGATGGCAGCTGTGATCGTGGGGTTGAAGCCCCGCCCCTTTTATGGCCACCACATCTGCCTTGCACATAAAAAGGGAGCGGGCTTTCGACCACAAGGTCACAGCCTCCATCATTACTTTTTGGACCCTCCCTTGTGGACGCCAGGCAGGCTTTGCCAAAATCCTCTTTTTAGGTTTTGATCCAATCAAGTCTACGTCATCCGTTTATTCTTTCATCTGCATCTCGTCCCCCGCTCTTAATCCTTTTCCTTTCGGGTGGTTTTACACACAAACGTCTGGCTATCATTTGATCTTAATCATCTGATTGAATATCCGTAACTGGAACAATAATAAGGATGAACATGGCCGCCTACCTCAACCACCTTCCTTCCAGATATTTATTTATTAAATTGAAACCCTAACCCTAACCCTTCGGCCACGCTGGCTGGGAATTATGAGCTTCATGGTCGATACCTACGACGTCTCCTGGCCTGGATAACGGTGATTTATGGTTTTAAAAAAGAGAAGGAAATTTGACTGAGCGGCTGTTTGTCTCCTCTCCTACCCTTAGGAAGGGTAGCAAAACCATCAATAAGTCATCAATAAAAAATCCAGTAATCAACTGGGTTCAGCGGCCGTGTGCAAAAGAACGCTGGTACGGGACCACTTCAGGACAGAGGCAATATTTTCTAAGATGACAGCCCGGGTTTGAGGCTGGCACCGGGGAGCATGAAAGACTATTCCAGGGCTGCGTGATCTCATGCCCTGTCAAGCGCGGGCACCATGCAGAGCCGTGGGATGAGCGGCTCGTGACCGAGCGCACCTACAGGATGGGTTCCAGATCCATCCACTCCTCCCTAAAGTGCCAATCCGAAAAGGGTGAATGCTAGCAGGAACTGTGCCATCTGAAGCTAAGATGAGGGTACCAAACGCCCTGGCGCGTTGCCTGTTCCACCCGCTCGGCACCACTTCAGAGCCTGAATCAACATCGCACAGACGTCTGCCCACTCCTCTTCCTCATCCAGCGCTGCTAAATCAGGATTTTTCATCTCGCAGAAACGACAGCTCTGTTTCTCAAAAAACCCTCTCGAGTGCATCGGGCACATAAAAAAAGAACACAATTTAAACACACACCTGCCCACACACACCCTCCAGAAGCATTCTAAAGTTTTGTTACAGACCGAGTTCTAATGTCCATTTTCTGCTCCGTTCTCAGGCCATGACTAAAATAGAGAGGAGGACCAGCTGGGGATCAATCTTTAAATATATCTGTACGAGGCCGCTTTGGGAACGCTGATCTCAAAACAACATAAATAATAACTCGAAATAAAAACATCTGTGTACGAGTAATAATCAAACGACGGCAGAATCACTCCCCCGATCACCGACGCCAATCCGGGAGCAGAGAACCTCGCTGGAAAAGGCAAGATTTGGTCCACAATGTCCCTTAAGACCCGAGAAAGGCATTGCATAAGGTGAAGAAATAAGATGAGAAGTATATATTCTGAATTAATAAAGCGAATAGGTGCACTGGGAATAATATCAAGAGATGGAGAACTCCCAGTCTCAAGAAGTAGACTTTTCCAGTGTTGGACAGAGGTTTTCTCTTACTTTAAATTAAATCTAGGAAGCTGTAACCTACTTCCATTATATTTGGTCTCAGTTTCTACAGCAGTGTTTCTCAACCACTGCTGGCTGGGGAATTCTGGGAATTGAAGTCTACTCACTTTCAAGTTGCCAAGGTTGAGAAACACTGTTCTACAGCCATCAGATCATCTTCCCCATGGGTCCCTTTGATCTACCAGAACCTCAATACCATGTCTCCTCCATCTTCTGAACATCTCCAGTTCCTTCAGCGTGTCCTCATCGGGGATGTCCTCAAATGAGAAGGAAGGGATGGACACCCCTTCCCCACATCCTAGCCCAAAACCTGGATCAGACACCCCCCCCCCCCCACCATTTCAAGACTCAGGCAGGACAATGAAGATGCAGCAACCTTAACAGCAGGTTGCCCATTGCAACAACACAAACCCTTGATGAAATCTGGCCCAGCGAGTCACGTTTGCTACTCGGATGGGGTCAGCCATTCCTGCTCCTGTTTGGAGCCAAAGATGTATGGCTTTACTTGGGGGGTGGAGGGGGGGAATTTGAGACAAGCTTCATCAGCGGGGTAGAGGGAGGCGGAGGGAATTGCTCTGGACAGGTTCCAGCCACCAGAGTTTGCAAACAAAGCAGGAGAAACCTTTTTCCGGGCACCGATCCAGAAATGGATGGTGACCTTTAATGCAGAAGGAGGCAGGCTCCACATTGCCTCCATTGCCAGCCACGGCCAGAAGGGGACATGCGCGCAAAACAGCCTTTTTTTACGCGTCTGTGGTTCTTCCTTGATGCAAAGTTGGCCTCCTTGGGGGCCCAATCCCCTCTCCTGCTTGGAAATGCAGCTTTCCTTCATTCCCTGGCTGGGAAGTTCCACGGGCAGGACTGACAAGTCCCCTCTCCCAGCCCAGTCTACCTTACAGACCTGTGGCGAGAAGCAAGGCAGGTCAAAGGCAGAGGAGAATGCTGCGTTACGGGCTCAGATTTTATACGGGCATCGGGGTTATTGCAATGATGACTGTAAACATGTCCTGAGCTAGATTTAAGTCGGGGGGTTGGCATCGTTTTTGCTTCTGTTTTGGCTTAATTGATCGCTTTAATCGTGCCCTGGCTTGTTGGGGGGGGGGGGTTTGTTTTATCAACAGAAGTTTGATTGTTTCTTTGTTTGCAGGGGACTCATAAAAGCAGCTAATCATTACAAAAGATAAAAAGGCAGGAGACAATCAACGAAAAGGACCGGAAGCCGCACAGAAGGACACCCAGCGTCGGATGACCGGGCAGAACGAGAGAAAAATTATTGGGGGGCAATTTTGTTTCCTTGGCTCCCCTTCCCAGGTATCCCCCAGACTGGGGGGCTCTGATGGAAAAACGCTCTTTGCACCAGTCTTGGCATCCAAGGAACCTGGGTGTGCGGTTTTGCCGGCCTTTTGCGCAAAAGACCATGCGCTGTGCAGGGAACAGGGCTAAAGCGAAGAGAAACTCACCCGCGCCCATTCCTAAATCCAGCTTCTCTCTCAAGCGACCCACCTCCTCCCCACACAAATGAAAGAAAAAGTCAATCTAGCTTTTCCTGATTCCCCCACCGCCATCCCTTCCCGGACTCAGGCAGTTTTATTGCTTTCCCCCCACCAAGTCAACATTGCTGTCGGCACAAAACCAGGAACTCTTTTTCATCTATTTCTCAACCTTGGCAACTTTCAGAGGGGTGGACTTCCACTCCCAGAATCCCCCAGCTAGCTAAAGTTGTTGAGGTTGAGAAACCCTGCTGCAAATGCTCGGGTACAGAGCACTTTTTAAAAACGCATAAACCTTCCATTGCCCCTTTTATAATATCCTGACTTTTCCAAAGTTTGGGTGAAAAAGATTTTGGGTTTGTGTTTTTTTTAAAGAGAACAAAACTTCCAGAAATATTTTTCAGGTTTATCCTAATGACCGTTTTGCCATTGACTTTAGCGGGAGGCAGATTACATTGTTTATAGGGACTGATATATTTTATTTTTATTATTTCAAGAGGCGGACTGCTCCCCTCTGTCCCCTTGTGGACAGACCGACGTTCACTCCTTCTGGAATGCAGATGTATATGTAAATAATGCAACTAAAATTCACGCTCATCGTTATGGCAGGGGGAGAAAGTGCATAAACCCAGAGGCCGCGCTTTATTTTTACACCGAAATTCCCTTCACTGCGTTTTGCGAGCGTCTCCCTGGCCCTGAAACAAAAATGAAGGGGAAAAAAAAGTCACACGGGGGCCGGAGACATCGATTGCAATTCTCTGATCAGCAGAAGCAGGAACAAGATTGAAAGGGAAAAGGCAGATTTTACAGGTGGCTTCATCCTGCTGTATTATACTGTAGGGGTTTATATTGGTTATTACAGCCTCCTATCTGGAGAGCATTTGGACGCTTTAAATCAGTGCTTTTCAAACATGGAACTTTAAGATGGGTGGACTTCAACTCCCAGAATTCCCCAGCCAGCACAGCTGGCTGGGGAATTCTGGGAGTTGAAGTCCACCCATCTTAAAGTTCCCAAGTTTGAAAAACATTGATTTAAATTGTGGTCCAAAGTGGGGGTGGATCAGTCCATGGGGGGGTTGCTCCATTTTTTATTATTTTTTAACTTCTAAGCATGCCTCCTCTATTTTATAAGGAAGCGTGCCTCTTCCTTATTTTTATATTTTTACCCCCAAACAGGCATTTCCAAGGCGTATTTTTTTCGGTGCCCCTTTTGGCCCAGGCCTTTGCCGATGCCCACCTTTTTGTAGAAGGCAGGAAGTCCTGATTCAATGCCCTGATCAACCAACAGCCTTGTCCCAATAAGAACTGTCGTTCTAGACCTGATGGAGCTCAGGGTTCGTCTCCTGAACTGGCTGGGTTCCCAGGACATACTAAACCATCAACTGCGCTTGACAAACCAGCGAGAAGCGTGAACCCGGTCAGTTTCCCAGCCTTCATCACAGCAGGCTTTATGTCCCATTATCTTTTCAATTTCGCGCGTTCCCTCACGAATGAATGCCTTCCCATCTGAGATACACAGATACCATGTTATATACAAGAGTCGGGTAACCCCACGAAAAATACTGACATATTTTTCTCTGCCCCATTTGTAATTAGTTGCACGGGCCCCGTCCGGTGCTCGAGATTTTAAGGGTCCTTCAAAAAACCCATTAGCAACTCTCTGCAAGATGACTTTCTCCAAGCTGTTCTTCCCAATTCCTTGCTTTCCCACCTCAAGTCCTGTAACTCTGCTCCGAACTGTAGTAAAAAAATATTTAAAAATTGGTAGATCATTTTAATAAACGCAGCGGAAGTACTGGCACAGATTTTAAAGCCTATCAAGAGTGTCCCAATGGCTAATTTATTTTTCCAAAAGCTCCTACAGTACAGTAAAGTGAATTTATGTTTCTTTCTCCTTCCCCACCCTTTAAAAAGAAGGGATGTATTTAATTGCCAGTGGGATCAGAAACAATGAAAGCAAATCTTGCCTGAATCCTCATCACTTAAAAAAAAGAATCAGAGGGTTATTTCATTTGAAATATACCTCTCCTAATATAACATATATTATATATTTATATATAATATTATATATATATATATAAGATGCAGGCAGGAACAGCATTCACTGAATGGCACAACCAAGTAGCTGGCCCTGCGTACAGGAACATCTGCATGGTGTAGGGGCTAGACCCACCCAAGTCCAGCTGGGAGACTCCACAGAAGGTTGTGGAGGATGACAGGTCTAAGATCCTGTGGGACTTCCAGACCCAGACGGATGGGCGGGTACTGGCCAATCAACCAGACATCATGGTAGTAGACAAGGACCAGCAGTGGTGATGGAAGTAGTGGTGCCAAGTGACAGCAACATCAGAAAGGAGGAGTAGGAGAGAAGGACCAGGGCCTGAAGGAGGAACTAGAGAGGATGTGGAAAGTCAAGGCCAAAGGGGACCCTGTGGTGGTGGGAGCACTCGGGGCTGTGACTCCTAAGCTGGGAGAGGGGCTCCCACAGATCCCAGGAGCAACATCAGAGCTCTCTGTCCAGAAGAACTCAGGGCTAGGAACAGCTCAGATCCTGTGCAGGACCCTCAAACTCCCAGGCCTCTGGTGGAGGACCCGAGATTGAGGAAGACACAGACCACCCATAGGGGTGAGAGGGGATTTTTAAAAAATAGTATATATTATAATAATATATATTGTATAATTTATATCATATATAAATATATAACGCTTCTCCTAACTGTGAATTGACGGAGTAGGGGGAAAGCCCCACAAAACTCTGTTCTCTTCCCTTTTGTCAGTCACAGCTTTTCCATAAAACTGAACTTTTCCCCACGGCAACCCCAAGCTGTCTTGTTTACATTTTTTCTCCTCTTTCTTGGAGACGCCACAACTAAAGACCAGAAGGACGTGCAACTTAGCCACAATTTTATTTACAGCACCGCAAACTGCAAGGGGAGCAATTGTCCAAGTTTCTCTGTTGGGTCAGAGAGGGCAGAGGAAAAGTGATGGTCAGCCAAGTGGCCGTGATCTTTTACAGATCTTTGGGATCGGTCGTGGATGCTGTACCATGCGAGATTCCATGGCAAGTTACATAACCCAAAATCTCTCGAAAACTACTCTTTTAAAAGCAGTTTTCACCCGAGCAAAGACATTTCTGCTTCTGAATTCCCTTAGAGAAATTACAGAGTCTTAGCTTACTTCTAAAGCCTAAAACAAGATCGCGAGAGTAAGTTCAAGCATCAGATCGTTCATAAACCACCAATACTGGCTCCCACAACATGAAAAGTGACACATCCTCATTTCCCCATCACAATGTCTGGATTCACATAACACGTTAACCTGAAACCAACCCAACCCACGATAGGGCTGAAGATGTTAGCGGCATCTATCAAGAAAGTCAATACTTTTGTAGTTTATCAGAAGCTTTACAACTGTTCAGTTTATTACCTGCATCTCATATCTGGTGAAGCCAATAACGCAAAAATCTTTCTCCTCCAATCAGACTCCAGATCACTGTTTCAGGGGCATCGCAAAGCCAGGACGCATTAAACCATCATTGAAAACATTCCAACAGCCGCATTAGAAGAAAGGGAAGGTAACAGATAAGATGGATGGATAGAATCAGGTATATCACTGGAATGTCCCTGGAAGAAAGTGGATTCTCACAAGAAACAGGCTGTGATCTTGCCTAGAGTCACGGGAGTTGGGTTCAGCTTGATAGGACCTCACTAGCTTGGAGAAAAGAGGACCACTTTGTTTGCTTTGGCTGGACCTGGAAAGACCTTGTGTTGAAGCCTCTCTTCTGTGAATTCTCCATCCGTGGCACAACACAAATGGTAGTGGAGCTCTCAGAGAGGTACTTGAATGAAAACATAACTAAGATTTCAGCTCATAGGACACACTACGTGAAAAAGATGAGGGTTGCAATGAAATGGATCCAGGCAGGACCACAAATAGACCGTCCCTCCTTAAAGACTTGGCCTCATCTCCTTTCAAGGCCATTTCAGCGGCCAGCCATTGTCAAGTCTTGGAGAGTTCCGTCAGCTAACCTTGTGCAGCGTGACCTTCTTTGGCCCAAATCAGCAGGACTTCTCAACCCACACAAACTGGGTTACAAAATGGGTTTGCTTGAAGTTTGTTTTTTAAAGCAAGAAGGGAAGACAGCGTCCTTGTATTTCTTGTTTCTTTTTTCGGACAGAGCAAAACACCTTTCTAAACTCCCAGCTGCGTTTTTGTCACGTCTCCGTCCGTTGCTTTTCTTCTCCCTTCTACAACCTGCTGCAAATACAAACAAGATACTCCAGGTGCCCTATTTTTAGAGACCCCGGAGAATGTCAGACACAAGAGTAACTCACAAACAAGCAGAGCTATTTGGCAAGTCTTTCTCCTGGGGCGACAGGAAATACGCAGTCATTTGACACCGTGCTCTAAGCCCACAAAGATCACCCACTCTTTCCTCTTCAATTGTAACTACACACCTGCAGTACAGAAGGACCTGTAGACTTTCAGAAATGAGCAGAAACAAGCTTGAAATCAACCTTCTTTGGACCATATGCTTGGAGCCTTCCATATGTAATTATTTCTAGCCCCACCAGAGCAGTCTGATGACCCCAATTTTATCCCCACTCTTCCCTTGTCTTGCTCAGGCCTTCTCCTGCTCTTTTCCACTGCAAACATTTGGTCCTTCCTTTGCCATGGCGTGTAACATTCACACTTCCCATTATGGAGATGTCTTATAGGGTGGGCTCAATCCTGATTGCCAAGAATAAGTTGACTGATTCTTTAACTATTTACAAGATTTTGAGGCTGCCCCCATCATGCAATTCTTGCGGGAGGGGGGGTTTTCAAGAAATGAAACCCCTGCAGTACCATAGCATAACATTGATCCTAAAAATAATCATCAAAAGAATATTCATCATTGTCTTACATCTGGAGCTAGCGAATTGCACAAAGTCCAAATTGGATTCAGGTTTATGTGATCTGGGCAATGAAGCTACACCACCAGAAGATAGGTTTCCTACAGAATCCTAAATACTGACTTAAAAAGTTAAGATTTAGCATATTCAAGTTAGCCACCAAGTTAACCATGGAAGAAAACACGGGTACGAAGCAATGTTTGCTACCCTGGAGTAACTACATACCTTTTTTGATGGGAAAGGGGAGAAGTGGGAGGAAAGGACGTACGTCAGAATATTCCCTCTCCTTATCCTTGCAAACAATACAATGTGTTTTGGAAAAATGAGAGATTTCTCTTCATTGTAGTGTCACGGTAGCTACAGATGCCCAACATCGTGGAAAGGAACTGAGTCATCTACCCGTATTACCGAAGATGCTTCCACCACATTGGGAAGCAGGACCTTAGAGAAAAGGCTTGATTGAAAGCTCTCTTGGACATTTTTGCACCGAGGTTTAGGAATTGCAGTAGGAAGGAGAATCCATGAAACGAAAATGTCCACCTGCCCAAACATTTTGGCTCTTTCTCAAACTCTGCATTAAATTACAGAAGCCCCAGAGGTAGGAGAAGAAGAGGCCTATGCGCTGCAATGTTCTTTTTGCCTCATTGTAACTGTGCTGAATGCAGGCTTTCATTCATTCCATTTTTAATTTATCTTTAACCCTCCAGGCTGTAAAAACCTCCCAGGAAGCAGGTGGGACAGAAAGAGGGTTGCATGGCACGGCGGAGGTGCAGAAGTCAATCTTACAAAATCTGCTGCGACTTCCTGCCCATTGACAAACCCATTCGAAGGACCCCCTGTGGGACCGTGCACACCTTTGCTGGCTTGCACAATTTATACAGTTGCCACGCACACCTCCTCTTCCTCCTCCTCCCCTGTTGCAGCTCTTGAGTGCCTTAGGGGCAGAATGCTTGTTTGTCCGTCTGTCTAGCCCAGAGTGACAACTGCAGATCCAAGCATTGTTAGGAACCTGGGGATGGAGAGGGAAGAGGGAAGCAAAAATAAGAATCAGCATTTTCTTCTGCCAGGCTCTTGGTCTCTTGAGAGATACCCACTTAAAGCACCAGAACTTACCCTGGGGGCATGAGAGAACCACCCCATGTTTCTCTGCCTCGCAGATATCAAAGCAACTTTGCAGATGGAAACGGTCAGCAGGTGGGGATCCTCCATCGAAGCATCTTAGAGGGAAGCCAGGCTAGCGTGACTTACCCCAGCGTAAAATGGGCCTCAGAGCAGGGGCTCGCTGGGCTAACTGCTCCAGGGCAAAGGAGAGGGAGGTCGGGGAGGGTTTGGGGGACAGCCCATCCCCTGGAGATCCCGCAGATCCCCCCCACAACGCTGGAAATGCGCGACGTGACAGCAGCCAGCAAAAGGAGCCCCAGAGGGATTTTGACACGCGGTGACTCATCCTCCTCTCTTTTCAACAAATGGGAATTCAAGTGGGGAGGAGGTAGAAGAACGCAGAGGACGCTGACCCCCTCACCCTTGTGTCTTCCATCTCTGCTCCGTCCACGCAAACATCTCGATCCGAAAACCACCATTTCAAATACATATTTTATGTATGTATGTATGTATGTATGTATGTGTGTGTGTATGTATGTATGTATGTATGTATGTATGTATATGTGTGTGTATGTATGTATGTATGTATGTATGTATGTATATGTGTATATATATATATATATATATGGAATCGATCCCTGATATAGAAGGATCTGGGGCCGGCCTGATGTTTGGGATTCCAACTGCCCTAATCCCTTGCCACTGACTGGGCTAGCTGGGGATGATGGGAGTTGCTTCAGGCAGGTTCCTGGTCTACAGGACTTCCTACCTCCCTGCTCTTTGCAGACCTCACACTTTGAGAAAGTGAAGCCGCGTCTCATGCTATTTCCACACCACCGTGGTTTTCATTTCCCAAACCCATCGAAGCAAGCCGAAGGCAATCTGTGATGGCTGACTTGAGATGCCAAGAACCAGGAGCGAAGGTTTATTTATTTTATTTATTTATATATATATCACATTTATGTAGCTGCCCATCTCACACGAGGCGGCTCTGGGGGAGCTATATAAATGTGACATTGTTGCTCACTTCAGAAATCTCTCAGGTCCTCACTGCTATACCACACAAGAGAAAGATCCCCCCCCCCTTCAAGGTAGCCTGTTGCTTTGCACACTCACTGATCCTATTGAAAAGAAGGGGGAAAGTGAACAAATTCTTCTCACTTCCTCTGGACTACCGAGATGGAGCTGCAAGGCAACCAAGCCACCATTCCCTTTGTCAGACCCAAACCTCAGGAACTGGGAAGAAGAGGAACAAGTCCAGTTTCCTTTCAATGGGGAAATGGAGAGTTTCTCTGGAGAGTAAGGATGCGCAGGAACCGTTCCCTAGGCAAAGGGGGCTGAAGCATTTTTTAAGTCCAGGACGAGATAAATTCAGAAGCAACTCAGGCAGACACCTCCCTAATTCACTAGAGCAGTGTTTCTCAACCTTGCAACTTTAAGAGGTGTGGACTTTGACTCCCAGAATTCCCCAGCCAGCCATGCTGGCTGGGGGATTCTGGGAGTCGAAGTCCACACCTCTTAAAGTTGCCAACGTTGAGAATTACTGCACTAGAGTATAGGAAGAGGTGAGGTCCAGCACAATCAGACTTCCAAGAGTATTATTCTAGACCATCTCAATAAAAGCAGTTTTAGGCTTCCTGTGCCTTTTCTCAAAGCATCCTTGGCCCCTAAAAGAATATCCAGAAAAGAACATCTTTTGGAAGACGGGATAGCGCACCTATTTATTCAACTCTTCTGGAATAAAATATAGGACATGTTCCAGACGGGAGAAGCAAATTTACACATAGGATACGGAAAAAGCTTGAATTTTAGCTTTCATCCTCCCTTCCCCCCACCCACACCTGTTCTCCCCCTGAAGACCTTTTATTTGCACCTCTGATTCTTCCTGCATTAATGTGCCAATTTTATCTCATTTGTGATAAACTTCACCTGCTTCCCAACATGTTCAGCCTCCTGTTTCTCTAGGGGGAAAAAAACCCAGCAAAAGAAGCATGCTTTCATGTTCTCGCTGTCGTCCCCCCCATCCCCTATCCATATATGTCTTGGCTCCACATTATTTTAAAAGAACTAAGCCTTCACAGGAATTTAACTAATTGGTGCCAACTGGAATGCCATGAAAACAGACTTAAAAATAAGGTCCTTTCCTAGGGCTCGGGGTAGGTAGGAGACCAGACAGTTTCAGTAGATGGTTTGTACGTTTAAAACGCACCATGGGAATCTCGTACTTGGCCACAGAATTTTTCAAACCACTGAGAAGCGCAAGGGGGGTCAGGCTGAAATTGCACCAAGCAATCCATGATAGATGATGCCAGATGATGGAACCCCCTCCCATCTTGGGAAGCGAGAAGGTGAAGAAGCGGGCGTCTTGAAGGAAGGGTGAATTTAGGGGAAAGAAAGAGGTCCAGCCATAGCTAAGGCATCACTTTATGTTCTCCATAACTCCCTATAGGGACACCATGTTGGGAAAATGGAGGAGGTCAACAGCTGATTGGAACGTGGATTTTGTTTTTAAGAGGGGCATCAGCTATGGATGACTTTTGAATTCAGACCTATTTTCAAAGGCTCTAAGCTGGTGTGGAAAATTGTTAGTTATTCTTGAATAGTTCAAGAGTGTCACATGATACAAAAACTTTGGCCAAGGAGTCACTCATAGGCCATTCTAGGTTTCTCCTTCCTTCCTTCCTTCCTTCCTTCCTTCCTTCCTTCCTTCCATCCATCCATCCATCACTCTCCCTATCTTCCTTCCTTCCTTCCTTCCATCCATCCATCACTCTATCTTCCTTCCTTCCTTCCTTCCATCCATCACTCTCCCTATCTTCCTTCCTTCCTTCCTTCCTTCCATCCATCCATCCATCACTCTCCCTATCTTCCTTCCTTCCTTCCTTCCTTCCATCCATCCATCACTCTCCCTATCTTCCTTCCTTCCTTCCTTCCTTCCTTCCATCCATCCATCCATCACTCTCCCTATCTTCCTTCCTTCCTTCCTTCCTTCCTTCCATCCATCCATCACTCTCCCTATCTTCCTTCCTTCCTTCCTTCCTTCCTTCTATCCATCCATCACTCTATCTTCCTTCCTTCCTTCCATCCATCACTCTCCCTATCTTCCTTCCTTCCTTCCTTCCTTCCATCCATCCATCCATCCATCACTCTCCCTATCTTCCTTCCTTCCTTCCTTCCTTCCTTCCTTCCATCCATCCATCCATCACTCTCCCTATCTTCCTTCCTTCCTTCCTTCCTTCCTTCCTTCCTTCCTTCCATCCATCCATCCATCCATCACTCTCCCTATCTTCCTTCCTTCCTTCCTTCCATCCATCCATCCATCACTCTCCCTATCTTCCTTCCTTCCTTCCTTCCTTCCATCCATCCATCACTCTCCCTATCTTCCTTCCTTCCTTCCTTCCTTCCTTCCTTCCATCCATCCATCACTCTCCCTATCTTCCTTCCTTCCTTCCTTCCTTCCATCCATCCATCACTCTCCCTATCTTCCTTCCTTCCTTCCTTCCATCCATCCATCACTCTCCCTATCTTCCTTCCTTCCTTCCATCCATCCATCCATCCATCACTCTCCCTATCTTCCTTCCTTCCTTCCTTCCTTCCTTCCTTCCTTCCTTCCATCCATCCATCCATCCATCACTCTCCCTATCTTCCTTCCTTCCTTCCTTCCTTCCATCCATCCACCCATCCATCACTCTCCCTATCTTCCTTCCTTCCTTCCTTCCTTCCTTCCTTCCATCCATCCCTCTCCCTATCTTTGCTTGCCTGCCTGCCTGCCTGCCTGCCTGCCTGCCTGCCTGCCTGCCTGCCTGCCTTCCTTCCTTCCTTCCTTCCTTCCTTCCTTCCTTCCTTCCTGCTGATACTTCTCCCAAAACAGATCATTCCCTTCCATTCCTTTCAAGATGCCCATCCAAGATGGTATCTGATGGCTTTTCACTCAAGAATAAACAAACAACATTATAATTGATGTTGAGGTTTCATTACATTGTGCAACTGTGGTATTTTATTGATTTTATCGAAGTGGCTTTTGATTTATACTGTGAACCGCCGCGTGCAGGCTGGCTTCGGAGTGTGCACATTATAAATTTGACGAATGACTAACAGAGAACAGTTTGCAGCAAAGGGTTTTGTCTGGAACCAGCATCTGTAGAGTTTGCAAGGAAGCTGTTTTTGTCCTCTTATCCCTAGACGACGGCGGTTTAACTCACAGCTAGCCTGAAAAATCTCCTGCATCAACACCAACTCTGAAACTGGACGTAAGACTTCAGGTGAAAGATAACTTAAACAGAATGGAATAGCACTGTTATCTAGACACGAACATCTAACCCAGGGACTTCTCTTTTTCCAAATGAAAGTTCTCCAAGATCAATCATTCAACCCAGCACATGATGTCGAGGGAAATCTGCATCCTTGCACATACGAGGGCCTTTCCAGTGAGTAAAACATGACAACCCCCAAGAGTTGCATTGTGAGCTCCTACAAGCACACAGAACTTCCTTATCTAAGGTGCAACATTCAAGAGAGAACACTAAGCTCCTGTTATTTTAACCAGTATACCTAGAACCAGTATCAAGAATACGTTATTGGTTTTCTCAGCTACGTTTCACATGTCTGAGACCTGAGCTGTGGCTGAAATGAAAATGGCCGGGGCTGATCGTAGCCCCAGCAAGGGGGAATAATCCCCTCTTTCAGAATTGCCTCCGGTCCGAACTCCCCAGCGAACAAAAGCGAATTTGCTATTCCGTGCAGGATTTGGCCCAGAATGGCTTAGAATGAGAGCCACGCTGTTATCTGCCTCAAGCAAGCACAATGCAAGTCTTTTCTTCGCAAAAATAAGCTTGAGAATAGGCAGGTTTTTCCAAACCGTCAGCACTATGATAAAGATTGAAAAAACCAGAAACCAGTGGCATCTGGGTTTCAAAAGCAAACCAGCAGGTCCTTCCATCCACCAACTGGAAATTTAGCTAAAGAGCACCCCACAACTTTGCTGGGGGGGTGGGGGGGAAGCATCCTAAGAAGAACCTTAAAGAGTTATTCAGCCCCACAGCAGAAAACACCGTGTGGGGGAACTAGAAATAAGAGAGACTCTTAAAGACAGCTTGTGTTACTCACTAGAGAGACCACAGCCAATGCTGCTATTTTTAAGAACCACTTCTCTGTAGCATGTGGTGACTGCACAATACCGAAAAGCTACATTTAAAAATACATTAAAAAAAGAAAAAAGAAGAAACACCAAAAATACAGCAGTTCCTACAGAATCTAAGTCGCAGGAACAAAGAGGGAGGAAGAATGTTCTCGAACAGGGCCAAGTTTGAAATGGACGGGACTGGATCCAGGTGGGGCAGGGGTTCCCCAACCTGAACGTTCCGGACTACAACTCCCATCAGTTCCACTCTCCTGGGATAAGAGTTGAAATTCAACCTGTTGGGAGGGGGCCAAAGTGGCAAAACCTGCCGTGGGGCAATAATAATAACAACAACAACAACAACAACAACTGGAGAAAATCACTAAATATAAAGACCTGCAAATAGAAGTAGAATGACTATGGCAAAAGAAAGCAAAGGTAGTCCCAACAGTTATAGGCACGTTGGGTGCAGCCCCAAAACATCTGGAGCACCGCTGGAAGACCCTCGGCATTGACAAAATCACCATCAGTCCATTGCCAAGGGCAGCTTGACTTGGAACAGTTTATATCCTGTGATGATACCTTTAGCACCATCAAACAACAATGTCTGCCTATCCCAAGTCCTTGGGAAGGACTCAATAGGAGGACAAAAATGCAGTCTAAACATCTGGCTGACCGTGCGACCCACCACCATCATCATCATCATCATCATCATCATCATCATCATCATAAATCCGCTGATGTACCAGTCATGATTGGAGTCCTTGGAGCAACACCTAAAGGACTCCCTCAATATTTGGAAATGTTGAATTTATCAGACCTGAACACCCTAATTTTACCCAAATACCAAACAACCCCACCCTGCCAGGAACTGCCTACCTTCTCAGACATCACCTTAATAATTCTTAGGTCCTTGGTTAGGACTTGAATTATTAGGCTTCTACCAGTTTTAGACTGTGAATTTAATTGTAGATTGCTACTACTACTACTATTACTACTACTAATAATAACCACCACCACCTGTGACTTCGGGCTGCCCAAGGGCCACCTCCATTAGCTGTCCAAAATCCTCAAACGCTCTCAAAACCTTCCATCCTAAACTTAGAGATGCCCTTTTCAACCTGATACCTTCCGGATGTCCCAGCCCCACCAGGACCACCTGTTTGGACATCCTCCAGCTTGGAATACCCAGACTTACAGTTTTGCTTCGCTTTAGGCCATAATTACCACCTTATTTTGCTACTGTACACCCGGACCCACACCACCTTTCCTGTCCTCCAGCCTTGGCACCTTCCAGATGTGAGGACCTCAACTCCCAGAATTCTCCAGGCCACGTGGCCGCTGCTGAGAATTCTCGGAGTTGAAATCCACGCATGACCTCATTGCCCATCATCTCCGAGGAGAGGAAACGGATTATCCTCTATCCTCTCCAACACGACTGAGAGCCAGCTGTACAGCTGAAATCTTACTCAAGGTTCAAACTGGAGAAAGGAAGCTTAGAAGATGACTTTGAGTCCAGCCACCTCCAGAGTAATAGGAAGACATTTTACGAGCGGTTAGAAGGATGGTATATAAAACCACAAGGACTGTTGAACGCCCAGATTTTCATCTCATCTTCTGAGCATCCGCAAAGACAAAGGGGGAAAACGCAAGTCCCTACTTTCACCCGTTGAAAGAGAGGCGAAGGAGGTGAGATATTTATTATTACCATTATAGAAACATCCACAACCAGCTGACAGCCTGAGCGATAGCCGGCAGATAGAAAATATTGGATTTCATTTCTGTTTCATCCATGATAAACACCAAGTTGCCTCTATTTGTACAAAGAGAAGGATGGAAAAGAGATTAAACAGAAAAGTAGCATTAAGATAAGTAACTCACCCACACGGAGGAACAATGTGTCAGTTCTTTCTAAAATAAGGATACATTTTATCTATCTATCTATCTATCTATCTATCTATCTATCTATCTATCTATCTATACACACACACACACACACACACACACAGACACACATGGCATAGCATACAAGGAGAAAAAATGCTAAGCATATTGTATTTTCTCTTTCAACAAGTGCAATCTGGAAATCTGGGGGGGCGGTTTAATCCCAACCTGGCTGTTGGGCCTCCGTTTGGGGAAATTCATCCAGGTGGCCTCAGTCAAATCCTGGGGAACACGGTGCTTTGAACCCCAAACTAGCTTTGCAGAACCGCCCTGCCCTTAAGACGACTACAGTGGCATTCGAGATACAGGAGAAATATCCCATTGTTCTGTGTTCAGGTCTTCCTGTTTAATAGCATGCCCTTTTTAATTTTTTAAATGTTGCTGCACAGGCCAAGATACCCAAGACAAGATCTCTCTCTCAAAATGTTTCCAATGATGAGGTTCCCTTTTCCTGCACCAACAGGGTAGCCCTGTTTCTATTTGAGAGCTGAAAATGTTATTGTCATTGTCGGTTTTAGGAATCTGGCCTTTGCCAAGGGCAGGCAAACCTAGGGCTTTTCTACCAGGTATGGCTGAATGACCAGGCCTCCCCAAGAGATGAACTGAGGACAACACCCGAACAATAAATCATACAGAGATGCAGCAGGGAGCCTCTTCTAAGAGTCTATACCTGTGTTTCCCAAATTTGGCAACTTTAAGATGCATGGACTTCAACTCCCAGAATTCCCCATGCTGGCTGGGGAATTCTGGGAGTTGAAGTCCACACATCTTACAAGAAAAATTTAGATAAATAACTCATTTTTTCCACAAAACAAGGCTCGGGACCCAGACTCAGAGCACAATGGGGAGATGATCAGCTTACTAGGCTGGCAGGGACCTGGATGGAGAAATTTTTCGGCACCTTTTCTAATGGCCTTGCAAGTTCGACCTGACGCCGAGGCCATACAGTAGCGCCAGAAAATGTCTCTGCTTGACAACATCAGCATAAGCCCTCAGACAAGCCTGTGACTCACTGGCAGATTTTCCAAAGATGACTCACCTGTTTGAAAAGCCACATGGCTGCAAGCTGACTTGGGGGTTTTGGCACAACCGTAGGAGAAGAAGCAAAAGGTCTTCCATTACCCGTAGTGAATTATACACCCTGGGGTGGAAAAGCTCTGACCTGGAGCTGAACCAGGTTAAATGACAGGGAAGGGGAGAAGAGAAGAAAAACTCGGCTCAGCCATCCCGTTGCATATTAAGCTTCCTTCCAAGGAAAATTCTACTTTTTTTCAAAGGAGTGCTAGGCTGAAAATCACCCAGCTCCCCACTTTGCTTTCTAGGACCAATTTAGGGTACAAACGAGTCGAGAAGGCAATTGTTTTCCTTTCAAGAAGGAAGCTAATTCAGCCTAAAAATTAAGATGAGTGCCAATAAACATGATGGAAATTCTACATGGACGGGGAGAAGATACAGAGAGATGCATTTTCCTGCATGCGGTTCAGACATTTGCACCCCAAACCCCAACAACTTGATTCGGCAACCTGGTTAAAAGGTTGCCGTTGTGCACATTGCTTCTAATGGCTTCTGCAACCTCTGTTGGGTGGTGGAAGGGGAGTTCGTGGCAGGCCCTTCAACGGTGGACACTCCCCTCTTTGCAACCGGCTTGTGTCACTTTAAGACAAGATTAATATGGGGGGGGAACCACCAGAGTTCTGTTAAATGAACGTTCCAGCCCCCGAAGGTCCACCAGCAGTACACTTTGGCTAACAGGCTGCTCTTCGTGGGCCACGGTCGGAGGCGGTGCCTCTCCCCTGAAACAGATGTGAAAAAGCATTGATGGGGATGGACGTCTTCTACCCCAAGCCCAAGGAAACAGTTGCAGGACGTGCAACGCGGTGGTATCCTTCTCCTGGGCGGCCTCCAATGTCGGCCACAGGACATGCCCAGGGGGTGGTGTGTGTGTATGGGGGGGGGCGTCTGTCCTTTTTCTCTTGACGTCACAGCCTTTTCTGAACACAGCTGTCCAAACAGATGCCTCCCCAAACCGAGCATGCGTGCCTCAAGCGCCGGACTGGATCCTTTGCACTACCTACCCCCAAGACCCCCGTCCCCCGGGGGGGGCAATCTGAAAATGCATCTTTCTGCAGCACCCCCATTGAACAGCGGGCAACACAGCCATTCTGTCCGCATATCAGTAAAGTGGAAAACAGTTGCGCAAGCTGGGTTTGTCTTGGCCACATGTTCCCACCGTACCCCAGGTCACCAAAGGAACCTGTTTCCTGGGTTCACCCAAGAGACAGGATCCTCCGTTTAAGGGAATGAGAGGGCTTCGCACAACACATTAAGCCTCACACCCGTGCAAACACACTAGCCAAGCCACAGGTTATTACAGTGTTTCTCAACCTTGGCAACTTTAAGATGGGTGGACTTCAACTCCCAGAATTCCCCAGCCAGAGTTGAAGTCCACCCATGCTGGCTGGGGAGTTCTGGGAGTTGAAGTCCACCCATCTTAAAGTTGCCAAGGTCGAGAAACACTCAAGCTCATTAGCCTTTTGAGTTTAGCTGATCAGGTAGATGGGAATGGCTTAATCCAAAAAAACAGGTCCTCCGCCAAGTCTGACAAGGAGTCCAAAATATGGGGAGGATTGCAATCCCAGAATGTTAAATTTGCCCGGTAACAGGAACAAACTAAATCTCTCCTAGTCATTTGCCACCTCCAGCTGTACAAAGCCGGCTGTTCCCCCCACCTCGCCCCGCGCCACGGCTGTTTCTTGTTTTGCTTTGTTTTTTTAAGAACAGTTTTGCAGAATCGTTTCTCGTACAAAATAATTACTGGGAACTTACGAGTAAACAATAGGCGAGTTCTGCCAGAGCATTGGAACAAAACAGCAGGTACACAGCATAATACAGTTTGGGGGGGGGGGGACACAGGTCACGCGCTGGGAAAGAGAACAGAGTTGGTGGTTTAGATGCAAAAGAAAATATTAGTGGCCGCACAGTGCTTTGGCAGAGGGGGGGACGGGATCTGGCCTCAGCGAAACTCTTTCCTGAAGATAATTGCATTACTCCGGGCGACGCGAGACACGCAAAGGAAAAGGCAATAACGAATGGTCTTTTTTCAAAAGCAAAAGGAATGTCGGGAGGGGGTGGTGAAAGGAAAAGAGTTATCCAAGGCTTGCTCCAAGATTGGAAGAAAGGCTCCAGGTATAAAGATAAAGAACCCAAGGAGGACCCTCTGCTTTGGGGGATAGGATTCGGCCTCCCGATCTTCTGAATATTTGAAAGAAGGTTACGAGAGAGTGAAAACTCTCTTGGAATGACAACAGCCCTCACTTCCTGGCCCCACCCTTGGACCCACTTTCTAAGGCTCGCTCCTTCCTACCTGGGGATGTGCTCCGTTATTTAAAGAGAAGAAGAAAATAACGTCCATGACAAGGAAAGGATTCCTCCAGGAACCTTGAAAGGGTTCACACCGACTTTTTTACCATAGCTGACCAACTGCAGGTCTTTGCTAATCTGCAGAGCAAGGAGGGAGACACACACACACACACACACACACACACACACACTGCCCACATCCGCACCTTTTAGAAAACTACCAACCAATTCTTCCCCTCCTCATCAGGGACTGCATTTTAAGAAAACCTTTCAGAATATTTCTGGACACCTTGAAAACTCAGAGCTCCTTTCTTTAGCCAGACTAGGGTGGCAAATGGGAAGAGTCTGCCCGCAAAGATTCAGTACTAGGGGTTGCCCCCCAGTTGGTTAGAGAAAGGCTTGGGGGCAGCGGCGTCTAGATCTGTTTGGACTGCCCTCGTTCATTTCACTGACCGCTGAGATGAAAAGGGGGACTCAGCCAGGCTGAAGCTTTAGGGGGAAAAAATCCAAAGTAACAACTCATTATGATATGTGTTGAGCCAAACAGTCATAAAGAGGAAGCAGGTTTTTGAGTTAATCAAGATTCGTTATTGGCCCAGGAAGAATATTTCCCTCCCTCCCTTCCTTCTCTCCTTCCCCTCCCTCCCTTCCCCTTTGTTCCTTCCTTCCTTTTCCTTTTTTCCTTCCTTCCCCTTCCTTTCTTTTTTCCTTCCCCTTCCTTCTTGAAGGAACCAGGGCAATTAAAATCCACATTCATTATTTTTTAACACAGAATGTAAGGCATTTACACAAATTAGTTTACATTTTGTAGCTGTAAAAACAGGAGGGGGAGAAGTTCTCAAAGCCAGAAGGATAGAAGAACGTTGAGCTGTTCTTTTTTCGAAAATTTAAACCCCTGCCGTTCTCTGGATCAGCAGCAGGAAGCAAATCAGAAGGGAATGTTGAAAGTTAATTTTACCTGCAGAAATGTCTCTGGTGCCTTCGAGGCAACAAAAGCAAGCGAGACGCCTTGAGCGTCTAAAAAAAAATATATCAACGGATTTCAGCAGGGCAAGATCTTTCATCTGACTTGGGGAGGAGAGGTCTATGGCCAAAGAACTTGTCGGTTAAAAAAGATGGTCAGAAGGAGACGGCTAAGATAACTTTGCAATGCAAGATAAAGAACCTGATAACAACTTTAACACTGCATGTGTAGAAGCCAACTTTCTAACAGGAGAGGAGTTTTATTACCATTCTGGTTTCTGGCCACAACCAAGGATGGTACAAAACAGGGGATCCATATTGTTTTCTCTCCTTCCCTGCCTTCTTCTGCCTTGGACAGATGCTTCAGCCTCTCCCACAATAGGGTCGGCTCTTAGGAGGATGAAAACATGCAGGCCGCTGATCTCCACTAGAACCCAACCCTCGGGGTTAGGAAGAGTAGAAGCCTGAATACATACAGTAAAATATATAAACCAACTCAATACCAGGACAAGAAGAGGATTTTGAGAAGAGCCTTACAGGAAGGATGTAGGAATAGCTGTTGACATAGGGCTGAGAAATGTTAAGAGTGAGAGAAAGACGACAGGAACCTTTGAAGTGCCAATCTGGAGGTGGCTACTAAGAAGACAAGACCCATGGACCACAAGAAGGATGGATGAATCAGTTAGTCCTGGAGCAAGACTGAAAGATGTAGAAGACAAAGATGAGAAAGATGCATGGGTTTAGGAACATCACTGGAGCATCCCTGGGAGCACTGTAGATTCCCACCAGGAATAGGATCGGATGGAGGACATTTGAGTCCCCAGGAGCTGGATTCAACTGGATAGCACCCAACTCAAGACTTTGCATTGGTTGGAACTCCAAATATTGGGATGTTTAGAGAGCTTCATCCTGGGTCACAAAAATGGTCAAAGTCTTCTTTCCTGACCTGTGCGATGCCTGTCGCAGCACGCTCGCTACAACTCTGGAGGACAACTCCTTCATCTTTCACTGTCTCCCCTTCACCCTCCCATCAGCCTAAAATTAGGAAACGGAGAAGAACTCCCACAGACCAGATGGTCCCCCAAATGACAGTAAACGTTTGGGCTGTGAGCTGCACAGCCTTGGTGAACACATGGAAACAGGCTGGGAGAAGCAGAACGTGAAATGAAATCCAAAATGGTGTGACCTAGTAAGAAACGGTTGTTCCAAAGTGCCTGCATTCAAGAGCCTCCATTTTAGAAGTGGAAAACTAGAGGCTCTTCTAGCCAAGAGACCAGAAGAAGATAGTTATAGCGTGATCTCACCTGACCTCCCCAAACTGGTACCTTTCAGATGGTCACCAAGTCTGGGATTATGGGAGTTGATGGCTAACCCATTCAGAGGGCTGTAAGCTGGGAAAAACTGATCTAACACAGACTGGGCTCACACATTACATTAAAACATGGTGGGTTAAACCTTGGATAAGGCAGAAAAACAGGGTTCACGTGACACAAAGTCAGATCAAACCAACAAACCATGATGGCTTATTCGTTACATGAATCCACCCATATTGTTTCATTCACAGGACTTGTTCACAGTGTTATAGAAAACCTACAGCCCAGATAGTCTGGATCAGAAAGTCAAGGATTCCTGTGAAATTCAAAATACCAGGAAAGAGGGTTCCTGCCATGTCCCTATGACAGTCTTTCTCAATGTTGGCAACTCCCAGACATGAGGACTTCAACTCCCAGAATTCCCCAACCAGCATGCTGACTGGGGAATTCTGGGAGTTGAAGTCCACATGTCTTAAAGTTACCAAGGTTAAGAAATACTGCGGTATGATTTCCATCTTTTCTTTGCCTTCCCATCAAGCTCCTGAAATCCTCCTCAGCTCAATGCAGTTAAATGATTTAGCAACCCCCAAGGCAGAAACAAAGCACGTGCTTGCCCTCAAAAGAAGAAACCAGGAATTGATCCTTGGAGAAATGTTTCCTTGGGAAAACTAAGTCGGACTCCTTCCCAGTTCATGTAATCTCGGTTGTTTAAACTTAGTTCTAATCAATGAAATCCACACGCATTTGGAATCTGCTACCAAGGAGGGAAAACAGGCTTACTCGGTCATGAGATGGTCCTGCAGAGATATGAGTCAAAAGGGCTGCCATCTTAGAAGAGGCATTCCTGGCCCTAAACAGAGATACCTCTTCTAAGACATTCTTCAGCAGCAGCAGTTTTTTCCCCCTTTGAGATTACAACAAATCATTTGTTATTTATAAAAGGTGCCTGGGAAGACACATTTTAAACTAATTCAAGTTTGTAGTCCTAATCAGCAACTCTTCTCTGGGAGCATCCACTCAACTCCATGAGTAACGTATTTAAGGATGAAAAGAACACAGAAGTAAATGGGAAGTCTACCAGTTGGCTTGACTACTCGACAGGCAGAAAGATGAGGCATAAATCAGAAGAAAAGAGGAGGAACAGGAGAAATATTTGTTCCAAGTATTAGAAGATTGGATAAAGGGTACAAGCACTTGGAAAGGATCATTACATCCCACTACAAATTAAAAACACTCCCTGTGTAACATTATCTGCATTGCCCAAAGCTAAAAGGAAATAGACTGCTTCTAAACAAACCTTAACCACCTTGCTACAAGGCCGCTTAATTTATATGCAGACGATTTTCAGCATTTAAATAACTATGGCCAAATTGCCAAATCTTTGAGTAATAAAACCATGGTGACCGTGATACCTGTAGATACAGCTTCAGTTCAGCACCTGCCTCGGATTGTTCTTTACCAGGGAGAACAACTGACAATGTAATTCTTAATTCTCCAATTGAGGTAGAGAGAAATAATTACCTTTTTTTTTTAAAAAAAAGAACGAACAGCTGTTGCCAAAAGCCATTCAAAATGGCTCCAGAAGCAACCGAGGAGCATTAAGGGGAGAATGCAAGACTTAAAAATAAAACTTTTTTTTTTGTGCAACCCTCAAGACAGCTGTGCACAGCTATGTTCATTAAAGCTAGCATCCGCTGGGCATTTAATTAAAAAGTTGGTTATGAGGCTTTAAATATGATTAACAAACAAAACAAGCTACGGGATTTTGACGGGTTTTTTGCGAAGGTGAAGAAAGTTAATTGCTTGCTTCAGTTTTTCCCTCCCCAAGTTTTAGCAACAGCTACTTTCTTCCCCCTGATGTTTTACATCTCCCTAGTTTTTTTTTTTTTAATTAAAGTGCTAGGGAGCTAACAACTCTTATAATGAATTGGTTATATTGCCCTGCCAGAATTTCATGCCTGTGTTTCAGTCTTTGTGGGTTGTCATGGTGGCCTCTCGGCTCAGAAAGCAACCTTGCAATTTATTCCCTTTACCCTCAAAGCAGCTGGCAGTATATTCTCTTCTGAGCTAGTTTGGAAGAACACACATGTAATACAAACAGATAACAAGTAGAAAATATCAGATACAGAACTCAAAATAGCAACCTTGAGTAAGATAAAATGGTCAGATCCCAGAATGAGTTGACCGCCCGTGGAATTCATGTGAGTTTTATTTCTTTTTTCCCCAATGAATTATTCCTTTCTCTCTTTCAGGAACTTGAGTTGATTGAACCTGGCTGATTTGAAAAACCAGGCAGGCTCAGACCTGGCAAGTCCTTGGATGGGACACCACCAGGAAATTCCTGATTTGTAGACCAGACTGGGAAGCCATAAAACATGGCAGGAGGAAGCCACGGTGAACCATTTTTGTCTTACTACCAAGAAAAGCACACGGTACCTAAAAGGAAAACAACCGAGTCACACAAATCTAGCTGTGGATTGATAATTTTCTTGCTCTTCTCACCAAAAGGTTAAGAAGGAGGAAGCCAGCAGGGGAGAGACCACTGTTGTTTGCAAAGCAAAGGGAAACAGACAATCGGAGGCGCAATTCTACACCAGTGAGATGCAAAGACATTCCTAAATCAATTTTTCTTCCTTTGGCCTCTTCCTGTGTAGAATGGCAGCTTACGTGTCTGTCCGTGCATTACTTAATTAAATTCCTCAACCAAAAAAAAAAGAAGAATAAAATGCTTTGGTTGCACCCCAATGCGAAGTCCAAAACCAGCTGATTTGGTTCCGGTTCAGTGTGTTGTGTGAACTCATGATTAAACCATGACTAACGGGATTTATTTAGGCCACGTGCTGAGCCACACAGACTTAAGAGCGGCTGGCTTAGCTAAACCACTAAGCCAAGACTGAGAACTCCCACTGGATGTGCCTTGCCTGTCTGTGCAAAACAGCCCCGATTTCCTCCCAGGCGAAAAATCTTATTCTGATTTTTCTCTGGTTGGTTTTTTGTCACCCCTGGCAAGGAAAGACAGAGGCAGGGAGAGGAACCGGGGGGGGGGGGGGGGGGGGGGGGGATAGAGGTCAGCTGGACGGCCCTCCCCTCCGCCTAAGGTCTAGTGCACCGAACAGGCAGGTCTATGGTGACCGCTGCACCTCAAACCCACATCCGGCTGACGACTCCCCTAACCACCTTTATCAAGCATTCACAAGTGCTTTTCTTGACAAAGAAAACCGAAGTGAAGAGGCTGCTGGGGGGGTGGGGGGAATGCCTTGAGATTCATCATCATTCCAAGGCAGCGGCACCCCTCCAAATATAAATATAAATATAAACCTATCTATCTATCTATCTATCTATCTGGAGAAACAGCAGCAGCAGCTGCCGGAGCAAGAGAAGGGGATGGTCCGCCCCGGGGACCTTGCTGAATTCCAGATGCGGCGGCTGCAGATCAGGGGGGCCAAACGGGCCATCCGGGGGCCGCAGCGGCGCCCCCGCCCGCCCTCCCGCCCTCCGGCCCCAAGTGGACGGGGCCCGAACCGCGGCCCCGGGGTTCGCAAGGGCCGACGAGGCGTTCCGGAGCCCGCCCGCCCGCCCGCCGGACCCTCCCTCGGGGATGGAAGTTGCGCGCCCCGACCCGGCTCCACTCTTCGCCGCGGCGAGCGGGTCGGTCCAGCAGAGCCGGCGCCCCCGCCCCAGCACCACGGCCGGGGCCCCGCGCCTGCCCCGGCGGGCGCCCAAGCCCTGCCCGACCCCGCGCGGGGCAGCGCCCGAGCCGCCCGGGCAACTTCTGCCGCAGAAGCCCCGCGCAGGGCAGCGCAGCGCAGCGCAGAGGCGACCCTTCCCTTCCCTTCCTCTCCGCCCGGCCCCGGCGGGGCGGATGACTCACCTCCGCGCCCGGGCATCGCCTCTGGGGGTTCCCCGGCCGGCAGGCCCCGCGCTCGCCTTCAGCTGGCCCGGGCAGGGCGCGCAACGCGCCTCCTCCGCCGGCGGGGCTTGGCCACGCGGCTCCTCCCGCCGCCCCCGCGTCCGCCAGGGCGCCCCGCGGGCTAGCGCGACTCCCGCGCCGGGGCGCACGGGCTGCGGCGGGCTCCGCGGCCGGCGGCGCCCGCCCGCCCCGCGGGCTCCATGCAAGAGGCGCGGGCGCGCCCAGCGGGCCGGGCAGCGCCGGCCGTGCGCCCCTCTCAGCACCGCCGCCGCCGCCGCCTCCTCTTCGTTCGCCGGCCCTGCTGCTGCTGCGGCGGCGGCGGCGGCGACCGGTTTGACAGCTCCTGCTGGACGGCCGCGGCGGCTCCCACTTCCTCCTGCTTTGCGCGCATTCCCGCTCTGCCGCCGCCGCCGCGAGCGCAGCTGGGTCGCTCCAGCTGCGCCGAGCTAGAGGCGGCCCTGCTGCGGCCCCTGCCGGCCGCCGCGCGAACCGCAGCTGCGCTCGACCCCCGCCCGAAGCCTCGGAGCGAGCGCTTGGGGCCCCTGGGAAAGCGCGGGGCGGGGGAGGCTGCCCACACCCCCGGCCCGGCCCGTCTCCGACGGCCTCTGCCCCGGGGCTGGGGGTGATGGGAGGGGGGCTTCCCCCACCTCTGGAGAAGACAGCTCTGCCTGGAAGGGAGGGGACACCTGGGCTGGGCCACGCTAAACAGTCAGCGATGCTTTTCCATTCGCAGAAGAACCCAAACCCTGGTTTGTTTTGGGGTGGGTTTTGGGATAAAACAAAGTTGGCCAGATTTGCCCAACACCCGTAAAGTCAGGAAAAAAAAGTTGCAGCTGATTGAGGGGTCCTTTGGGGCCAGAATGAAACCTTGCCCAGGTACCACCGGGGTCAGGGATCTTCTGCCTGGAAGTCAGCACCCACAGCTTGCCCAGCCATACAGCGGTGGGCATTGAAGGACCCCGGAGGCCCCTCGATGCCCTCCAAGAAACGTTTGCAAGAAAAGAACCAAGCTCAGGGAACCCCAAGGACTCCAGAGTTTAATTTTTCTCATGAGGGCGAGTGGCCGTTTTTGCCTTGCCCCGACTGCTCTGCCACTTTCCCTGGATTAAATCCCCCAGGTTTTGCCCCATAAACGGGAACCTCTTAAACAGCAGAGAATCTGGGCACCGAGTCGCCACAGCTCTGCAATCTGCAGATGAAGCACCGGGGGCAGAGAGAGAGAGAACCGGGGACACATCGGTGGGGGGATATTGGGCACCGCACACTCCAGACACGGTCGGTCGACACAAAGTTTGGGGCAATTATTGAACAGCCCAACTGGATCTGTGAAGGAACAGTATAAGCGTGTTGCATTTTACCCAACGTTTTCAACTGAAAAGAAAACACTCTTAAAAACTTACTGAGAAATGAATCGCCAGTGCAGGCAATTTCTTCCTTGTGCAAGAAAAAGCAGAGATTTTCTACATTTCTTGCTGCAAAAAGTGACACAGCAAATGGAGCTGCTTTTCAGTATCCAATCCGGAAACCCCAATGCAATCTTTCCATCAAAGGAAAGTGTGAGTTTTTCTGCACCGGATCAACCACACCGGGGCTGGGTTCCCACCCTGCACTCAGCGGTCAGGTGGTTTCTGTCTAGCTTTGGCTGAGTGTTGTGCGAACCCAGCCATGGCGGCTTGCAAGCAAGCCATGGTGACCAGACATGAATGGACAAGAGTCGGAAGTGGCTGAGCAAGCCCTCTGCATTCACTGCAGCGACGCTCATGAATTACAAATCTAGGGCATGGGAAGGCAAAGAGTTTGGTGCAAACGGGACTTTTCTTCTAATATTTATGTAACAGGCAAAAGTGGGCTGGGGGTGGGCTTCCTGTTACCAGGTTGACAGTGAAGGCATAGCACTAAAACTCTCCTTCATTAACTGCAGTAAGGCCACTTACTGAAAAGATAAAAACAGGAGGTAATGCATGTTAAAAGAGTTTCTCCTATCATCATCACCATCATCAAGCTTTCTCTTTTTCGCTCCAAAGCTTGTGCTTTCCCTCAACCTGTGGATTGTATTTTGAAGCCCCCAAATTATCCTACGCCCATAAAGAGGGAAGCTGAGATAAAGCAGCCTCAGAGCGTTCTTCGATGGAGATGGAGCTTCTCCTGCAGTGTCGGGGTCTGCGAGGGGCTGGCGAAGGCCTGAGGGGAGAGCAGACGAGCTGATACGAAACCCAAGGCCGGTTTCATGACTCAGCTTCCTGAATTACTCTCATGATAATAAAAGCAGAAAGCTATGAAGTGAGTTTGTCAGGAGTAAATTTAGGGCTGCAACGAAGGACAAGGGAGGGATAATAGCCTGTCTGAAATTGGAAGCCAGAAGGGTACATCAATTATCTCAGGAAGATTAGGCTGGCTGCGGAACCAAGGAAGGGAACGCGGTTTTGATAAAAGCAAGAGGCGGCCATTGGCCGAAAAGGAACGCAGATCAGTCCAGGGAGAGTTTCCTTGCAGGCTGCCTTTTCCAAGATGCAGCTTTTAAAAGCAAGATTGAAAGCAGGAAAAACCATTTTAGGCCAAGTAAGGCAGCACTGAATTTGGGATCCAGGTGGCGGCACACCTGCCCTTTCCCTGCGGGCTGCTTTTCTCAAGGGAACCTTCCCAAGCCTTGTATTTCCTTCTCTTAGGGGCTCAGCGTAATTGGATCGCACAGGCCTAACTGGTTCTCAAATGTTTAATGGGAAACATCTCGCTTGAAACCAAATTGTCTTTCTCACAATTTGGAAATCCTACTCTTTGAAAGGCTAAATAGAGAGATTGGTTTGCAGTGCTCCTCCAGGGAATTACAAGAAATTACTAATTCTATAAAATATATGTATTTTTAATGTATGAAAAACAGCTATCCTTCTGAGGATGAAAACAAGCCTATACTTGTGATTTCTCTCTCAGCTGCACATCTAACTCCCAAGTAAAGCTGGGAATAGCTACTGAAGCATGCTACTGTTTGCTCTTTGGTAGCAAGATTTAGGAAACCTTCATTACAAATAGACCTGAAATCACAGAGGGATTTAATTCTTAATTTCCAGTCCTCCTGATTTAATAGAGATGAAACAAGGGTTTTGTGAACCACATTATCTGGGTTCACACAATATGCAAAGCAATAAACCACGGTTTACAAACAGCAATGACTAAGTTCCTACAACAGGAAAAGTAAAACCAAAGAGTCTCATTATGTAGAGATAAACACTGATTTGTAAACCATGCTTTACAGTTTATGGCATTATGTGCAACTAGCTAAAAGTGGCTTTTCAATAAACTGCTGTTAGAGAAGCAATGGCTTAGCGTTACCTGAGAATCCACGTTTTTGGTAAAATCACCAGGAATGGAGAGAACAATATTAAGATACACTCATTACGTGTCTTACTTGCTGAAGTGAGACATCTAAGAGAAAGCTACTTTTGTATGCTTATAGTAACAGTTAATTCTGAATGACCCCTAGTGGAATATTTAATGGGCCCATACAGAGAGTGAAAGTGCCCAGAGACTTATACTCTAAGAGAACTGAGAAAATACTAAAGGAGGAAGACAGCAGGAATGTGTCTCAACCCATGAGGGGTCTGGAGAAAACTTAATTTGACTAGTGTCTACCCTTGGCACCCAACAACCAATTACAGACACAGATCTACATGCAATATTGCTTTTCTGAGATTCTTGTCTTTGGCTGAGAGGAAGGAGGCTGAATGAAAATGAAAAATACTCAACTTGCTAAACAAATAGAGACTATACAATAAATATCCAGTCAGACAGACTGAAAAGTCTTTATCCGTTATGGGAACTGTGCGCGTGCAATTACCTGGACTGTAAAATGCAACAGCAAAGAGAAGAGGGCTCCCTGTTCCAAGAGAGGCTTTGAAAAACAGTTCAAGCTACTTCAGTTTAGACGCTTAATTTTAATTAATATTTCCGCAATAAACATGCAAAATAAAAGCAATTTGTTTAAAAAGAGAACTTTTGATGTCTAACTCCTTGGAATGCAATTAGGTGGACATTTAAATAGACTTTCCAACACTTGTGCATTTGTTGATAACACTGTGCTGTGAGTGAGCAAAGGAGCTTATGAAACAAGATGCTGCTTTGAGCTTTAAGCTATGAAATGTTTGCCTGGAGCTCACTTCGCAAGAAGAAGCTGTGTCCCGTTAGCATAAATAAAAAATCAGCACTGTGTGTATACTTTACAAGATAGACTTGGCTTCCAGCTCTAAAAATGGTGAGCACGGTCAGATCAATCACAACATGATAAACTTCTGAAAAACAAGCTGCTTCTCAGTGTCTCTACGCTTACAAAGAATTCAGGTCTGCTATTTCAAAAAAACTGCTTCTTCAAAAGTAGCAAAATACAAAACCGACAGATTGATTCCTTCAGGTATAACAAAAATAGGTTTTGAAAATACGTGGCTCAGTACAAAATATTGTCTTGTGTAAAGAGAACATGATTGCAAAAAGGCTGCAGAGGGCTTACAAAAATACAAAACCAGTTGCATTTTCAGAGTGCATAATTATTGTACTTTAGTGCAAATAAAAGGATATCTAAAAGTCGGGTCATCTCAAATATTTGCAGAGGTCCGTAAAATGTGGAATCTCTTCAGAATCATGCGGATGGAACCCAATTCTCTATTCACTCTTTCCAGGCGATCTTCTAGAGCTTCCTGAAGGGAATATTCAGAGAGGGCATTCAGGATCCAGAAAGAATCAGAAAAAGACCACAGTGCTTCTAGAATGAACATCTGGTGCCCATTTTTTACCTGATTTCTTGTGCCACGACGGCTTTCTGTTTGTGGAAAGAAGCGCAAACATTTTTCTCCCTGGGAACCACTGCGGATTGGAACTTCTGGGAGAATGCAGGAATCCTTCCCACCCCCCATTCATCTTTATTTAGTTTCTCGTATTGCGATTGGCAAATACATTCTAAAGAGTCTGCGGGTTGTGTAACTGGGGACAGCTGTAGGAACCGTGAAGCATGGTCTTCGGGGCCATAGAAATGCATTTGATATGTGGTGGATCATTCACACGTGCTGCCTCACCTTTAAAAGCTCAACCATTGAATGAGTAAATTGTCTGCAGGAGCCAGGCAGCTAAAAGGGACAGAAGCAAACATCCACTGGGGGAGTTCCTTCTGCTGTTTGCAGCCATGACGTCCAGGGAGGGAAGCAAACGACGAAATGCACATTATGACCTCACCACACAAACAGTGGCCCTTTGTGCTGGCATTGGGATGGCACAATGCGCTTCCTTATTTTGAGGAAATCTTGGTCTGCTGTGCAGAGCCCTGGATTCAGCCGTAAGACTGAAAGAACTACACACACACACACACACACACACACACACACACACACCCCTGTGCACACCTCATCCCAGAGACAGAGCAAGAGAAGAATTTAAACCTGATTCAGTCGGGCCTGTAGCGTCATTCTTCCTCCAGCACAAGGTATTCGACTCAACTGGGACTCAAGCTGTTAGTACAGAAACATTTTATTTATTTATTTTTATTATTAAATGTATACGCCACCCATCTCCCCCAGAGTGAATGCTTTTAGAGTAAAAAAGGAAAAAACAAACAAACAAAAACGATCCACAAAAAAGCGAGCAGTCTTTTTCCAGCTCAGGGGATCTTACAGCAGGATCACCCTAGAACGTAATTACAGTTCTGTTCGGCGGAAGGGGATGGATTCATCTACCCACCGTGCTGCCTCAATCCCAAGTGACTTTTTGTTTCAAAATATATTACACAATTTTAGTTTTGAGACAGGCAGAAGTGGGGACCTGCAATTTAAAGTTCCTCAGGATTCTAGTCAGCCTTTCTCAGTACTGTCTTTTGTAAACATTAAACCATTCTCAAGGGCTGGTTTGTGGGAGGGGGGTCCCCCCCGTAGATTTCCTGTGCTGATTAAACATTTCCTGCCAGTTTTTCAGAGGTCCTGTTTGTCTACCATCCTGGCAGCATTCCCCAGCTGACTCTGCTCCCAGGGATGATGGGGTGGGTGAAGGAAAAGGAACAGCCAGTGTCTGCCAGGCACACGGGCTTGCTTACTTGCTTCAACCCAAGAAGTCGAGGGGTGTATGGATTGAATGTGCGGCTTCCTTCTCGGGCTGCCGCAAGCTAATTCTCTTTCAGGATGTTCCTAGAAGCTGACGCAGAGTGGCCACGGCCAGGCCCACTGCATGCTTGCCACCCTCTATGGAAAACCACCTATGTGTTGACACTGGAAATTGTGCTGAGCTGAATTTCAGACTATTCAGCACGGATGGGATTTCTGATAACCCACCCTCGTCTTTGATAGTAACTTAATACCTACAACAAAAGGAATGTTGACCCAGATTTTTTTTGAACGGAGAGGGTGGAAAGAGAGGCAAAAACACTCCATTTCTACCTGTTGCTTTTCTTGCGTGAGCTCGTCAAAAAGCCGCTCGGTCTCTGCCAACGTCTTAATCCTTGAAACGGACTTCAATTCGGCCTCGTAAGGGGCTGGTGCTGCCGAAGACAGGCCCGTCTCACTGGGGGTGGCAGAGCTCCCCGCTTCACAGACCTCCCTCGCTGAATCCCTTTTGGCTCCGGAATGCAGAGATTCTGAGTAGGAGGAAGACTTTGAACCTCTGTTGTTTTCTGGGTGACTGGGCTGTAGTCCTGTTCCCCAAAACGAGAGAGACCTGATTATAAATTGACTACGGAATCATATTCAGAAAATATACTTCTGTGACTGCAGCAAAGCCTCTGACACTGTCCCCTGCCAATTTGGATTTGGTGGGCTCCAGAGTGGACACCACAGGAGCTTTTGGTACATACAGCATTGGCTAGGAATCCTATAAACTCAAGCCCAGTTATAATCTAGCAATTACAAACCAACTTTAAATGCTACAGTCAGTAATCAAAGTGCCTCGTGACTACCCCTGCAATTCTACTACACCTGCCTTCGGGTTTCCCCAACTGGGTACCTTCCAGACTGGCATGGCACTGGGCTTCCAGAATTCCCTGCTAGCAAAGGGCATGCTGGCTACAGATGTGGGAAAATCTGCAGTCTAACTGAAGAATGACATCAGGGAAAGACTTTATACACCTGGGCCCAGGACAGACTCCAAGAAATGTAGGGAGGGAAATGGGACGGGAGGAGGAAATGGAAGACGTTTAGGTGGTTATTTCAATATATCTTCATACATTGGGTTGTGTTAACAGGTCAGTCCACATCGAAGTACTTTGTAATTCTTCATCGCTAATGGCTTTCGGAAATCATACACAATGCTCCGTATGACAGCCATACAAGCACCTCTCATCCACACGAACAGAATGTCTGAGACGTCACAGATCAGCAGCTTTTAAAAAATTCAAACAGCAAAGGACAGAATTTCACCTTCTGTATCACAGCCTGAGCAAAACTGCAGCCTTTTTCGTGGGTTGCTGTACTGCAGTGCAGACACGGGAGCAGTTGCTGCATCATCCAAAAAGATATCAAACCTAGCATAGAAAAGAAGAAAGTTACCTGCAAGGAGGTTCCCCCGCCTTCCCAAACGAATACTGGCAAAATGTATACTTTGTTCCTGCAGAAACTGAATAAATAGGAAGACTCAAAAGGCCATTTCCTGCCAGCTTAGGAAAGCATCAACTACATTTGAAACTTGACAAAAGCAGCTGAAAGACCTGCTTGCAATGTGCTTGCAGATCAGCTGAGGGAGCGAATACCTCGTCATTGTGTCTTCATTTCTGCTGAGAAAGTGGCTAAACCCTGGAGACAGGTTTTCTTTGGGGGAGCGTTTGGGGCTGTAGGTCACAGCAACTGGAGTCAACATGATCTCTCTCTTTGCTGCAAAGAGAAACGAGGCAGGAGTTCTTAAATCTTCGAGAAGGCACCTAAAGCTTTGTTACCTTGTGTTCACCGCCCCCCCCCCCCCCTTGCAACAAAGGCATGCTATTCAAGATCTTTTTCCCAGGATTTTCTGTCTAAGAGGGGTCAACATGGGTGCAGGCATCTCTGAAGGCTAGCCATTTTTTAATCCAATTCTAGAGTCCCAAACAGCATCCCGCCCCCCACATTTACAAGAGAGAATACCCTTAAAATAATCGCTCTGGAGGATAACAGCCCTCCTTCAACCAGTAACACCCTATTGGAAGCATCCACACTGAAAGGATAAATTAGACCAGTGTTTTTCAAACTTGGCCACTTGAAGATGGGTGGACTTCAACTTCCAGAATTCCCCAGCCAGCATCTGGGAGTTGAAGTCCACCCATCTTCAAGCGGCCAAGTTTGAAAAACACTGAATTAGACAATCTGAATTTTTTACTTGGCGTATTTATCTTCCTGTTTGAAGGTGGGAGAGATGAAGATCTCTGGGTGCTGGGCGAGTTGAATTTTTTGTGCCTCGGCTGCTCTTTGCTCTTCTCTGGGGAACGGCTGGTACCCAGGGAGGTCTCGTCAAATCCAACAACTGGCCGCCGAACAGCGGCTTCTGAAATAAGCAAAAGCAGCGGGGAGGATTTTAGCTAGGAATGTATTTGTGCAAATCATCCCTGCCCTTTTTCCTACAACACGGAAACGCTGAAAGCAATTTTCATTATGTCTGAGTACAGGGTGTATGTATACACGTATGCATAACCCTAGAAATATTCAGAGAAGCAAAATGAAATTGAATGCACTGAATATTGGTTCTGGCGCGTCCTGGATGTCTGTATCTCGTTAAAAGGGCCTTGTGTTTTACACAGAGGCATTCTTTCATCTAAATCTGGGCCAGCACAACTCTCGTTCACAGGAAGAAATAGAAGGAAACCCAGGTGGGTGGGAGGGGGAGAATAAGGAAATCAAAACTATTAAAAAGTGTCTTACTGCTGGTCTCTGCTGGTTCCTCTTCCTCTTTCTCTGCCTGAGTGCCCCGGTTTTTCAAAGCCTTCCTTTCTTCAAATTCTTTAAAGGCTTTTAGGATGGGAATTTCTTGGGTTCTGATGTCTTTTTTAATTGCTTCATTGGTTAGAAGGCAATCTGGAGAGGAATCCTTCTCTGGAGGAGAATGATGCCTAGAAACATTCAGGAGAATCATGCATATTTATCCCACTGCTGAAAAGGTCAAGTAAATTTGCAGCAATTGTTTCCTTTTGCCAGACTCAAATCCAGATTAAATTATCTGAATTAAATCCCCACTGTAATCTACAGGAGGTTGTTTTTTTTCCCCAAATAACTTAGTCTGGAACTTATTCACTGTAGACCAGGAATAAAAGCCACTGGGAAGGGATTTCAAAATTCCCACAGCCCAGCCCAGTTAGGGTGTATTGAGACAGCAAGGATTTTACTCCATGCCAGACTCTCAGGCTATTGATTCTGATAGGAGAACAGTTTTTATGACAAGTTACTCTCATCTGAGAATAAATATTCCTTACCTAGAAGAACTGAATCCTTTTTCAAGTCGATTATCATTGGGACTCTCTTGGGCTTCCAAAGGCTGACCAGTAAAGATTGAAAACTCTGATCCCGGGATCAGCCATTTCCTTCTGCTCACATCAGAGCTTACTAATTTGCTGCGAGGACAAAGGATGCAGAGAGTAATTAGGAACTGAACAGAGGATGTAACCTTTTATTATTTCAAATTAAAAAGCAAGCAGACTTTCTTAGACACTATTTTCAGTATCTTGCAAAGTGGTATTTCTAAACCTGAGGCTCTCAAATGAGTGAAGATGGTAGCTCTGAACATTTCCAGGTTTGCAAAGCTGCCCTTAATACCACAGGTCAATATTTGCAGCGTCAAGGCAAATTCTGCCTTACCTGCAAAGTCTTTATTCATTCCTTAATACATTTCCATATAACAGTGATCAGAGGTAGTCTGCGGGTTAAGAACGGCGGGTTTAAGGACGACCCATAGTTAAGAATGGAGCCTTTTGTAGCAAAATTTGAGTTAAATACAATGATTCAAGTTAAATACACAATGGTTTGAGTTCACTACACAATACTACTTGTACAGTATTTACAATACTGTTCCGACTTACATACAAATTCGACTTAAGGACAGACCTTGGGAACAGAACTCGTTCTTAAGCTGGGGACTACCCATATTCTGCAGGTAACACTATCTGACCTGGAGATCCCCTTTCATCCTTCTTAAAATTACAGTAGCTGTATGAATTGTCAACTTGTGGCTTTCTCACAGTGTCACAATCATTACTTGCTAACCTGGCATAAGATGGTCCGACATGCCCCTCTGCAAGATGACGAAATCTGAGCAAGTTTTCATGTTCTAATTGCTTGACCTGAGTTTCCAGTTTTGAGACTGTTCTAAAGCAGAGCAGAAAAATCATAAATTTTACCAATGTTGGTATATTATTCCAGTTCTGGTTGCTAAAATGGACAGCTCATTTTCTAAAGCCTGTTCCAAATGTAATGATTGGGTTGGATCATTCTTCCATATTTGGTGACCAAGATCTAAAGCTCAACAATTCTGGAAAATGGTATATATTGGAATGAAACAAATGTTAGAAGTTGAATTTCCTTTTCAACCTATAGTATTTTGATTAAGCTGATATTGAAGAAGAAAAATAATAATCTTTATTGCATTTCTATGACCAGTCCCTAAAACACTTGGATACATAAAACTGATATTGATGTTACTCACAATTAATTAATGAAATACTGAAAAAAATTCTGTAACACTTGCAAATTCCCTATTTATTCACCTGTACCCTAATTTTTTAATCCCTTCTTTTTTTTTCTTTACTTATCTTTTTTTTTAAAAAAACAACTGTTTAAAAAGAAGAAATCTTACAAAAGAATCTAAAGTGAAGTTCTTTGCTAGATCTGATTCAGCAACTCTGCTGGTCAGAACCCTCAACGCTGACACGGTTAACATATTTCATGAGGTTGGAGGGACTCTAGTACTTTTCTTGCTTATTATTAAATGGTATAATTTTACCTTTTCAAATCAGAAATCTGAGTGTGTGCATCAAGTAATTTGTTCTCGGTAATATTCAAAGAATCCTGTGGGAAAGAAAAAAAAACATTTCCGCATTAAGGGTAACGTAAACACTGATTTTACTAATACTGAATGACTTAAGTGTCTCTCTTCCACTCAGCTAAGGATTAATCCAACTTGTCTTCAGCTCCCCTGGAAAAAGCTTTGCTAAGGTTTCTCTTTTTGGTCCTCGGCAAATAATTAATCACATATTTGGAACCCATCTGGATTGTTCCACTCTCCACCCTGGCTGGTTAACCCCATGTCTTTTTGAGGTGGATCTCTCACTGCATTCAGCTTTCTTCACCCGCTTGAACGGTTCTCTGTTCTCAGCCTTTTGGCAGAGGCGCACTTAGCTGGCTCCTGTCCACTGCCAGAGATAACACGACAATCTGAGTTGTATAAATAAATGTATAATGTATTTATAAGTCTAATGTGTGACAAATTCAGCTTACAGGATGGGACTGATAATCCCTCTGAAGCACAAACACTGAAAAAAAATACACCTGCTTTTATTAATGGTCAATGAACCTCTAGAGCCCATTTGGGTTTTGATCCTTTTCACCTAAAAAACGACTCCGTTACCATTCCGGAAAAACATGCTGCTCACCTTAACTCGTTCGTGCTCCTTCCCAAGGGATTCATATTCTCCCAAAAGCTATCAAGAAAGTAATATTTTTGTTACTGATTTTTCAGATTTCAAAAACTCACTGAAATAAAAATCTAGTTGGCACAAATTCCAGTATCAGGTATATCTATCAAACCAGGATTTAAGCAAATTCAACCTTTCATTATTGTAACTTATTTCTAGTTGATAATTAAAAAAAAAACCACCTTCAGTCTTACAAATTAACACACAGGGTGATCAAGAAGCACCTATTTAATAAGAGAAGACTGAAATGAATCTGAGCTAGAAGAAACAGTAAAGACCTGTTGTCTCCATGGGTGAAAATCCCCACCCAGCTACTTGCAGTTCAACAGGGTACTTCCACAATATACTTTATGTTAAAATGCCCTTTTTTTAACCTTGTTTTTTTAAGTGGAGAGAACTGTCATGGAAAGACACAGGCATTTTGTTCAGAGTCAAACGATCATCATGGTTATGTAGCTTCCCCCTGTGTGGCTTTAGAAAGATCATGTCAGCTAAAGTACTTGGTCCGTAGCCCCTTTGAGTATGTTCTGGACAATTTGCAGTATGCATTCCAAACCGTGATAGCCCAGGGCAAGGCTTGGTTTACCCAACTTACATTTTGAAACATTTTATTTTCTTCCTTTAATCTGGCATCTTTGTTATCAGACAGCTTGTAGGCTTTTTCAAATGCCTCTTCCAGATCTTTAAGTCTTCTCTTGAGGCGACTGATTGTGTTATCTTTGTCCTTGCTACTCATGCGCATTTCTTCAATGCGCTCCTGCAAGGACTTGGTTGTATTGTTGATGGCACAGAAGCGCTCTTGCCAATCTGTCTGGAACGTGAACAGGCCAACAGTCACACAAAAGTAGAGCCCATCAGATGACTACACTGAAATTGTAAGCAGAACAAACCATAACATTTGACAGAATAAGATGCAGGTTTCAGCCAGCCTATTTCCCATAAATTTACCATGGGTTTTCTTTCTAGGAGCATACATAACAGATGAAGAATCTGATCTAGTTGAGTGCAGCCCAGCACATTTAGAGGATTCTCACAGGGCCCAAAAAAGTCGTTTTCCAGGATGTGCACTCTGGCAACTCAACATGAGACTTCAACGTGCACCTCCCAGATTTCTGTTCCCCAGATGCCAAGCCATCTCATGTGAAGAAAATTGCTCTTCCTCTCCCAAAACGTGGGAGTCCTCAATGCCCATTCTACCTAGACATGGCTATGTTTTGGCCCTATCTGCCCACCTCTTCAGTGCCAGTTCATGACCATGAAGAGACAGTTTGAGTTATGCTGTGTGCCTTCTAAGGATCTTTTCATACAGCTGAACTACTCCATCTGAGACATAAGATACACTTACTACTTCCATCTCTAAGGCATTGTTTTTATTTTCAAGGAATCGCACATGGCTGTTGGCTTCATGCAGAGCAGCTTCTAATTTGTCGCACCTAAAAGTTAAAAAGAGAGAGCCATTAAGTGTAAATATACATATACATATATATAAAATTCACATTTTTAGGTGAACTGCTTAGCTGGATCAGTGGCCAGAGGTCAACGCTCGCTAGAAAGCCTTGATTGTAGACAATGCAACCCTCATTTCCAAAAGCGTGTTAGTCTTGCTGCCCAAAGAACTCCACCCTGCTCCCAAATAAATCTGTAAGTTACTATGGGGAGAATTCTCAGAGCAACTGTAAATGTATTTGAAGTACAGCAACCCTTCCTGTTTTGTTCACAACTTATCCTTCATTAACAAATATCCTAAGAGATTCTCTAAACAGCCACTCGATTTTCATGTGTCAAAACTGAACCCAGGAACATTCAGAAACATTTGTCTCCATATAGTATCACTTCAAAAGAGATGAAAAAACAATATGCACATTATTCCAAACAACTCAGCTAATACCTGTCTGTAAGATTTTGACTGATTTTCTTCATGTCTTCAGAAGGAGAGGTTTGGCTTGCTTCTAGTTTCTGCTTTAGACTGAGAATTTCGGACTCATAATAAGCTCGTAGATCAGCTATATGCCGGGTATGTTTTTCCCTCAAATTCTGCCTAATCCTGAGTTTTAAAACATGAAGAACAAAACATTTAAAACCTTTGCAACTTTATTGGACAACAATGTTTCTGAGGCAGAAAATGACCTTATTGGTACTTCAAGATAACAATTTATGGGAAACACAGGAAATTTGCCTGCCAAAGGCGGAATTCTTTTCTTCCTTAAAAATCTTTATGTACACTATAGAAACTACAGCACAGTTCCCCTGTTTAATCCACTGAATTACAAGCCCCAAACAATTATATTTATAACTGCTTTTGTTATCTTATTTTCTACTTGAAATGCTGTCATTATTATATGCTACCCAGAGATTATAATAGTGTAGGGGCAGCAGAAAATGGCCATTATAGTAAATAAATACCTGGTTACCTAGTTCTCAGTTTCTTAATGCTGCCACATGAATTATCTGGTCCAAACTGCATGTTTATTTTCCTCCCTTTCCTATATATGACTATGCAAAATATCAAAAGTATACCTCAAGTCAGAGGATAGGCTGACTGTGTGTGATCAACTTGTTTTTAACAAAAACCTAATTTGCACCAACTAAAATGAGCGGCAAAATGGGGTAAAGAGGTAGATGTAAAACACTGGGAATGAAAGCCTTTCGCCAACATAAGACACCAGCTTTATAAGTGCAGAGCATGGGAAACAAGAAACTTAATGTATCTGTCACCCCAAAATGTTTACCAATTCAGATACACTTGAAAGGGGAGAAAAGGAAAAAAAAATCTCACAATCAAGCTTTCCAGCTTAGTCACATAGTGGCAACTCTTATTCATCACAGATGAGCAGGAGGAAGGAGCTACTGATCAATCTATAAAGCGATTAATGCCATTATGTAACTCCACAAAACCTTTTGTGAAAGGAACACCAATTGGAAATAACTGAATATTGCAATGCTTTTTTTAAAGGCAACATTCTTACTTGCGATTGTCTTACTTGGAGAGCACCACAGGATCTTCTACACAAGCAACTGAAAGATCATGCCGTGCCAAACTATGATCAGCAGATGGAACCAGGCACCGGGCTGCTGAAGATGGCGTGAGGGTTAAGGTGTCTTCGTCCTCCACGTCTAAGATCTCATTGCTCAGATGGGGAGAGCTGGTGACGTTGGCTTCATTCTGAAACTCACAACTACCCCAGGAATCTACGTTCAAGGCTGCTGGATGAGAGGCATATTTTGGAAACTCAGCAGACCGAGGTGACACAACTGTGCTCACGTGAGAAAACGAATCCGCATCCGAAAGAAGAGAAGCAGCAGGATCCGCCATAGAATCTGGAGAAAATGAAACTCTGTCTGGGCTATCGTAGAACCTGTGCAAATGCAGTCCGGCATTCGGTTCACCTGGTTTCATATGGAGCGTTGGGTCCAGGGTAAGGATCTGGGAAACAGACATCATGGTGACTGGAATCAAAAATCAAGACCCAACTAATAGCAAATCATTTGCTCTGGCAAAGAGAGATGAGGTAGAGATGATCGGAAGATAAATTACAGCTTTATCTTGTTGGGAGTGGGTGGATGGGAAAAGAGGGCAAACGGAATTTCTGCAAAATGCAGAACAATTCTAATCACGTGTAGAAATCTAGTTGTGACCCTCCACTTCCACAGCCTTGCCTGTTCACTGTACCAAGGATGGCAAAGGGAATGGGGACTTTTATTTCTCACTTTCCTTCCACTGGAATACATGGTCTCCCAGGTTACCCCTTGGTAGATTTACACCTGCAGATTTCTGCAAAGGGACCCCAGCAGCACTTGTGCTGGTCTTCTGTGTAACGTTTTGCAGAAGACGTGTACTTCCACTACTCCTTAGCTGTGGCCTCCAACGGATCTTAAAATCCCTGCATCTGCTGCTTAAATTTGGTGAACCAGATTGCAGTTTCCGGCCTAAAAATATTTAGCTTTTGTCAAATATGAGCCAGCTTGGTTAGCAACCCTTGATGAAATTCTTGCTGTTTTGTCCTCCTGATGTTTGTGAGAGAGACAAGAGTCAGCTAATAGGCTAATCACAATTAGGAGACAGTGTCAGGAGAGATTTCGACTATATTTTGGAGTCTGGAAAAGCATGGTCAGATGGAAGTATAAGAAAGGACTGAAGTTTTCAGTGCAACAGGCAGAACTAAAATACAGGCCATTACCTCCGGGGGATGAGTCGAGTGCAGAGGGGAGAAGTTCCAGTCTATAAGTTCCTTATCTTCCTGCTGTTTCTTATGATAAATATCCTTTAAGGACGTAGGCTTCAACTCATTACTGGAAGACAGCTGAGAGTAAAGAATTAAGATTGATAGTTGAAGTAAGGCCTCTGCTATATTTAATATAACGATGAACTATATTTTTACATGGGAATATACAGTGTTTTGGGAAGAGGGGCAAACGGGATCATTTCAGTCATAGGACACCAGTCACTGTATGGAAACGTAGAGCTTGGAACACACAGCAGCTTAACACCGAAAGCGGGGAGCAGAATTGCTGTCTCTTGTTCCATCACGCTTTAAATAATGAGCAAGCAGTGCCAGCCAGTGGAGCAGGGGCGAGGGGGGACTGAAAAAAGCATTCAGCAAAGCAGGGAAAAAAAGAAAAAAGCAAACAATACCTGTTCTGAGGATGCCTTTGTTGAGAATACAGGGAATTCATTTCCTAAGTTCCTAGGCAAAGTCTGATACATCTCCTTCTCGTCTAATTTCCAGTATGTCAGCCCTACGGAATAAAAGAGCTATCTCAAAATTGATTTATGAATAGCAAAGAGCTGGGAAACCACTTTAAAAAAATTAAAGAATGGGAAAACTTCACTACTTTAAGACTCAAGGCTGAAATACTACTATGCTTTAGAGCTTTAGCACTAACAGGGTTTGACGTGCCATATAGCTAAAGACAGTGTGTTAATATTGCAGAGAAACCTGAGGCAACCAGTGCCACCCCCCCCAAAAAAACTAATGAGAACGTTTATCCTTTACAATAGTTCGGCAGGAAAGATGGCCTTTCCCTGGGAATTCCTCCCTCCTTCCAGCTAAAACAGCCTTCCCTGCAGCCTGATTCAAACTGGCACGCTGGTTCACTAAATCGGACTAAAGCATTGGTTTCCTTGTACTTTACATCTCTGCTTATCGGAAGTAAGAGAGGCAGAGCTGCCAGAAATAGAATCAGAAATACATTCTATTAATACAAGTGGCGTTTAAAAATCCAACAGCACCCCTCTCATAGTTCCTGCCACACTAATCGTTCAGGCAGACTTTGCTTGCAGAAAAATACAGGGATTTGGCAGTCTTGCTATTTTACAGGCAGACTAATCCAAAAAGATTCAGGCCGATGGCAACAGAGATACCTCCCATTGGAAACAACGGACACCTTGGGACATCAGACTTAGCCCCATTTGGAATAGAGCTGTTCTGTTGAGTGCTGAAGTCTTATTGAACTCAGTGGGACTTAAAGCATCTTTGTTTCGGAATATGATCCCCCAAACTGGGTTCAGAACTTTCCTGGCTATTAATCTTATACTCTGCAGCTGTTTCAATAGACGAGCCTGAAAGTTAGGAGAAATGCACCTAAGGCTACGCTTTGTGACAAATCCACAATGCTTACAACAAGTATAAAGGAACGAGTTTGGAATCCACTATACCTGAAGAAAGAGACACTAAAGAATTTTGGCTTCCATTTTGCTGACTGAGGTAAAACGGAGAAGGTGATGGTGCAGCAGCAGCAACGGGATTGGCCTGTAATTCCACAGAAGGGGGAACGAGAACACCAGTGATTCATTGGCCAAAAAATAAAACCTTGCCTCACTTACTGAATGCAAAAAGAATAATTTGCCCCAGCAAACTCAGAAAACTATATGTCTGTTCCTGCGATAATGCCATTGAATTCAAGAGCACTCACTTCCAGTTAATCATAGGTAAGATTGCAGGCGGAGGTCATCTATAGTTCCTAACTAAGAAAGGACTGACATTCTGGCCAGGATTTGAAGAAACGTGCCAGTATTGTCATATGTGGAAAGGGGTTTAAGGGCTGCAATTCTTTAGCAGGATCATTACAAGCCACAGAGCAAATCACCTCTGAATGTAAAAACATCTAACAAAGGAGTAATTTCACTATTTAAAAAGGGAAGGGAATGCTGAAAATACTGTTGAGTGCATACTCTTGTCCACACCTAAATTAACCTCTTTAGATCCCTAACAACCGGGCAGTGCAATCCTATACCACCACCATGATGGCTGGGGAATTCTGGCAGTTGAAATCCACACATCTTCAAGTTGTGGAGGTTGAGAAACACTGCTATACACATTCGTTCGCAGCTGCAAAATTTCATCTGGGAGAAAGGATTTCCGAAAGAACAGCAACTCTCTTACATTGTCAACTGTTGGCTCTTTTCCGGGCACACCTTCTTCTTCCATGTTTGTTTTTTTCACTTGGTTTTGTTTCAACTTTTGAGCCCATGATGTCAAAGGTTTACTATACAAAAAGAAAATAAAACAGGGTGACAGTGAATAAAAATAGTGGCTCGAGCACTGCACTTTACATTTTTGGATGGATGGACGGATGGATGGGTGGGCAGAATCCTGCACTGTGCAATAAAATGTACTCCTACTCTCTGATGGCTCTTTAAGACAAATTTCAAACAGTTCCACACTCAAAGATGCTATAATAATGAAAATCTCCAGCGTTCAGACTCTAAACTGATTTCCCACATTGTGAGTTAGGTAAAAAAAAAAAAAGTTCCTAAAACAAATATATTTGTTTTTGCTAGTGCCACAGTATTTCTTATGTTTGCTTTCCTTCCTAAAAGACTGTCCCTAATCATGACAGTGTTGTATATTATTCCACATTCATGTCTACTTTCTGAGAAATTCTGAAGGCAGCCTTGGATTAATTAAGAAGAAACTCTGCTGGCATAACCTTGAGAATTAAAAACCAGAGTATTTATAAAGCATATTCTCAGCTTCTATGGCACTCTGTAAGAAAGAACATTGGGTTGAATGATCAGAAATGTGACAATAACATGCTGTCAGGCCAGTATTTATTTATTTATTTATTTATTTATTTGATTTGTCTCTGCCCATCTCCCCTACAACGGGGGACTCTTGATTGGAGCATACGTGGTCTAGTTACAACTCTGATAGGGAAAATCTCACTGTGCCTCTACTTACATAAAGATTTCAAGGCAACAGTGATGGAACCATGGAATTGTTCAGGAACTTCAAGAAAACAGTGAGTCATTACTCCATTTCCTCCATTTAAGGCAGTGTTTCTCAACCTTGGCAGCTTGAAGATGCATGGACTTCAACTCCCAGAATTCCCCAGCCAGCCCTGGAGTTGAAGTCCACACATCTTCAAGTTGCCAAGGTTGAGAAATACTGATTTAAGGGAACAAAATGCATGCTAGGGGACAAATAGGAGGTCCAGCCACCTTTGTAAATTGCATTGTATCTGTTAGTAACAGAGTAAAAAGGCATGTTTGAAAGCGGGGAACTAAACAGCTTCCTTTAAAGATGAACCTAATGACTCTAATAGTATCACTTACCAGTTCGGATCCCCACGTTGGCTTTCACTAATCTTATGACCAAGTTGAGCAGGAAAATCTCTGTCATTCTCCTTCAGTGGTGGACAACGTTCTACCGTTTGCGGGCATTCCCTTTTGTTCTGAACGCCGGCCGCCACTAAATCCTCCGGTGCTGGACCGTCCTCTTGTTTGGTAATTGTCTCTGTGTTTTCCATGCATGTCTGAATGTCATTACATTTGCTAGGACTCAGTTCTGCAGCGGACAAGGTTCCATACCCACTGCTTACTGAAACACTGTGTGCAAGGCCCTCCTGATGCATGACTGAAGCTTCTGCCTGATTCTCAGCATTGTTGGGTTTGAACTGACTGTTAAACAGCTCATTTTCTTCAAAAAGTTCAGACTTCAACCCCATCTGACTTTCTAACGAAGAGAAACTGTCTGAAAGTCTGATCGAAGAGCCTCGCTGGGCACACGAGCACACATTTTGGTTCTGAAGTTTCACTAAGCGTCTGATTTGGTTTTGTATGCGCTGGAAAGAAAATCACGAGCTGGGCTTTAAACAAATGGGGAGCATTTCACAACTTGCACAAGAAGAGCCACGTGTTCATCATTTTCACAGGAGCATTCATAGGACGTTTTAACATACACACATAACATGCAGAAATGTGTTATGGTACGAAAATGAACACCTAGAAATTTGTTCTACTTCTGTTTTTAAAAGACATGCATGGACACATTCAATGTGGCTTGTCTGAGACAGTGTCAGACATCCAACATAATGTTGCAGAGAAGTATAAAGGGAAAAGAAGAACTATCCATCTAGATGGCCTTAAACGAAAGAGGGCAATCTGAGTGTTGTGCTGGTCTGGCATGCTTCTCTCAACAAAGAACTGTTTCTAATCCTGCAAAGATGATCTAGTAGAATATCCATTAATATAAACTTAAGACCCTTTTCCCCTTTTCCTTCCTGAGCAGCTATTCTATCTCCAAGCAGATGAGTAGATAGAATCTGTAAACCAGTGTTTCTCAACCTTGGCAGCTTTCAGATGTGTGGACCTCAACTCCCAGAATTCCCCAGCCAGCAAGGCTGGCTGGGGAATTCTGGGAGTTGAGGTCCACACATCTAAAAGCTGCCAAGGTTGAGAAACACTGCTGTAAACAGATCCCACAAATCTCTACCTGGATTCCCCTAGTTTAAACAAATACAGCCAGTAATTGTTTTATATATATGTGATTCTAGTAATTTTTAACTGGAATTAAGACGTACTAAACTCAGTTGAACTTATTTTTTTAAATAATTACTTTTGGGCTATAGTTTTAGAAATACAGACTTTTAAAAACTGAACTACTATTCAGTACTCTGGATGTTATCTTGTTTCATCTTACGTTATTTTTACTGCATGCTGTCATCAAATCTCATTTTGGAATCTCTTACGTTTTTGTTCTATTTTCGTCCTTGATCATAATAAAGTTTGTTGTTGCTGAAGTAAAAGATTTAATTTTTCTTAAAAAAATGCTAAGCTTAAAAAATCCAAAACAGAATTAATAACTAAAGAGTCTATTTCAATATGAAGTTTTATCATTTCATTTCCCCTGCTTACTACTGGAGCAGCGTGCCTGAGAAATGAAACTCAATCAGCTTTATAGGACTGAATTATAAACACCAATATTCAGATTTTCATATAACCAATACACAGATTAGTCATGATTGCTACAGGAACTGTTATTACAAGTTAGCAACTTTTTCCCATTAAGCCACAAATAACGCTGCTATTTCACAACAAGCTCAAGACATAAATCCACCTCTATGAAATGCCAGTCGGACATGGACAGAGTTTGAGGATTAAGTGAAAAAAACTTTAGTCAATGGCCAGGTTTGGAACAGGCAATGTTTGTGCACCAGCATTCCTTCCACACAATTAGTTTTCAGGACATCCAACCGCAGAAAGTATTACTTGGTTTCTTCGGTGCAACATATGATCTTGGACATGTACACACAGATAAGAAAGATGTGAGTATTCTGTGAGTATGAATGACAAAAAGCCGTCGGGGGAAAAAAAAGAAAAACCAATGTAGAAAGGGAAAAGAGAACTGAAAACAACAATACCTCTTAGTTATTGTTTCAATTTCAGGAACAGTTGGTTACTATTAGTGAAGAGGGCCATCAGGAAAGGTAAGGGAGAAACAGTTACCAAAATGGTGTAAATATTAAAATGCACCAAATACATATACACCAGCTGTATGAAAAATCTATTTTCACATGTAGAAATACATTTACCTGTGAAACAAGAGGTCAGAATTTGAATTTCTGAGAAAAGGGGAACTATTGGTGCTGAGTAAGAGAACTGATATATTACAATCAAGCCAGAGGAAACTCAAACATCTGGGTCATCTTGACACAAAACAGCTTCCTACCTATGCATGCAAATTCAAAATACGTTGCCAGTGTTTGGCAACAAGGAACCAAAAGACTTTCCCAGCCCTGATTAAAATAGCAGGTCCTACTATTTATGGACCTCTTCTAAAGGCGTTTAGCAAAAGATCATTGCCCGGGAAAGCCTACCTAACTCTTCTAGGTCTGACCGCCCTTGATGCCTTGAAATTGTGGTAATAAAGATGAAATTCAATTCTGAAGAGCCAAGGATAAAAATTGTGAATTAGGGGGAGAAAAAACCCAGCATACTTTATAATATCAACAGTAGCTTTGGGCTCAGAACAGAGGAAACCAAAATACCCCTTCTCCCTCGCTGAAGAAATTAAATTTTAGCTGCTCAGCATTTTGAGAAAGAAAGGTATGGCAGTGCCCTAAGAAAATCACAGTTGCTCACTTATCCTCTACCGCATATACACAAAAGGAATGCATATGCATAGATTTACCAGGAGTTATGTACGTACACGTGTGGAAGGTTGAACCAAAATAGCGAAAGCCGTGGATCTCCAACATACTCATGGTGACTTCCTCAAACCAAAATACACCTGGTTGATGCTTTATGCAGACAGACAAAACACCAACAATGCACCAGAGCATACACCATTCCTCGGATTAAGGTCAAGATAACAACAGACTTGAAAGGGGAAAAGGATCCTGGGACTACAGCATCTGCTATAGATTTAGGGACGCTAAAAATGTTTCTTGAAAAAAAAATTGATGCTCTTAGAATAATCAGTAAAAATTTGGTTGAAGAGGCTAACAAAGCTATCAATGAACATATTTTTATAGACAAAACCCATTTCAACAGAAGCGTGAAAAGACAGCCTGGGCTGACAAGAAGTGTGCATACATACACACACTCACACAAAACGTATGTAACACAGATTGGTTTAATACACCAAGGCACCCAGAAGAAATATAAATAGAGGCACATTGTACATACCTTCTGCCAGCTGAGGGAGCTATTTCATGCATTTGAGAAAATTAAAAGGCATTTCCATCCCTACTAATCATCCACAGCTCCCTAGCGATTCCCATCTCACATTTTTTGAGAACCAGGGGTTCAGTATAAAGACACAAAGTGAAGTAAATTCAGTTACTTACATGTATTTGATGATAGAATACTTTTTGCTGGGCAACTATCTGCTCTTGGCATTGTTTCTCCACCAGTCTGAACAACTGTAGCCACCTGGTCTATTAGAAAATAGAAGATTGCTCAGAGAAAGTAAGCATTGTCTTCCGTTGTGAATTATAAATTCCATTTGCCCACATCTAGCATGGCAATTGGTTAATCTCTGATACAAGTGAGGATTTCCCCTTCTTGTTTAGAAGCCATATCTGACACCTATATTCTGTCTGAGACCTGTACAGAAGCGAAAAGAGCCCCAAGAGAAAGAAAAAAACCCTGAATCTAGAGAATTAGAGCCCTAGTAAGTTTTTGCCTATAGAAAGGACTGGTTCAATTTTGGAATATCCAAATAAACAGCAGATTTGGAAAAATCTCACTGTGATTCTGGAGAGCTGCTACGTGACTGATCTGGATGGGCCCATGAGACCTGGGTTTGTGCCTCTGGTGAATTACAAAAATCACTCCCAACTTACATACTGTATTAGAAAGCTGCAGTTTACACTGCTGTTCATAATCACTGAGAAACGTACGTGAAAAGACTATTACATACCTCACAATTCTTCAGTATTTCTGAGTCACCATTTCTTTGAGCATCTTGCACAACTGAAGCTGGCAAACCAACCTCCTCAAGAATCACAGAAGGACCAACTTTTCCCGAGACACTGGAGACACCATTTGGGTTGGATGAAGGGCTGCTTCTGTTGAAGGGGGGAAAAAGTGAATTATTTATTTTACTGAGACTCAGCTGTGCTTTGCTGACAACGCCCCCCTTCATGCCCTGAAGACAATATGGAACTGACCACAGAAAATCTGCTGGGTTATTCCCGGACCTTTAAGTGGAAGTTGTTAAGTGTCAGTTAAAATAAATGACTTGTCAATAATAAGCCATTTCTGTACCATCAAAATCCCTTAGTCTTGTCTGATGAGGAAGCTAATCCTTATGAAATGAAATTAAGCTCTCAACAGCTGTCAGCTTGATTAAAATATGCAAGGCATTCTATTTTATCTAGTAAGCTTGTATTTCTATGATTTTTCCATTTAACACTCCTCAAAATCTTATTTTAGCGCCTGCATACATTAATGCAGTTCTCTGTTTTGCTATGTTCTTCCATGCGTTTCTTCATACTACCTTAGCACAGGTAGCATATAAATCAGCCAATTTATTTGGGTTTCTGTAAAATTATGATTATTCTGCACGCTATTTGTAAAAACTCTAGGCCACCTCCACAGATATATCCCTGTTTCTAGAAGCAGCAACTTCGTGCTTTTCAGCTCTGCTTCACTTGCACTATATCACCTTTTTCTGAGAACTGATAAGAAAATTGCAGGTTAGAAAATTCAAGCAGATTTTTGGACAAGCTTAGGCAAGATTGTGCTAAAATTAGAATCTTGCTACTCTATTTGAAAAAGCAGATGCTGAAAAAACTACAGACTTTAAGAAGCACATTACTGTAGATTGTATACATTTTCCCACTGACCTGTTATTACTTATGTTATAATCAACAGAGTTGTGAGCGTTCCTAGTATCAGTGTCCACTGATGGTCCTTCTTGCTCGGGTTTCACCAATTCCAAGTTTTCCATATCTCATGTTGCAAAGATTGTGATTATCCTTAAAAATATATAGATCACACACACACAAAACAAGCTTATTTATTTTAAGATTTCTATTCTGTCCTAACTTCTCACAACTGATACCAAAAAAAGGAACTTGGGTTCGCTGCTTGAACATGTGGGATCTGTCTAACAGTTCCAATCCATCATACAATTTTCAGAACTTGATCTTCAAAATAATCCCCTCAACCATAGGTAACATTTTCATCACTAAATTAAGTAATGAAATCCTGACTGCTTCACACTTTTCTTACTGGTTAGCAGTGAAAGGCTGTTTCTTTTTGCCAAAATGAAATTCTAAATTCATTTAGAAAAATGAATTTAGCAAGATCATCTAATGAGGAAACCAAATATGGCTGCTACTGCTGCTTTAAAATGAGGGTGAGAAACCAGTGAATGGCTTGGTCTGATCTAACTACTGCACCATTTGGTCCTTGCATGGCTGGCTAGGGAATTCTGCGAGTTGAATTACACATATCTTAAAGTTGCAAAGGTTGAGGAATGCTGTGCTAGGGTCTCTGGAACAGCCAACATTTGAAAACATTTATTTCTTTATTAACACATACTGTATCCTCAACTTAGTTTCTTGGATTCTAGGAAACCATTTTACCTGCCATATATATCCACAACATTCCAGCCAAATGCTCTTTTAGTGCTGCTGTTTCATCTGGGTGGCTAAATCCAAAATAAAGTCTGCAATATGAACAAAGAACAGTCAGCTGTAAAGCACCCCTTCATGTGGGGGAAGGAAATATCTATTTACTGGTACATTATATGCCTGACCTACTTCTTCCCAACCACAGTTCTGCGTGCATGAATTATTTGTAGAAGACCTTAGTTTATTCATGCAGTCTGGTTAATATTTTACCCTCCAAAACAGATTGAACATCTCCTTTTCAAAATGGAATTAGATGTATGCATGATATAAAATATAAATTTAGCTAAGTAATTAAAAGAAAAGCTATGTACGTTTCCCAACCTCCTCTCCTTTTCCAACACATGAGTTTTAGAAGCACATTAACCAAACAGGGTCAGAGACAGCTGTGCATAAGAGATAAACACTTGCCAAGTCAGTGTGGAATATCAACGAGGGCTGGGGAGAAATGTACTCAGCTTTATGAATTATATTTGAAGACTGGCTGTTTCCCCAGATCTTGGGTGGGGTGCGTGTTCTCTATGGGGTTAGTTTTGTATATATATATAGTTTATGTCTGTTTCCCCTGTTACAGCCATCTTTTTTTTAAATCTGCCTTTTTTTACTATACTTGTTTAAGTTTTTAACTTTTGAACACTACCCAGACTCGGCAATGAGTTGGGCAGTCCTAGAAATCTAAATTTTAAATAAATATCAAGTCAAAACTGGTGACATAGAAGATATTTATATATCCTTCAAATTAAAAAAACAACAAAATCAGCTTCTTTCAGTATAATAACAACAACAACAACACTAACTTGATATGCCGTGTGAATCCCAGCGACTCCGGGCGGCTATTGTGCCCCCTTGATCTTCTCAAGAACCCTGCAAGGTAGGCTAACATTCAGGACTGACTGGCTTCGAGCCCAACCCTTTCGCGACCCCTCTCAAGCCTCATCTCCTCACTCCTTATTGGCTGACGCTAGAGTATCAACATCCAGAGCGGCCGGTGATTGGATGACCTGCGTGCCACTCGAAGACTGGAGGCGTGCCAGGAGGAGGAAATGAAGTCGCTGGGGGCCCAAGGAAGCCTCCCCCCCTCCCGTCAGGGCCAGCGGTCCGTTCCGTTCGAGGCAATCCCGCCTCGACGCACCCGCTTACCTCCCCCGCAGGCCGCTGCCTTCCGCCCCGCTCCCGTCAAGCGAAGGCCGAGCCGGGGAGAAGCCTAAGCGTCGAACGGTCCCCTCCCCCTTCACGGTTGGCGGTTGAGATTCGAAGAGGTTTCAAGGCAGACGCCAAAGGCTCGCGACGCCGCTGCGCGCGGCCGCCAATTGGCTGGCTCCCGAGCCGGCCGCGCGGCGCTATTGGCCGGGGGAGGCGGGAGGAGCCCGCCGGCGCTGCGATAGGGCAGCGAGTGAGGAACGGGGCGGTGCTCCTAGGGAGCCTCTCTGGGATTGGCTCCTTCGGGTCTCAGCCATTGGAGCAAACACAGGCTGCCGCCAGGGTGGAGCGCATGCGCAGCAGCGTCGGGGCTGAGGCCTAGTTCTGTTTGGGTTGCCCGGAGGTAAGCGCAGCGACCCTCCGCAGCCGACCGAACCAGGCCGTCCCGAGAAAAGCGTCTCCCTACACAGTACCCTCGCTCCGACCCAGCAGCTGCTCGTGCCTATTTACCACCTTCCCTTCGGCCTTTTCCCACGATCCCACGCCCACAACAACCCTGCGAGGTAGGCCAGGCGGAACGAATGACCCCAGACCAGTCGAAGAGCTTCGGGGCGGGGGGAGAGCGGGGATTTGAACCCACCTTTTTCTAGCTCTAACCCAGCGTTACACCGGGACTGGTCTGATTTCTAGCTGGAGAGGAGGAGAGCCTAGGCAAGGCGCAACCCAGGCAGGATCCTGAATCAGCCTGCTTTCTGGCTTCTCACAGCATTAAAAAAAAAAAAGGCTGCACTTTGCACAACACGGATCCAGAAGGAAAAGGGAGCCTGAATATATTTTTAGATCCGCCGAAGAGTGTGGTGTGAACACAGCCAAGGCAAGCCTGGGTCTTTGCAAACGTAGCTACTCCCTGGCACGTCACCCTGGCATCCAGCAGTCCCACTTTCCCATAATACGCAGAGCCAGTGATGGTGCCTGGGAGCTCTTGGGGAATCCCATCTGTGTGAATGGGGAGACCCGGCTCAGCCTCCTTCCTGAGCTGAGAAAGAAGCTCCCCCTCAAACTGGCCAAAGTTGGACCCCCAAAATCTTGGGCGTCTTTTCCCGGCAGCGGCTGCTGTTTCTCCATAAAGCCACCCTTCTGGCCAGAGTAAATGCAGCACTACCCCACAGTCATGTGAAAAAGTAAGTGCACCCTATGGACACTTGACTTTTTCAACATATTTCACCATACAGATATTTGATCTTCATTTCAACAGTACTGATAAAGGAGATAGGACAAATATCACACACCGTTTACATTTTATAGTCCGTTGTATAATTGAAATAAACATACTGTATTAAATCTACTGAACAGATTTTCCATGTGGAAAAAGCAAGTACACCCTTACATTTATCACTACTTCAAATACTTAAAATTAGAATCGGGATCAAATGATTAGAACATTGTTAGAAAGGGAGGAACCTATCTTATTGAAACCTCAGATATTTAGTTTGATTTGCTCTTTGTGGTTGAAGGGTGTGGTATCACCATGCCTAGAGCTCTCTCAGGCCTTCAGAACAAAGGTTAAAATGCCTGTGAGCCTGGGAAGGAATTGAAAAAGATTGCCAAACAATTGGACCTCAATCATTCCACTCTCCAGAAGATCTTCTACAAGTGGAGACGATTTCAAACAATGGCCAACTTGCCCAGGGCAGGTCTTCCCAGCAAGTTCAGCCTGAGAGCAGAACCCAAGATGCTGAAAAAAAGGCTCTAAGAACCCCAGAATTTCATCACCTGACCTACAGGCAGCTCTCACCACTCCTGATGTTGAAGTGCACGAGTCTGCCATTAGAAATAAGCTGTGCAAATTAGATCTACGTGGGAGGTGTACCAGGAGGAAAGAATATCGGGGCAAGACTCAAGTTTGCTCATGAACACCTGGGCAAAGACCAGGGCTTCTGGAACAATGTGCTCTGGACAGACGAGGCAAAGATACCAGCTATAAAGCGTGGTGGTGGAAATGTTACGGTTTGGGGCTGCTTTGCTGCATCGGGGCCTGGGCAGCTCACCGTCACAGAATCCAGTATGAATTCTTCATGGTACCAGTGGGTGCTTGAGGATAACGTGAGACCATCTGTCTGTTCGAGCCAGGGGTGTGCTTGCTTTTTCCACAGAAACAAATGGCATATTTTTCATAGGTTTTTTTTTTTTGGTTCAGTTACGTCACCTTTATCTTTATATCCTGTTTGAAGGAAGATAAAGTACTGATATATCCACGTATGTTAAAAAGGGAAAAAAAACTTTACACAGGGCGTATGCCTATTCACATGACTTTACCTCTGCTTTTGAAAACCTGGATCTAAAGAAAAGAAGCTGGGATGGCTTCTTACCATGATGGATCGTGGCCAAGCTGCATTTACTTTGGCAGTGGGGTGCAGTGCAGTGCAGTCGACCTAGCCAGCTCTGCAGTGGAGCTCACGATGCAGCCTTTTTCTTCCCATCTCCTTTATTCCCTTGGCAACTGAAGTGGCAGGCATTGCATTGTGACTTCACTGCAGAGGGTGGGAGAAGATGAGGGAGGAAGCTGGCTTCAAAACTGCTACTTTCTCACCTCCTTGTTGTCAGTGCCTTTCTGGCCATCTGTCCCCTCCACGTCCATGTATCTTCTGAAAAAAGCATGCCGCTGGAGGGACAGACTAATAGCTGGCAAACGTACAGTTCAGTACCAGCATTGGTTGGGAATGATCAGAAATGGAACTGGAAATGCTTTGATAATGTAGCATCTCAGGAAGCAATCTATTTTCAATTAACGGAACTTCTGCAACATTGTCCAATGGACCTTTTTAAACGGGCTCCTTTCACTCAAGTTCAAGTCAGGTCATGGCTCTGAAACAAAGCTGGAAGATACAAAAGCTTGGTTCCAGATCAAATTTATTACGTTTCAGAGTCCGTTATACCTGTGTTGCTGACGGTGGCTTGTTTTGGGGTGTGCGTTTTAAAGCGCTGGCTGAAAGTTTTTTTAGTTCTGAATTTTAAAAAGCTAGATTTCTTCTCATTTTTTCCCTTAGTGCCACTACTTCTTGGCAGCGTCTTGGAATCCAGTCAGTTGTTCAACTGGGCCATTAATTTGCTCTAAGAATAGGAAGAGAAAAGTGTGCCGAGAGAAATCAAGCAATGGGCTTGCTCTCCTCCTCTCCCTCCCTCGCCTCCCTGCTGAGCTGCACCCCTGGGCTATTATCTCTTAGAGAAGCCTTGGGAAGGGAATGCAAAACGAAAAGGAATACACAGAAGGCAAAAGGCACTGATTTCATTCTGCTGGATTGCAGCAAAAAGGTGCTGCACAGGAAGACCAAGGTGCAATTTGGCAGCCATTCAGCGGAGCAGGTAGTACATTGCTTGGTAGGTAGCATGGAGAACTTTCTCAAAAGTAGCTGTGGTGAAATCACTGGATATTATAACCTTTTTTGTAGCTGCAGATCCACTCCCGCTATGTGATTACATCATGCCAGTTCCGCAGAGTTAACCAGACATTCTGAATTGCATAAGACTTCTTGGAAGGAAAATGCAAATTTGGCCCGTTTCTCCTTCCACCAAACCATAAAACCTGCTGCATGCGATGCTGTTAACAAACCAAGTTTATGGATTGTTACTGGTTGCACCTTCCTGCTTCTGTCTTGCAGCTAGAAAAGTCCCCTTCGATTTCTTTTGATGCCTCCGTCAGGTTTATTACGCTTGACCACCCCTTTGATCGTCCAACGGAGCAGCTTCCCTCAGACACCAAGGCTTGGAGAGAAGCGCTTCTTACTGGGCCGGCGCCCTGGACTGTGGTTCCTTGAAGCAGGAAAGAAGAGCTCCAGCGATCTTCTTCCTCTGAACGAAGCCGACTTGGAAGAACAGTTTGTCCGGGGCTTTGGGCCTGGAGGCCAAGCCACAAACAAAACCAACAACTGTGTGGTTCTGAAGCATCTTCCTTCGGGGATTGTAGTCAAGGTGATCGCACGGGTGGTTCTAGTTCGCTTTAACCTGGCAGGGTTCCCTAGTCTTTTCCGTACTTGCTGTGCGTGATCTGGAAGTGACCCGAGTTTGGATCTGAAATAGGTGGCTGCCTGATCACCTGCGGCGAATAAAAGTCCTATCCAGGTGACTAGACGGGAATCTTTCCTGTTGTAAGCACACCTGTGATTGGGTTTGGACTAAGTTTGGGTCTGTATTTGAGCATCCTACCAGGAAAGGTTTTAGCTGAGTCTGCAAGTCTTGTGATCGTGTTGAAAGCAGCTGTCTCTTGAGCAGCGTTTCTCAACCTTGGCAACTTGAAGATGTGTGGACTTCAACTGCCAGAATTCCCCAGCCAGCATGGCTGGCTAGGGGATTCTGGGAGTTGAAGTCCACACATCTTCAAGTTGCCAAGGTTGAGAAACACTGCTGTAGATGAAAACATTCTTTTAGCTAGCGGTGGCTGGACCATCTCATCCTGTTGATCCCATTACAAACATTAATGCAATGCGGCCCATGCACTGGTCCTCGTATTAGTTTTTATGGATCCCTTTGGGAGTTTGGCCTATTGAGTCTCTTCAGTGGCACTTCCGCCGATCTCTCCCAATGTTTTGATCTATTAATACCTATCCTAGCGAATGTTTCCGGACGAGGCAGGCCGTGTTCCCTAAAGTCAGATGCTTGTTCTTCTTCCCTAGTGCCATCAGACGAGGTCCCTAGAGACAAACCGCTTGAAAGCCAGAGGGATCCTCCAGGAAAAAGTCGACATTTTCTACAAAGGCCAGGCCAGTGCTGTGGTGCAGGAGAAACAGGAGTTGGAGAAGAAAAAGGAAGAAAAGAGGCAGCAAGCAAGGAAAAACCTTGAAAGGAAAAGGCATTTGAAAGAAATGCATGCCCTGGAGGACAAGTAGGAACGCGGACAGCACTGGTTACCGTTTTCTTGTATTCGTGGACTACTCTGATGCCAATTTCTGATTTTTTAAAGAAAAAGGTGTTTGGGACTCAGCAGAGGGAAATACAATCCGTGCTTGCATTATTAGCGCGATGGCACCATTATTATTTTTTTCCTTTCACTGGGGACAGGGGAGATCATCGCCGGTGGCAGAGGACTGCCTCTCATTTTCCGGAGCCTAGATCACGGCATTCTTTGGAATCGGACGTAATTTATTTCTCCCTCTCCCCCTGCATATCCTTTCACGGAGCTTTGAAAGAACAAACTACGGCTTGCTTGCAATTATTTGGTGGCACGCAAAGGGGCCACCTTCCAGCTTGGTCCCTGTGATACTCAACTGTATCTCCAGTGGGCTGCTTTTATGCATTTGATCGGACTCAAAGCAGTGAACAAAGTATGTTGCATTCAAAACAGATGAGAAAGGTGCACAACCTGCCAGAGTCGGTGGAGCGGCAAGGCAGAATTATGTTCTGGAATGCAGCATTGCGGGCATGGCATTGCGTTGTTTAATCAGAAAAAGATGGATCCTCTTTTAGGGGCCATCCCTGCAGGCTGGAATGATTCTGAATGTACGTTTACTTTCATCTTCTCAATCTTCTCCATCACCAGTCTCCTATGTTTGTCCTCTTGTAATAATTTTAATTGCTTGTACATCTGCTGGGCTTTAGATGTAAATGGCTCCCCATGGTTTAACAACAGAAATTACTGAAAATAAGCTTTATTACGTCAAGTAATAAATACATACAAAGATGCAAAGTTACAATTTAAATCTGGGGAAGGGGGAATTGTTAATTCGGGGCCTGATGATAGGGCTGAATTGGCTGTTTTCTGCTTGGGAGGAATGCGTGCATTTTTGGATGGTTTTGGAAAACTCATGCAAAAGGGGACATTTTGGGGAATGTAATTTATGGTTTGCGTGCCAAACGTATAGTACTCTGGATAATAACAATGGTGTTTGAAGGGCACAAGACGGGGATCTTTATACCCCTCAGCATTAAAAACAATTCCTGAAATGGTTTGGCTGTGAGGCAAGTTAATTTGGGGTGATTAAGGCAATTTTTTTTCAAAGAAGCTTACCCTGCAAATCCTTGCTGCTTCGTAAAGGATTCTGGTTTCTTTGTGGACGTCTGCACCTCGTCCACGTAACGGTGTGGTTCTATCCTATGTGCCCATAGAACCACTGATGCGTTTTAGAAAAATGTGAGTAATGTAGGGAAATCTGTCCAGCTTTATTTCAGCGAGGGACCCCTGGAAACTATGAAGGATCCCCCCCCAACGGCCCTGAATGCAGATTGGAAAACAATCTACCCTTTGAAGGGGGAGAGAGAAGTCGAGAGAGGATGTTGGGTGCAAATGACACGTTAAATGGGGGAGAGGAGAAGCTTGTTCCCGACTAGGAGCAGGATCTGGGGACAAAGAAAAAAAATGACCCTCTGAACAATTTCCGTTCATTCCAGAGGAGGCTTTGGATTTCCTGCTCCATGTTCAGGAATGGCGGCCTGCTGAAATGGAGGGAGTTTCTGCAGCAGTTTGTGAGATGACAGAAGGAAGTGCCTGAACGGGAGGAGGGGAAATGGGCCTGGCATCCAGAAATTCTACTGGGCACACAGCCCCTTGGGCACAGACCCGTTCTTGAGAAGGGCAGTGTCCAAGGCTGGAAGAGGAAAAACAGAAGAGTCAGTTTAACGGGTTGGTCTGAATGTTTCCATACTTTCCAAGGGAGCTGGGGTCTCTTGGAGGCGGGGGGGGGGCGGTGAAAAAGAGATGGAGATTAAGATCTTGCATTTCTCTCAGTCTCTGCTAAACACTCCCGGACCAGTCCTCTTGCTTGAATGATACCTGTAAAATAGATAAAATATTGTCTGCTTTTTGGAAGATGCCCCCCTTTTTTTCTTCAGATGAGTGAGCAACTAACTTCTTACCAGGGAAATAACATTATAAGGAGCCAAAATTCCAGAGGAAATCATATTTACTGCCCACCTTTATGTGAGAAGTTGGTCTGTGTTCATTTTAGGGGCTTCCCAAGCACTTATTTTAGTTTCCATTTTTGGAATGAATCCGTATTTGTGTCAAATAGGCAATGCTGCGCTTGCCTTCCTGCACCTCCTAAGTCTGTTTGGGTATGAGTCCTAGAAAATATCCTGCATTTTGCACCTAGTCAGGGTGTGTCAGCAGAGTTCGTAATGGCCTAGTTCATACTTTGCACTAAATGATACTTGGATTTAATTGATTTCAGCCTGCTAGGATGTATGAACCAGGCCCTGAGGCTTGTCACCATGGCAATCAGCTAGCTATGGAGTTCAACAGACGAAAGAAGCAACAAGGCCAAGTACTTTGGTCCATTAGAGAGACGATGTGGGACCGACCCTGATTCCGCTAATTCCCGCCGATTTGCTCCAAATAGCAACCTCGCATCTTTCTATCAGCTCTCCCCGGAACAGTCACATTGCAAGTTCAGAAGTAGAGATTACAAGCATGCTTAAACACCCTGCCTGTTGCTCAGTATAATCCTGAGGACTAGAAACTTCGGTGATTTAGAACAACAGGATTTAGCCCTTTCCCCATCCCACAAGGCTGGCCCAGTTACCTCGTTTTAGCCTTTCCATGGCACTTTTGCTTCCGGCATACGTGGGCCTAATTTCTTTCCCTAATTCTTCTATGATGGTCAGAAGTTCTGCATATTTGCTCTGCGGGACTTGACTGCTGCCGGTCCCCTGCTGGCAGAAAAGAAAACCTGAATTAAGTCACAAATAAATCCAAAAGATGTTGGTTACAAACAAGCTGAGCGATACTAGTTATTTACGGTGTCTTATGGTATTGGTTAGTAGTTAAGAGCATTACTTTCAAGCAGGTGGGGGCATCAACGGGGTGGGTTTGTCAAGATGGTGGCTGCCATCATGTGGCTGTGGACGCCATCTTGACTTTTTTGACCCCAGCCTGCTGAAGATGCAGACCACGTTTTCTGGTAGATAAACTACACTGAATGTGGGCCTTACTTCACAGTAATCGAGCTTGGAATTGAATCGATACATCCCGTCCTCTGGTTCTCAACATTTGGCCGTGGCAAACATCATATTCTTCCCAAGTTAATAATATTTTTATTTGGCGTGCCCTTACGGTATATCTAAGCTCAGTACAAGACCTATTTTTCATACAGGCCTCCTTTCTCCTCTGTTCTTCAGGGTTCAAAATCGTAAGCTACTCAAAATAGCCTCTTTCGGGAGAAGGGCAAAACAACGTTTGCTCAAGTATTCACTGAATAAAACACAACTAGGTTTACCGAACACGTTAAACCTTAAACCCTGGTTTACAAACGGCAGCGGCTGAATTCACACACCCACACTTAGCCAGGAACGGCATTATGCGTATTATCACACAAGGAGACGAACCTGTCAGGGAAAAGCCTTACGTTACAAAGCTGTTCCAGAAGCGCCGCCTGTCAAAGTGGTTCCATTGCTCAGACCGCGCACCCATTTTGCCTGATGAGTTGTAGGAAACCCAAATGCTCGTATGAGGCTTTATCGCAGCTCTACGAGACCCCGTCCCTGCAATTCCTAGTTACTAAGCCCTTAATAGCCAGGAAAACCAGGCACCTCCACCCCTCTATTTTAATTCAGTCTTTTCAGGAACTTGTAGCATCGTCGTCGTCGTCGTCGTCATCATGCCAACCCAGCCGTATTACATGAATGAAAGCAGGAATGACCAAGTGACTCAATCCACGTGCCCGGTAAAGTTAAAGCAAAATCAGAATTCTTACCTGCACTCCCTGCGTGTAGCCTAGAGATGGGGGCCCGTAATCGTTAATCAGGTGCCTGTACTGCCCCGAGCCAGCCATGCTGGTAGAAGGAGAATGAGCTTTGGAGAGACAAAACGCCATTGATGAGACTGAATCCCAAAAGAATGGAAAAATACAGATAAATGTCCGTTCGGGGGGGAAAATGCATCACCTATTGCTCTTCCTTCCACTCACAGCCCCTAGAAACAGCAGTCCTAACGCAGAAATAAATACCAATATCTGAAGAGTTGTCGTTTTTGTCTCGAAAAAGGAAACTTTTTTGGCTTCGCACGAACCTTCCATGTTCTCCCCAGCTCCGAAATATAGAAAAATGGCCATTCTTAGGGGCCATATTTGTGATCATGGCATTATTTGCAATCGCTGCCCAGAGTCCCTGCGATGAGATGGGCGGCCACAGATAAAACCACCCACAGAAAAGGATATGATTGGAAGGGGCTTTAAAATAATTTAATTCAGACACCCCTGCTCAGGTGAAGCCTCACTATGTCTCTGAAGACACGGTGACCAAGTTGTAGGCGGTGGAGTTCAGATGCTGGAGAGTATCCGTATTGCACCAAGTACTTAGATTTGGGGTGGGGGGGGTGTCATACATAAAATATCCACCCTAAAGTTGGCCACAAAACCGTCGACCTACTCCATAAATCGGCCGCAGTGCCTCGCTTTGCGCAATAGGGACTGAAGTCAAAACCACGCCAACCACATGATGATTTACAGCCTGGGCGAACTGGCTGCCGTGTAGCCTTGCCTGGCAGCGGGGGTCCGGAAATTCAAGCTGGGGGGACCAAACCGGGCATCTTGGCCAAGAAAAGCAGAGTCCCCCTGGATCAGCTGTGCCCCTTCCCCTTTTTCGGCATGGAGCACAAATGCTGGTGATCAGTGGGGCTGGTTGGTGGCCTCGCCATCAGGAATGGCGTGTTGGGGATCGTGGTGAAGACGGGCCCACCTGCCAGGAATCGGCATGCCCGCGATTCCCCTCCGAAGCCCAGCTCCTCCTGTCTGCCTTCTCCAGGGACGAGGAGCCCGCCCGAGCCCAATCTCGCCCTAGGGGCTGCTACTCACCCCAGGGCGATGCTGCTCTCTCTCCACCCCCCCAAAGCAAAGACAGTGTCGGATTCGGGGTGCCGTTACCTGCTCCCTGGCCCTCAAACACGTAGTAAGACATAGCCGCCAGCACCAAGAGCCTTCTCCGCCGCAGCAGGCCCCCAGGAACAAAAGGAGGGGGGGGTTCGGACTTGGCTGCGGCACCGGCCCCCCTCAAACGCAATGCAGATGGCCGCCTTTTGCAGCCGTGCCAGCTTAGCCCAGCTGGAGGGTGAGGGTGGGTGGTGGAAGGAAATCCAAACAAAGCCAGGCTTGCTTAGAAACACCGAGCCTTCGGAAAGGAACCCCCAAAGTTCATCTAGCCAAGTCCGAAAGCCGGATCTCCCCCCGCAAGGCGTGGAGCACCCCGGAGAGCTGCAAAGGGGGCAGAGGTTCGGGGCGGTGGATCAGCAGCTTCCGTCCTAGGGATCCCCACCCGGACAGGGTCCCTCCAGGTGGGCTCAGCACCAGCCCAGGCTGGGTTCAGACCTCAGCTGTTTGGCCCCTGCAGAAGTTGGGGAATACAAAGCCCATCAGCTCCAGAGGGCCTGGCGCCTGGCCCCTTGAGATGGGAGTTGCCAGCCCAAACATTGGGTGCATTCAGCTTCAGACCTCCTTTGTCTCCCGGGCTGGCCTTCAGCCAGGGTGCCGGAGTGTGCCTAGTTCACAAAGCAGGCGGAGGAACCATGTTGGCCACTCTCTCTTTTCCCCTCCTCCCCCCGCCCCCCCAAAACCTGTTTCTCAACCGAAGAAACGACATGCATTTTCTTTTTAAAAAGGAGCCGCTCAGGTTAAATGGGAATCGACCTCAGCATGCCCAGGAAGAAGCTACTGGTTTTGCTTTTTTTCCCCTTCCACTTGCATCGGGGATGATTTTCACGTCTTGAAAGGAAGCAGAATAAATTTGGGAAGCATCTTCTCTCGCGGCCTGAGTCATCCTTTAGATGTGGCAGATGGCTGGCTCTCCCTTCCTCCCCTCCCCGCTTCAAAGCGCGTCCAAAATGTCGCAATTACTTTTCCCATCTAAAATGCAGGACAAAAGGGAACATCAGGGAAAACCGGCCTTCTTGTGCCAGATGTGGAGGAACTGCTGCTGACTTAGAAAAAGATCCGCTCACTTTGACACTTTCGGTGCCCCCACGCCCCACCCTCTGGCCTTCGTTGTATTTTTAGCTGGACCTTCCCTGTGTCACCAGATTTTCTCCCCGGGAGTGGACAGTGCCTTCAGAATTCCCCACACATAAAACCCAAGCAGCTTTCCAAAAGGAAAAAAAACCGAAGGCACGAATCTCAAGCATCCTTGAAATTCAGATAACATGAAGATGTTCTCTTGCACGAGTCCCACCAAGAATGGGAGAAGTGGGGGCATATCCACCCCATTCATTTTTAGTAGGCCTTTGCAGGCTGGCTGGGGCCCTGAAAAGGCACAGAGGGTGCTGGTTTATGGCATTAAGCCATTATTTGCTTAACCATAGTTTATTGAATCAATCACAGCTGACTGGGTTCACAGAACATCCATAAACCAAAAAAACTTACAGTATAGTTTAGCAGTATTTTCCACACTTGGCCACTTGAAGATGTGTGGACTTCAACTCCCAGTATTCCCCAGCCAGCATGGGTGGACCTCAACTCCCAAAATTGCCCAGCTAGCATGCTGGCTGGGGAATTCTGGAAGTTGAAGTCCACACATCTTCAAGTGGCCAACTTTGAAAAACACTGGTTTAGCATATGGAATGAACCAAGATGCCATCCATGAAGATTAATGGTTTAGGAACCAAACTTTAGAAGAAAACTTAAAGCATCGGGGGTGGGGGGGAGGACTCATGCAAGCCTATTTTTAAACATCTCTCGGTTCAAACACTTCCCTATCATGCTACCCCCTCCTGGGTTTTAGCAACCAGAGTCTTATAACAGGAAAATTTAATCCAGCCTTCCTACCCTTATTCAGAGGTTGAGACTACAATACCTAGCATTCTTGGTAGAGTCCAATGCTGGGCTTATGGGATTTCTAGTCCAACGCAGGGAGGGAGCATAATTAGACCACCGAACTTAGGCTGAAGGTGGGGCCCTGAATTCAGACAGGGAACCCCCCATGTTCCAAACGGCCCTTTCAGCCTCGCAGAAGACATTTGCTACTGACCCTTGCAGAAATGATTCTGCAGCAAACACGGATGGAATAAAGCTCTCAGTACCTACCTCAACCAGCTGTTCCCCTCCACCCCGTTTCCCAGGATGCAGCAGGGATCACCAGATGGTGCTCTCAACCACAACTCCCATCATCCCTTCCCGACTGGCTACAGCTGCTGGGAACTGAAGTCTATCTCACCTGGAGGGCCCCAGCTGGACTTCATCGTAGTGACTCTCAACAGGGCAACTCTTCAACCTGGCCATCCTTCTGAAATACTAAGAACAGTGTTTCTCAACCGTGGCAACTTTAAGACGTGTGGACTTCGACTCCCAGAATTCTGGGAGTTGAAGTCCACACGTCTTAAAGTTGCCACGGTTGAGAAACACTGGCTAACAATGTCAGTTCCTGTTAGCTTTCTAATTCTAGTTGCCAGATTTCAGCTGGAAAGTAGGGCAGTTTTCCTGGGGAAGAATGCTAACAGTTTTTGCAAGCTGGTGCTTTTCCACCTGGTTTCTGCCTTGGCATCAAGAGGGATCCACACCGCTCAAGCACTGAGGGGGAACCAAGGTCCTGCTTGAACCTCGAGGAGGAGCAGAGAATCCCAGTGGCCGGGCGCCCGAGATCCCAAACCTCAACCACTTTCTGGAATCTTTCCCTAATGCCAGAAATCTTCTTTGAATTAGGATAATTACAGCCATTTTAGCCTGTTCCCCAAAGAAACACAAAGGAATTTTGCTGGCAGGAGAGGGAGAAGAAGAAGGGAAAGAAAGTGAAAGGAGGAAGGGAAGGTGGGAAGAACCAAAAAGGAGAAGGGAAATGAAAGAGAGGCACAGATCATACTTTCACGGAGGAAGGGGGAACCTGGGAAAACACTGCTCCCTAAAGTTCCGAAGACCCTAAATGTGTGTTCTACCGAGGTGGCAGCTTTCAATTCTCAGAATTCTCAGCACATCTGGAGAGCACCAGATTGGAGAAGTGGCCTACAGCCATCCTGGTACAGCCAAAGGTCATCTGATGTCTTTTTTGTGGACAGTCACTGCCAGCCAAGAGATCTTGGGGTCCAGACCAAGGCTCCCCCTTAGCAAAGAGGTGACCTTGCCCTTGAATCAAGGACACGGGGCACAGCCATGTTGTTTTCTTGGCAACCGTACCAAGTGGTTTCAACTTCCTAGCCCTGCCTCCAGCCCTGGGGTTTCCTGATAGTTCCCCCATCCAAGCACCAACCAAGGCAGGCCCAGCTTAGCCTTGGAGCCTGCCCAAGGCTCCAAGGTCGGGAAGGATCTGGGCCCCTGCTTTGCAGGCAAGAGATCCCAAATTCAGTCCTGAGCATTTCCTGGGTGGGTTGAGAAAACTCCAGCGGGTAACAAGGAGATCTGCTGCCCGTTGGTTACGCACAAGATCGGGGGAACGAACTGAAGGTCCACAGCTGCGTTCTCTGCTGTGGAATGAAAAGGTCCTTCCCTGGATCAGACAACAGAGCCGGGTGAGAATAACGTGAAGATTAAGCCAACCAAGTGGCCGACCCCTTCTTCTGAAATTGGGCTTGATCATTCAGGGGTAGACTGTTCTTGCAGCTGGGGGTTCCTTGTCTGGAAAGGCCCTTTGCCCTGGCCATTCCAGCCACAAAGCCGGAGTTGAAAGTCAGGTCTCTGACCTGGGGGCCACTGCCCAGTCCTGGGCATTAGTTAAGGGCAACTGGTCTCTAGGCCAGTCTTTCCCATGATAGGCCCTTGGGATGTGCTGTGACTACAACTCCCAGCATCCCTAGCCAGCACAGAAAGCGTAGCCCCAACCTATCCAGGGGAGACAGGGGATCGTCTTTGTTAGGGTCCTAGATCAGCATCCGGCAATGGGTGCTTCTCAGGAAGAAGCAGAAAAATATAAGAGGTAAAAAGTTGCCTGTGGGAGCCCTATAAAGTGCACGAAGTTTATAGTTTGCCGCTCCTCCCCATAAAGCTAGGAAGGATGAAAGGGGGGTCCAGACCGGATAAAGATACTTCAGGATTCCTTAGAATCCTTTTGGCCATTGATAAAACTTTTGTGACTCTCCATTTTCTGAAGGGGGGAGAGCCAGCGGCAGGAAGCCCCCCTAAACCCTTTGACTTACCTGGGGACAAACTCCACGGGGATCGCCGGAGACTTAATCCGGAGCAAAAGCTTCCCCCACAACCGGCTCTTCCAGCCCCCTTTTCGGAGAAAAAGACCCCGCGCTCGGCCTCCGGAGCCCTCCGGGAGAAAGACCCCGCCAAGCGCCGCGCCTCTGAGCATGTTCAGAGTTGGGCTGGGGCGGGGGGGGCCCTTGCTCGCCCCCCCCCGCTCCGTCCCCAGCCTGGGCCGCCTCCTCGCGTTTCCTTCCCCGCCTCCCTCCGCGGCGCGCACTTGCGCCGGCCGCCCGCCCGTTTCGGCCCTGGCAGGGCGAGGCCAGGCAGCGCGGCTCCCTTCCGGCCTCGATCCGAATCGATCCGCCGCCCCAGGGAGGGGGGCGGCAGGACCGCTCCCCCGGCGCGCCGTCGGCCCCTCCGGCCCGCGCCCCGGCGCCGCGGCGAGGGCGCAGCAGCCCGTCCGGGACGGCGCGGGGCTGGGGCTGGGAGGGGGCTCCGCGCGCGACCCAAACTTTGCCCGCGCCGGCTGCCCTGGGGGAGGAGGGGGCGCACAATGGCGGAGATGAATCAGCTCGGCGGGTCGCGGCCCCGCCACGCCGCCCGCCCCCGCCGGGAGAGTTCGCGCCGGCATCCCGCCTCACCTTGGCCGATGGGCGCCGCGATGGGCGCGATCAAGTTGGGCTTGTAGGACATGCCGGCGCGGGCAGCGACATGGGCCGGCGCGGGCGGCGAAATGCCCGGCGGGGTCCGCGCCGCCGCGCCTCCCTCGCCTGCTGGCTGCCTTCCGCGGCGGCCGAGGCGGCGGCGGCGGCGGCGGCGGCGGCTGGCCCCGGAGTCGGGGGCGGGCGGCTGCCGGGGACCTGGGCGAATATGGCCGCGTCACTCGCGGAGAAAGCCGTCCATCCATCCATCCATCGATCTCTCCGTCTATCGGCGACGGATCGCCCCCCGCTTTCGGCTCCTCCGTTCGCGGGGAGGGACGGGCGGAGGAGGCGGAGGAAGAGAAGGCTCCGGAGGAGGAGGAGGAGGAAGAGGAAAAGTTTACGGCGCAACGCATTTTTTTAAGCAGTGGGAGGAAACTCTTTCCGAAGCTGAAGAGGGGCCGGACGTTTTTCGTTACACAGTTTGCAGAGGGTTTTTTTTGGGGGGGGTTGGTTTCCCCTGCTACTTTTGGGGGGCAGGATGGCTTGCAGCCTTTGGGGGAAACGTGCGCCTGTATTTCTTCCGCGCTTTGCCCTTCTGCTCGTTTTCGAGGACGGGGGCTGTTAAAAAAAAAGATTTCCCGGAGGGGGAATTGGCGGGGGGGGGGTTGCCAAGGAGAGGAAAACGGCTCGTTTTGGGTACGCGGCGCCGGTTCCAAAAAGCAGACACAGCCGGGCTGGAAACCCAAATGATATTTGCAACTGGTGGGGGGTGCTAGCAAATGCATTTATGGCCTATTTTTGACTTATTTGGGGAGGGGAATCGAAAGCCAGGCACCGCGATCGATACAGGACTTCTGTAGTTGATGTACCACGCTGCGAGGTCTTAAGTGGCAATATCTGCTGGCGAGCGCGGCGATGGCTTCCTATCAGGTATCTAGCAATTAAGAGGAGGTGGGTCGATTGCTTAAGCAGCGGTGCCATTTACACGTCCCTCTGGGCCATAACCTTGAGCCCGGCTTTGCGCATGCTGCAAAAGAGACCCACTGAGAAAGAATCAAAAGGACAAAGCCAAGTCCCCTTCAGGCTGACCTTTCAGGTTGAGCTCAACCATCTGGCTCTCAAATCCTTTTCACCTCTGGAATACGCAAGAGGATGCTTAGCTCTGCCTGGGACTACAAAGACAAGAATGCCAGGCCAGCCTCTAAAATGTGTGCCATAGATTTGGAGCTTCTATTTCCAGGGTGCCAGTATGCACGGAGAGGCTCCCTTCCCAACCTGGTACCCCCAATGTGTTGGATGGCACCTCCCATCTCGCTCTGACAGCTTGGCAGGGCTGCCCTCTCCCTGAACGAGGGAGCCATACAGAGACTCCAAATCCCAGGATGAAATCACTTAGGAAACCCAAATTCAAGCAAACCCCAGCCTCCTGCAACGTGGGAATCCCGGGGAGAGGTTTGAAGCAAGGAAAAGTTCGTGATCTCTGTATGTTCTTGGCAACGGTGGGATCCGCTCTCCAGAGAGGAGAAAGGAGGGGGCTGCCTCGTGGCAACTCTTCCGGGGGTTGAAGTCCACACAGCTTCAAGCTGCCAAGGTGGAGCAACGCTGGCCTAGGCTGTTGACCAGTTGGCACTACTGGAAGCGGGCTGGTGCCGAGGCTCGAATTACTTCCTGCTGAGGAGCTGTCAGTTCTTGCCCTGTATGTGTTTCCTGCCCTCCATCCCCATAGCTGCCCCTGCAGTTTTAACTTAGGATGAAGGCAAGGCCACTGTTTGAACTTGGTCCCACACATGGCCATTTTTGTCACCTCTCATGGAAGTGATGCTCCTCTTGTTAAACCAGTGCTCCCTTTAACTGTCTGTCTTCCCCCAGCCGAGTTTTGGGGTTTCTCGATTATGCCAAGAGGAACAGCTCCCGAAAACTGCCTTTTCTCAAGAAGGCATGTTCCACTTCTTGAGGGACTACAACTCCCAGAATTCCTGGGTGAAACACTGACATTAAAGGCCTGCGGCCACCAGGCCAAGGTTAACTAGGAACACGAAAAGGTGCGTGGCGAGCAAAAAAAGAGGTGGCGAGTTTGTGGTGGGAGAAATTCCTCTCGTCCTTTAGGAGAACATAGGACACTGAAGGGAAAAAGCCACACAGTTCTTTGACCATGTAATTTCTTTCTTTCTTTCTTTTATTATTGTAACGTTAAGCTTTTCATCAGCCGCCCCAGGCATCTGTCACAGGGCTGCATATAAATAAAAGTAAAATAAGCTAAGGCTTTCTGCATTTAAAAACTGAGCAAGTCAAGTCATTCACGGCTGAACGAGGCTCACGTTCCCCGGAGGTACCCAGGCTCAGAGAATGCCAAACACTTCCCTTGCGATACGAGGGACTGATCCGAAGCAGGCTCCCAGCTGGCAAAAGGCAAGCAGAGCAAAAGTGGCCGTAGAGCCCCACAGCGGCGTCTCTGTGCGGCGGGCAAGTCTGCCGCAGCCAGAGCGGCGGAACGACGGAAGGCAGCCAAGGCAGACCGGGGAGGGGGAAAGATGGAACAGTGAATCATGCAGGGTCTCGACAGAGAACCTCTGCCTCGGAGGAGGAGGGCTCCAGGCTCACGGAGGCCTCGCCGGGCAAAACAACTGGGCGATCCGTAGAATATGCCGATCCCACGGGGTCGCCATCAACCAAACACAGGACGCCAAGCTGGTTAGAACAGTAGTTTTCTTTTGTCTCTTTTTAATTGGACACCCCCAAGATCTCGACACCTTGCGGGGCGGCGGACAGGTTTTATACAATCTCAAATGTTCAATAGTGCAACCTGTGCAAGCAGGAAATATGACAAACATTGTCCTTCACTTTCTTATAAACATCTACTATTATAGGCAGAACAAGAACTTACCCATATTCTCAGATAAGTGACTATTCACATTTTGTACATATACAGTTTTAAACAGTTCCAGGATAAACTCTACAATGTCTTACAAACGTAAAACAGGAAGTATTTAAGTTATGGGGCAACAGAAAAAAAAAAGAAAAGAAAAAAGAAAACCAACAACCCAGCACAGAAGCCGGGACCCTCATGTCGGGCTGCCCCCCACATATCTAGTCTACAGCTCAAGTAAAATTAACAAACAAACAAACAAACAAAAAACCCCAACAAAAAATTGTAAAAAAGGAGTTGCAATGGGAAATGGAAGTAAATTTGCACTTTAGTTTCCTGAAAATAAAGGAAACATTTGAGAGAAGGGGGAAAAAAGGCCTTTTACAAAGCTGTTCTTGCATTAGGAACACCATTAAACTATTTTTTTTAAAGGAATTTCTTTAAAAAATTAAGGTGGTTTCTTTGTACACGCACACATACACACACGGCCAAAAAAGGAGAAAGTAAAAGGGGAAAAAAAATCCATGGAAGATTCAAATATATAACCTCTAGGAGAAAATACAGTCACTGGGCAAGACACGATTTGAAGAAAAAGAAAGAAGAAATCCAAATGCATTCCTCGCAGCTGCATTGAGATGGCCTTTCTCTTGCCCCCGTTGACCTTCCGTGTAGGCGAACCTGCTGACGCCACATCCAGAGACACGCACGGCCCAAAGATGACACAATCTGCAGGGTTCAAACGTCTAGGTTTTCATGCTGCTGCTTTAAATAAAACGTACTTTTTAATAGTTTGAGACCTCCTCTGCCGCCAATATTATTTTTTTTAATATATATATATATATATATATATCTACACATACATATATATACAGTCTCTACATAGGAACTCAAGACATGCATCCAAGCAGCTCTCCGGCAGCATGGCCCTGATGTACTGCATTCAACCCTGAGCACCAGACGACCGGGTGAACGGACAGCTTGACTGGGAAACTTCAAGCCTCTTCCAAACAGACAATTGCGGCTGTCGCTTCAGTAGGGGGGGGGAGCCGGTGTGTAGAAAGCAGGGCTACAAAAGCCTGGGGAAATTAAAAAAAAAAAAAAAAGGAAAGGCATGGACCGCTGTAAAGCAAGGCTGGGCTTTCAGTCCGACCACTCTTCGGGTGCCTCTCTTCCCTTCTGCAGAGTTCTAAGACAGTGTGATGGAGCTGAAAGTTAATTCTTTGGAATCTGTCCCTGATAATTAAAAAAAAAAAAAAGAGGGAGAGGGAAAAAAGGGGGCCAAAAAAAAAAAGAGAGAGAGAGCAACGCTAGGGTGGTAGAGCCAAATACCAAATATCTTTCTCATGCACTGTTGAAGTTGGCGATGCTCTGCGGATGATGCTGTTGCCATATTTGCTGCTGCTGCACTGCCAACTGCTGCGACTGATCTGATGTCGACAGGAGGTTGACGAGGGGAGACACACAATTTGCTGGAATGATCAAGCCTGCAACGCAATAAGGGGCTGGTCACGTCACTGACATCAAGGAGCTGCGGCGATTTCAACGGCTCTGTCTGGCTTCTGAACCAACACTTGTTAGTTAAGCTACTGTCCTCGGTCCACTTTCCATAATTTAGGGTCTTCTGCTCAGCGTCTTAGATGAGCCTTGTAGCACAGTATTTTTAATTAAGATGTGTGGACTTCAACTCCCAGAATTCTCCAGCCAGCGTGTGTGGAGTTCAGCGCACAGAATTCCCCAGCCAGCATGCTGTCTGGGGAATTCTGGGCGCTGAACTCCACACACGCTGACTGGAGAATTCTGGGAGCTGAAGTGCATACATCTTAAAAGTTGCTAAACTTAAAAAACACTGCTGTAGCTTCTCTAAACAAAACAAAACAGGATTTGGCCATCCCAAATGCGCTTCTATTGTTCATCCTCTTGCTTGCTTTCATCTAATTTCCAGAGGCTGAACAGAAAAGCTCCTTTGGGCTTGGCTCAAGGGGTTTCACCATTTCCCACTCCCACACAGGGGGCTGCAGGTTCAAATGAACAGCCTTGGAAAACAGACAATTAGGATTAGGAGGGCCCACTAAGAGTACAGAAATGCTTGTGCAGACATGAGAATCCTGGTCTGAGAGAGAGAACGCCTCCAGGGACCAACACCTAACCACCATACTTGCCTACAATTCTCTGGCCATCCTCGGTCCGCAAGCGAACAATCTGCATTTTGACGTTCGTGCCGCTAACTGAGGCAAGAACCCCTTCCACCTTTGTCCAAACACTCAGGACAGAACCACAGAGGACGTAGTACGTCCGGCAGCGCAAGCCGACTTCACAAACGAGGCCCAGACCCGCCTTTTTGCAGTTGCCTCTCCTGAAAGAGGAAGGGAAGGTCTGAAGGCTGAAACTCCATTTTTTGAAGCCAAAACTAAACATCGGTTTTTGGTTCCTGTACCAAGAAATATTCAAGGATTGTTTCCCAAACAAAATTACATCCAATACTGGAGTATCCTTTCAAAGATTACATGGTTTTTTAAAAAATCCTATAGCACCACCAGCAAAATGATAAAGTCCAGCAACGTGTAAATCCTCAGATCAAATGAGGAGAAAATGAGGGCCACAAAGTTATTCCTTCCATCTGGTATTTTAGTTCGGTTGGGAAGGCCTGATGAAGGCTGTTTTTTGCAGCACCCACTGGGTTGAAGGCCCCCAAAGGCTTACCAGTAAGCGTGGGTGCACGTGTCTGCTGATGAGGTGTACTGCTCGAGCCAGTGAGTCACAGCGTCATCAGAGGATACCTGGAATTATGCACGGCGGAGTTATTAATAGCCAGATCTGGCCGTAAGCCCATTCAGATGCAATGCTGAACCTAATTAACAGCAACCTAGCAGTCTAGTGTTATGTGCGGGTGCTGAACCTTGTTAACAGCAACCTTTGTTTGGGTTTGACAGTCTGGGCAAATTAAATCTGCAGTCAAGCAAAACAGTTACGTGTACGTTTGATTGAAAACGCAATTTTATAAAGACAACTCACTTTTTTATATTTTTTCTTTATTTCCGCGTAGGTTTCGAGTTTCAATTGTTTTCCGGTATTTGGCCTGTGGACCAGGAAAAGCTTCTTTTTGGGGTTCACCTCTTTCACGAGGATGGCGGTTTTCTTACTATTTCGGATCTGATAAAGAAATGGGGGGGGGGAATGAAAATAGAAACAAAAATTCAGTTTGTACCTCCCAGAAGACACTGTTGGAATTGAATGCATTCACTGGTAAAGAGTTACTCATTTAATAAACCCGGACCGAATATTGCCACACCTTTGTACAAAAAATTCATCCACAGTCTGTGTGGCAGTTTGCTTAAACAACTGCTGCTGCTTCTGAAATCCAGCTAGAAAAGACAATCCATAGGGCTGGGCATTTGGAGCAATTTTGCTGAGAGAAAAGATTGGGGGGCTTTTTAGTTTAGAAGATAGGGTAATGTGAGAGAAAAGAAGAAGAATCAAGACAGATAAAAGGAAAAATAAAATTTCCCCCTATTCAGCAGATAGTTATGCTTTGGAATCCATTGTTGCATGTTGTTATGATGGCCACCTTAAAAGTCTTGATAAGGGGGTGAAACAAATTCATGAATAAACACTGAATTACATCTAGCGGGGTTCCAAAAATCAGTTGCTAAGGAGTAAGGGCCGATGAATGATGCCAGCGCTACCAAAGTGTGCTTCTTGGAGTTTCAGAACAAATGTGGATGCTGGCCTGGAGAGACCTCTAATAATCAGTCCCAGCAGAAATCTTTTTTGCAGGTCAGCCAAAAGCTTAAAATAGCTCTTGAGCCATCACAGACTCCCCCTTTTAGCAGCCCTTGGAATCTCCGTGACTCCACGGCTTTTACTGAATTTCAGCGGCTGGTGAGCTGATGGGGCAGAGCAGCTAAGGAGTGGACGGGGCATTCCCTGATTCCCCTTGCTTTAGCCAAACTCACCAAGGAGGGCTTAGTCAAATCCTCATTTTTGGTGACAAGGTTCTGAATCACACCTCCAGTTCTGCCCCGTGAAAATGCTCAACCTGACATTCAAAACAGAGACTCACCTGGAGCGATAAATAAAATCCATCATCTGGTCCGTTCTGCTCAGTCCAAATCTTGGTGGCTTCCTCCCAAGACATTCCTCTCTCCACACTTATCTAGAACACAGATTAAAGCAGAAACAATGCTTAGTTGCAAACGTTGGACCCGCAGTTCTTGCAGTTAAAGACAGCCAGTGACGCACTTCAGCAGCTCACCCCAAGCTGACTGCCCATCCAGACAACTTACGGTGTACAGTTCAACATGTCCAGAGGTAGAATAGCCCGGCGTTAGAAATTTTTTAGCATCTGCTTTCCTCACTTTTTCGTCTCCTGAACCCAGATCTTAAAAAAAAAGTCACAAGGAAGAAAGAGATCAGTATCTGATACATATATTTTATGTATCAGGCATAAAAATGAACACAGGAACCTCCACACGTATATAAAGGATAAAAGGTTGAAAATGATGAGACATAGTTCTGTTGTAAGGGGTTTACTGAACAAAATGGTTTAGGGCAACGTGTGACGAAGGCCAGTGGCCGCAGAAGGGGAGCAGCAGCCAGGAGGGCAGAAAACTCCAAGGAGGCACCGCTCAAAGAAGCGTTCTGAAGAACTTCAGCTCCTTGGCTCTGTAGCAGCTTTTGGCAGCCGCCTCATATGGAAACAAAGCCTTGTCTTGTTTCGGTGGCTGGCAGCAAAAGGAACCAGCTCTAAAGGAACTGGACAGTGCCCACCATGGAAACGCCTCCCCTTACCTAATATGCCCATGTCGTATCTTCCGTTCTTTTTAGCGTTCTGAATTACTGCGTTGAGCGTATCTGAGAAGTACTGGAATAGAGCGTTCTGCTGGTGTACTTCCATGCCCAAGATTCGGTTCAGGAATTTCCCAATATTGTTATAATCTAAAAGGAAGGGAAACGAAACGACATTAGTGAGAAAACAGGCAGGGTTCCCCCCCGCCCCCCGCTGAACGAGAGAAAAGTAACTGCAAAGCTGAGCCACGCAGCACTGTGCTTGTGCGTCCTCCCTGAGAGAAGCTGCCAGGCACAATAAAACAAATACCTTTGTCGAGGGTGAGAATCCCAGAACGGTCTTCAACATTGATTAGGCCGACACCTATTAAACCTTGTCTAACATCTAAAAGGAAAAGGGAGAGATGAACTTCAGCTCTATAAGATAGTCATTGATCTTGCTTTTTTTTAACGTAACTTTATGAGGGTTTTAATAAAGAAAGATAAAAACTAACAGAAACTAATATTCAGAATAAAGAAAAGAAAGAAAAGACCAACGTGCGAAGAAAAGAAAGAAAGTAATATCAGGTCCTTAAATGACTGGAATGCCATGATCAAAAAGGGATGTTTGGTTGGTTCAGCTGAAAACAGATTCAACCATCATCACAGAAACTGTTAAGCAAACTTAGTTGCACTTTTGGAGGTCTGTATAATCAAGCAATTCAAGACGGCTTTCTCCAAGTTATATTCCAATTATTAAAAACAAAACAAGACATACCTTTAAAAAACTCTCCTGGATAGTCAGCTGGTGGAGACACTAAAGGGGAATCCAAATTCACAATGGACTTCATGACTATTTCCAATGCATTTCGACCATACTAATTTAGGAGGAGAAAAAAAAAAGAGCTATTGTTGTCCCTCAGATAATCTGACCAATCTGATCAAGTGTGTATTTATGCATATACATATATCTATATTATATTATCCTGCCTTTTTATATATAACTCAAATGTATATTTATAGAATGAAACATTAATACACGTACAAGCATATATGCGTATGTGTATCGCGTTATTTCAAATGAGTAAGGAAAAGGAAAACAAGTAAAAATGGTACAGAATCAGAGTAGGAAAGGACGACAATTTTTACCTTGTTGTCAAAGTTGAACCTACTCAAGTCTCTAGTTTCTGTTGCTCTTCTGTCACCGTGAGTGAGAGCGCCCTACACAAAAAAAGCTGACTTATAACCAAGATACACAAGTTTCCTGCCCTTTTGAAAACAACAGCGATTACCTCTATTACATTAAAAACAAATCACCAGAAAAGAAATTGACATCGCTGACAAACCCAGCAAGAATTTCTGGCTGTGATAATCCCTGCTTCCTCATGGACAAGGCACAGAGCAGGCTGATATCTGGATGCTCCCCCCACCAAAGAAAGTTACACTTCTAAAACTAAGGCTGTCTGTGCTGTAAAGACCATAGAAATCTTGGTTTCCTGGTTTGCCCTCCAATTAAGGACAACCAGTTCCCAAACCTTTGTCAAAATCTGGTCCCATATAATTATCCAGCTGGAGCAACTCACAGCAAATGTCTTACCAAGCTCTCTAGCCGTTTGGCAACAATCGATGCAAATCTCTGTTCTCCTGCCAATTCAGAAATTAGGAAGACGTACTCTGGGGCAGTAACTTGATTGGACCGGTGAGTTCGCCCTGGAGATTAAGAAAAAGGCAAATTTTGTTGGCTCATGTCAACAGCATCACCCCCAACTCTCATGTGTGAAGGGGATGCACCTTATTTTATTTAAATAGATTTACCCACAATGCTTGACTCCCAACTACTCTGGGCACTTTACATTCTAAAAAAGCTAGAATAATAACGCAAAAAAAGAAAAACCATACAAACAGGGAAAAAAAAATTACAGGGGCTTACCAACCACCCTACCCCAACCCTCATTATCTTTTCTTTCTCTTGGAAAGAAAACCTCACTCTAAATAAAGTTCACCAGATTATAGAAATATTCAATTTGTACACATTTCAGGGTAGAAACTTTTACTGTCTTTTGATTTTTGCATGAACTTAAAACTGGATTCTTAATCAACTGACAAGCCACTTTTGTGATACATACAGGATTGTGTATAGCAATTTGGCCATATAAGTAAATCTAGAAAAGTTTGTTTTATCACCTTGCCTCCAAATTAACTTCTATTAATATTTGATGCGGGGCAAAAGGGTTTGTCTATCAAGGCATCTTTCAATTTGAAAGCATACAGAGAGGCTTAGCAACGTGAGGGCCTTGCAACGGGCTTCTTAGGAACTATCCTGCTACTAGAAGCCTTGTTTCCAAGTCCAGCCAACCTCAGGCTACTCACCAAACTGCTGAATTGCCCGATCTGCACTCCATGGCAACTCCAGGGTCATATGCACCCTCCTTCTCTGGTTTTTGGCTCTCCGATCTGCTTGCAAAGATATGCCTGAGCTGGCTGCTTCAGAGATGATGGCGATGTTCTGCAAGCCAGAGAGAGGTGGAGGAAAAAAAAAAAAAGAAACGAAATTGAGACGTATAAATGCAAACTTTGGATCTTTGTCAGGGAGATATAATGTGATGTGATACTTAAGTAAGGTGAGAATAATGACACATCACCAAGTGAGGAGATCTTTCCCATTATCTAAGAAACTTCTCCTGCAAATGTTTTATCAGCGTCGCCTTTCCTAATGAGGAGAAGACATCCATGGCAAAGGATGCTCTTAAGATCAATGGCCTGCATTGATCACACTTTTCTCACAAAGACGCAAGCCAAACATCTTTGCCAAAATGTGCCCTTCTTGACACAAACAAATTCTAAGCAAGGATTGATTTACTGTGCTACTACATGGCCAGCTTTAACTTTTGGGGGAGGGGGGGAGAACTTGGTTATACTTGGGTACTCTGTTTTTGGAAGAAATGTATGGCCGAGAGTACCTGCAACTTTTTAACCTGCTGCAAAGGCAAATGTTTAGAGACTGAAGAGTGGAAAAGGAATGGAAGCGGGTACCTTATCTCCATCCATGAATCTCTGCTTCTCGGTAATATTTAGAATTTCAACTGGAACATCAAGCTCAGATCTCGACTCATACGAAATGCTGCCATCGTCATTACTCACAACTCTTCCTTTGCGACCTGTCATCTTCGGAACAGCAACTTGTTTTAGCAGGCTACATAAAGCTTTTAGGCCCCGTGAAGTATTCTGAACTCCTGTCAGTATTCTTTCAAGGGCTATTCTGAGAACCAACTTACTGGGTATATACTATTCACTAGCCCCGATTTCTCTTTCCCTCTCAAGGGCTGCTGGGATTTGATAGCATTTGAAGGGGCACCTCCACGGAGGTGGGAATGTTGGGGGGAGGGCAGAGAAACACAGTGTTTGGCCAGGAATGGAAGAGCTGCTTGAGGGACACCAAAATAGTACCTTGCACAGGAAGAGTTGCTAGCTGAAGTTCTTTGAATAGCAGGCCCTCACCCGTAACACCCAGAGAAACCATTAAATGCTTTTGTTAGGGCTTCAGAAATGGGGGGGGGGGGGCAGGGACACATGGTTCACAGGTTGCCTTGGCCCATGCAAACATCGGGGGCAACCTTTTGAAGTTCTGCACCAGAATGACAAGCTGCCCATGTTTAATTTCAGGCTTCTTGTGTCACAACCCCTATTCTTAGACCTCCTTCCCTCTAACAACTTTAACCAAAAGCCTTCCTTCCTTGATCATCTAAGTCACCTACCTCAGCTACATTCTCAGGACCTCCCAGTTCATCTATGAGTTCATCCAGTGTATTAGGAGGAAGATCTTCTGATAGCTTCTCCAGTTTATCAAGCAATTCTTTTTTCATCTGCTGGGCCCTTTCAACAGCATCCTGACTTGTCACGTAGCTGGTGTTTGTGTTACTGGATGCTGTGAATTGCCAAAAAGGGGGGGAAGAAACCCCCAAGAGAGATTCTTTACAGACTCTTAGAAGGAGAGTCAGGTTAATCCATAGAATCCCAATTCAGAAGGGGTTTGATACCACCTTTTCTGACTAACACATTTTATTAAAAGAGTTAAGCTTATGAAAAAGTAAGCTGTTGAATAAAATTTGCCAGTTGGAAAAAGTGCTACCAGACTCCTCCTGATGTTCTTTTACAAGCTTTTAGAACGGCTGCTTCCTTGCTGGGCAGAAATATTCCGGCAACCGAAGCAGCTATGAACACAACTTGGGCAACATACCAGATATATTTGTAGAAGGGGTTACAGCTGTGGAGGACAGAGAACTTGGTCGTTTGGCTCCGAGACCAGAAGCTAATAAGGCACTCTGAATAGAATCAGGGTCTATGCTTTTCTTCTTCTTCTTCTCTTTATTTTTCTTATGTTCTTTCCGAATGAGCCATGGGTCTGAGAGGAAGGAAAATACTACAGTGGGCAAGCAGAACCTCACCAGCTTTCCCCCCAAAAGCTGAAATCACACACAACCTAAAGTGATTTTTTTTTAAAAAGACGACCGCCACAAATACCCCAAGGCCCACTCTCTCACCATCTTCATCATCTTCACTAGATTCATCCCTAAACGGGTTGAAGTCGTCGTCGTCTCCAGAGCTTAAGAACCGAGAACTCTCGTTGTCGCTCTCCTCATTCTCCGAGGCCTCGGACTCGCTGAAGCTTTCGTCGGAGCTGCTCCCAGCTAGGCCACCAGTTTTACGAGCTTTCTTGATTTCTCGTGTGATTTCTTCCCCTTTTTTCATTAAACCCAAATAAGGAAGTGTTATTAGAAAGGGGCACCTTAACTTCCCTGGGGTTCGTTAGCAAAGAGAGAAAGTCAGTGGCTTTCTGATGGAGAAGCATTCACTTGGGGAGGAACTCTACCACTTGGTTCTTGAGTAACTGAACAAAAATAGATGCTGTGCAAATGAACAGTGCAGAGATTCTCCTAACTCAGTGTTTCTCAACCTTGGGAACTTGAAGCATGGCTGCCTGGGGAATTCTGGGAGTTGAAGTCCACCCATCTTCAAGTTCCCAAGGCTGAGAAACACTGTCCTAACTTATTCATGAAAGCGTTGCAAAGCATGTTTTGCTTTCTGCAGCTCGGGGCTTTTAGGCTTTCTAAGTGAGAAACAAAATGCCAAGAATTAAGTATCTCCCCGTACCTAAATTAAGCAGCAAGAGTATGCAGATGATACTACCAAAGATAGAAATTGCACTGGAGCGTGCAAAAACCAGCCTGGCTTAAATCTCTTTCATTTTCAATCTTCCACACTACCTGTTCAGTGCTGCCCTTTCTGGAAATGGCAATCATAAAAAGGCTGGTTCTTCGGTGGAGAACTGATATACCATAAGTTGTTTCTCAGGGCATTTTTAGAATCACTTCCAGCGTCAAATCTCCCATTCTAAGCCACTCGCCTGTAATATTTCTCACAAACTCACAAACTAAGTTTTATCAGCCACCTCCCCTAGCTTTTTGGTCACATCTTTTCTCAATGGTCATAGCACACCTATTTAAAGTAGCACCAAGACTTCAAAATAATAATAATAATAATAACAACAACAACAACAACAATAACAATAATAATAATAGGCTCTAATCTTACCTTTACGCTTCTTTACTTTATCCTCCTTGCAAGGACTGTCTCGAGGAGAGCTGTTGTTACTCTGGACAGACAGATCGATTCCCAGCAAGCTGAAAAGCTTCTTCCGGTCAGGAGCTGGGAAATGTTTCTCGATGAGAGACTGAAATACCCCCCTGTAAAGTTAGGAGAGGAAAACAACAACAGTATTTGACACCATCCCAAGAGCATCACCCAGTGTGGAACCAAGGGGCCTGTGGTTCAAAATATCCACAAGGACTAGCTGGTCCACCCTTGCCCTGTGATAGGATATCCATGTTTCTGGGGAACTAGAATTCGTTGGCTTAGCAGATTCTTCCCTTCTATTCTAAGCCAAAAGGGGCTTTACTGGTTTTTCACAGATCATAAATCCCCTTTCACAATGGTACCATAATAATAAAGAAGCAGAGTTTTTGTATGTTGTCCTAAAGAGATGCATTGCAGCAGTTTTCCCCAACCTAACACTTTCTGGACGTGCCAGGACTTCCACTTCTCCCAACCAGCCCTAAAGGCAGTCTTATATAGCGACGCGGGACGAAAAGCCCTGGGAACGTCAAGAAAACTTTCTGTGGGCTTAACTCTTTGAGTTAAATCATCCTGATCCCTTGGCTTAATGCGCACTGCGCTTGAAGAGAAAGCTAACATTTCATGCAGGGTAATATTAGAAATTTCTGGGATATTAAGCACTGGCTCTGAATGAACTGTTTTTCCAAGCGCCAGCCAACACACACAGGACATACTCACCATTAAGCAGCTCATAAATTTAAAAAGTTGGTGAATAGATGGAATAAACTGATTGTTTAGAGTAGTGTTTTTCAAACTTGGCAACATTACTGGCAACTGCAACTCCCAGAATTCCCCAGACAACATATTTTGAAAAACACTGGTTTAGAGGTTAGAATGGAAACCGTAGCCCTGGACAAATCTCTCAGCTATGTCCTACAGTACAGCTAATAAGCCAACCCTCTTCTTCATCTTCTCCAGTGCCTCGCCCAATATTTATAAGGTGGTGCTCTGAATTTTGGAAGACTTTCGGATGTAGCCACTTTCCCCAAACACGCAGGGCTGACAGGAGGCTTACTTTGCTGTGGAGACAAAGTCATTCAGTTCTCCGCCACCTTCCTCCAGAGCTTCTAAGGTTCTTGCTTCTCCCGTGGACTGTAGCCCAATGACCACACACTGGAGGAAGGAAAACACAGGTAAGGTTTTAAGATCTTCTAAACATGGAAGAAGTGTGCTTCTCCCACAACCAGTCATTCCAGCACTTCAACTCTGGTTTGAAGTCAAGACCCAACACACCTTGCCATTCTTGATCTCTTCTCGGGCCAGCTGTACCACTCTTTTTACTTTGGACGCAATGCAGAGGTATTTAAAAAATCTCTGGTGAGCAGACCAGAACTGGCCCCACATTGACTTTTTCATGCGCTGCTCAGCATCAATGAGGTCAGCTGCCTGTTGGAATTTCTCCCTGGCACTTACCCACTAAAAAAGGAAAGCAGAGTTTTCATATTTACATGCCCAGAGCTTGGGCAATATGAAATCAGCAATATAAAATGGAAGGAGAATAAGATGCTAGACTAGACAGACCACTGGTTCTTAAAGTCTAGTTCTTAGAGGTTGGTTCTTGAATTTTGGGTAGTAGTTTTCTAATTTACTTTAGAGAATCTTTGACATACTGAGGCTTTGCTGAATGCCCTACAGCTCAGGCATCCATTCCTTTTGCAGTAACAGAGAAATCATTTTTATAAACAATGTACTGAAACTTCAGGTTTTAGCCCAGAAAATGTGGTTATATCCCACTAACATCAATGTGGTTTTAAACATCCGCTTCTTGCTGCAATAAAATTGCTTAGGATTCATAGAATGAATTCCTTGGAACAGAGATTGCTCAGGTTTGCTATACATGCTTCGCAGTTGGATTCTCTGGGCTTCTACAAATTCTGCAAGACAACCCCCACTCCTTAACTTCTTAGCCTCTCTGTGACGTGGGATAAAATATCTCCAGAAAATCTGATCAATGCTTGATCTCCTGGAGACCGAGGAACCCAAATATCAAGTATGACTAAAGGAATTGATTATGTGCTGTCATAAATCTTGCCAGTCTTTATACTGTTCCAAAGATTCATTGGTGTTCCTACTGCAATGAGTTAACATAATTATCCTTCTCAAAACATCACAAACAGCAAACTTCTCAATTTTAAACGCTTACCATTTTCACAGACTTATTATACATTTTAACGTAGTGCTGAGAAAGCTGAACTTCATCTATTTTGAAGGTGACCCCTGAGAAGCTCAGCTGCCTTGCTATGTACATTCCTCTTAGCTTCATATCCATAGCAACTATTTCCATGGCACCCACACCTCTGAAGATTAAAAGAAAAAGATAATTTTTAAATGGAAATTATTTTCACCTACTGGAACTTCGAGAAAAGCTGAGGGCAAGCTTGATGATTGCTTCTCCCATCTTCGCCATCACCAGCCAAGATCAACATTCAGACACCTACCTTCTTTCAACTGCTTGAATAAAATCACTGAACTCCCTAAATGGCGTCCCTTCGCCCCAGATCCCAAGGCGGTTCATGTATGCCATGTTCCGGGGCTCTGATGCACCTGAAAACAAACGTTTTAAAAAAATTATCTGTGCTTTTTCCATTTGAAAACTGCGCTGAAATCCATTCAATATTCAAATGATGAAAATGGTCCTTACCTGTGGCGCTAGCATAGACAACCCGGGCCTTTGGAAGCTTGTTCTGCAGTTCCAGAACAGCCAATCCTGTCTTAGTTGGTTTTGAAGAGCCAACCGGACAAAGGTTTTTAGCCTTATGGCATTCGTCAAACACTATCTGAGGACACGGTTAAGAAACAGACATTTCATGTACATACATACATAAAGTTGTATGGTAAACATTTCAGTGAACAGAAGCCATAAATCGTTACTGTCATCCATAGCTAATGTATATTGATCAATTCTGCAGAGCACTGAATAGTTGGAGTCATATGTTTATCTTTCCAATGCTGAACAATAAATCTTTTAGCTGTAAGTAAGGAACAGTAACAATTAAAACTTTCAACAAACTAATCTAGCCCAACATGGCAACTTAAAGATCAGCACAACCTTCCAAAAATTAACTAGGCTAGATACAGAACTTAGCAATGTTTCCCAACTGTAGCAACTTCCTGATATGTGACCTTCAGTACCCAGAACTCCCCAGCCAGCACAGGCATTGTTGAGAATTCTGGAAGCTGAAGTCCATACATCTGAAAATTGCTATGGTTGGGAAACACTGTTTTAGAGCATCACTATTTTATCTGGAAGCAGTATCTGCTTCCAAACATTTGATGGTCTTGGAATTTAAAAATGCACCTTATAAAGGAAGAACAACTGATACCATTCAAAGGATGCTAATTTAACAGGTAAGGCTATTGCCCCAGGCTAGAACACAGAAAGGATACCACTCCGTCAAAGTCATCTCCACACCAGTGAAGCAGCTGCTTGAGTCTGGTTTTATATTTCCCTCCAGACTGACTTTCCCCAATAAGTGAAGAATAGGTGGCAAAGATGACACCTTTCTTCACACTTCCGTTATGCTTGGAAGAAATTTTTCCATATTTGAACTAAAACAGAAACAAGATTAAAAACATGAAAGACGTTCTATTCCATTACAAACCTGCATGTATTATCTTCCCTAAGTAAACTCCAAATAGCTTTAAAGCTGTATCTTAAAAGAAAAATGTTTCTAATCATTTTGCACTTGGAACTCAAACAATGTGAAAGCTGATGGACTCCCTCAGAAGTTTCTGCTTTGATATTTTGGTTTACCATCCCCTTTACTCTGTCACTGTATACAAGTTTCATCAAACTGAGGAAGACTGCCTTATGAATCACATATTGAGTGTCATGTTTTCCAGGAAAAATTCATTACGGTAGCAGGTTTGTTCAATAAATAAATAAAATAAATATAAATGCACATTCAATAAAGACAAATTCTAGCAAGATGTTTCCTCCTGTAGAACTTCCCAATAAAGTCAATCTTAATTTATTAAAGTTTTCACATTTTTATGGGAGAATTCAGAAATATATCACTATCCCACATAATTTAATTCTGCCCTGAGGATATGAACCCTCCCCTCTCCCAACTGTAACCTTGAAAACATGCAACATGCCTATTGTAATGATTAATCTTAAAAATAATTTGAGACTGAGCAATTGTTACGCTACTTTCTAACATAGTGTAAGCTACACAGGAAGTAACAAAACTATCAACTGCGGGTTTCAATGTAAATTCTGAAACAAAAGCATTCATTTAGCATGCATCTCACACAAGCGTACCTAATGTTTTTGCTTCAACTGTACATAGTAAAATATTTCCACACCTTGTTTAATGAATGGACCAAAATGTTTTTTGCTCCAATATCTCTCAAATCCCTTTCTGCATCGTATTTCAGATCATTTGAAACACTAAACCTAGAAGAGAGGAAGTGCAATAGACCCATGAAGACAAAGTAGATGACAAGAAAAATGATGTCATACTGTACTGACACTTCCATACTCACCACACTGCCCTTTTTCTACCCAAGAGGTAGTTTTCATAGATGATTCCAGCTATGGTTCTTCCTTTCCCCACACCTGCGCCATCGCCTATTAAAAAGCCGGCTCGGTCTCCATTAGGTAGGAATGTCTCGTGTTGCTGTGGGGAGTTACGGAAAACTCATTGCAATATTTGGACTGTGGCATGAACCACCTATTTTTGGTATCCTAGCTCAAATTTGCTTGGTGTCTGGACCAGCAAAGATTTGTAGCAAACCTTCAACAAAAACATACCTGTGCTGCATAAGTAATCGCTTCAAGCTGCAAGGCTGACAGCCAACCACTGTCAATACTTTCTTCGGGAATTGAAGACTTATACCACACTTCGGGAGGGGTAACGCTGGAGAGAGAACTGGTTTCTACTACCGGGTCTGGATGGCGCAAGCCAATTTTTACTGTTGGAGAAAAGTCAGCGGGTAAGGCCTGGAAATATTCTTACTCGGTTCTGCGGCTCAGCATTTTTTAAAATCACATAGTTCTGGCCTCTTCCAGCACAAGGCTTATAAACATCTAGAGAAGCCTTTCTGACCTTGTCTCTTCAAAGGGGGTAGATGATTCCCAGCATGGGCTAAGGCCAGAACTAAGCCTGATGCTTTCAGCAGTTTGGGTCTACAATTCTCTTATCCTACCTAAGCAACAGATGGAAATTTCCCAGACTGTGCTCCAAAACATCTGAAGTATTAGGTTAGGAAGGCTGATCACTTCAAGTAAGAAAAGGGAGAAAGGTAGGCATAAATGCTAACACAGATCCCACAGCCAACTCCTATTTCAAAGGAGCATATGCAAAGAATTCCTAATTTACAGATTCTAAAATTCAGTGTTGTACATTCAGTTATCTAATTTTGATAAACAAGGACCAGACGTACGTTTTATGGGCATGTATTCGGCATAAGTCTCTGCATGACCCATTTCTTCTTCATCCTCCTCCTCGGGTTCTTCTTCCTCTTTTGTGACTGGCACTTTCTGCAGGAAAGATCAGCAAGTGTTGCACTAGGTCGTACATAAGCAGCAACATTCAAGATTGAGCAGACACACAAATGTGGAACGTGGAATCTCACGGCATTCTTCCTGCTGTGTCTGAGGATGTTACCTTTAAGGTGCTCCTTCTGATGGGACTTATTTTCCTCCAGAATATATTTTGAAATACCCACAAAGGATCTTGTATGATCGAGTTACCTGAGTGTAAACCTAAACTATTTTGCTTTGAAACAAAGTATTGCTTCATCTGAAATGTGTTTGTATATTGAATTATATTTTGTTTGTATCTTGTATTATATTTAAGGAAGGCTGGACAGGAAGCTGGTTGGGAAACAGCATGTCTACACGCAACATCTAAAGCTGCAACTTCTCTCCAAAACAGCTTGCAATATCAATGATCAAATACATAAAAAACAAGTATTAAAAACAAATCAGTAAGTCTATGCAACAGTAAAACTGATCAAAATCTAGAATTTCAGATTTTAAGGAACAGAATTCAGTTATAACAGAATATGAGATAAGCAGCCATATAAGTTCTATAAATAAACATAACAAGAGCAATATAAATTTAAATGAAGGGCTGTGCTTACCATGGTAGGAGAGAAGCTTCTCATTTTTAGATCATTTACCCATATCCTTGTAACTTCTTTAGTTGAAGCCTCCTTTTTAACAGCACCATTACTCAGATCAGCTGAAAGGACAACGTTCCAAATGACTAAATATTAACAAACAAAAATGCCTATGATATAAATAAATTATTCCTCAAGCCGGTGTAAATGAAAGGCAAACTTCTTATTCACCAATACACCACAGTGCACATGAGCTTCAAACCAATCATAAATTTAAGGCTATCAGGTGCACCCAAGTTAGATGAAGATTACACTGAATTTCCCACATGGGGATTAAAGAAAGGAAACTCTACACCCAGTTTTAACAGTGGAAATGATCTTACCTGGCTTGGTGGTGTTTACCACCTTTGGGGACACAACAATTATTTCTGTAAAAAAGTCAACATTTGGGGCCTCAATACACTTTTAAGATTTAGCCTTTTTAGCATTCTTTTTCTGGGCCTAAATGATAACTTGGTGGCTGTGATAGATTGGGACAGGTGTGCTATGTTTAAACCACCAGTGGATTTATTTAAGATGTATCTTAAATTAACATGCTGGGCTTCCCATGATATTTTAACCAACTTTTGATGGGTCAAGTACAAATTCATGCAGAGAAAATGCTAAATTAATTTCACTGAAATAACTGCAGACAGGCAGAGCTTTAACCTAGCAAATATTCACACAGGAGGAAAACCCAGCCATTCACAAAAATACCACAAGTGCTCTATCTTTCTCCAAACGAACTGTTTCTTTCCATGCCCGTTTTCAGTTATGGGAAATGAAGAATCAACTGAGAAAGATGCTTAACTGTGTTTCACGACACCGACTGGCTATTAACCATAATGCTACATCCAACAATAGCACGGGTTGATTTTACATGGCTCGGAGAATGGCTGCGATAAGGAAGCAGGGCTGTCACATTTGCGTTATTGTTTCAGGCTTGAAAATCTGTATCAGAGAGAATGGGGCCCAGACCCTTTGAGTGGCTAAAGGATTTCAAGTATCGATGGACATGGCTAGGCAGCTCAGCATCTGCTAGTCCAACGTTTCCCAGATGTGGCAACTTGGAAGATGCCAAGGTGGAGAAACACTGCAGTAGATTGCAGGTAGTCCTCGCTTAACAACCAAAATAGGGACTGGAAAATTAATCATTAAGCGGGGCGGTTGTTAAGCAAAGCAACATGTGACCACACCTGATTTTACAACCTTTTTGTGGCAATTGTTAAGTGAATCACCTGGCTCCCCATTGATTTTACTTGCCGGAGGTCAGCTGGGAAGGTCACAAATGGCGATCATGTGACCCTGGGACACTCCGGAGGCACTGCGATGGTCGTGTGAGGATCAGTCGTAAGAAACTTTTTTCAGTGCTGTAACTTCGGACAGTCGCTAAACGAACGGTCATCAAGCAAGGACTACCTTACCTACTACATAAGCTTAAATAACACCCTCGCCCCAACACCCATTCAGATGACTCTGCTACTTACTTGCCGCAGTCGCAACAGGCGGAGCAATGTTGGGAGGAGGCTTTAATTTCATGAGTTCATTAAGACTATTGTTTTTAAGGAGATCTTTCAGCTGGATCTGGTCCTTGGGCACTGGGGTCGTCAGGGTGTTCCGCGCCACTGGTACTGTCACCGACGGCCGTGTGGTGGTGCTGGTTTGTATGATTTTTGCTACGGTAATGGTCTGCCTGGTACTGGTCACAGGTGTTGTTTTTGTCATTACGATGGTAGTTCCCAGGGTAGGGAGCTGGTTTATTTGATTCAAGACAAAGGTTGTGGTGGACGGCGGTTGCTAAAGGAACAGAGAGACTCATCCTTGTGGTTTTAGGATAACTACAAACAACTGCCCAGCATTCTTCCTTTTAACTGAGGCATATAGGCTGCTTCAATTGTACATGATTCTAAGTGGCATACAGTCCGATACAGTAAACAAGACTAAAACAATAAATGATAATAGCATGATACAAAACTAGTAGCAACCTCAGTGCCACATCAATCATGCTGAGGAATATCCTTCTGATAAAAACAATCACCTAATGAAGGCCTTCTAAAACAGACAAGTCTGGGCAGGTATTCTAAATGCAAATAGGATGATGCTAACCTGACTTCAGGTGGAATGATGTTCCACAGGAGAGAAACAGCAATGGAAAATGCCTGCCCTTGTGTTCTCTGATCACCTGCTTTCAAGATGGAACTTGAAGGGCGTCTTGCTCACTAGATGCTATTGGACAAGCAGACACCACTGGGTGAAGACTGACCTGAGTTACGCAGGTTTTAAAGGTGACAACCAGCACCATGAATCGCACCTGAAAGCCAAATGGCGACCAGTGCAGCTCTCACAGTACTGGTGTTATCTGGGTAAACCAAGAGGTGCCTCAACTACTTGAACTGCTGCATTGTGGACCAGCTGTAGATTCTAGGTGGCCATCATGGACAGCCCCATATAGAGCAATAGTCGAGCAGAGAAGTGATCAAGGCACGGAGGACTGTGAACAGGGCCTCCTAATCCAGAAATGGACTCAGATGGAGTTGTCACAGCTGAGCTGAGAACCAGGAGAAGCCCAAGTTATGAACCAGTTCAGTCTGGGGGACCATGACTGTTTCCAGAATCGAAATGGAAATGGAGGGCTCACTCTCCCCTCATTATCACTGACTGAAACCTTCTCTGGAAGAGAAGAATCATTGCAAGATAAGGTCCCCAATCTCCAGAGACAGTCCAGAAGGATACCGTGACTGATGGTATCAAAGGCAGCTAGGAGATCCAGCTGAACCAGGAAGGTCTCGTTCTACAGATTCAGTACAATGGTTTGGAAACCTTCTCTAAGAATCACCTTACTCAAAACTTTAACGTTTTTTAAAAAAATTTTTAACAGGAGGGATTATTTTATGACCGTAACTCTTCTGTGAACACAAACCTTTTCATTTATTCAAGGAACAAAATGTTGCCCACTGACCCTACTTTTATTTATATAATTCAAGAGATATGAATTGTAATATTAGATGTAACTAAATATTAAAAAAGTATTTTCCTTACTCTGATGTTCAGTACTGTAGGAGAAGATGCAGCCTGGGGCTCTGCTTTAACAGCTACTGATGCTTCTGACTCCAAACCCAGCTCTAATGCATTAAGAGATACTGACTAAAGAAGAAATAACAGTAATGTTAGATTGATGCTATCAGCATTTAATTAATGCAACATACTAATTTTCTTTCTTTACCTCAGATGTATTTAACAGAAAATACTGTACGCGTATACTGTAGCTTATACACAAAATAATTATATACTTATATTTTAAATCTTACGCTGATAGCAAACTATATGCAAAATCTGAATAACACCAATTTCATCAAACTGTGCAGATCACTGGGTTGCAGGCTGCCACTGTTAAATACCCTGCTAAACAGATCAAATGGTAGATATATTCAGGCATGGAAGCCATTAGAATGTCTTGTTGCTGGCTATGACCACTGGCCCTTCTCTTAGTAACACAACTAAGAAAGGATCCTACCAGTTATCTTCTGCAGGGGACTTCTAAAACCACTTTTAACTCTGTCTCCCCATAACAAACAGGGGATACAGTCATGTCTTGACTACAGACATGAGCTGCATTCCCACAGCATCCTTCACCCGGCTAATGAGTTAAACCAGTTTTTGTATTCAAACAACAGACTATAACATAAAATAAGCAAACAAACTGAATGTTTTGCACAACCCTCTGAGCAACAAAAACACAACCAAGATGGACATGAAGCAAGCCCTGTGTGAATATAGCTGCTAGACCTTTGTCTCCAGTTAAGCGAGTTCTATAAACACAATAAGTAAGTGCTCTGGGGCCATAATTCCCTAGTTCACAGCTCAAAGGAGGGGCTGGCCAGCATGTCTGGTGCGGGTTCTTGCACTGTCTGGACTCAGTCGTGGTTCTGGTATTCCTTACTCAGAAGTCAATGAAAACTTTCTCAGAAAAAAGCATGCATCAGAGAGTGCATCCAAGGCTTCTATTTTGCAACTCACAAAAGGAACAGCAATGCAACACGTTACATCCTTAGAGAAAGCTGGCAAGAAGATTAACGTGATATAAAATCAATGCAATGTTTTAAATTTGGCAGCAGCATATAATCTGAAAAAGGTTATTTCTCTGAGCTGAACGTCACAAATCTAGCCTTAATCCTTTGTTCCTTATTCCCACAGAAGTGAGACAGGTTTGATGTATGGCAGACACAGAGCAGGTCAGTACCAATTTTACAGGCCCCGTGAGATCTGAGAGTGAAGCTTTTCCATTTACAAGTAATGTATATAAAGTAACAATGTTTATAATGATGCTATTTTATTATGTTAACGTTGATAAAATAAACAATATCCAGCTTCTCTTTGTCTAATAATGTAACTGTATCAGCAATGTATTTTTTAGAGAAATAAAAGTAACTCAAATGCTACGAGACCATGACAAATGCAAAATTGTATGGCTTTCCAACCTGCTGAATAGCTGGAGGTGCAGTGGCGAGACCCATATCTGGAGAATCGATATCGAACAAGTCATTTGGGCTAATTCCACTTTCACTTAAAGCTGTAAGCAAAAGATCTTGTCCTGGTTCCACCATCTCTGAAACAAAGCAAATTATAGATAAGCCTTTTACACTGCTTCTACTGAACGCCATGTTTCTTCTATCTCTTCACCTCTAAAAATGGCACCCCTGTATTGCCTCTCAGCTGACACAAGATCCCTTAAAAGCTCCCACAACCAAGTTCAGAAACACCTGGAACATTTGACAGAAAGTTATTGTTGTATTCAGAAGGCTGAATGAAAATCACTTCTCCAAGTCATTCTGTAAAGAGTTATAGTTCCTCTAAATTAAATAATATCAAATTGAGTTGCCCTCCTGCTGTAATGCCTCCTTATAAGAACTCTTGTTAGTTTACTTGGAGATACCTCAAGGAAATATATAGAAGATTGGACTGTTGGAAACTCCAGTTAGCATGGTGGAACCTACTTATGTGTAGGCACATTTACAGTTATGACGCTAGGCTTCCAGTTTTCCCAGCCCAACGAAGAGCAAACCTCTTTGTAAATAAACTATGAATTCAAAATACTAGAAAAGGGCACCCCTCAAATATCCCATTAACCTTCCAAGCAGAACAGCAGGCAGGAGTGGAGCCTGACAGTGCCAGAGACAGGTAACCGGTAACCGGTAACCCATTAACCTAAGAATACCACGGACTTTTAACACTCATGCATCATTGTTTCACTGGCCACCCCACCAAAAACATTTCACTTCTGCTTTAGCTCTTTTCTAGGCACATTTTCCCTACGACCCCCATTCAAGAGTTCATTGTACCAAGGCCATGTGATTCCTATAAGGCTGACCACATAACATTATAGCTAAATAATGCTCTGCGGGGGACACAATTTCTTTTTTCTTTATTGTAACTGTTCACATTAGATTTAGCCCCTTCTCTACAGTCACCCAAGAAGTCAGGAAGCTTCTCTCTTTGGCCCATTAGCTTCCAGTACAGTAATTAAAAAAACAGGATCATAATATGCACTCCTAAAAGCAATACACATTCCAATTTACAGTTAAGCTCTCTTGATTATCTCCCTGGGGTGCACCTACCCTAGGATGACAACCCCAGGGTTCTGCCAACTTGCTGAGGCTTCGTTTTCAAGCTTGATATAGCATGCAGATTTTTACACTCTCTTTCAATGGATTGTATAAAACAAAAACCAAACATAAAGACACGTAGCAACTCAAAGTTCAAACTGCTGTATCTTGCTAACCTAGAGGCCTAGGTAAATTTCCTCAGAGGTATCAAGAAAATTCAACACCTTCAAGAGTTATGAATGAGCACTCATTAAACATGCACGTTATTAAAACGAAAAGTTGTGGCATTTTATTGAAGATTGCACTGGCATTCTTGATCAAGGTTTCAAACTGAATTCAATTTCCAAACAATTAACATTTCAAACAGAATCTGTTTACTTTATGAGACATAAGTATCAGTTTCCAAAAGAGACCGATAGAAAATTATGCAGCAACCAATACACCAACAAAACCTCTGCCTGGAGAAAGAGCTTAGCGAGTCTAGAGTCAACTAGATAGACATGCAAGTTTGCCTCCCTGAGGTCTTGTCAACTGAGGTCTTTGGCGGTTGCCAAGACAAAAAATCTAATCAACAAGAATCCCAAACAATTTCACAGACACCTGAAGACTCTGGTGATGCCCAACAGAATATAGCAAAAATAAAATAAACCTTACAAATCTTCCTAGAAAGGTCATCAAATGGTAGCCTTCCAGACAGAGACCACGTGTGTGGAACATAAACTTCCGGGTAGGATCTAACCTAACATTTAGACCCCACATTAGCCCCACTGGATCAACTAGATGAATCATCTTAGGAACAGCCACCAGATCCTGGAGGGCTAACGTTAAGGGCTACAAATAAGAATTAACACCGGTGGCCCCAGAGGCAACGAGAGCTGGAAACAATAGTCATTTCTCCTTAGCCAGCCAGGAGGAACAAACTGCAGCCCCCTCCCCTTTTTCTTTAAAAAAAAAAGGGGGGGGGATCCATTCTTTCCAGCGTTCCCACCCACCGCGATCGGATCCCTCCAGGCGGCCTTCCACCCAGCACGCCTGGAACAGAAAGCAGAAAAGGGCTCGGAGAAGGAGGTCCTCCCGTCCCTGCGGGCGGAGGGCGAAGTTTCCCGGGGCTGCGGAGGAGCCACCCCGCGTGCGCGCAACGCCCCTCGGCAGGGGCCGCGGAGCCCCTCTGCCCAGCTCCCCGCCGCGTTTGGCCTTCAACCGTCAACGGGGGCTCCCTCCCCTCACGCCTGCCCCTTCTGCCCCCGCGGCAGGGCAGGCAGGGCTTCGAAGCGAGGCTGCCCCTCTCCCCGGCGGGCGGGGATGCAGCAGGGCCACCCGGACCCTCCAGCCGCGGGCAAGGCGGGATCCTGGCGCGAGGGGGGAGAAAAGGAGGGGGACCCCCGGCGCCGCTCCCGCGGAAGGAGCCCCTGCCCGCGCCCTGGGCGTAACGGGACGCCGCCTCGGCCAAGGCTCCCCTTCCCGGGGGAGGCCCCAGGACGGCGGGGACGAGAGGGGGGACCGGCCCTTCGCCGTTCATCGCCTCGCCCGCAGCTGGGCCGCCTGGGTGCCCGCGAAGCCCCGCGGGCCGAGAGGAGGGAGCCGCTTCGGACGGGCTGTGGGGCTCTCCTCTGAGGCGGCGGAGGCGGCTCCAACCCCGAAGCCGGGCGGGAGACTCACTCTGGCCGTCTCGGAAGGGCACCGTCGAGAACGTTCCGCCGGTGGCTCCTCGCCGCCGTTCTCCGCCGCCGCCGCTTCTTCCTCCGCCGCCGCCGCTTTCTCCCCGCGGCCGTCGCCTCAGCAGCCGTCGCGCCGTCCGCCGCTTTCTAACTCGCCTCCGCCATCTTGGCCCGCGCGCCCTCCGCTCCCTGCCTCCCTCCCTCCCGCGGGCGGAGGGGGGGCGGAAAGGGGAAAGGGAGGAGGCGCGCCTGCGCGAGATGGTTCGGCGCCGGCGGCAGCCGCAGCGACGTTGACGTCGTCCCACGTGACGCCCGCGGGGGGGTCGCGCTTCCCTCCTGTTGCCGGGCGAACCAAGCCCACGTGACCGTCGCGGGCTTTCCCCAAGCGTAAGGCGGGGAAGCGGGCCGGAGTGCGCACGCGCGTCGCTGGGTCGCTCCTGGTGTGCTCCGCACTCCCCCACGACGTGGTCAGGTGGTCCCGCCGGCCGTGTCACGTGGCGCGCCCAGCCTGGTCGCGATGTTCCTGCAGAAAGGGAGGGGGAGGGGAAAAGGAGACGAGAAAAAAAAGATGGAGGCCAGCACGTTCTCCAGCGCCTCATCACGGCAAGGCCCCGCGTCGGATCCTATCATCGCTTCGTTCCCGCGCAGGTGGAGCAGTTCCATGGTTGTTGCCTCAGGCTCGAAAGCTGATCTAGGCCCGTGTTTTTTTTTTCTTTCTGCCCGTTGGGAGGGGCAAAGAGGAGGTCGAGGAGACGACGGTTGAGAGTCACGTGATCCGTCTGCCCAAGATGGCGGCGTTCTACGTCGCCACGCAAGGAGGAGAAGGCGCACGTCCTCCTCTGATCGCGAGAGGTTGTGGTGCACGACGGGAGAGAGAAGGTCCCCACACAACACGACGAGAAGTCACTTCGAGGAGGTCAAAAGACCGAGAGAGAGAGAGCACTGCGCAGGCGCGGTAAAGGCTGTGCAGCAGAGACGGCCAAACGCCGTTGCTGTGCTCTTTCGCGGGTGAAGTTATTTTTTTTGCTCTTTGTGTTGGGAAAAAACCGAGAAAACGTGAAGCTTAAATAGCGATTATTTCAGAAGCTTCTCCTTGCAACTGTTCCTTCTGTAACTATTGAATAGCATCCGCTTCTCCAATAAGGGGCTTCTTAAGAAAGACCAAATGCGCTACAGTACTGTATTTCTCATTACAGGCTTGGTTTAGTACGATGGTGGGCGTCCTACTTTTCAGGATTAAAAATAATGCTGTCAGTGGTAAACCAACCACCGTTATAATGATAAGCAATTCCTAATACAACGCCACATTACTGAAAAGGAAACCAATTTGCAACGGAGACGCGCACGGGGCCCTGCAATGTGCTGCTGCTGCTGCTGGTGCTGCTGCACGAACGCTTCCACGTTGCACGTCTGCAGCGTCATCCGGTCGCTCTCCGGCCAAGTTGCCGCAGTTATGACTTAGCAAACGTTTAGCCGTGTATTCAGCGGGCGTCTCCGTCGAGCCGAGCTGCAGCACCCGCGGCTGCGTTACCCCACAACACGTGTCCGGCGAAGGGCCGTTTCCCACCCGTGGCCGCCCCCGGGAAGCGAGAAACGGCCGGGCGCCGCTTCCGCCCCCCCACGTGGCTCCTTCGCAGCCGGAGAAGGAGGCGGAACCGCCGCGGCCCGCCTCCTCCAATCGGGCGCCGGCTCGCCGCCCCGCCGCCCAATCAGCGCCCGGCATGTGCATTTCAAACGCTCCTGCGAGGGCTGCGGCGCGAAGCTGCGAGGGCGAAGCGTGGGGGGGGCTGGTTCCCGCCGCCCAATCGGGAGCCCGGAGGGGCGTGAGTGGCAGTCCGGGGGGTGGGGGTCCCCCCCGAGAAAAGTCTTGGCAGCTCTTCGGGGAGGGGGCGCCCTCGGGAGAGAAGAGAGGCGCTTCCCCCCCTTTGCTGCGAGCGTCAAAAAAAGCAGAGGGTCGCCTTGGCGCGCTCGGCTGCCCGGGGAGCATGGCGAAAGGTAATCTCTTGGTCGCCACCGGGCGGGGGATCGTGCTGGATGGGAGGGGGCTCGGGGGAGGCGCGAGGCCGGAGCAGGGGGCTCGGCGTGCAGGGGGACGGGGCTGGGGATGATGAGCGCTGTAGTCGAACACAGAGAGTTGGGGTGAAAGGGGAAGCTGGCTGCGTTTGTCCGCCGAAAGGATGGGAGGCTGGGCGCGAAGACGCCTCACCGCCTATTCCAGCGTTTCGCCGACCTGGCGACTTTAAGACACGCGGACTTCAACTCCCAGAATTCCCCAGCCACCATGGGTGGACTTCAGCTCCCAGAACTCCCCAGCCAGCATATCGCAACCCTGGGCTCACCTGCTCGGGAGGAAAGCAGCCCCCTTAATCCCCTGGGCTCGGATCGGGGAGCCCCTTTCCAAAATACCTGGAAGAGAGCAGGCTGGGGAAGCCCAGGGGTGCCTCAAGCCGGCCTTTCTGCCCACCGAGGTCTCCATCACCGGTGCCCCAGGAAGGGATGTTCCCCCGTGTGATCTGATGCTTCTTAACTTTTCAAGTCTGCCTCTTGAAATGGAATAAAAGGATATGGTTTGGGTTTTTTTCTGCTGATGTTTTTGGGCCAGCACGGCTATTTTCCGCCCTCCACTTGGGAGGTTATGAGTTATAGCAGTTATTGGACCCAGACGTGACTCAGCCAGCCTCCGAGACACAAAAGTCCCGTAGCCTCCCCCAAATGTTCCCCTTGCGTTGAATTCAATCTCCTTTGCTTGCGAGGACTTAAGGCAGGAGTTCAGGTGGACAATGACCCTTCAGGAACAGTGTTTTTCAACCTTGGCCGCTTGGAGATGTGTGGACTTCAACTCCCAGAATCCCCCGGCCCGGGAGTTGAAGTCCACTCATCTTAAAGTGGCTAAGGTTGAGGAACCCTGCCCCTTGGGAAGAAGGCCTCTTGAACAAGATAGGAGAATTCTGACTAAGCCCTTGTGAATTTGTGCGAAAGATGTAGAATCTCTTTTGAGTTGAGCTCAACTCTTGGCGACTGCATGAATTAATCTGGGTAATTTCCGGGGCAGCAATGCCAGTCTTTATTGCTTTCTTCTGGGATGGGTCATTGCCTTCCCAGTCTAGCCTCTGGTCTTAGGACTTCCTGGTGGTCTCCCATCCAAAGAGCAACCCGGTCTCCCCCTGCTTAGTTTTTCAAAAGCATCTAGTCTTCCTTTGCGTGTTCTAGTTTTCTGCGCCTTGACTCCCCTCCTTCAATTCTCCTTGCTGCTTTTCATTTCCAGCTACAGCCCCGCAGGTGGGGAGCAAGGGGGTTTCCAGGGCAGAGGAATCCGGCTACCCAGGGGGTGAAAAGCTCACTTTCCATCACGCCCGTGGGGCGTTGGCTCTTCTCCTGCAGGAAGGGCAGAAATCCGCCCGGCCAGGCTCCCCACCGGGGCTGTCTCTTGGGCTGAATTTCTGCCAGATGCCAGAGCCCAGATATAAAGGACGAACGATGCGCGCAGGTGCTAAGTCATTAAGGCTTGCCAGCCGTCCGTATGGCCTAGCGGTTGGGACCAGCCACAGCTTACAGCAAAGGGTGAATCTGGACGCCGGGCTCGCCGGGGCCCTTCAGAAAGGCCCCCGCTGATCTGGAATATCTGCTGGCCGTATAAATTGGATCAATGAAGAAATAGTCCGTGCGGGCAGCTGGCCCGGCCCGTGCAGCGAGGAGGACAGGCGCTGCTCCGCACCGGGAACTTGCAAGCGCTCGCGCGGCGGATCCCCCGCTGGCCCTCCGGCGTCGCTCCGGCGACCGGGGCGTCCTTCGCCGCGGGGCTGAGCTGGCCGGCGGGAGCGTTGCGCTCGGCGCGTCCGGCCCTTTAAACCTGGTCGGGGCGGGCGGCGGCGGCGGCTCCACCTCCTGCCGCCGCCGCCGCCGCTCCGCCAGCTGTGCCCGCCGCGGCCGGGCTCTGATCGCGCCCTTCCTTCTGCCCTCTTTCTCCCGCAGGCCGGCGGAAGATGCCCAAGCCCCAGCCGGGGAGAGCGGCGGACGAGGCGGAGCAGGGCACGGGCGGCGGCGGCGGCGGCGGCGCCGAGAAGCGGGAGCCGGCCCGCCCCAGGATGAACGGGGTAAGCCGCGGCGCCGGCCTGCTCGCTCGCTCGCCCGCCCGCCCGCCCGCCCCCGGGATGGCGAGCGGCAGCCGCCCCGGGGAAGCTGCCGTGCGCCCAGGGCGCAGCGCGAGCGGGCAGCCGGCGAGATCGCGCCGGGGGCGGGAAGGGGGGACCTCGGGGACCCGGCAAGGGGGGCGGCGGCGACCCTTTGCTCCTTCCCCGCCCGGGGCTCCCTGCTTCCCAGGTCCAGGACGAAACCCGCGCCGACCAGAGCCCGCTCCTCGCCCGTGTTGTTCTTCCTCTGCGAACAATAGTTCGAGCCCTTCCTGGAAAAAGAGGCAGGGGCGTTGCTGCAGCCAGGAGAGGAGCCTCGCCCGTGCTGGAGCTGTGACTTCCATCGTCCTGTGCCAGCTGGCTTGGGGGAATGGGCAGGGTAGTCCAGCGCGCGCGCGCACACACACACACACACACACACACACACACACACCCCGGTGGGGCACTGAGTGAAGGAAACCCCTGGAGGAACCCTTGGGGGGGGCAGGTGGAAAGCTGCTGGACGTCTACGGATAATGGTTGTTGGGGGGTAGACTGGGGGGTTTCGGATGGGGATTAATTATTTTTTTATTAATTGTGTAATTAACAAATGGGAATTAATGAAATGAGAGCCAGTTTGGTCCAGCAGTGAAGGCCCCAGGTCAGGAAGCCCAGAGACGGCGAGTTCTACTCCTGCTTTCGGCCTGAAAGCCGGCTGGGTGAATTGGGGCCAGTCCCTCTATCTCGGCCCAACCCACCTCGCAGGGTTGTTGTCGTGGGGAAAATAGGAGGAGGCAGGAGAATTAAGTATGTTTGCCTTTATGATATATGGATTTCAACTCCCAGAATTCATGCTGGCTGTGAACAGTTGTTTTTCAAACTCAGCAACTTTAAGATGTATGGACTTCAACTCCCAGAATTCCCCAGCCAGCCATGCTGGCTGGGGAATTCTGGGAATTGAAGTCTACACCTCTGAAAGGTGCTAAGGTTGAGAAACACTGGCTTAGTGCATTGTTTGAACCTCAGCTACGCTCTGTGGCTTAGCACGCTGTATGAACCTAATCCCTTTTGGGGGTATTATTCAGCAAACACTGCTGAGGCAAACAATGGCTCAGCGCATGGGCGAACGAAGTCTGTGTTTTTCCGATCTCGCTTTAGGAGAACATATTCGCTTGTCAGTCCAAAATCTACAGCTACATGAGTTCCAGTAAAAATGCCACCTCTCGGCCTCCGCTTCAAGAGGAAAACTCCACCACTCATCCCGAGGCGAAAAGCCAAACTTGCAAACTTGAACCTTGTCAAAAAATGGAGGGTAAGAAGAATACATTTCTGGTGTGGGAATGGGCTGTGCACCCTGGCTGCTTCATAATGGGGTATGTGTTGCATGCTAAAATGGTTGCGTGCATTCAAAAAGGAAATGTTGCTTGAACTGTGGAAGGAGGAGAGAGCTGCGTTAGTGCGTGTACCCAGAAATTAGAAAGGAATCTGGTGGTGCTTTTTCAGCCTACCAAATGTTATTAAAAGGTGTGCGCTTTCAGACTGCTCTAACCAGCATCCAACCTGTTGCTCGTGGCTTCTTAGGGTGCTGTTGGCAACCAGCCAACCTTTTTCTAAAATTTCTTTTATTAGGGATAGCAAATACCCTGGGTTCTACAGGTGGAGGGATAGCCAGAGTATCATTCAGCTTTTGAAGCAGTCAGCGAGGATTGGTACTTTTTCATTCAAGCCGCTGGATTAATTCCTACAATGTAATCCAAAGGATTGTTTCACAGTTTGGATTTCCCCACCTCAGCTCACTCCCGTCTGTTGCTTTCAATGAGTCCACAATGCTGAATTTAAAAAAAGGAGGAAGGCGTGTAGGAGGGGAACTCAAAAGTTTCTACATTTTCTGTGGGTATTGGATTCCGGTACTCATATTCCCCAGCAAGGCTGGCTAGAACCGATGGGAGCTGTAGTGGAGAAGTCTTTGGAGGGTTTGAACGCTGCACCTCAGATCTTCGGGAGAGCCGCCTTCAGCCACCCAGCAACACTATTTCCTTTACTTAAACCATTTATAGAACCATCCATCTCGCTGCAGTGACTCTGGGCAATGCACCGAGGATTCAAACCAACAAAATATCATGCAATAAACCCAAATTCATGATGATAATAACGCGTAGTGCATGCCTGGACCTAAAAAGGCAAGATTAATTCACACAGATCAAATCCACCAAGAGGGCTGATTTAACTGCCATCCCCAGTGCCTGGGGAAAGACCCAGATCTCAGATTTTGAGAGAGATCAGGGCAGGGGAGTGGCACGTCCTGAGGATAGGACTTGGATTCTTTGCAGGGTTCCTGTTTTAAACAGGAGCTCTGTTTTCCAAGGAGCAAAGGGAAAAACGTACGGTCTGTTATGCTGGCTTGCTCTCTCCCCCCCCCCCCCAAACATTGCAGACAAAACACAGGTTGGCGATTCAGCCTCCAGCGCTGCAAAATCTGAGGGCCCGAACACCAAAGCAACTGAATGTGAATCCTTAGCGTCCGTCTCCAGCCGAAATCCCGAAGCTGCGGAAACGCAGAAACTCCCGCCTGCCGAATCGGAGGAGGCTGCCAGCCAAAAGCAAGCCCCGAAGAAGGGAGGCAAAAAACCTGGTCCCCGGAGGAAGTGAGTTCAGCTTAAGTGAAAGAGGTGGGAGGCTTTGGGTAACTTACTTTGACTTTCGGGCCCATTCAGATGCAGCCAGGAAGCGCCAGTCCTTCTATGTTCACCTGCCTTCCTCTCTCTATCTCAGAGGCCAAGGAAAAACACCACCCAACCGAAAGGTGACTGATTATTACCCGGTTAGAAGAAGCTCCAGAAAGAACAAAAAAGAATTACAGGTATTGTCTGTCTGACAGCTTCCCTCTCCCTACTAACAAAATTGTTCCTTTGGGAATGGTAGAAATTCCCAAATTCCACCCCATCCAACCTTGCCACGTGGGATAAAGTAGCTACCGAGGATTTTAAAAAGATGAAATGTTTGCATTAAATAGAGGGGGCTGTTTTACTCCGTAGAACAGTCTTAGGTGTTTTTGAAATAAAGAAAGCAGCTGTAAGAGTAGTTGAGTTGTGCGGAATATACATTTAAATAGCATCAGTTTAAGACGTTTTTCTTTTTCTTTTAATGAGGGTTTGTCCCTCCCTGAAATTAAATTGGGGGTTATAAGATTACGCTGCTCTTGAGGTTGCCACATTCAGAGTTTGATTCTCCAGATATGTTGGACTACAATTCCATCATTCCCAGCTGTGGCCAGCATCTGCTTGGCTGGCATCTTAACGCTGTAGTCCTTCTCAGCTATAAACCTTGTGGAGTTGAAAGATGCTTATTCCCTGCAAATATACTTTTATTTTGCTTAAATTTGCATCCGATATCTAACCTAAGGACCCATTTTCAGGATTCTTTATATAGGCTGCTGTCCTATGCTTTTTATCTGGGAGTAATCCGGCAGAATCGAGTGGAATATTTTTCCACTCGCCTGCAGAAAGAAGTTGCAGTAAGCAGTAAAATACTAGGCATGACAGGGTGATTTTCTACACCTGCAGCCTTAAGCACATCATTGGCATCTTGCAATTCGTAACAGTAACTGCCTGCGTTTTCTTCTGTCTCTGTAGACGGAGGAGAAGAAACGGATAGATGAGTTAATCAAGAGTGGGAAAGAAGATGGGATGAAGGTAAATGCAGCGTCGCTTTGTTCTTGGATGGAACCAGGGCGTGCAGCAAACAGCCTTTCGCTTTTGATCGTTCCATCGATTTAGGAGACTGTTCTTAAAATCTGCACTTCAGGTTCAAGATAGGGACAGAAACCTGAGTGGCATGCGAGTTCAAGAAGGTGTCCAAAAATGTTTCTACTCTGGATAATTTGCTTTGCTTTCCTCGGTAGATTGACTTCATTGACGGCAAAGGGCGAGGTGTCATCGCAACCAGGCATTTTAACAGGGGAGAATTTGTGGTTGAATATCACGGGGACCTCATTGAAATCACGGATGCGAAGAAACGAGAAGCTGCTTATGCCCAGGACCCATCTACTGGCTGTTATATGTACTACTTCCAGTATTTGAGCAAGACGTTCTGGTGAGTTTTCTTCCCTATCTCTCTCTCCTTCCTCATCTTCCTCCCTCCCTCCCTCCCTCTCCTTCTCTTCCTTCTCCCTCTCCTTCCTTCCTTCCTTCCTTCCTTCCTTCCTTCCTTCCTTCCTTCCTTCCTTCCTTCCTTCCTTCCTCCTTCATCTTCTTCCTTATTTCCTCCTCCTCCTATCACTTCATCTCCTTCCTCTCCTCCCTCCATCTTCTTCCTTCTTTCCTTCCTCTCCTCCCTCCTCCATCTCCCTCCTCCCTCCCTCCCTCCCCTGCCCCTGAAAACCAATTTTCCCCATTAAAATTACAAAACGATGACCTCAAAAATGTTGAATAGCTAAGAGACGAAAGAAAATACCCTTGTTCATTAAAATCAAGAAAGCAATGGTCAGAGTAGTTGAGGGTTTCTGTGCAGCATATTCTTTTATAATCATGCTGGTTTAAGCTGTGCTGTGTTTTCTTTTTTTACATGAGGGTTTGTTCCTCCCTGAAATTAAAATTGGGGGTTGAAGAAGGTAGCTGGAAGAAGGCTGCTCTTGAGGTTGCCAGATTCACAGTTTGATTCGTGTGTAGCATTAAGGGAGGATGGCGGGGGGGGAGGTTGGTTTGGGGCAACATTGGTGAACAAATGTTTATTTATTAAGCTTACCGGCTGCCCAGTTCGCAAGAGTGACTCTGGATGATTCACAATTTAAAGAAACATGAAAACAAGGAATTAAAAATAAAATAAAATACAACACTGGGTCAAATAATGTAATAAACTTCTGAACAGATAAAACAATGGGTGAAATAATGACAGAAATAACAATAGGAACAGAAGTAACAATAGTCATAGAAGCAGCCAAGTCCAGTCAGCACGTTTGAAACCATAGTTTACAGCCTTATGGCTCATCCAACAAACCAGAGTTTACAGCAGTGAAGCTCTCGTTTTAAAATTCAACCTGCTTGCCAGGTCCGTGGCAAATTGGGCTCTTTTCTACTGAAATGTCTCTCCAAGGATTTTGTAAACGGCTACCCATTCTCGGGCTGAAGAAATAACGCTTTCCTGTTTTTTCCCTTTCCTCAACACAAACCCACCGCTTAGCGTCGATGCCACCAAAGAGACAAACCGCCTGGGACGTCTGATCAATCACAGCAAGTGTGGGAATTGTCAGACGAAACTCCACGACATCGGTGGCGTTCCCCACCTCATCCTGGTGGCCTCCCGTGACATTAAAGCTGGCGAGGAACTGCTGTACGATTACGGGGATAGGAGTAAAGCTTCTCTGGAGGCCCATCCTTGGCTGAAACACTGAGGGGTCTCATGCGCGAGAGCAAGCTTTGGTTTTCCTTGAAGAGGACTCGTTGGCGGCTCTTACGGGCGATTACTTGCAAGAGATGCTCCTCCGTGGCTAGCTGAAAAGCCAGCAAGAGATGCTCCTCCAGGGCTAGCTGGAAAGCCAACAGGGGCGACGGAGTGTCTTCACCCAAATGAACTTAAATACGAAATGCCCGATTTCTTCTTCTTCTTCTGCATCAGCTTCACTGGGGTCTCTGCTATGACTCATTCTTCCTGTCTGCATGGGGATAGTGGAAAGATTCGAACTTCTGAACTGCACGGGTTTTTTACAAAGGAAACGCATCCCTTGAAACTGGTCTTGAGGTGGGCTTACTCAAGAGGGTGAACAATCACAATCTCCCGTGAATTTTGTGAAGGGAACCTGGTTCCCCCCCCCCTTTTCTTGACCAGGCACCAGCGAAGGCAGACAAGAACGTTTAAGGGACAGTGTATAACTTTCCTTAGATTTGAGTTTAGGAGCTTCATCCAGGATTATCACGTCCGCTTTGGGGGCTGGAGATGTGCGGTGATCGGGGCCTCAGAGCCTGGATGAGAAGATCATACTTCTGCTCGAAAGTCAGGAGATGGACGACTAGTTCAGGAGAGCCGTGGGAAGGGGAAGGAACGCCACGCTTTCGAAGCGACCCACCCATCGTTTGCAAGCTTTCCGGCAAGGGGAAGAAAATCGGAAACCGACTTCCGCATCTGCCCACCCGAGTCGCTTGTTCTGTTCTGGGCTCAGCGTCCGTGAGGACCTGCCAGGGTTGGGAGTGGGGCAGGATTCCCTACAGACCAGGCGTTCTGCCGTTGTAAGCCGTTAAAAATGGCCATCGGCGAGTTGAGGAAGGAAGAAGGCGAGTGGAGCACGTGGGGGAGTGACGAGCGCAGAAGCTAAACGGCCTGCGGTTTGCTTTTGCTAGTTCCTGAATTGGGAGGAGAAGCAAGCTTCATGTTGACCGTGGTTTTCCCTGTTGGTGCTTTCTGGCACCAAAGATCACCCAGTTTTACCTTCCCCTTTGCGGGGGAGGTTGCTGGGTATTTGTTTAACAAATGTTGCTTGGCTTTTGGTGGCAATGTGGCACTGGAAAACCAGTAGAGGATTTGAGCCGTGCTCTGTTTCTGCCCCCCACCCCCCTCTCTGGAAAAGGAAAGAGGAAAAACTGCTTTTAATCGAATTTGGGGCTCTGCCTTCAACGGGGACTTTTAGCCACAAAATGTTTTAGGATGAAATCACTTCCCACATCTGTTGACTTCCCCAGTTTGGCTCTGGAGCAACCTTAACGTTATTTAACTTGGCCGACGGAACTGCGTTCCCAGCGTTGAACTCTCTCCCCCACTCGGGTGTGTAGAAACAGGCGAAGGGGGTCGGAGCTGATGGAATCGATTCCCTCCTGGAAAAAGTGGATTTGCTAGAGTGTTTTCCTCCCACTGGCACCAAGCTCTTGCAGTTTTTCCCAACCTGCCTCCTGTCAGTTGTGTTGGGACTACAGCTCCCAGAGTTCCTAGCTCCCACCCCTGGTAGGGGCTAGTTGGGGAGGGCTGCAATAAAGCACCTTTCGGGGAGAGAATTCCAGGCCGTGAATGCATCAGAATTAGGAGGCAGAATCCGGGGAAACATGTTTTCCTAGTTTACTTCTCTGCCTGAGATTCACGTCACTGTTTTCCTGTGCCTACCAGATGTGTGGGGACAACACGCCTGGTTGGGAATCCTGGGAACTGTAGTCCCAGCTGAGCATCACACTCTTGCAGGCCGAGAGCGCATGACCCCGGGCACCATTTCAAAAGCCTCTGATATCCTTATGCTGGAGCTACAAAAATTGGGGACCTGGGGTGGTAATGTATTTTTTAAAATTAATTAAAAAAAGACTATCTGGATAAAATTATTTCTCTGTACAAGAATACAAATAAAACAACCTATTTATTAACAGCGAATACTTTATTTTGTATCTGGGAGTGATGGAGCTCTTGATAGCCCTTAATTGTTAATTTGAAAACATTCATACAAGTCAGGGTGTGAGGCTAGTTTCAGACATTGTACTAGTGAGTTGTTCTGTTTTTTCAAATCCTAGTTTATATGTGGTGTGAATCCAGGCAATTGTGGCTTAGGCACGAGCCCGGTTTGAATCTACCAAGTCTCTGAACTACAAAAGCAAACCAACTTCCATAACTAGATCATGACAAACCATAGATAAGCAAACCATGGCTTACTACAGTACGTGACCTCAGCCTTCTTGTACACCGTACTGTTCCTGTGCGTTATTGTTCATTTGGCTATATGTGAATGTTTAAGCGATTCTGTCAATAAACTCGCAATGCTGAACCAGCCACGTTAGGCTAATTGAGAAAACTCTAAATTAGGGTTTGTACTCTGTAATAGTTCTACCGTTCGGACAAAACCCTTCCTCCTGGACACAACCCTTCTAAAAATTGGGAAGCCGTGTTTGCAAACATCTTTTCAAGGATTCTAGAAACCAAAGTGTGTAAATTTATTCTGCTGGCCGCAGTCATAGAAACGTTTCCAGTCAAAATTGTAAAGGCATTCTCGGAATACCTGCCTTAAAAGTCCCCAACGTTTGGAAGGCCACAGGGTGAGAAAGCTTTATGCCAATGAGAAAATGGAAGAGGATCCCCAGTTTGGATCAATCCAGATGCTGAAGCTTCCACCAGCTGCAGTGAATCACTAAACAGTCTTCAAGTATTGTGACCGCTGGACATTCAGGTTGTGACCGCCCAGCACGGAGAGGCTTCATCGTAACTTTTTAAACGCGAACCTGCAGTTGAAGGAGGGAGTTAGCGTGGGAGTGGCAGGAACAGAATCCGAAATCCTAAAGACGAGGAGTAGCCGTTGCTTTAATAAAAGTTTGGACTGCTTCAAGAAATTCTGGGCATGTACCAATTGTTTGAACCCGGATAACTGAACGCTGAGCTTGCTCCTCACTTGCAGTGTTCACCAAAACAAGTATGGAAAATTACTGGCACTTTCTGAAAGTCTAGTTAAAGAAAAGAATAATAGGTGAGCGGTACATATTTTTTTGCTCAGTGTGCAAAGATCCTAGATGGATTCTCCAGGGCAGTGTTTCTCAACCTTAGGAACTTTTAAGACGTGTGGCCTTCAACTCCCAGAATTCCCCAGCCAGCATGGCTGGCTGGGGAATTCTGGGAGTTGAAGGCCACACGTCTTAAAGTTTTCAAGGTTGAGAAACACTCCTCTAGGGAGCAGGTGATGGAGGAGATTGGCTTAGAGTGAAACCTGGTCCCTGCGATGGAATGGACTTATGAAGGCCAGGCTCAGGGAGATAAGCGTGTTCTTAGCCCCCAACGGGAGCGTGGGAAGTTCAAGAAGATGAAGCTGGCACCTCCCTGAGGAATTCACGGTGTTGTGGCTGGCTGGCTTGGGAACTAGGGTCCAGTCTGGGGAGATTTCTGTCCTGAGGTTGAAGCTAATAAACGCAACAGAACTGTATTTGCATTGTCTCTTGGAGTTCTTTGGGCTGAACCTGACAGTCCCCTGTCTTAATCAAAGACCTTGCCTTGATTTTATTCTTCTGGTGGGCCATTCATCTGAGGTTTTCGCTGGTCTTCAACACCTCTCAAAACGGTACTCACCATTGCTTGACTGTCGTTTTCTCTTTACATCTACTGGAACCAGAGGGTGTGCTTACAGTCACTTCCCTCTGCGTGGGACTGGTCTTATCCTGCTTCTGAGAAATGAAACCACTGGGTGGTGGTGAAGAAAAAGAGAAAAACAAGGGCTGTTTATTGCCACCCATCAAAACCACATGCAACTCCTCACCTGTGCCTGCCTTTGCACCACATGCTGAATCACCAACAAGCAAACCATCTTTTATCCTAGTGGGTTGGGCCAACCCAGACTCTCCCTTTAGCGTGCAGTGTGTGATACAAACCCACAATTTGGGGATCACTGGGTACATCCTGCTCCAGTTAGCCATGGGGGTTAGACACCATTGCTGACCAAACATTCTTCCACATACCTAACACCGATGCACATTTTAATGAGTTTTATTCCGGCGAATAACATGCCACCATTTAAAAAGCCATCCTCTACATTTATGGCCCTCAGAATGAGGAGTTTACCACTGGTGAAAATAATTCTGCCAAAATTTAAGTGTGCTGTCCAAATATGAGGATGTAATGAGGACGGTGACCCCACCACACACACTGGAGGCATCTCAGTGGGGAACAAGATATAGTCAAAGAAATTAATGGATGAGTCAAAACTGTTGGTTAATGGAAACCATGGACCTTAAGTCCCGATTTGCTCACAAACTAATCATGCTGCAGCTTCCACACGTCTTAAAGTTCCCAAGAAGGCCAGCGTGCAAATTCACATGTCAAGGGTTGCCTTTTCATACCTCTTGTAGCATTCCAACTCTTCCTGCACGAAGAGGAGCTGCGCTTTCAGATGGTTGCGCTCCTGGAGAACTTCCTTCAGCTCCTGCAGTGTAAAGCGGGGGCGGTTCACGTCCGTGAGGTCAACGATCATCTTGTTGGGACCCAGGTTTACCTACAAGGTGATATCATCGCAAAATGCACCTGGTGCACCTGAACGGAAATGGAGCTCTTGAGAAGGACGGCAAGCTAATGGGGCAACGTTAAAGTCGGCAGAGAGGCAAAAAAAAGTTTTGGAAAGTGTGGACATCATGCCCTCAAGTAAAAATCCAGCAAGACAATCCCCATTTTGGGACTGTCGCCCTGATGAAGTATTGCTGGGACGCATCACAAAATATCTGCAATACTCGCGATGCATTTGGTGCCCATCTTGAGCTCAGAGGATCCCCACCCCACTAAAAACTTAAAATAATGGAAAATGATACTTGCAGAAGCTAATAAATTCCGGGGAATCTAGCTGTTGGTTATGGGATGCGAAGTTCAGAGCTAAACTGACTTCTCCTTTCTCCGTAACGCTCTCGGACATGTGACCAAAGGGAGCCTTCAAGGAAGCTGCTGCATCTTCCTTTTCCTAAATCGGAAACTTCCACCTTGTGACTGGTGGGTATCAATGGCTGGCAGGCTTTTTGTCCAAACCGTGCCAGAGGCAAACCAAGCTGGTCCTACCCTGAACTGATGCCCCGGGCAGCTGATTCTGGGCTCTGGGGAAGATCTGCCCCTTGAATCTTCAATCTATCCCTGCTGTTATGATTATTTAGGGCTACCAGATCCAGATCCCTCTAAATCCGTGTTTTTCAAGCTTGGCCGCTGGAAGAGGGGTGGACTTCAACTCCCAGAATTCCCCAGCCAGCTGGCTGGCTGAGGAATTCTGGAAGTTGAAGTCCACCCTTCTTCCAGCGGCCAAGCTTGAAAAACACTACTTTAAATCATAATTCACACCTGGATTTGAGACGAGGGAAGCAAAAGGACTCAGCCCAGCCCTGTCTCCCTGCAAGATCAAGAGGTCAGCCACCGTCTCCTCTCTACAACCAAGCCACCGCCTTCTAATTTAGCCTTAGCTTTGGATGTACCTCTCCCGCCGTCCCGGACGTCACCCGCTGCCGGAGGTCCTCCAGTTCCCTTTTCAAGCTGTCCCTTTCCAGCTTCAGGGCCTCCACAGCCAGGTGGTTCTCGCTCACCAGGGCTTCCAACATTTCCAAGATGCTGACCACCTTGAACTGCAAGCGGGCCACCCGGGCGGGGATCTCCGTCTGCGGCTCGGTGCTAAGCGTGTGGAGCTCCCTGCCCAGGATGTAGGAGATGTCGTAGACATCTTCGGCCGTGAGATGGAAGGGGCTCTTTCCGAAAGCACCCTCTGATCCGCTGGTGCCACCTCCTCCTCCTCCTCCTCCTCTTCCTCCTTCTTCCTCCTCCTCCTCCTCCTCCTCCTCCTCTTCTTCACAGTGCTGCTGAGCTTGCATGCCAGGATCCTGGGGGGCCTGTGAGGAGATTGGGCAGGGCGAGGGGGACCAGCTAAGCCATGATGGAAGACGGGCCTCGTCCCAGCAGCCCAACTTCCTTCCTTCTTCGAAAGTTTCAGCTGTGAGCAAACCTCCCTGCGCGGTTTCGAGAGCGAAAGGCTTGCCGAGCCCAATCAAAGGCCGGCAGGAGACGGGGAGCGAAAGGGGGGGATGTAACCATGGAGCCGGAGCCGGAGCCGGAGGGGAAGGCCCGTGGGCAGAGAGAGAGAAAGGGGAGGGCCAAGGCATTGCACAAGCCGCCCTGCTTCCCCCATCCTGGCGTCCAGCCCCGGCAGAGCCCGCTCCGCTCCCTGAGCCAGACGCAAGCGCACACTGCGCCCGCTTGCACGCCAACGGCCTCTCTCCCTGGGCCTCCGCATGCCTCCCCTGTGAAATGGGCCCAAGGCTCCCCTTGTGCATTGACTCTCCTGGCCCGCCTGGGGAGTCCCTTTCCTCCACCTGTGAGTTCTGATAAAGAATAAAAGGCCGCCACGGGCAAAAGCATCTTCCTGCCCTCGCTTGCAGTCCTATATCAACGTAGGATTCGACTGGGGGGGCGAATGGGGCACCCCTCCTCCCATGCACGGGCTGGGCTCCAAGGCAAGGGGGCGGCAGCAGCAGGAGAATGTGTGTGCACGGGCGGCCTGGGCTAGGCTACAGTTCCCACCCTCTCAGCCCTCCTGGCTGGGGATGATGGGTGCAGAGTTTGGAAAGCACCGGATCTGGGGCGGGACGGAGAACCTCCAGCCTCTATTTTGCAGCCTTGACCCAGGGCGGGGCCAGACGCCTGCAGGAGCTGCGCGGCGTCTGCCGCCAGGGGGCGCTGGCGGAGGCCGCTGGGCCAGCGACTCTTCTTTTCCCGAGTGGCAGATTCGCCACCGGTGCGGCCTTCAGCAAGGGCGGGATCTGGTTTCTTTTGCGTGCAAAAAAGCCCCTGCGTTCAGATAGCAACCTTCTTCCTGCCAGCTCCGAACAATCCCACCTCTCTTGGGAAGCCCCTTTCTTGGCGAATCTGCCCAGCGGGACACGAACCCGCGTCCCTCTTCCTCGCGGCCCGGGGCGTTGAGTGAGTCTGTTTCGTTCTTGCAAATGCTAAAGATGGGGAGGGTCTGGGGGAGGGGGATATCGGTCGTGGGGAGGGCCAGGGAGGGGGGAAGCATTCATTCGGGGAGCCCGGGGTGCCAGGCAAGGTCCTCCAGGCTGGAGAGGAGGAAAGGCAGGGAATGGGGGTTGCCAACTGATCGGGTTGCCAACGTACCGGGGAGCCCAGGCTCCTGGGCTTTCAAGAGCTGTGAGTAAGTACAGAGTAAGCATGAAGCACGTACAGGAAGGCTGCTTCAGGCTGGACCCGTCCATTTCTACCCCTCTGTCCACCTGGCTAAAGAGAAGGAACCCACTCATTTTCAGCCACTGTGGTCAGACAAGGCTCTGGGACTGGAGGTGGCCCTGTGGCCGCAGGCTGCCCCCCTCACCTACACCACATTGGGGTCCCCATGTCGAACGCAAGCGGGCTTACTTAAGCAAGGTGTGTGGGAGAAGCCACGATTGCCCCTGGTAAGCCCTCCATCCTGGTTTCCAAAGCGGGGAGTGGGGGGGATTTTGTTTAGCGCAAGAAGGGAAAAAGGGAAGCTTGGACAGACGTTCCAGATGCTGTCATTCGACTTTACTACAATGAAGAACGTTCCTGGTGTCTCGGTTCTTCCTGTTTCTTGATCTGGCCTACCTCGCAGGGCCGGCATCCATCTTGAAGGCCCCTCAAGGTCCTCTCTCACCCACCTTAGACTAACCCAAATCAAGGTGGGCTTATTTGGAGCTTCTTTCCCACGCGTCCCATCTCAGGACTTCTCCAGGTCCCCGCTTAATGGCTCACGCACACCTTACCCCAAGATCAGAGCCTTTCCGAATGAGACCTCTTCAAAATGCTGGGGGGGATTTTTATCCATGCTTTCTTTTCCCCCAGCAATGAACGAGTGGGTCCCCATCGCTAAGGAGTATGACCCCCTCAAAGCCGGAAGCATCGATGGCACGGATGAAGAGCCCCATGACCGTGCCGTTTGGAGGGCCATGTCAGCCCGCTACGTCCCCAACAAAGGGGTTTCCGGAGACCCCCACCTAACTCTCTTCGTAGCCAGGCTCAACCTGCAAACCACAGAGGACAAGTTAAAAGAGGTCTTTTCCCGGTACGGAGAGATCCGGAAAATCCGCCTGGTTCGGGATCTGGTCACCGGCTTTTCCAAGGGCTACGCGTTCATTGAATATAAAGAGGAGCGTGCGCTGATGAAAGCCCACCGCGATGCCAACAAGCTCATTATTGACCAGCGAGAGATCTTTGTTGACTTCGAGCTGGAAAGGACCCTCAAAGGATGGATACCTCGGAGGCTCGGGGGTGGCTTCGGGGGCAAGAAGGAGTCGGGGCAGCTGCGGTTTGGAGGCAGGGACAGGCCCTTCCGGAAACCCATCAACTTGCCTGCCATGAAGAACGATTTTTACGGCGAAGGATCTGCAGGCAAAAGAGAGCGGGCTTGGTGCAGGGGAGGGTCGAAGGACTGGAAAACGGGGGACCGAGATCGCGAGAGGAACCGAGAGCCTGGGCGAGCTGAACGGGAGCGATCGTGGGGATGGGGCAAGAGCGAAAGGGACCAGGAACGGCGGGTCAGGGACGAAAGAAGCAGAGCCACAGAGGGAAGGGAGAGAGACCGGAAGGACCGGAGCCGGGAGTCCAAAGAGAGCAAGGGGTGAAGGCCGCCATGGATGAAACGTTTCCTTCAAGTGTTGCTCGACCGTAGAACACCAGGGGATAAAACGGGGAGCATGGGCCTCCCTTCCAAGCCAAAGTGGACCGTTGTCTGGATCACCCCCACATTAGCATAAAATTGTGGGCAGGAATGGCCACTTCCCAGCTGGAGAACAGCGAAAGTTGTATCACAGGCTTCCACAACTGGATATCCTCCAGGTGTGCGGGACTGAATCCCAAGATCTCCAGCCAAGTGTGGCCATTGGAATTATCATCCAATATAGTGTTTCTCAACCTTAGTAACTTTAAGGTTTGTGGAGTTATGTCACATAACGTCAACCTTAGCGACTTTAAGCTAGGTGGACCAACTCCCAGAATTCTGGCAGTTGAAGTCCACCTAGCTTAAAGTCGCTAAGGTTGAGAAACACTGGTCCAATGTATCTGAAGTGCCGAAAAGGAGAAAGCTAGTTTAGGAATCCCGTCACTGTCCCATACACTAATTCTTGAAAAGGTCTGGACTGATGGAGGATCTTGATTCCACTAGTAGAAACCTTCAGCAGGGCAGCAGTGAATCCATAAAAGGTGATCTAGGATTGAATTGTATATATGGATTTGGGTGACTCAGACCACAGCCTGTTTACTAAGAAGTCAAATCAACAGGAGGCCTTTTGCTAATTCAGAAATAGTTTATTTAGCATATTAAAAAAAAAAAAGATCTACAGTTTGATATCAATCTACTTGTCCCCGCCAAACCCTGTTTATTGCCTTTAGCTTTCTAACACCCTGAATCTTGATTAAAAACACAATCTTCTTTGCATATCCTGCGGTTGCATGGTTTCTGTTACCCTAGACCTTCCCAGATAATTGTGTTCAAAGAGAACACAGGGAACAGTGATCATTGGTGAAGTGTTAACCCTTGAAGTGTGCAAAAAAATCTTAAATTCAAAAGGGGCTGTTTGGATATGATTGGAACTGTCCTGAGGGGGAAGTGAGGCTTTTTGGAGCTTGGAACTTGCATGGGTTCAAATTCAAAACAGCTTTCAAGCGCACGACAACCGTTCCTACAGCATGACCGTCGCCAGGAGTTAAATGTAGGGGGAACCAAAATTGTAATATATATCTATTTTTTAAATCTGCATCAGGACTTAAAAGTGGCGCCCTCCGCTCATTATCATGGAACAGTTCCTGCTTCTGCATCCTCTATAGGTTGGAACCGAATCTGGCAGCTAGCAAGGAATGTAGTTTTCCGAGACCCTCATCGTTTTTTTTTAAATACCATTCAAGGTCCTCATGATGAAGACCTTGTTATCCATTTTCTCAAAAGGAGCTGAGGAAAGATTCTAGCAGTCAGAAGATGGAACTGAAGGTACTTTTCTAGCTCTGATCCAAAACAGAGTAAGGATGCTGAGTTTTGCATCATTTATTCGGGTACTAGAATCAGAATGAGCCTCGTGCAAAAATAACCCCCCTCCCTAATTTTTAATGTGGGATGGTCATTTAAAATGCTATGGCATTACCTGCACTTTTCCAATCCTGTCCACCCTGTATTGACTGTGTATCAGTGGCGTTGTAGTGCTCAGCTTGCAATGGGTTGCAGAAATGTTCTGTAAAGGTTTTGCGGCCTGAATGCTTCACACTTAGGACGTACTGCCCTTACACAATGTCATGGGCTGCCAGTAAGCAGTATCCACGATTTGCAGAACTATGATGTAGTGAATGAAGCTAATTGCCTGAGCAATGTGATACTCTAAACCAGTGCTTTTCAAACTTGGCCACTTTAAGATGTGTGGACTTCAACTCCCAGAATTGAAGTCCACACATCTTAAAGCCACCAAGATTGAGAAACACTGCTCTAAACCATAAATTAACCACCTGTACCTGCTTCACACTATTAACTTGGCTAAAATGGGGCTAGCTGAGTTGCAGTCTTGGTGTATTGCTCAAAAACAACCCCAGAGAATGTTGTTTAATCCAATTATCATGATCATTTGGAGGAGTTCAAATGGGGGAACCCCCCCTTCTGAAAGAATCAATCTTAATTGGGTGGATGGAAAGAAACAGACTTTTCCTCTGAATCTTGCAGGGAAACCCAGTGGGTTGACCTAACCTCTCACCCATTTGCATCTATTCTTAGTCACGTCAAGCAATGAGGCTGTTTTAGGGGTCTATCGTAATTATACCCTTTGGCCTCCCATTTCTCTCCCCCCCACTCCCCCAATATTCAGCTTGTCAATGAATTCTGGGAACAATTTTGAGTGGTCCTCAAAGTATTAACCCATGATCGCTTTTAGATTTTAAAAAAAACCCAGAAAAAGTCTAGCCCTGATTATATATGAGGAAAAACGAATGTTGAATGAGACCTCCACCAGGGGACTGAAGCGAAAATGAAATAAAGATTCTGGGTTGGCTCTGACAGTTATGCTGCTGTGTGTGTTTTATAGCTGCGTGAGAATTAGAAATAGAGGTGACGCACCTTCACCACTTCACCAGGTCCTTATTTCTAAATGGAGGGGCTAGGAAGTAGCCCCCCGCCATAAAGCAACTGCGAAGCTCTTTATCCCCCCACAGAAAGGCATTTGGATTCGCTTCCTGCAAGGGTGAGATTCTGCAATGCCATTGTGAAGTGGGGCTTGGTCAGTTCAGGTGACGGTGGTATTAATGCAAAAGTGCAAAAGAGAGAATCCGTTGCGACCGATCAACAGTTCTGCTCCAAAGACGTGAAGGCGAGGGCAGAAACATTTGCAAAGCTCGTTTGTTTTTTTTCCTGAAGTTTGGGGAATAACCCCCCTTCCACTTTTTTTCCTGTTGCCCCTTAACATTCACATTTCTAGTTACGATGCTAAGCGATCGTCCGCCGTGCATCCAGGGCGGTTCAGGCAAATGAAAATCGAATGGGAACATTTCCACGGCAGCTTCAGTCTCATCCAGAGAGATGGGAGGAATTTGCCCAGAAGCAACCAGCAGTCTGTCCCCAAAGCCCTCATCTGTGCGTTGAAGCCTGTGTATTGGACTGAAGCAACGTCTTCACACGGAAGGGAAGGAAAAGATCCTGCTACAAGGTTGGTGAGAGTGATAATTAAACAACAACAAAAAAAGATTAGCATAGGTGTCAGCTGTTTAGTTGCCGTCACCGTGTTGGAGAATTCAGAGCAAGACGCAAGGCACTGTTTCTCCTGGCCGTCGCGCTAGAGGCACTATAAATAAGCAGCCCAAAATAGATCTCCTCCCGAATCCATTTTTAAAGTGACCCACTTCCAGTACTTTTTGTCTTCGCGGCAGTTCCAAAAGAGCTTCCTTCTACAAAAGGGGAAAACTCTGCTTGAGCTGTGAAATAAGAAGCTTGGCAGGAGGAAGAAGGGGGAAAAAAATAACAATGAGAAAAATGCCCTTTGAATCAGGTGTGCCTGGAACAATATCAATCGGTCCTTAGGAGTGTATTTCTTCTAATGGCACAGATCCGTTCTGTTCCTTTTTTTCTGGGGGGGAAGCATTTGTGACGTGACGTTCACCCACGAGTCAGAAGAAGTCAACGCTGCGGGGCCGACAGCCGGTCCACGGTGCTGTGCTGGAGGGATCACAATTGGCTACCCGGATCCAGATTGTGAGTCCCATTGCCTGCAGGAAGAATCTCGCGTGCAAATTCTGGTCCGACGGGCACCCGGGTGCCAACGCAGCAACGCGAGGCCGGGAGGACTGGTGGGTGGGCGCCATCCGCCCCGTGAGGGCTTCCGCGTTTCTGCACTCGGCTTGTCGGAGCAAGCGGCGGTTCTGGGTTCGGGTCACAGATGCTGAAGAGCTTCCAAACCTTGTTCAGTGTAGACGTCGTCTTTGTTCCTGTCAGCCCACTCGCCAAAGGAACCGTGGAAGGAGGCGTTCCTCTGGGTCGCTTGCATCCGTCTCTTGTCGCGGGAGAAGAAGCTAAACCTTGCGCAAAACGAGAGAGCAGGCAGGTTAAACGCTCGAAACGTCCGGGGACGGTTTGTACAGCAAGCTCTTAAACCTGACTTTGTCTGAACAGGGGCGGGGGAAAAACCAGCCCGCCGACCTGAACGAGTGGTACGAAACTCTTGTACCACTTTCTCCTCTCTGGCTCCTTCCAGATGTGTGAACTCACTTGGCTGGGGATGATGGGAGATGCAGCAGAACACCTCTGGAAGGCAGCAGGTCGAGGATTTAGTCTAAAGCAGTGTTTCTCAACCTTGGGAACTTTAAGACGGGTGGACTTCATCTCCCAGAATTCCCCAGCCAGCAGAATTCTGGGAATTGAAGTCCACCTGTCTTAAAGTTCCCGAGGTTGAGAAACATTGGTATAGATCAAAAAGAGTTCCCAGTTTTGTGTCGATAACTTGGAAAATCTCCTACACGTCACCCTGTAATTAACTGCGGCGTGATCTAAAAGCCTTTTAACCATCCAACAGAGCCAAATTCCTGACCTGAGTCATGCTGGCTTAATACTGTTGTTGCTTGGAAGTGCGATACCATCTTGACACAAGCTGACCTGTCATCTGAAACACTATGCCAGTGCTGGAGATTAGTACTGCACAATGCATTCTGTCTGCCGCTAATTCAGCAATGCCATTACAAAACCAAAATTACAATCTGTAAGTAGGCGGGATTAAAAAGCAGGATTAAACCACGATTAATATGCTCGTAGATTAGAGGGGCTTGTCTGAAGGAGACACACACAGAAGGGCTCTCAGTCATTGGCCGAGGATCCCGTGATGTCACAGAATGTTTAAAGGCATTCTAAACGTCACGGAATGCTTATAAACATCCCAACTGCCGAGAGAAAAGACCTTTTTTCTTTTTCCGTTGACAAGCCGTGACGGAACCAGATAATATCAACGGGGCTGGAAAGGCCTACAGAGTGTAAATTGAGGGGCCAGGGAAATTCAAGTGGGGCACGGAGGGCCGAGGAGACAGGAGGATGGGGCCCAATCTTGCAGATGATGGGCTCGAGCGTCTTTTCACCGAAACACGCTGTTGCAAGGAGGGCCAACTGAGGATAGAAAGTGCAATGGCAGGCAGACCTTTCCCGATCAACAGGGGGCTGCATTGGGCAGCCAAGGAGCGTTCTCGGCCCCCGTTTTCTCGTTTCGGTAAAGGGTTTTACGATCCCACAGTCAGCCAACGAGAACATAGCAAGAGTTAGAGTGGGGGATAGATAGCACGTCATGCAGAAAGTAGAGGGCATGTAACTCCAGCTAGTACTAGTGCTGGGGGGCAGGGAGGGGAGGAGAAAATAAAAACCAAGAGTCCCTACAAGAGACATAAGTCTTCTTATTGGCTGCAATGTGGGATCGTCCGGGATCAGTCCGGCAGCAACCATGGGCATAACAGCGGTAAAGATCCTGGTTAGGAAAGGAACAGACACAGGAGATCAGAGGGCTGGAAAAAGAAATGAACATTATTCAAACACAGAAGAGACGTGGCTGAAGGAAGCCTCGTAACAGGGAGCGAGGGAGGAATTAACCTCGGGCTAGAGTATTGCAAGGAGGGGCTGTGTTTGGCTTGGTTTCGCCCTTGTGTGAAATCTGCATGCGACGGAAAACCAGGTTTGATAGCTTAGCTTGCGAACCCAGCCAACTGTGGTTTAGAGAAACCACGTGCACACAAATCATAGCTTAGGGCAGTGTGTCTCAACCTTGGCAACTTTAAGATAGGTGGACTTCAACTCCCAGAATTCCCCAGCCAGCACAGCTGGGGAATTCTGGGAGCTGAAGTCCACCTATCTTAAAGTTGCCAAGGTTGAGAAACACTGGCTTAGGGCAAAGTATGATCTCAGTCTGGGTTGCTCCAGAAAGGTTTAACATCAGCGTCAGGACCTTCCCTGGAATCCAGGCTGCGTCTGCTCCATGGCGGAAAAAAAACACTGCCTCGATGTTGGAAGAACGGCGGAAGAGAACAAAATCTGAAAAAGCGGTCCCCAAAGCTACCTGGGCCTCTGCACCGTGGCTTTGCCCTTGCGGTCCCAACAAAGGGCAGAGCTGAAATCTGCCAGTTTTCTTTGTTTTTGGCTTTGGCCCTGAAACACCCCCCAGCCCGGCTGCTATTCTTAGAGCTGGAAAAACAACGCACACAGCTGTTCTTCTCTGCCAGCGGGCCGCACATGACGCCAGCAGGCTGGCTGCGCCTGGCATTCAAGCCCCAAGCCGACAGAAGCGGCGGCTCGCCCTCTCTGGCTTTGAAAGCCCACGGCGGATGATCCTGTTAGCAATGAAGTCAGTAGACCAGAGAACCTGGGCAGACAGCAATGCTTAAGAGAAAACATGAATTAAATCCCCTCTCTTCCCCACCCTCCAGCCAGTGTTTACAGGAGAGGGACCTTTTCATTTGCAAATGATGATTGAAGCATTAATGGGGGGGGGGGGGAGGCATAGCTGCACATCCGTAACCCTGAGCTTCTTCACCATCAGCCAAATTTCCTCCAGAGATGAGAGCCATACTCCCGCACCACGACGTCTTTTCCAGAATTTTAACCTTCTGGAAAAAGCGTTTATCCTCCCCTCCCAAAAAATTAAAAAAAAACAAAACCAGAAAGGAAAAAATGCATTTTGCTTCATCGGTTTCTCAAAGGCATATGCATGGATATGAATGTGGCGTATCATCGCCGCAGGAGAGAACAAAAACGCAGCAGGTTTCAAGACATCAAGAGATTTCGACTCGGCTCAGACTTTGCACAAAGCTGGTTTTCTGAGTAAGCCCCAGCAAACCGGATTCACAGCACGCCCAGCAGCATTAAAAACTACTGATGAATCGCAGCGGCGAGGCTCATCCACGCGCACACGATACGCAGACCTAGCGAAGATAAGCGGATTTCAGTTTTGGCATTTGCCGTTTCAGAGAGCAGCATCGCGTCGCCTTTATTATTTTTTCCCAGCGAGCGGGCCGTCTGGTTTTGGAGATTTCATTTCGATCAGAAATTCAAGATGGTGGGGAGGGGGCTTGGGGGGCAGAGAGGAAAAGGTGGGTCAAGTGGGGTAGTGTGCGTGACCGCTTTCAACACACAAACATATGGGCCCGGTGACAAATGGAATTGCAGGAGGACATCTGTGTAAAAAAGCGATAGAGTCTTTCCAAGGCTGTACCACTTTAAAATGCAGGTGGGGGTAGGAAAAGGAAGCCCCTTGACGACTCATGGCTGATCAAATGACTGATTTCGATGTACAGAGCCGCCCCTCTCGCCCAGAAGACAGAATTTAGGATGAAAACAGCAATATAAAAAGTTTGAACTCACACCCACACGACATCTAACCCAAAGAGAATGAAACGACCGGCAATAATTTTTTAAAAAACTCAACATAACGACAAACCACCCCAGATAAAAAGTGTCTTGCATGCAAAGCAACCCTTTTCCCTCGATGGAAGAAAAATCCTGCACTTCCAGAACGGAGAGTATTCTGTATTGGATGGCAACGCTAGAATAAAGCGGGCGCCCTCATTGCATCCAGCCTTTTTATTACTTTGAGAGAGCAAAGGGAAATCCCTGAGCGTAACGTCAGGGAGAACGTTTCTTCCTGGCCTCCTTCGAGAAAGAGGGAGAAATCGGCAGCAACAGGGAAATAACCCCCAAGAGACAGGCTGAACCAGGTGCTTTTCGGAAGCATCGTCCAGTATTCCAAGCAGGGCCTGGAGCATCAAGATTTGTCCACCTCGTTTCTAAAAAACAGCCCAGTCCATACTTACAGCCGCTTGATGCCAGATTCTTGTTGAGTCAAAGGCTTGGAATTCATGATGGCCGTGGATGGAGGAGGTTTGGTTTCGTCCTCCAAGTCGTCGCTGGAAAAGCAGAAGAAAATGCAACGCGATGTCAGGAACCCTCCCTTGGCCGGGTGCCCTCTCGGCTGGCGCTTCAATGAGGACGCCCCTGTGCCAGGGAGAATATACCTCTCTTGGTGGGCAGCTGTCTAAGCGGCTTTGCGTGCCATGGTGACAGCAGGGGAGTGGGTGGCCCAAGCTACCAGGGGGCTTTAGGAGTGCAAAAACTAAAATAAAAATCACAACCTACAAGTAGACTAAACTTCTTTTATATTGAAAATAAATACGTTCCAGAGGCTTCATCTCGTTGCGAAGCAGCAGCGTTAGGGGCCAGCTGAGTGAGAATCCCCTATAGATTGTTTGGTTATGTTGCTTGGTCATCCTTTTATATTTTGGATTTATATATAGGCGACAAGCCGAGGATTTTAGGTTCCGAAATACAGCGCAAAAATGGGGTTCGCTTGATCTGCGGACCAGATTTTTTAAAGTCCGTCACGGCCTTACAATCGTGTGACGGCATGATGGTTGGCAGTCTCCTGCCAGGGGCTGCAGTGAAAAATTTGAGGGTCGTCTTATCGCGGATGGGCTTATCCGGGATTATATATGGGAGATACTTTTAATGTATAGGACAGGATTGGGTCTACTGATTTCTTTTTGTGGATCGTTTGTTTTTCACGCTATCTGTGGCCCAGAGTGGGAGTTGGGCAGCCTTATAAATCTCATGAACAGACAAACGGAGAACGGAGACTCTTGAAAGGGACAGCAATAAAAATGACGCGAATTGGCCGAGAATATTCCTCGCCCCCTTTCCCCATTCACTGGGGGCAAGCTGTCCTCTTGATCGGTTAATCTAAAATTGATCCAGGTTCATTTAAAAGCAAATCTAGGATCTCAATCTAGATCAGTGTTTCTCAAACTTGGCCACTTTAAGATGGGTGGACTTCCACGCCCAGAATTCCCCAGCCAGCCATGAATTCTGGGCGTTGAAGTCCACCCATCTTAAAGTGCCAAGTTTGAGAAACACTGATCTAGATATCACCCATCTTGTTTTCATTTCAGCTCTTCCAACTTGAGCAGGCTTGCAGGGAAGCCCCCAGACGCCAGGCAGGATTACACCCGGATCACCTGACCTGATCGAGAACCAGCCTGTTTCACTCTAGGATCGGGCTGGGAAACCGAGAAGCTACACAGGCACCTCTTATAATACAGAAGCTCTTCCTGAAGCAAGAAAACTTTAGACTTCAGCTCGTTCCTCTCGTGCAAAACGTCTCGGAGCTCTTGTAAAGTGAATCTGGGCCGATTGGGGTCTTTCAGATCCATGGCGGTCTTCTCCGCCTCCGAGAGGAATTCCTCTGGGTTGGATTCTTCGGGCTGTAAGGCCAAAGAGGGTTTGGTGTTAATGGTTAGGGTTAGTTTCATTTAGAGGGGACAGGTTTTCAGAAGGAGGATAAAGTCTTCTGGGGGTCCAGCTTGACTACTGGGGATCGAATAATGAAATAATAAATGCACACATTAATGATCAAGCAATCAGCCCATGATGAATTAATTAACAAGTACAGCTAGTCCTCCTTTAGCGACTGCCTTGTACAGCAACTGTTCGCAGTTACAGCGGTGATGAAGAAGTCACCTTACAACCAATCCTCACATCGTCAACCTTCGTGGGTCTGTAAAGCAAAGGACAGCTGAAGGAAGATCATAAGGCCAGTTGCAGTTTCACTTAGTGACTGTTTCGTTGAACAACCGAGTGGCTGGCCCCAAATGCGGTCGCTAAATGAGGACTACCTGTAATTAAATAATTAAAGTAGTTCACTACTGGCGATCAAGCTTGGTTATTTGGTGACTGTGGCTGTGCAGTTTGTTTGGCCACAAGACAGAAGGGTTTGGTCACTATCTTCTTCTGGGAATGTTTTCCCCAATCTACTAGTTTAATCTACAGTCCTGGGACATCTCTGGGTGGTCTCCCATCCAAACACCAATCAGGTCTGCCTGTGTTTAAATCTCTGGGCCCAGACAAAGTCAGCTAGGGGCCGTCACTCACTGAGGCTTTGAACAGCTGGCTGGAGTGAATAAAATTATTCACTCCAGCTAACTTAAGAAAGATCCGTTCTGGACTTTGCTGGAGGAAAAGTGAAGGGAAAAAAAGCAAAGAAATGGAAAAATGGAAGAACAGAATTCTATCTTTCTACATCTCCCTTTAAAATGCATCCCCCCCCCGTTTTACAAACCCTGTCCCCTAAGTCAAAAATGCCAGGATTAATCCTTTTATAGGTGATTCATCCAGTTATTTCTATATGTTTTTAGAGTTCTGCATCTATTGTATAGCTGTATCTCAGCGGTTTGGGGCCGCCCCAATGCCGCAATGCCAAAGCAACGAAAGGAACAATTGTCCGTTCTTGGCAAAGCAAGTGATCTCATTAAATCCCAAGAATAGGAGCCTTTTCCAGATAACACAACAAAAGAAGCGGTTGTGAGGCCGAGATTGCGCCGCCGCTGAAAAGCCCCAGACTGTTACAGGACTCAGCGTACTTGGCACGCAAAGCGATCCCCGGGAAGAACAAACGGCCTCAGCTTAGACAAGGCATCTTTCTGTTTTCACAGAGCCCAGGATCGGCTGCCCCGCGATACCTACCAACATCTTGTTTTGCCTCTGGTTGTTTTTAAAGCCATGCTCCTAGTCCTCATGGGGATGCTGAACACCCCCGCCCCGGCCCGCCTGCCCAACTTTTTCCCCAGTCTGAATCTTTGTTAGAGAAAGCAGTCCATGTTCTTCCAAAGTAAACGCAAACCCCACATTGAAGGGGCTTGAAAAGCCGTAGGATCCTTCTCCCCCGGCAGGTGGGCACTGGGGTGACAAAATGTGGATCGAGAGGGAATGGAGAGAAGCAGGATGGATGAGTTCCTTTGCATTTGAGCCCCGGTTTGGGTCTCCAACAATGTTTAACTTTTCTTTCTCAACAACAGACTGGTTGAGGGCAGACTTCTGACCTTCAAGGGAGGCGGTGCAGAAGTTCAGCCGTATCAAATGAACTCATAGATTTAAAAATTAAAACCGGGTTGTAAATGGGCTGCGGGGGTGGAGAACTAAAACAATCCTGGCTCTGAAGACCTGTCCCAGTTCACCCGCTGAAACGCAGCCAAGGGTGATCTTAAAATAAACCCAGCCTCCCTTCTTCCTCCCGCTCCCACCGATAAAAGTAACCCGACACACGGAAACAGCACAACGGTGCGCCGTTCTCCTGGCGAGTCCTGCTAAAATGGGCCCAGAGTTCCCTTGGGCTGAGTTGGTGACTTGGAACCGAACTCAGTTCTGGCTCGTTGGGACGAGGAGGGAGGGAAAGAGAATGGAAGAAACGACTCTGAGACCCCCGGATGGGAAGGGGGGATGATAAGGAGCAAACATTAATACTTAAGAGCTGTCAACGCCTGTGGACCAATCGTCCCTGTATAGCCGCCCTTGGCTGATCTTTAAAAAAAAAAAAAAGCGGAACAAAATCTGCTTGGATGGGAGACCACCAGGAGATCCCCAAGTGGAGGAACTGAAATGACACCAAAGAAGAAAGCTAGAGGAAAACATCTGCCGGCAGTTTCTGAGAAAACCGCCCAGTTGCGTCCCCGCGGAGAGCAGGAACTCGGCTCGACTCGAAGGCCGTTTCGCTTTACGAAACGAGACGCAAACACCTCAAGCGGGCTTTTGAAAACGGCCCTGAAAAGCCCCGCCAACCTGCGTTTCCTCTCCGTTCTGACTCGATTCCCCTTGCGGCTTCTCCCTCAGCTTTCCCAGCTCGGCTCTCAGCACCGCCATCTCCTGCTCTTTGGTTTGCAGATAGGCCTCCAGCTCTACTTTCTGCTCGATCAGCGCCTTTCCCTGAGCTTCCATGACGGTAATCCGGTGGCGCAGGTCGTGGTTGATCTTCATCAACCTGTTTTGCTGCTGCTGCAGCTACAGCGAAGGAAAAAAAAAAGAGAGAGAGAAGTGGAAGGGGGGACACCACCGACAAGGCACCGCACTTGCAAGTTACTGAATGTTCCGTTTCTTTTTATTTTATTCTGAGAGAGAAAGCAGGGAACGGATTGTTGGATGGGTTATCGGAAAAGCTTCGGCGCAAGGTTGATTCCCCGCTGCAGCCGGGACTTAGGAAAACCTCCGGACATTCACTGGCTAATGCATTTTCCTTTAAGAAGATGCTTCGTCGATAAGACGGATTTCCATTTCACGTCCAACCAGGATTAGCCTGAGGCGTAATGCATTTTAGAAATTAGACAATGCAAAAAAAGGGGGGGGGGGGCAGGGCTGTCTTCAGGATTATTATATTTGGTATATCCAGGTATTCTCCATCTCAACATGGAGATTGTCTTTTTTGCATCGAGGTCTAGGAATCGGGTCTCTGCTTTAAAAGAAAAAAAAAGCATTTGGCAATTCCTTGAACACGTCTTCTAAAAGACGAGAGGGGGGAAAAATACTTACTGCTTCTACATCTTCGTTTTTAAGGCCCAGTTCTCTGTCCTTTGCTCGGATTTCATCCCGTTGCTTATCTACCACTTCCTTCAGCTTTTTCATCACTTGCCTCTCTCTTTCTGACATTCCTGGTGTTTGTTTTTTTTTTTAAAAAAAAGAGATAACAGTAAGTGAATACTCTTCATTGTTGACCCTCCTGAAGCAGTAGAGTCCTTTAAGAAGTGTATGACAGGCAGAAGTCCACCAGGTTAGTGCTTCCCTAAAGGGGCAGTGTGAGGAGGCTGCCTCTGATGAATTTCTGCCTGCTGCCATTGCAAGCATTACCTTCCTTCAGGGAAAATGGAGATTTGGAGAGAGAATTTGGGGACGCCTCCCAAGCCTTCGATTTCAATTTTAAACAGGCTGCGCGGGGACTGAAATTAACCCCCACCCTCAACTATAAGGAACTGAACTCTAGAGAAGATCCCCAACTTTCTCCCCAAACACCCCATATGGTTTCGGGGAAATGGGTAGCTAAAACACACTTCCAAAATTTCAAATAATTTCCTTGACCTGGACCAAGGCAAGACTAGCTTTCAAAAAGTGGAAAAAAAAAAAAAGAATTATCCTGCGCCGTTGCTGCACAAACTAAAAATTTGCCAGGACATTAACCCACGGTTAACCAGATCATGGGTTCCTGAGTTAGCCAAACCAACTGTTCCCATGAAGCCATGATCAACGGATCCATGGCTTTACTTGGTTAATGCAGCTTTCTGGGTTTGCATAACACGCTAAAGCCCCAAACGAATCACCCAAGCTGGGTTCACGGAACTCACATCCACCCCCATAGTTGACATGGGTTGTGGTTCACCAGGTGGTGGAAACCCGGCCGACCCGAAAGAAAAGCAACCCACATCTAGGAGAAATATTCAGATCTGAAGGGCGGGAGGGAATATTTTTCTCCACTGAAAAGAGTCTAGAAGGGAGGGCTGCAAGATGCCTCCTCTCCCCAGCTGCTGGTCTCCCACGAACGTCGGTGACATTGATTCCCTCGATCTGAAATCCCACTGAATTCTAAGATATGATTCCTCTGGCCTCGCCCGGTGGGTTAGGAAGTCCTTCACTCTCATTCTTCTGGGCTTACTCCCAAGTAAACCTGTAGAGGGGGACTGCTTGAGCAAGACTATTGAAAGCTGCCTTCCTTCCAGCCCTCTGCATGGGGGACGTGCAGTTTTTTTTGGAGCCTGCCAAATGGTCCTCAATTGAAGGGGTAGGGCCAGGTCAAACTACAAACCTTGGATCAGATTTAATTTGCTTCCATGTATTTAAATTAATCAAGTTTTAATACGGTCATTTTTGGAGGTCTCTTGGTGGCTGCCTAGAAGCCTTTTTGGGATGAATGTTCTACCCCAATCTTATTTATCCTGACAGGTAGTAATTTTTATTGCCCAGATTAAACTGTATTTATGCAATTTATATCTAGGTTAGGTTAGATATTATTATCATCTCTGGCCATCCTGGGAGCCCTATTCCAAAACCAGGGACAACAGACTGTGGGGAAAGGGTGTCTTGGGGATACCTGCGCTCCAGCTCTTGATAGTTCCTACAGTCCAAACCAAAGATCTAGTCTAGGTCCAGCAGCCAAAAGAAAGACAGCAACTGGTTCTCACAACTCGCTGGGTGTAATGGTATGTGAGAAAGACCTTGGGAGGCGGGGCGAAGAGATGCTGCCAAGGGAACAGTCAGATAAGAGAGGGCATAGCCCACAGCTGCTTAATGGGAGGAGAAAGAGGCTCAGAAGGGACCCTCCCTAACTTCTGTAAAGGAGATGGTGAGATAACTGTACTTTCAGACCTGCAAGATTCTGTTAATGTAGCCTTACAGTAAAGTAGAATAGCTCATCTGGTTGTGTTTCCTGTCTGGTCCACCTGGGAAGGCTGACCCGGGGTGTCAACTGTACTATGTAAACCAGACCAGGAAATCAACCCTACAGGAAGATTTACGTTTTATTGACATTGACTATAATAATAGAATCTTGCAAGTTTGACTGTGTGGTACCTCCCTCCTTTCTTAGACTCCCATGAATCAGGGAGGTGTTGGCCTGATCCACTCCCATATGTTATCTTGTTTCCCAGGGCTTAAAGAGTGCTTCATGAAACAGTTCCTGCATATTTCCATCAAGGTCGTCTTCCTTACTCTCTACCCTAGGCTATGGCTTCTTTTCATCCTGGTTCATTGCATAAGCCCAATTGGTAGGACTCATACGACATGTTCAGCCGAAATGAAGCCGACCCTCTTGTGTCTTGTCCGCCACTGAAAAGGAACTGAACTCTGCAGAGCCCAGTCCGAGCCCTTTCTGGTCCACAGCACCCAAGGCTTGCTCAAGAATCTCTGCCCTCCCCAACACTCGCCTTCATGTTTCTGGAATTCTTCTTCCGAGAAATTCACATCCTTGTTGGCGAGGTTCGTCATCAGCTGCTTGTTCTCCTCTTGCAGCTGGGCGATTTGGGTGAGAAGGTCTTGGGCTTCTCCTCGCCAGACGTCCTCCACCAGCTCGAGCTCCTAGAGGACCAGCAATCCCAGCCTATCAGCCTTGGCTTCCAGGCAACTGAAAACCACCCATTCCAAGGATGTTCCCATGGCTGGGGTCTCTGCCCCAGGCCAAGGCTGGCAAAGAAGACCCCTGAGCCCACTTTGGGTCCTGGGCCAGGGAACTACAGCAAGATACAATGACGCCATTGTGCAGATGACATGAGTTACACAATCCTTTGCCAAGTGATGTCACCCCAGTGTGACATCATAACGTTTTGTACAGGATGCCTACAATATCATTGTTTTTCTATAAAAGTTAAAAAAACCCAAAACATTTCATTTCTAAATTAAATTATAGGTTTTGATCCCTAGGCCCATTTCCCCATGCTTAACCACGGAGGATCTGAATGTCCTGCTTGCACAGGACAACCCTGAACTATATAATCTAATCAACCTCCTAAGGATTGCATTCGCACAACACCTGGGTTAAAAATGCGTTGGGCTCTTTTGCGGTTCAGGGTATCCTGAGAACACAGCCACAGTACGCTTATGACTTGGTTGAATGAGGACCTGCATTCCTCTTTCCAAAGAAAAGAGGCTACCGATGTCACCTGTAAATATCAGTGGGCTGATATCGTAAGGGACTGCCTTAAGAAAGTGTTTTCTTAAATTCCTTGGGCTTTTTAAGAGAGGGAAATCTTTCCCAGCTGGCATTCTACTACAGGGCTATTCTAATTTTATTATGGAACTAAAATAAGCCAGAACAGCTACATCAAGCAATCAACAAGAAGAAGAAAAAAAACCTTTTGAACTTCAGTTAGTCGGCTGCTCACTTGGTGAGCCTGTCAAAATGCTACAATAATGCATCTTGGCTCAATGCACAGGAGAGTGCTTGCTAAAATATGCATTATTGCAACTTCCCTCCTCCTCTTTTCCTCTGATTTTGAGAGGGAGGAACTCTCTGAGCTCCCTTCCCACAACAATTTTTCCCTTCCCTTCCCAACTTCCCGAGTCAATGTCCTTGTCCGTTTGCGCAGAGCTGCTGAGTAAGAAGGAATCTTCTTTTCCACATCACGGGCAAGGAAGAAGCCCACGTGAAAGGGGGCGGAGTGCCTTTCTCCCCCCACCCCCCCGACACCTCCTCCTCTTCCTTCTCCTTCCCACAGTCTGGAAGTGACATGCAGGAAATGAGTTGGGAAACCTGGCACATTTCAAATCCAGGCTGAATTCATCCCCCATCATATTGCACTCGATATGGCATCGGTTCACATAATACATGTCCCCGTGGCTAACTGAACCACAGTCGCTCGCCCAACTGACCCTTTCTCAGCTCCAGGCAATAGCAACTCCAGACAATTGGCACCAGCTGGGTTTGTGTGACCCACTCAGTTCATCAAAACTAAATCTCCAATTTCGCTAGGATTGCAAAAGGGGGGCCCACCAAATTCAGAAGCTGACCCTGGGTATCACCCCAAAGATGAACATCTGGAGGATTACAGTTACTGGTTGCGTCCAAGTTTTGTTACACAATACATTTATCCCAGGCAGAGGACAAGAGAAGTGAGTCAAAAGCCTGTGATCGCTCCTGGAGTTGTTGATTTTTCAACAAAATTAGAAGTTGAGGTCAGATCTCCGTGTAACTCTTCTGGGAGAACGGAGTACATACTGAGAACAGCTACAAAAATAGCCAACTCCTTCTCTTCTCCAACCCTCCTCTTCTCTTGTCCCTTCAACCATTTTTTTCTGTTCTCCATCTGTTTTTTTGTTCTTCTCAAGTGCCAACAGCTTGCAAGAAACTAGAAACCTTCTGAGCTTGCAGGACCAGCTCTGGCGCATTTATAATGTAATTCTCAAGAGTCAAAGTGGCTTTGCTACAGGATTAAGAGGGCTGGACTGCTGGAGAAATCCATCGAAATATCCGGTTAGCCCCGAGGCTTGGACAAGTACCATCTCACAGCGAAGATGAATCTGAACCTCATCTGGCTTCCCTACATCTTTATTTTTTTTTTAGCCTTAGCAATTTCTCTGTTTCAGAGATGGTTTGCACCTCCTCTGTGGCCATTTTCACACCAGCAATTAGATCTTTGTCATTTCCCAACATCCTCGTGACACTAAAACCCTCTTGCCAGAAGGAATCTAGCAGCACCTTTCCTGATTAATGCATTTTGTTAAATTTTATTTCAGGCTTTAGCTTGCAGCTGATGAAAGCTTATACAGTACCTTTTATTAAAAAGTGTTAGTTGGAAAAAGCGGTACCAGGCTCCTTCTGAGTTTTTGCCCACCGTGGACTAACCCAACCCTCCTCCTACGATGCCCGAAATTATCTAGCAAATCTCGTTCCTTGATTTCTCAGCACAGCGATGGCTGGACCGTGCGCTACACCCTCACCTTGGAGATGGCTTCTGAGCACAAAAGTGAGGCTCCCCGCCCCACCACAGTCCCTGGGAGGGGGCTGCAGAGAGCCTCCATTCTGACGATGCTGGGCTCAGTGGTGGCTTGGCCAAGAAATCACAGCTGACATGGGAACCCCGTGGAACCCTGCTCAGGGAGGGAAGGATCCAACCGTGCCCAAAGAGTGCCATCCTGCAGACGCAGCTGTTGTTTGTCATCCCTCTGCCTAAGCAGGGAGGCACCCCAGCCTGGCTCACTCTTCCTTCCCTGCCTCTCTCCCTCTCTTCCTTCCACCCCTCTTTCCCCCCTCCTTCTTTTCTCTCCTCTTCCTCTCCTTCCTTTTTTCCTCCCTCCCTCCCTCCCTCCTTTTCCCTCTCCTTCCCTCTTGGCCTTCCATCCCTCTCCCTTTCCCCCTTCCTTCCATCCTCTTCCTCCCACCCCCCTCCTTCCTCCCTTCCTCCCTCTCATTTTCCCTTCTTCCTTTCTCTCCTCTTCCTCTCCTGCCTTCTTCCTCCCCGTCCCCCGGCCGGGCCGACCTTTTGGTGCTTCCTCTCCTTCTCCAGCCGGTCGACGCGCTCCAGGCGGAGGCGGTCGAGCTCCAGGCGCAGCTCCTCCACCTCGGGGCTGATGTGGTTGCGGCTGACCAGCACCTCCAGGATCTCCAGCACCCGCACCACCTTGGGCATCAGGCGGCCGATGGCCTCGCAGCCGTGCTGGTCGATCAGCCGCTCGAACTCCTGGCCCACCAGCGAGGCGATGTCGTAGACGTCCATCACGGTCAGCTCGGCCACGCTCTTCTCCAGCGCCGAGGCCGCGCCGAGCCCGCCGCCCTCCATCGCCGCCGCCGCCGCGGGTCTCGCCGAGCTGCCGGGCCGCGAGTCCTTCATAGACGGGCCCCGCGGCCACCTCCGGCCGCCCGGCCTCTGCCGCCGCCGCCGCCTGCCCCTCCTGCCTGGTCGGACGCGCCTCTCCGGGGGCAGCGCAGCGGCCGGCTGCAATGCGACGGGAAGGGAAGGGAAGGGAAGGGAGGGAGCCCGGCGCGGCGTCCGCCGGGGAAGCGCAGGCAGCCGCCGGTCCGGAGGCGGGCGGGCGGGCGAGCAGCGCGACCCCGGCTTCTCCCCGCGGCCGCCCCAAACCCCTCCTCCCGCCTGCGCCGGCCGCCTCCTCCTGCGCCGGGCGGCTGGGGCGCTGGGCTGGGCATCCCGGCGGGCGGAGGCGGAGCGGAGCGGAGGATGCTCGGACGAGCGCGGGAGCGGGCTCGCCCGCGTCCGTCCAGACTGCCCCCGCCGCCCGCCTCCCCCGAGGGTCCGAGGCCACCGCCAGGCTGTAGGGAGGGCCCCTCGGCTCGCCCCGGGCAGGAGCTGAGAGGAACCCGCTTGGACCGCTCTCCCCGCGGGGGGAAAGTGAGGAAGCGCCGCCCGCCAGCCTGGAAACGAAGCGGGCGAGCCCCCCGCCCCCCCAAACTAGGCGACAATCAGTTTCAGCCGGAATTCCTGCTGGCAGCGGAGGGGCCATCCTGCCGAGGGCACGGTGGCTTCGACAGACCCCCTTTTCCTGGGCAGGTTATCCTCGATGGGCATGTACCCCATTGTCTGTTTTTCTGGGCACTTTTAAAGTTTTTAGGATCCTTCGTTCTTGAGGCCTTCTTTGTGTTCTAGGTAACACTCCAAGTCCCTTAAAATGCAGTTTAGTCTTGGCCCGTCTGTCCGGATTGCAGAGTTTCAGAAGGGGCACCAAGACCAACCCCCTTCTTGGGGCAAGAATCTAAACTGAAGAATCTAACTCTAAGGGCTACCTAGCTTCTACTTGAACACTTCCAGCAAACTAGAGCCCATCAGCTCTCTGAGTAACGGGCTCCACCTTCAAATTGTTCTTACAGGTAGTCCTCAACTTATGACCATTTGTTTAATGACCATTCAAAGTTACAACACAGCAGTGAAAAAAGTGACTTACAACCATTGCAGCATCCCCACAGTCACGTGATCAAAATTTGGGTGCTTGGTCACCGGCATGTATTTACAATGATTGCAGGGTCCTGGGGTCACATGACAACCATTTGCGACCTTCCCAGGGGACTTCCGACAAGCAAAGTCAATGCGGGAAGCTGGATTTGCTTATGACCACATGATTTGTTTAATTACCGTGGTAAAAAAGGTAAAATAGAGTGTGACTCTCTTAACCATATTGCTTAGCAACAGAGGTTACAGTCCCAATTGTGGTCATAAGTCGAGGACTACCTGTATTGTCAAGAAGTTTTTCAAAAGATTCAGCCAGGATCTGCCCCCTTGTAACTTCAGTCTCTGTCTGTATCCTGCATCCTGCATCCTGGGCGTTCTTCGGCATGACATCCTTTCAGGGCCTCAAAAGGCATTGCTGTTCTCCACTTCCCCCAATTCTCAAGGGAAAGCAAGGAATGCTGTTCTTCTTTACAGCACCACAAAACGCTTTGCATCTGATGAAATGGCCTTATTTTCTCAAACTTCTGTTTTCCTGGGTTCTACGCAGGGAATGGGCTAAGCCATGGTTTGCTTAACTGTGCTTTTTGGAAAACCTTGTCAGGTTCATCCTGCATGCTAAACTGCAATGGGCTTTGCTTGCTTGCGACCCTTCTGAAATCGGGTACTGGGGAAACTTACGGATCGCAAACATGTGGCTTAAACTGAATGCATATGCTCAGGAAGGAAGGCTTTGCACGTAGCTTATGGGCATGGAGGATGCAGTTTGGGGCGAAAAATATGGCTTGTGAAAAGAGGCTTAACGCAGTGCATCCAGACCACCTCAGGTGTCCTCTCCCAGTGAGCGCTGAACCCTGCACTGTGCTGCATGGAAGCCTCTCTGACCTTGAGGACTGACCTCCTCCATGATTACTTCGTGAAGGAGTCCAGCGAGGCACCAAAGTCATTTGTACCACATGACCCCCCAAAGAGGTTTGGCAAGACCAAAAGAGGCACATTCCCCCCATCGGCATGCACCAGTTCCTGTCCCACAACCAGGTCTGAACCCTGGCGGGCAGGAATCCAGGTGATCTTCTTCTCAGGTTCTTGGTAGCCCCCTTCTCACAGCCTTCCCTAAAAGAGGGAAGCCGGAGACGGGCAAAAGTTGTCCAAAAGGGCCAGCCTGGTGGAGGGACTAAGAGAGGACACCCGTGTGCCTCTTTTAAAATACAGGTCATCCTCGTTTAGCGACCACAATCGGGACTGGCAATTTGATCGTTACGCAAAGTGGTCGCTAACTGAAACCACAACTGTGCTTACGATCTTCCTTTGGTTTTCCTTTGCTTTACAGACCTTTGCTTTACAGAAGGTCATCAGTGCGAGGATTGGTTGTAAAGTTACTTTTTCATCACCGTTGTAAATGAAAACGGTTGCTAAACAAGGCAGTCGCTAAACGAGGACTACCTGTAGACAGCATGACACCCCTCTTTATTATTCTATAATTGTCATTAGGCTTTTTGGTTTTCCTAGGGGGATTGACCGATTTCCTTATTTTTCCCCTCAAACACGTTTTCCACGCCTGCAACCTTGGAATCGGCAGGCTGGGCCGCCATGAGTTTGCCTCCAGTCCCTGATCCTAGGAAGAATTATGGCCCCGATGGCTCAATGGGTCTTTTCCTCCCTTTCCTCCCAAGAGCTCAAGCTGGGCTCAAAGGGGCCTTCTTCTGGCTTTTGTGCCTTCACAACCGCCCTGTAAGGTAGACCACAAGAAAGCAAACGGCTGGAAATCACCCACTGAGCTGGAATCTTAGCCCGACTGTCGCTAATAAACAAACGCAATGCCGCCCTTCAGGGCACGTTGGACTCCAACTCCCATCACTCAGATATTGGCCCAGAAGGATGGGCTTTGGAGTCCAACAGACCCAGAGAGCCCCAGCGGGAGGATTGGTGTTTGGGAGGCTCCGCAAGGCTCCCGACCCGTGGCCGGTCGGCTGGCGGGGATGATGGGATCTGTAGTCCATCCCATCTGGACCGCCTGCTCGTGGGAGAGGCTGCCTTATAACCCGCAGACACCCCCACCCACGTCCCCCAGCAGAACAAAACCCCTTTTGGTCCCCGCCCGCCAGAACATCCCCCCCAAATCCAGCTGCGGCTGCGCGCGCGATCTCGGCCTCGCTTTTCCTTTCTCAAACGGGAGGGAGATGTCCACTCTCGAGCGCCGTCGCTCCCGTCGGTTCCCACCTCGGACGCGCCGATTGGCCTCGCGGGGCCACCGTCCCTTTCCCTCTCCCCTCGCTTTCTCCCCCGTCCACTCCGCCTCCTCCAATCAGCGCGCGCCTCGCCCTCTGGGCCCGCCCACTGCTCCTCTCCGCCCTTCCTTCCCCTAGCCCAACGGCTCTGCGTCCGGACTGTACGTGGCAGCGGGCCCGTCTTCGGCCTATTAGGAACGGCCCCGTGAACCGGAAGGGGCGTGGCCAGGGGCGGAAGCGCCCCCCGTCGCCGCCTCTTCCCCTGGCTGGTTGGCAGCGGCTTTGCTCGCGTCGTCCTCCCCGCTCCGTCCCTCACGTGGCCCGCCTCGCTCCCCGCCCGCCGCCGCCGCCGCCATGTCGCCGGTGCGGGCCGTGCTGGCGCTGCTGGCCGCGCTCTCGGCCCCGGCGACCGGCTACTTCGTCAGCATCGACGCGCACGCCGAGGAGTGCTTCCTCGAGCGGGTCTCGTCCGGCACCAAGATGGGGCTCATCTTCGAGGTGGCCGAGGGCGGCTTCCTCGACATCGACGTGGAGGCGAGTCCCGGCGGGCGGGACGGCCTGTCGCCCGAGCCGGGCTGCGGGCGTGGGTGTGAGGAGGCCAGGGCGCCTCTGAGCGCGTGCAGAGCGCAGGCCTCCGCGAGCGGGCTGCCCTCACGCCCGTGCCTCCGCCACCGGGGAGGTCAGAGGGGCTGGGCTGGGCTACGCCTCGCCTCGCCTCGCCTCGCCTCGCCCCGCCTTTACCTTCTTCCTGCGGGCAGATAGGAGGGGAGAAGGGGCCAGAGGGCCAGGGCTGTTCGCCAGCCGCTGCCGTGGCTGTAAACGCCGAAGTAACTCAGCGCTCGACAACGCTTTGGGCCCGACTGGCAGGGCTGCCGAAAGGGGAGATGCGGTTGCTCGGGGGGTGGAATCTTTTCCTGTCCTTGACTTTGGGGAAGGGACGCTCTGGAGTCGCTGGGAGTGGGGCAGCATGTACATTTAATAAATTATTTCTTATTACTATTGTTAGACACAGTGGTGAAGAGCAGAAGGTCTGAAGAGAATAATAATAATAATAATAATAATAATAATAATAGGTTAGAAGTAACTGTGTGTAAGGAGGGATGTTGGATTATGTGGCATCGAGTTGTTTTTGATGGCAAGTGACCACCTAGATAGATGATGGGCTGCAAAACAGTAATTTATCAGCCCCTGCAGGTCACCTCTTAGCAGAACTTTTGGATTTAACCAGATAGTGAAAAGCGTAGTGTTGTTGGTTTTACATGATAGGAAACTCTGGAAGGACTGACTGTGGTTAACTTTGTTGTGTGTGTGTGTTTAGAAGAGATTGGGAGAATAGCAGTGGGCCTGGATTGGCTTGTTAGACTTTTTTTAAAAATGTAAATGATTGTTCTTTGGGGCTACCCGGATCAGTGCTTAGTTGAAGAAATGTGGTGGAAAGCCACTGGCAGTTTAGTTAGGGCAGTGTTGGGGTTGTAGCGTTTCCTGGTTAAAGTTACACAAACAGTGACACGTTGTGAGGGATCATTTTACTGTTCTTTTATTGTAGGTGTTTTGTTTATATTGGGTCTCTTGACTGTAATAATGTTTTGTTGTTAGTTGTATTCTGATACTCCTCTGGCTGGCCACTGGATGCATGGTTAGATTTTGATAAGATCCAGTAAGAGCAATATTATATTTTTATACCCTGAAATTCATTTCGGAAGATAATCTCTGGGCAGTACTGAATGCCATCTGCTGGATTATTTATTTAAATATTTATGTATTATGTTTGTATCCTGCCTTTATGTTTTTCGTCAGTTCAAGGCAGCGTACATACCTTATGTTCCTACCACCTGTTTTCCCACAACAATAGCCCTGTGAGGCAGGTTGTTGGCCCAAAGTCACCTGGATAGTGTTCATGGCTGAAGGAAGGTAGAACTGGGCTCTCCTAGCCCAGCACCTTAGCCAGTACCCCATTGGCTCTCTCTGAAATATATAATTGAAATATATACTGTGTTAGCTGGCCACTGCCAAGTTTCATACATAAGTTTCAGAAATAAGGTTTATTCCTTTTGGATGCAGATGAAGAGTAACCCTTTTCCTTCACCCTTATTTGCAGATCACAGGCCCTGATAACAAGGGCATTTACAAAGGAGATAGAGAATCCAGTGGAAAATATACCTTCGCAGCTCACATGGATGGGACGTATAAGTTTTGCTTCAGCAACAGAATGTCCACCATGACTCCAAAGATAGTGATGTTCACTATTGACATTGGAGAAGCTCCAAAGGGGCAGGATATGGAGACAGAAGGTGAGACCATGCACTCACACACTAGGTACAAATTTGCCTGCTTGCTGCATTTATTTCTCCTAACTTCATGCATTTCATTGATGGTTTGAACATTCCGGGTAATTTTGTTGCAGCCTCAAATCTGATGGATCCTGCTTATATTTCATCATCATTTTTCTGAATTCGGCAGACCTAGCCATTAAAACAGCCTTTCCCAAGCTGGTCCCCTCTAAATGTGTTGGACTTTTGTTTCTTGTAAACTCCAGACAGAATGAATGGCTATATCTGGAGGGGGTGTCAGATTGAAAAATTGTTCTGAACACTGGGCTGGTGGCTACACTTTTGTGTCACATGGTCTTTGTTTCCTTATGTGGCCTTCATACTGCTGTTTCTGTGGATGTGCTTGGCATTCCTAACCTTGCCCTCCTCTTTCTTCCTATCTCTTAGCAGCCCTCAATTGACCTTTTCTTCTGGATTATTGGACTTAATAGCCCTTTCTGCTAGTTACACGCTAAGTGCTTTCTTGTCTCTTAGATCCCCAGTCCTCTTTACCAGACCATTCTGTGGTTGCCAGCTCCATGTGTTTGCTTGCTTCTTCATGCCTCTTGACCAGAGAATTGTGATTTAGAAGCGGGATGTGATCCTTTTGTTCCACACTGAAGCAAAGCATGCACTCATTTTCCTTTTCCATATCGTGTATAGAGTATCATTTATATTTGATTCTCAGAGAACACGATGGAGGTCCTTCTGTGATGCTCCCACCTTTCTTTTTGGGAGCTATTAATCCATTGGGATGGCTGGTCCTAGGAGTTGGCAACTCCTTTTTATGCCTGTTTGAAAGAGGAACACCCTCTTTGGCACAGGTTTGAGGGATAGCGTCTTTCCTTTTGACCCCACCCCCCGCTCACTTCTTTTGCTTTTCCCTAGGTGGTGGAGATACCTGGGATGGTATGTGTTCTTCTTTGAAGAAATTTGGTAGTCCTTCTGATTTGCTTCTCATAATCTCTTAACAGCTTTGGGGAGCTTTGTGTATGGGATAAGAAGCTCCTTGCTAACATATTGATGATTGCGAGGTTATTGTGCTCAGATGGAAAGGCCTGGGTGCTAACAGCTGCTTTCAACGCTGTATCCCAAAGGAACCCTTCATGATTTTCACTCCTCCTTCGTCTCAAAATTAACACTTCTGGGACTGCTTTTCTACTTGATATTTGGGGATACTGTTTGAGAAATGCAGCCCCAAAGCCGCCTTTGGGCTCGAACGAGCTGCTCGGTTCAGTGCTTGGCTCTGATCTTGCCCGCGAGAGAGGCTGATGGAAGGATGTGCTGCTAGTGCTTTGTTTACTTTTATAACACCACACCTCTGAAGAACTGCTGGTGGTTTACCACATAGTAACCAGAAAAGACGAGGTCCTTTTTCCATCCTCCATTCTGAAACTCTCTTTTCTGTCCGAGCCTCAGTCTTCACCTTTAGTTTTAAAATATCTTCGTCCCTCTTCCCTGCTTCCTGCTATTCCTGATCCCCAGATGGTAGTATTGAAGACCCAGCAGGCTTCAGGCAAATTGGTTGCAAGGTCATCAGAATTCTGTACCAAAAGCTTTTTTTTTTCTTTCTTTCTCTGCCCTTTTGTGATCCTTGCATCCCTGCCTCATCCAGATGCTTGTGCTCTGGATTTCCTGTAATCCGGTTTGGATGAGATGGCAAATCAGGCCCCTTTCCAACTCTGTAATTCCGCACTTGCTTTGTGGGGTTCCATAACTGGGTCCGCTGGTCTGAGTGCCCGGATAGGAAGGTGGTGAGCTGAGGTCACCGGTCGAATGTGTTCTGTGGAAGTGACCTTTTGCTGTGAACGTGCACGTGCGAGTGTTAGCATGTTTGAAGTCACTGTAAAATCAGTTCTACTAATAATGCACCTGTACTTCATTACTCTACTTACGGAGTTGTCTTGGCCTTGGTGTTCTTTGTGTAAGTTTGGATCCTCTGTGGTTCCTATTTTATTGTACAACCAGTTTTCTTCCTATCTAGAAATAATTCCTCCTCTCTATGGTAGCAGAACATAGCAAATTAATCCATGCCGGCAGCTCAGCTGAACTACAGAGATACGGGTTTTGTGTGAGAGGGAGAGACTCTTTGGAATGGTGTTTCTGTCCCTTACGGTTGCTCTCCCTGGGACTGTACACAGTTTAGGTGGGAATTAGAGCGAATACCCAGATAACGTGTTCTTGCGCTTCTTTTTAAAAAGTTCTGTCCTTGCGTAATTGCTGGCGTTAGAAACGTCAGATTGTTTCATAGTTGTAGCTTGACTTTTATATTTGTGGCACAAGTGTGAGGTTGTGTAATTCATCTGCAGCTCACCAGAACAAGCTAGAAGAGATGATTAATGAATTAGCAGTGGCCATGACAGCAGTCAAGCACGAACAGGAATACATGGAAGTTCGTGAAAGAATACATCGAGCAAGTACGTAGTCTTGTTTTCTTTCTGATGAGGTGTTTCTGTCCGTTTTGTATTCAACAATTGGTCTGCTAGCCATCGGCAGCAACGAATTCCACGCAGGTGAGTGAACAGGCTGGCAGAAGAGGAGCAGAAGGAAAGGAAGCCCGGTATTGCAACTGCCAGCACAAGGGAAGTAGTGTTCTGAAAGCGGGGAGGAGACTGGGCTGTTGCTGTGGAAGATGGAATGATCAGTGTGGGTTTTCGTTAAGCTCAGCAGCAAAAAGACATAAGCTACTTAAGACCCACAGCTGTGGCTGAAACTTGCTAGGTGAACCAATCATTTCCAAGCTTAGTTTGCAAGCTTTCCAGAAATATCTGGTTGGCTGTTTTGTTTTGTTTTTTCAGAAGATAGCTGGACATGGAGTGGGGACTCCACATACGATGTAAGTGTGGGCGGCTTAGATAGGAGGAGATGTTCCTGAAGTTATGTAGGTCCTGCACTATTTAGATTCTCTGTAGTTTCAATGTGCTAACTTTGTGTTTTCTTCTTGGTTTCTTCACCAGTTAACGACAACACAAATAGCAGAGTGGTCCTCTGGTCGTTCTTTGAAGCCCTTGTACTAGTTGCCATGACACTGGGACAGATCTACTACCTGAAGAGGTTTTTTGAAGTCCGGAGAGTTGTTTAATCAAACTTTGCTCCCAGTCCCCTTTCCAGTGATCCCAGACTCTGTTCACTCTTTACCAAACAACTTTGTTGCAAAAATCACGTACTTTTCTTTATCCTCTGCATCCCGAACTATAAAACTTAAGTTTAATGTCTTCTTAGCTTAATTTTGTTTTGGTTTTGATATGAGGGGATACCTGCTGTGAGTTATTTTCTGAAATTGGAAGACTTTGTTTCTCATAAGCCAAAATGAGTTCAACCAAAATGACAGAAGTTAGTTGGAAAACAATACTGTTGCTTAACTCTTAACTCTTGATTCTTTTCTCCCTTTTTGTTTCTTGATTTTTTGTAGCAAAATGCGGATTTTTTTTTTTTTTGGTCTAAGGGAAATCGTACAAGGCTTTTTCATAATAGCATATAAACCTGTGGGGAAGATTCTCTAACTCGATCAATGGATTTCCTCTCTACTTTCACATAAGAGAAGGGTTATGGTGTATCCCAGTCCTGGCAGTGCTTCCACAAAAAGCCATTATGCCAAGGAAGAAACGAACACAGTGTTGTTCAGACATATAGAAACTAGGTGTGGTTCGGTTAGGATATGTTTAGGCGGCTTCTGTAAAATCCCCAGTACCTTTATGGTGATTCCACCGATTTGTTCCTTGAGGTACTTGTTTAAATGAGAGATGGAAGTACAACCCTGCTGCATATGGTCTTAGCTTGCAAACCTGGGAACTGGCAATCGTTGGGGATTTGGCTAAGCGTAACATCTTCCCCTCTCTGTTTATCGTTCCAAAGCCAGTCCTTTCTATAATACTATGGTAGAGCCAGGACACCTGATGTCAGATGGTTTCAGCGTTTGGGCGGGGTGGGGGAAGAAGGTTTCTACAGTGCTCTGCAGCCTGAGCAACTTGGTCGTGCCAACCTTGGATTGCGATCACCTTTCCTGTGAGGAAGACTCCTGTGCCTTTTATGTGACTGAGAGAAATGAGACAGAAAAATGCCACTGAATCTTCCCCAGAGGCTTTTGCACACTGAATAGCAGCAGCGCAGTGGGTGTGCCCTTTCACATTATTACTGCACTTCCATAAACTATCTCCTGAGCTTTTCCTCGTTGCCCTGCTGTTAAAGGCACAGGAGCCTCTGTCAAGAAAGGAGTTGGTGCTCCCAATTTGGCCATCTTGGAAGAAATATCTATTTTCTGCTTGTTCTCTCTCGACACGTTGACATAATTTTTTATAGGATATTTTTTTCCCCCTTGCTTATCTGGATGATGGAATTAACAATCACCACGTTTGTCTGTTAGGGTGGGTGCTGATCCAAGATTATGTGGTGACTGATGTATATTGGTTATAATTTGGGGGTGGGAGTGGGTTCTTTTCCAAGGGGGGGGAGCATTCTGTCAGTAATGCCTAAAAGAGTTTTGTACCAAATTTAATTTAATTAAAATTTGTTACAAGTTTTCATGGTTCAAGTAATCCTTTCAGCCGTAGGTGGAGACTTAACAGCACTTCTTCACCACCATCTCAGTACAGCCGTTGTATGCCGATGCTAATATGAGACCAATGGAGCTCAAGAGTAGAAAATGTACATTTAAAAATGTTTGAAATTTGGCCAGATTCAATTAAATAAACACCTTCTTTAAAAAAAAAAAAGTCAGTGAGCCTGATGCTTATCTTACATTTCCAATTATAATTGTTATTTTTTTGTGTTTGTTTTATTTTTTAACTTAAAGAGATTATTTCAAATGGGTATGTAATGGGGTGGGGGAGAGAACCTCTGGAGGACTGCGATGGGGCAATAGATGGCATGAAGCTTTAGAAGGAAGCCTTGTGAATTGAAGACGTTCATCAGTAGAAGCCAACAGGGCATATTAATTTGGTATTTAAACAATGAAGCACAATACAGAAAAAGGAGAAGCAGAATTAGGTGGAATATGGCAAGTCTACGTGGGACCTATTTTATGGTATGGTGCAGTCTCTATGCGTTAAATGTCAGGGGCAGTAATATCCATCCAGCGTGGCGAACACTTGTGGGGACGTTAAACAGGAAAGCTGCAAGAAGCACATTGGGGGGGGGGGGGATTCAATAAAGTGCGTGCTTAGCGCCAGGCATCAGCTGGGAACGGCCGGTGTCACCAAGGCATAATTTGGGCTCAAGGCATATGCAGAAAAAGGGGAAGACGTCCTGAAGTTGAGGAAGAGATTCCAAGATCCTCCTTCCTGGAGCAACTAAGTCTCCTTTTGCGAGAAATCGAGCCTCCCGCTTTGGCCTAAAATTCCCCGGAGCCCCCTGGGCGGTGCAGCATGTGGCGCTCCTGCAAGGGGCTGAGAAGTCACCCCTGCGCCCCAAGTCCATCAGCAGCTGCTCCCAGTCACCCACAGGGCTAACAAGGGTTAGAAAAGTACGGCAGCTCCGCGAAGGTACGTGAAGCCCCCGCGCCGGAACGTCTCGGCGGAGGCCGATCGATCGTCGCCCGGGCTCCCGGTCCTGGGCTTGGGCCGACGTATGAGGGGAGCGGCGCCGGCGCGGAACCAAGATCACGCGGGCCTCGTTTCCCGGTCGGAGACCTGAGGTGACGGACGCGCTCCACGCGGGGGACCTCGAAGAGGCCGACAGGATTTCCGGCCGGGGTCAGAGGCGGGAGTCGCACGATGGAGCAGGTGACGGAGGGGACGTGGGAGTCGCTGCCCGTCGCGCTCAGCCCGGGCGTCCTGCAGGCTTTACGGGAGCTGCGCTTCTCTCACATGACGCCCGTGCAGGTAGGGAGCGGGGCGGCCCCGCTTCGGCCTCCAGCAGCCCTCGTCCCGCTTCCCCGGAGGCTGGACTCCAGCTCCCATCTCTCGGCCCCCGTGGCTGATGGGATTGGATTCCAACCCTCCTGGAGGAGGAGGGGGACTCCAGGGTACGAAAGGCTGCGGGCCCGCAGGCCGTTTGGAGTAAGGGAAAGCCAGTCCCAGCAGTCCTGGGGGCCTTGGGTGCAGCCCCAAAACATCTGGAGCACCGCTGGAAGACCCTCGGCACGGACGGAATCGCCATCAGGCCATTGCCGAAGGCGGCTTTACTTGGAACAGCTGTCATCCCGCGACGATACCTTTGATATTATTAAACAACAACATCTGCCTATCTCAGGTCCTTGGGAAGGACTCCGCAGGTGGACAAAAATGCCAAATCCAGCCCCCAAAATAAACCAAGATAAACAATTTCGGTTAAAATCCAAAGCAATAAGCAGTCAGGGTCTCACATTCTCTGAGGTCCGCCTTCGAGTAGGATGTAAAGGGTCTGGGTGGGCACTTTCCGATAGAAGCCCTGATTCCATCCCTCCCTGTGTGGCTTGGCCAAGGCTTTGGCTCCCGCTGCACTGGATCCTTTTAGAGAAGTAACGAATTGAACCAGAAACATACCTTGCCGCATCTTTCCTCTGACGCGCTTCTTTTAAAGCAGTTGTGGCTGCTCGTAACCTCTCCTCTCGATTCTTCAACAGTGTGCAACAATCCCTTTATTTATGACAAATAAAGACGTGGCGGCTGAAGCGGTGAGTGGGTTTTTTTGGACTGATTTAGCCACGATTTTCCTCTCTGAGCGGTTTAAGGAACCTTCTTTGGATATCTCTTGTTTTCACGCCCTCAGGTAACGGGCAGTGGGAAAACGCTAGCCTTTGTCATTCCCATCATAGAAATTCTTCTCCGGCGTGAAGAAAAGCTAAAAAAAGCACAGGTAATGTGTGGGTTCATTTTTCTTTTAAGACCTAGAAAGAAAGTCTGGGAAGCCAAGTTTTCTAACTGGGCAGTCTGGCACTTAAGTCCTTGTTGCTACCTAAGAAATATTGAGTATTATTTTCAGTCTGAGTTTTGTGGAAGAGAGAGACGTCTTGTAATATAAGTTAGATACAGCTGAAGCTGTATTAATAGTAGTTCTTTTTTGCTGCTTGCCATTTCAGATTGGTGCACTTATCATCACTCCCACAAGAGAGCTTGCTATCCAGATAGATGAAGTGATCTCCCATTTCGTTAAATATTACCCACAGTTTAGGTAAGTCCTGTTTGATGGTCAGGAAAGCAGGATGGCCTAGGTTTGCTGTTTGACTAAGATGTGTGTTTTGTTCCAGCCAGTGCCTTTTGATTGGTGGGAAGAATCCTATGGAAGATGTAGAACGATTCAAAGAACGAGGGTGAGTTAGGTGCTGGGGTCATGGCTGTAAGACTATTACCACATGGGATCAGGCAATATATTAATTTATTATTGTTGGTCATACAGTCCACCAGATGTTTAGACTGGATTTGGCATTTTTATCTACCTATTGAGTCCTTCCCAAGGATCTGAGATAGGCAGATGTGTAAGCTGTTTTTTTTATTATTATTAACACCCAGACTCAGAATCCTTTGAAAGTTGTTATTAAAATTCATCCTATTCACACATTTCAGAAGACTTTAGGTAACTTAAGGCTGTTTTATAAATGCTTGAACAGTTTTGTTGTATCTGAAAGAAAGAAGGGATGGCATTGTTTACAGGAAGGAATTCATATCTGCTTAAATATGTACCAGTGTTTTTGCATTTTAGCAACTCCTTTTCATTAGGTATTTCTTCTGTTTATTAAAGTCAGTTTCTCTGTCCTGAGGGGCTTGCTGGGTGGGTGGCTATATAAACTAAATTAATAAGTTTGAATTGTTGTGTAGCCTCCCGAAGTTTGAGTTCTCAAAACCAGCCTGCAAATCTTCTTTATCTGTACTGAACAGCGGAAACATCCTTGTGGCCACCCCAGGTCGTTTGGAGGACATGTTCAGGAGGAAATCAGAGGGGCTGGATTTGGCCAAGTCTGTGAAATCTCTTGATATTTTGGTCTTGGATGAAGCAGATCGGCTTCTGGACATGGGGTTTGAAGCAAGGTAGCTTATTGTATTTGTAGATATTAATTTTTGTGAGCTGGATTGATCACCATAATTTTCCTCTCTCAAAGTTGCTTGCTTCATCTTCCAGGAATTATATTTTGCAATAATTGTTGAATTGTCTAGGGCAGGATTTTTCAGACTGCATTCCATGGGAGACTTAGGGGGAGAAAGTTACATATCACTGTAGCTTTATGTCTCAATCAGGGGTTCCAGGATTTTTTTCTTTTTTAACTAACAGCTTCTGTGGCCTGAGAAAATTTGAAAAGCTTTGGTCTAGCTATCTGGTTGACTGTGAGGCTGTTGGTCTTGTCCAACAGAGTGCTTCTGACACTGTTAACTGTATTTGCCGGCAGTTTGAATACTATCCTGGATTTTCTGCCCAAGCAGAGACGGACGGGTCTCTTCTCCGCAACTCAGACCCAGGAGGTTGAGAACCTAGTAAGAGCAGGTCTCCGAAACCCTGTCCGCATCTCAGTGAAGGAGAAGGGAATGGCAGCGAGTAACACCCAGAAGACTCCTACTCGGCTCCAGAACTATTACATGGTGAGGTCAATTCTGTTCCCTGGAGTGGTTTTTAAGGGGGAATAGTCCTAGGTCCTCTGATCCCGTTGGGTGGTAGAAATTATATTGGGTGAAAAGACAACTGGCAGACCAATTTTTGGCATTTGGCTTAGTGATTGTGGTCAATGTTGATCGGTGTACTTAATGAACTATAGCAGAGATTATCTGTCGGATGTTGCAGAAATGCAGCTTTCAGTCTCCTTTTCTGCTATCAGATGGGATATGGGTATGGTAGTTAGTGTGTTGGGCAAGGCATACGTTCTTCAATCCCAATTTATAAAGTAGATCTTAGCACTGAAAAGTATATAATCTCTATTGGGAAGGGTGGAGGAGAATGTCAGAATTAAATGCCAAGAAATATGTACACATTGGGACGGTTTTTTTGTTTTGAGAGCTAAGGAAAAAAACAGACTTACTCTTGTAAAGGATTTTGAGAAGAGATTCAACAAATCGCTTTGTTCTGTCCTCTCTTTCTCTAAATACTGTGTACTAAATTTTACCTGTTCCTTTGCTTTTAGATCTGTAAGGCAGATGAGAAATTTAACCAGCTGGTTTACTTCCTTCGTCAACACAAACCAGAAAAACATCTTGTCTTTTTCAGGTAGGATAAAATGAGTGTGAGGATATAGACTTACCATGGATACTTTTGCTGTTCCTCAGATTGTGGCTTATAGACCACGTAAAATTAAGAATAGTTATTTTTTAAATCTAGTGTTTTGTTTACAATTTTAGTACCTGTGCCTGTGTGGAGTATTATGGGAAGGCTTTGGAGTCTTTGATTAAAAATGTGAAGATCATGTGCATCCATGGGAAGATGAAACACAAGCGGAATAGGATCTTTACAGAGTTCCGGAAGCTTCCAAGGTAGAAAGACATTTTTGCAAGGGCTAAACCGACCAATAGCAAGAAGAGAGAGAATGCAGAAGAGAGAGAAGGGAAGGGGGGCTGTTTGCACACACATACACACTCAGAAACGCTTCCCTTTGCATCTTAATTTAGGTGCCAGATAGCTATAAGAGTTAGGTCCTAAGAATTCAGAATTCCCTAATTTCAGAAATCCATTGCACGTTGGCTGGATTCACACTTCCCTAAGTCAAGATTTCCCTAACCATGGCTTGTTGAACAACTCACAGTTGGTCATAAGCCATTGTACGCAGGTCCCAAGAACCGGCTTCGTAGATCCTATTTCACTTCCCCCGCAAACCACAATGTGGCTCGTTCAATGTAAAGTCGTGCAATGCTCCCAAAGTGAAGTGATGTAACTGCGAGAGCTCTCGTCTGCTTCCCCTTTGAACATTTTCTCTTCCTGTTCAATTTCCCAGCGGTATTCTGGTTTGTACTGACGTGATGGCCCGTGGCATAGACATTCCGGAGGTGAACTGGGTGTTGCAGTACGACCCACCAAGCAATGCCAGGTACCCCCTTTTCCCCTCTCCTTACAAACAGTGGCGTAGCACTCTTGTGCATCCACAGAAGAGTGGCATGACTATTTGACTGCATGGTGGTAACCCATCTCAGAGGAGGAAGAATCCATGCTTTTTTTAACGGAGCGTGCGCCCTTCGAAAGCTTTTCCTCGTGTGATTGCACGTTTTTCTCTCCCACGTTTTTCTTCAGCGCCTTCGTGCATCGCTGCGGCCGCACCGCGCGCATCGGCCACCTGGGCAGCGCACTTGTCTTCTTGCTTCCCATGGAAGAAGCCTACATCAGTTTTCTCGCCATTAACCAAAAGGCGAGTGGCCTCTTTTTTCTATTTTGATCCAGAAATAGTAAAGAGAGAATTGGCTTTGGGGGTAGGGAACCGGAATATTGGAAATTAATTAATTACATATTGTGGATGTTATTTCCTGTTGTTATTGTTTGCTTATGTCTAATAAAATAGATTATTTTTTTTTTCTGAAGAGGTAAGACGGTCCCTGTTCCCCGACTTGTAGTTTGATAGAAAAAATGCAGAAAGAAAAAGGAATGAACGCGAAAGAGGCAAGAAGCCTCTTTTCCTTTTTTTTAATATGAAAAATGTTCATCCCAATTTGAGGGTTTGAATTAGCTAAAAAAATGGAAATAATTCTGGCGGCTTAACTTCCAACCTCTTTGATTAGTGCCCCATGCAGGAACTGAAGCCGCAGAGGAATGTCGTGGATGTCCTACCCAAGCTGAAGTCGCTGAGTTTGGCTGATAGAGCTGTGTATGAAAAAGGGATGAAGGCATTTGTATCCTATGTGCAGGCCTATGTCAAACACGAGTGCAACCTGATCTTCCGAATAAAAGGTAAACGGCGCTTTCGTTGTGCCTATCCCAACCGACTGCCCTGCAGCACGTGTCAGCCAGCCCCCATGTTACCTAAGTCAGGGATTTAGAGGTGAGAACTGCACTCTGCTTCCTGCAGAAATTCCCTGGCTTCATGTCCTGGTGAGAAGACAACAGCTGGAGGGAACTTGATTCTACCTCCCTCCTAGAGGCAATTCCACTTCCTTTTCCCAATGGCATGCTAAATTTATCCTTGCTGCCATAAGCATGCATCTTAGTCAGTTGTGATATGTTTTGTTTATGTGGTTCAGGGTTATGCCTAGTAAGAAGAATTGTGGTTTCCTTTTCAGATTTGATTCCTAAAATTCTCTGAATGGTGCTGTGCATTTCTTTCTAGAGTTTTTGAGTTTTTTTACATGTCCACCACATAGGCTAAAATGTTCCTTCTCTCTTATGGCATTTCCAACATTTATTACTAAGCAGTTCCACTTCTTCAATGCCTTTGCAGTCTCCGGCCTTCGTGTTAGTTTCAGCCACTTCTCTCTTTCATTTGCCTTGTTTCTTAAGATTATAAAAACCCATGTTTTGCAATTAGTTTGTCTTTTTCAGTGTCTAATGATCCCTAAATAGAGGGGTGGTCAGCTTCCTCGCCCAGTGCTAGATGAGATCCCCAAACTCTTTCTGGGGGCTTATATCCAAGAACTCTCTCCTGATCTACTGCCACATTTCAACAACTTGGTTTTCTACCAGGTTGAAATGAGAAGATCCACCAGTTTATGCCCATTTTAACAGATCTGGACTTTGCCAGCCTAGCCCGAGGTTTTGCCCTCCTGAAGATGCCAAGGATGCCCGAACTGAAAGGCAAGTGCCTCTCGGACTTCACCCCCGTTGATATTGACACGGACTCGATTACATTCAAAGACAAGAACCGGGAAAGACAGAGGCAGAAGCTGCTGGAGCAACAGAAGGAAGAGGGTCAAGTCCGCAGAGCGGGGAGGAAGATGCCCAGAAATAAAGCTTGGTCCAAGCAGAAAGCAAAGAAGGAGAAGAAAAAGAAATTGATAGCGAAACGGAAAAGAGAGGAGGTAAGTTTGGACAGGTTGTGTTCTTTTCTGTAGCTTTTTGTTTCTTGCAAGAGAGCTAAAAGGTCTTAGAGGGCCAGGCTAGGGAAGCCAGATCAGGAACCTCCATTTTTATTCACTCTGGGGAGGCTGGTACATCACATTAAGCCAACATGGGATTCATTTAGCTTTGGCTGAAGAATATCATAAGTAATCACTCTAGTCAGTTTGTGAACTCTGCTGAGGTCGCTCCAGGCACAAAACCAACAGCCGCCCCCAAACAGTGGCTTAATGTAATCTTTCACTCCATTGTTTCATCTTGTTGATGGACTCTCAGAACAGGTGGAAAGCGAGGTACAAAGAACTGTTAGAAGCAACAGCAAAAGCTATATGCAGTCATTTAAGGAGACCCAATCAAAACGCCAAGCCTTTCCGTTTTTGAGTCTTCTATGTCTATTATCCACCTGTAGGGTTCTGACCTCGACGATGAAGATATGGAGGAGCTTCTGAAGGATACCCGGCTCTTGAAAAAGTTAAAAAAGGGCAAAATCAGTGAGAAGGAGTTTGAGAAGACGCTGCTATGCCGCAGGAAAGAAGGGAGTGGTTCGGACTCGGAAGGATAAAATATAAACTGAAAACGCCAACCTTTCTTGTGTCGCTAAAACTGATTCTTTTGCAGTGGTGCTCAACTCTTTAACGCAGGCTCTGGATTTCTGCATGCAAAATTGGGTTTATCCAAGCTGCTTTCCCCTTGCCTCCCATGAGAGGTATCAAAAGCCAACTCTGTAGAAAGAGTCAGAGGATCAGTCTGTCTAAATCAGTATTGCCTGTTTTGAGTGGAAGCAAATGACTTGGAGCGTGTTTAGCCTCTGCTAAAAGGGATGGAGTCAAAGCGAAAGTGTTACCAAAATGGGAAAGAGTGTCTTGCTTGCAACAGTTGCTCTGCTTGTCCTAAGTCAATGTGTCACATTGCCTTTCCAGAACTTGAGCCCCCTTTCCCACACTTAGAGCAATCTTGACAAACACTGAGCTTTGGGAACCCACCAGGTGTCATCTACTGATAATTCACACGGAGACAATAAGAGCTGTGTGCAAGACCCAGATATAGTTCTGGTGGAAGGGGAAGGAAAACTTAGTTGCAGGTCTTAGAGACGAGACTGTGTGAGGAAGCTATTTTAACTAAGTTTGGCTCGCTCCCTCCCTGTTTCATCACGTCCGACTCCTTGCTTGAGTTGTTGCGTTGCTGTCGTGTGGGATGCCTTTCTGCAGTCTGGATCTGGGAAGGCATTTGCTCTGGGGAAAAAAGTCTCCCAGCCTCTTCCACGCAGAGTCCAGCCAAATAAAACAGTGACAGTTATGAGGATCGCTGGGTGCCCTCTACTTAAAGAGCTGTTGAGTCACGTTCAGAGGAGAAGGGTGCCAAGTCAGCTTTGACACGTCCATCCGCAGGTAACACACCTGGATAGGAGACGGAGCTGTAGAACTGCAGGTCACATAGTCACAATTGTCCCCACCAGGTTGAGACAGATTGTATTTCTATTCATGTTCAATCGTTATTTACATATTTTTACCTGTATGTAAATTAAATGGATCCAATGTAACATAGATTTCATTTTTGCTGCCCCCTTACTTTCTGGATGATATATTTGTAAACTGCGTTATAGTTCAAGCACTACCTTGCATTTCATCTCAGGGCCAGAAGGTGAACCAGAAAATGTATGTGAAACTCAACACTTGGTCTTTCTCTGAATGAATTTATTCCAATAATTTACTTTCCAAATGGCACAGTGAGCTTTTTGTACAAATGAATTAAAAAAAAAAACTTTCCACAAAATAAACTGGCAGATCATTGACTGCCAGCACATTCCCTGCTTATTTTACACTGACTGTTTGCAATCAACACATTCAGCGGAGACAGTTTACAAATAGAGTTTAATCAGTTCGTCGCTCACAGCTGAAGGGGTCAGGACCCCGAGATCCGTAAAAAGCAGCGTGATAAGAGATGGGGAAGTATAATCGATCCAAGGGTGCTCGACTGTGAGGGGCTTCTGTGTCTTCAGCGTATCTGCTTTGTACTGAGAGTAACAAAACAAAAGATCTGCGTTACCGTTATGGAGAGAGGCAGCTTTAGTCAGTTTTTTGACATCCCACCGTTCTGTCCCTACAACAGTCAAGGTGGCTTACAGGAATTAAACTCAGGAGAGTAGAGTTCAATGGGATGGAAGGAAGCCAATTGCTACAAGAAATCAACAAGTCTGGGTACTCACCTGTGTTGAGTTTCAAATATTCCTTGCCAATTAATATTCAGTGTCCAATTAATATTCAGTGAACGAGCATTACTGTTTCCAAACACACTCAGGACCGTAGATTCAGAGAAGCACGACACAGTCCATGACAAATTCTTCTCCACATTTCTATAAACTTCAGCCTAATCCCTTTCAACACTACTGGATTTCAGTTCCTAAAATCACCAGCCACCATGGACTAAAGCTAGAAATTACAGGAACTGAAATCAAACATCTGGAAGAGCAAGAGAACAGGCTGGTTTATATCAATCCATACTATGATGGCTGCTCCGGTTTTGCCTTCCCCTGAGATAGTGAACTCCAACATTTCCAGCCAGGTAGAAGTTCTATTCCAACTAGGAAGCAGACTCTTCTCTTACCTTAAATTTATCTGGGACATCCTGCTGGTTCAGAGGGAAGAGTCTTACAAACTTGAAACTCTCAGCAACCACGTAGAAGGGTTTGTTTTGCGCTTTGGCACAGACAGCCATTTGGTTCGTCCCAATCTGAAGAAGCCATTAGGTGTGGGGGAAAGAGGGACAGTGGTTAGGACGTGCCTGAAGCAACATCGGCTCTCTGACCCACTGGAATTTTCTTATCAGAAGAAGGGGAAGAAAGATGGCTTTCCCCATTAATCCCTCCCAATTAATTCCAGGCGATTGAGAGACCCTTCGGAGCACCATGGAAGAGTGGTTGGGAAAGGCTTTCAAGGAAGCGGCCATCACGATCACCTTCATCCTCACAGGACAGAGGCCTGTGCTAAGTCAAAGGGCTTTCCCTGAACAAAAGGGACAATGGGGCACCCTGCAAGAGTTATAAACTCCCTTCACCTTGTTGATGATCCCGCCATTTTCAACAACTCCTTCAGCCCCCACGATCACCAAATCGACCTTTTCCATGATGTACCTAATAAGACAGACAGAAAAGCGGGGCTTGTGCTGCAGTTCTTTTTCCAGATCCTTTGGCAAACACGCTTCTTCCTCTGCTAAGTTTTAAGTGAAACCTTTTCCCCTTCGTACAGAATCTGCCTCCTGTTTTATTGCTGGGAAGGAAATGAACGGTGAGCCACCAACACTGATTTCTGCAAAACCAGTTTGCATAAAGGAGAAGATGTACCCAGCAGAACATGGGCACGTTGTCAGGACTGATGGCTTTCTACAGGCATGGTTCTACAGGCAAGGGGTCCTAAATTACATTTCCAGTTAAGCAGGAAGGGTGGCGCCAGTTCCTTTTAAAAGAAATAAAGCAATGTTTCTCAGCCTTGCTGACTTTGAAGACATGTGGACTTCAACTCCCAGAATTCCCCAGCCAGCCTTGCTGGCTGAGGAATTCTGGGAGTTGAAGTCCACACGTCTTAAAGTTGCCAAGGTTGAGAAACACTGGAATAAAAGAAGGAGCTGAGTGGAAAAGCATTTGTTCTCTAGGGGAAAAGTTTGCGGTTCAGCTCCTGACATCTCCAGTTAAAGGATCACGCTGCAATCTAGTATGGGACCAGTTAGATAATGTGAAAAGGGATGAACAAAGGTCGGACAGAGGATATAGGGTGCTTCCAATCACTAAATTCACCCATCGCACTAAGAGTTATTGTGGCCTCTTGGATTGCATTCAATTACATGAGACGTATACTGGTTCACGTTACACCCGTCCTCGGTATGACAATAACGTGTTGGTTTTGATGCAATGCGTTCTGGCAGTTTGAATACAATGGTTCTGTGTGAGCCAGGCCACTATTCTGGGTGAGTAAACTACATAGCTCTTATGTTGTAAGAACGCGGCCAATATTCTCCCTTTATCTCGTGTTGCTTTGGGAACCTCCCATTTGAACAGTGCTTTGCCAAGCAGCAATATTAACCGACCGAACTTACCCAACTGCAGCATCGAGAATTATGGTGACAGGAATACCAAGTTTCATGAGAGCTTCTGCCATCTTCTGCCTGTGTAAATGTTAGGATGCATACATTAAATGAGGCAGTATGATAAGAAACAATATCCTGATCCTACGCTACATTCTGGGGAAAACATATTTTTATTAAAGTGATAGATTAAATGAATTTTAAATGGAAACTCCCTTTGTTACTATTTTTTTTAAAAAAACTGTTATTCATTTAACAAAAGGGCAAGGAAAACCATCCACCAAGTCCTATTTACTTGGGGGATTGCACAAAAATCACAGGCTAGGCGTTCACCAACAAAATCAGCCAAATATAGAAGTTCATATTTGGCATTGCAGCTTAAATTCATATACAAGACAACCTCACAGAGAGAAAGAGAGAAGTGGGTCATCCTGTGCTAACAAGGAAGGGAAACATTTCTGTTTTACTTGCCCTGCTCGATCTGGCTGTGATTCTGTGACGTAGACACTAAAACGTTTCTTCGCCTGCGCGGCTGCTTCTAACACTCGAAGTACCACTTTTGAGTAAGCGTGAGTCAGTATTCTCTGGAAAGGCAACCCAAATATTTTTTCCGTTTGTGGTTGATGATATCAGTCCCCAGCCCCTGTCTATTGGGGGCAAGGAACAGGAAGAACATCTCTTCTCATTCAATGGGACAAGTGGAGAAATATGGGGAAAAGAATTAAAATCATTACATCCCACCACATTGTCCTGATAAATAGCAGGCATTTATTCCAGTATATTTTTGTAGCCTCCTTCAAAAAAACGATTCCATGGTGGTTTCGGTAAACAAGTAAGTAAATAATATTACAGATCAGAAAAAATTAGGTGGCCCAAGACGCTTGGGATTTTTTATTATTGTTATCGAAGAGCGTGAAGGGGAAAAAAAAGGCCGCGATCGTAATAAACGTAACAATATTACTCACTCCACCATCTTTCACAAACGCGTGACAGAGAGTGGCGATTTTCTTCCTTGAAAGAGAGATTCGCCGGAGAAAAAGCTCCCCTCTTTCAATCATGACTTCTTTGCATTTGGAATAGTCCTGGGAAAAGTCAGGAAGCACCAAAGTTGAAAGATGATGCAGAAGATTGAGGAAACAAGGCAAAACACTATCGGGTAGCAAGATTAGCATCTTTACACAAATGAGCGAGTGTATGGATTCTCACTCCTCATCCCACATGCACAGAAACTTGCTCTGTGTGCAATTGCACACGGACAAAAAAAAAATACTCTGTACAAACCTAGGAGCCCTTCAACATAAATATTTGTCGAGGCTGATCGCTGATGGCTTGAATTGTTTCCAAGTTACTCAAGACGAAGGTATTTCATCGGAGCACGTTCTGGTGTTCTTACACCCCCATTCAGCTTTTTTTTTTTTTTTTTAAGGTAAAAACTGGCAGCTTTTTCTAAAGAGCTGGGGAAACTCACCGGGTTCTCCAAAGAGGTGAGACTGATGAATCGCAAGAAGAGCTCTCCTCCAGAAGAGATGGCCACCGAGGAGTCGACACTAGAGAGCATTTCTATAGCCTGTTTTAGGTTTGCTCTCAGTCCTTGGATGGTCTCACCTGACAGAATAAAAAAAGAAGCTGCTGGGTGGGCTTCAGGTTTTACAGTCAAGGTCTATCATCAACTGGGGCGGGAAGTGGGGAAGCCATACGATAAAGTTAACTCAAGAGTGGAAGCCCTTCCTCGCTGCCTGTAGGTTCAAATATAAACTCCCAGATCAGCGATTTTGACCCCAAAGTCCAGAAATAACTAGCTGAGCTTTACAAATCAAATGAAACCATTTCAGATTCCTATTTTACAGTTCAGAAAGACTTGGGACAAGAGCCAAGACACAAAGCCAGTTAGGGAACCAAGATACCCAGGCATGTATCTTACAAGGTGACCTCAGCAGTAATGATCTATTACTATTTATTTTGTAACGGGCTGCTCTGCTGCAAATCACCCTGGGATTTGTAAGTAGATTCCAGGCTCAATTCCACCTTTCTGTGATTCAGTCTCTTTCTGCAAGCTACGCCGAGACATTACTTGCCTTTGTCCCTCTTCAGGAACTCCAGTAAGACCCGGATAGCAGCCACTGCAGAGGCAACATCTGGATCCTGTCTCATCTGGGTGTTAAAGGCATCAACCAGCTCTGTTGGGGTGGAACAGAAAAAATAATTAAAAACCAGAAGCTTACGAAGGTGCTCCTTTCACGTTTTACAGATTGGAATATTTTGCATTTATGAGGCTCTTCCGAATGGGGTATTTTGCATTTATTCCGCACACTTTCGTTCGCCTGCATCATAGGCTATAACGTTTGGAACATTCTCAGAAAAGCCACGTTGTTATTAAGGATGGAGATAGACAGACAGACAGACAGACAGATAGATAGATAGATAGCAGAGATGGGCGGCTCTATATAGTGGAATAATAAAAATATAAGTAGAAAGTGGCGTGGATTTTACAACGCTAAAGAAATGAGAAGGGGGTGCAGCAGGTTTCTGATGGCCCTTCCCTCCCAAAGGAACAAACAGTAAGTGATCCCAAAGGAAACTCTTCCCGCAACCCCCGCCAGACTAGTAGAGACCTAACAGAGTAGGGAACCTGACATTTCCACCTGACAAGGCTTGACCTCTTTAACTTCCAGCTTTTGTTTTCGTTCTCGTCTGGAATAATTCAGTCCCCCCCCCCCCCTTCTCTTTCGCCCACCGTGCAAGGGACTCCCGTGTCCACCAGGCACGCAGGAAGGAATCCAATTCAAAACGATACTTCAGAATAATGCGCATTTCAAGCCGCCCCCTTCGCCCTCCGCTCACCCGCTTCGTTCATGGTGGAGAAAGAGTTCGGGCAACGCCACCACCTCCCCGGAACCTTTGGCGCCGCGCCGCACGACCTCCCCGGAAACCTTTCCCAGTGGCACTCGCTCTCGGAAGAAAGAAGAAACCGGGCAGGTGACGCCAGGCGGGTGCGCCTGAGCCCTCGTGACGTCACTTTCAGGCGACCGGAGGGTTCAGCTGCGGCGCTATGAGCGGGGGTGAGTTTGGGGTCCACATTCTGGATTTAAATTCGGATTTGGGTTGAACCCCACCTCCTGCCTTTCCCGCCTCCGGGGCGAGTCTCCGGCCTCCGAGGTCCTTGGTGGGCGGTTGGGTTTTTACCAAGCGTGGCTACCTCTGAGCATGTGCAGAGTGGTTCCACCCCTCTCCACCCCATTCCCCCACCCCCGGTCTCCCTTCAGTACAGACGTAATTCAGGGAATAAAGGAAGGTCCCCTATAATTCCCACATGGCTGGGGGGACTCAGAGGCTTCCGGGGTTGCTGCAGTTAAAGCAGGAGCACGTTTACCTGCTGCTAAAGGCCAGCTGAGGGGGGACCACGGCCAGTCTTCAGCACGGTTGGGAATGGTGGCTTTCCACATCTGGATTGCCCCATCTGGATTCCTCTATAAAACGAGGAAAGGGGTGGCAGATTCAGCCTTGCCTTCCGAATCCTATGTTTTAGCTTCTTTCCTAGACGATGAGGTGAATCTCCTAGTCGTGGTTGTGGATACTAACCCTATCTGGTGGGGAAAGCAAGCACTGTTGGGCTCAGAGGTAAGACCTCCCTGTCGCATGTTAAACTGGTTGTGGCGTTGCCTGTTTTCTGTGGATTAGATACATCTGCTCATGGTGGAGCTGTTACGGTCTGACTGAATTCTTCAGCCTGATTTAAGAAATGCAGGTTCTGTGCTTCCCAAAAGGGCTTCCAGTCAAGGGTGGTTCCTGCTTGTTGGGAAATACAGTTCACTAAAATTTGTAGAATTGATTTCTAAGTGGGAAGGGCTAGATGGGCAGCGAAGTTAAGAGGTCAGGGCATGGTTGCTATCCAGAGTCAGCCCTGACAGCTGTCTGCCAAGTCTGTGGTCTCTCTGAACAATTTTATTAAGTGTAGTCCACCCCATTCTTGATATATGTCCTGCTTCTACACTTTCTGAGGAAGTAAACAAGCCACAGTAGAAGGGGCAGGTGTGTAGTCTTCCCTTTCTGCCTGAGGGTGCAAGTAGGAACTAATTTTTTTAAGTAAGGTCTCAATTTTCTTTCCCCCAAAATCTGGAGCTGACAGTGGTTCAGTGAGGCTTAGAACCTAGTAAGAGCATGTATAAGTATAGTACTATACTATAGATGGTTGTATTGCAATTCATACAGCTCTTCTGTTTAATATTATGAACCGTTATTTTGAAATACTACATTCCTTCCTGAAGCTCTTATTCATGTAGCGTAGGTTTTATTTTTAAAAAAATAATTTATAATGTTTTTCTCTGATAAATATGGCTTGAAGAAATGTTCATGGATCTTCGGTTCTGATTTGGAAGTTACTGGGTTTTATTTCCCCTTCTCCTCACAGCTTACTTTATCAAAATGTCTCGACGCAACCATGGTGTTGGGAAACTCCCACTTATTTATGAACCGCAACAACAAACTTGCTGTGATAGCCAGTCATATACAAGAAAGGTATGCTGGCAGTTTGGATTATTGTACAAAGGGAAGGTGATGGGAGCGCTTGTCCAACACATCTGGAAAGCATCTGTTTGGGAAAGGCTGTTACAGTTTTTTGGAATGAACAGGCACTAGATGAGAAGGAGCAATTAAGGTTGTAGGGAGAGCGAGGGTAATTCAAACACAGTGTTCCTGACTGTATTTGAGCAATGTTAGAATAGTTACCCTTCTTGTTTTGCTTCTGGACTTTTCAGAGATATCTAGTTGGCCACTTATTAGAAACAGTGTTCTGGTAAATGGGGAGCAAGGAGATTGGTTCCTTTTGGTGCTCACCTAAAGGATTGTGGGGGGTCACCTTAGATGAACAAATGCATGATCTAACCTGTTTTATAGTGTGAAGGTAGCAGCCATTTAATCAAACTCTTGTTGAAAGAGACAAGGGTGCTCTCTGATTTGTATTAAAAGACCATCTTCTCAGAGATCTATTTCTGCTCTATTTCTGCCTTGATACAAAACAGGGGAAGTATTATTACATTGCAAGCTTAGGGATAGGCTCTCTCCTCTTGATCTGTTGCTCTACGAGCTGTTTTGATTGAAAAATAGGCTCCTGATGCTTAGTACCACAGATAAAAAGCTGAAATGTAGTATAAAACTAAATAGGAACATACTGATGGCTATTTGGTATGTTTTTCTCTGTGAAAACAGAAGGTGATGGATATTTTGTGGTAGTTCGCAGTGATTGAATTCCTAAATGGTTAACATAGCTTTACCTTCGCTTCTCTCAGCCGTTTCTTGTATCCTGGAAAACATTGGGCAGTTCTCGATCTCTTTGGAGAATCCGGAGAATCGAATATTTCTGGCAGCAAGGATGGAAAATATGAATTATTAACCACCATAAATGAAACCATTGCAGAGGAGATAAAGGACCTGATGACCAATAGTAAGATAAGCCAGTGGATTCGTTGCATAGCTTTGGTGCTTCTGATTTCCATTTTTTCCATCAAAAATATTAGGCATATAAAACTTTTTGGGTCTGAGTTCAGTTCCCAAAATGTAATATTGTATTATTAAATCATAGTTGGTTTGACTTGCATGCTGGTTTAAAAGTGTGAACCCTTTAAGTCTTGATTTGAAAATGCTTAGCATAACAGCATTTTTCAAAGGCTTCTTTAATGGGATTCTTAGATATATATAGGACAGCTCTGATCTTTTGTACAGCAGTAATTCCCAACACACAGTAATATTCAACAGTATAAAGATTAATTTGTGCAAGTTGGAACAGGTGAAGAATACGCTAGCTAATTTCTTTTTTTTTTTGATTGTAGCTGAAGTAAAGGGGCAGCAGACAGAAACATTGCTGGCTGGATCTCTAGCTAAAGCACTTTGCTGTATCCTTTTGAAAATCAACATTTCTCAAAAATGACATTGCATTTGTGTATACACCTGTGCTGAGACTCAGGACCTTAAGGGCTGACATGGCTCAGACCACCTTTCCTTCTCAACCTTCTTTTAATTTGTATTGGTTTTTCAGAACTGCTGATTTTATTACTATTGTTTTACGTAGGGCAGTTTTTATTCTTTTTTGGTTCTCAGCTCCTCTGTGAGGGCAAGCAGTGCATTAATGAAGTACACAGATTCAAATCCTGTTATAACTATATTTTCATTACATTCTACTTGGTTGTGCCAAGTAAAGTACTTTCCAAATTATTCCTGAATTTCCTGTGCTTCAGATATTCACAGGATAACAAAAGAGAGTAAAGGTATGTTGCCGGATATTTTTTGAAATTTGCAATTAAGGGTTTGTATAGCTAAAGAAAGAGAGGGAAAATTGGTGTATGATGCAAAGGGTTGTTCCATATGTTATTACTTCAGCTTTATTCTGAATTCAATATGTTTGAATTTTATTTGTTTTCTATGGAAAGAGGATCCATATTTTAGCTTGTGCAAATTTGCATTCAATGGTAGCAGTAAAATACGATTTAAATCATGGTTTAATGAACAAGCCATTGTAGCTTGGTTTGCACATGAGCCATAAGGGGTAGATTTAGATATTATGCTATTTCAGAAGTAAACTATATTATCTGTGAACTAGTCCCATGACTGTAAAATTTTGACTCATGCTTTCTCTCTTTTTTTTCACCTCCTGTTCAATATGTAGCCAGCCAGGAAATAAAGTCCAGGATTTTGGTAAGATTTTTAAAAATTTCCTTACATATGTTGAAGCCAGATAGACTCTGCTAAGTACAGGACCTAAATCAAGAAATTCCCATTTCTTTTCCAGGTCATAAAAGCTGCTGAAGATAGTGCATTGCAATATATGAACTTCATGAATGTGATCTTTGCAGCCCAGAAACGGGTAACAATCAGTTTTATTACAAGATCTGTAGGTCTGTAAACACCTTATTTGCATTAATACTGCTTTCTCTTTGGATGAACCTAATTCTCCCTCTTTTTTTTTCCCCAGAATATTTTGATTGATGCCTGCGTGTTGGACTCTGATTCAGGACTTTTGCAGCAGGTACAGTGTTAATTTTTATTCTTGCTTATCCATCAGTTCTTGTGGACACACTGGAAGCTGTGTGTGAGAGGCAGCTTAGATCACGAGATTAGGTTGCTTTATGATGTCATAAGTGCCCTGGAAAAGCTATGGTTGACACTGTGGGAAGGCATCTTTGTGTCCTCCAGGAGGGGTGGACTGGCACCTATCTATTGTAGCCAGGCTGGCCATTGGCAATAAATTATGAGGACTGTTGTCAAAACATCTGCAGAGCATCAGGCTACCTAAACCTGGTCGATACTGGCAGAATGTTCCAACAAGAGTCTTTCCCAATTCCATCTGGTAGAGGCCTGGCAAAGGAAGTAAGTAAGAACCACATGGATTTCTAGAAAAATCTTTATTGCTCATTGGGTAATGTAACAGAATCTTGAAAGGGAAGTTCTCCAGGTCAACTTATACCTAGCGTAACTAAGTCAGAGTAACTCTGAGTCTCTGTCTCACACTTCCCCTCTCCCCCTGACTAAAGAATCTTTTCCTTTATGGTCCAAGTTCCTCCTGTAAGAGTTTTGCTCCCACTTCCGTGTTCCCAGGGTTTATTCCATCACAACTGTGGCCCTTCTGCAGGCTAAGCAGATGCCCCACCACTGAGCTCCAGATGTGGTTTTGGTCTTTGGTGGGAGTGTTGTTTTCTGCTAAAAAAGAGGATAATATGCTTTCTAGGCATGTGATATTACTGGCGGTATCTACTTGAAAATTCCCTACAAGCCCTCTCTTCTGCAGTATTTGCTGGTGAGTTCTGTTTTTCTAGCCACTTTAGAACCTACTCTGGCTTAGCCTGTTTGATTAAGAAGCCTGTGTAAATTCTGCCAAACCCTTAATGTCAGGTTTAAGCCACATTATAAAAAAAAATGAGGCCTTTTAATAACAGGGGCTACCAAACTCCTTGATTTTTGACTACCATAGACTATAACATGGCTCTCCTTCTACAAAGCTTCGCCTTGAGTAATAGTATTCTTTTTTTAAACATTACAGTGGGTTTATCTGCCTGATCAAGAACAGAGATCCCAGCTGATCCTCCCACCCCCTGTTCATGTTGACTACCGTGCTGCCTGCTTCTGTCACAGGAATCTCATTGAAATTGGTTACGTCTGCTCAGTGTGTTTGTCAAGTAAGGTTTAACCAAACGGCTTTCTCAGGTTTTGGCTTGATCTCTGTGATCTTAAGGCCACTGTTCTGAATGTCTTCTTTTTCTCTTTTTTCCAGTCTTCTGCACCTTCAGTCCCATTTGCACCACTTGTGAGTAAGTATCCTTGAGAAATCCTTTTGTAATTGATCAAACACTGCCTGTTCTGAAATCACTGTTTCAAAATGAAAGCAAGGTTCTCCTGAATAGAGAGATACAGAAATATATGGACTGTATTTGCAGAAACACTGAAATCTTCGTCCCAACTCACTGCCTTTTCCTGTTGTCTCTTGTCCCTTGATTTTACCAACCCTTCTGTCTGGCTGTGGAATTCTGGGAGTTGAAGTCCACATGTCTTAAAGTGGCCAAGTTTGAGAAACACTGGTCTAGATCTTCCCTTCCCTTCCCTTCCCTTCCCTTCCCTTCCCTTCCCTTCCCTTCCCTTCCCTTCCCTTCCCTTCCCTTCCCTTCCCTTCCCTTCCCTTCCCTTCCCTTCCCTTCCCTTCCCTTCCCTTCCCTTCCCTTCCCTTCCCTTCCCTTCCCTTCCCTTCCCTTCCCTTCCCTTCCCTTCCCTTCCCTTCCCTTCCCTTCCCTTCCCTTCCCTTCCCTTCCCTTCTTGCAGTATCCACCACCTACTAAATCTTTGCCCAAAATTCTAGCAGCTCTGTGCAGCTTTGAAATTTGGTATGCGCATTTGTACATTTTGTATATGGAGAAATATACAAATACATGCTAATGTGGCTTAGTTGGGCCAATGGTTGTAGTGTTACCTTAGCAACTCCTAAATGCTGAACTTTTATTGCTTGTTGGAGCAGACAGAATACATCAAGCCCTGGTTGAGAGCCACTTTTTCTGACTGTTCAAATTCATTCCAGGACTGCTTTCAAGATTTCGCTGCCAGCTGTCATGAAATCTAAGAAAAAGAAGCTGAAAGTAGCTATGTAGCTACATGATCCATTGCTGTTGTTTCCTGCATGGAATCCTGTATCCCAGATTGTAACTATAAAGCTACAAAAATGGGGTGCCAGAAACCAAAATGTATATCGGAATGAACAACAAAGGGCTAATTATGTCAAACCAGTGCATAAATTGTCTAGAACACTGTCTCGGTTCTAAAGGGTTATAAAATCAGGGTGTTTCATCTGCCACTGGCTCGAACCAACGCCTGAAATCCGAAGAGGAGGAAATAAAGCAAAGATGGTATGTAAAATTCAGCTCGTGTATCATACATAGAGAGATCAAAGTGATTGAAGTCTTGACCCCTTAATTCCAAACAAAGCCCCTTTTATTTAAGTAAAAATCTTAAAGGACTGAAATTTCAGGGCTCCCGGGCTGGTCCTGCAGAAGCTCTCTTGGATTCACAGAAACGGTCTGATTTAGAGACGCGTTAGGGTCAGAATTGCTGTAAGCTACGTTTTTCAATATGGTTAATAGCAGGTCTAAAAGATTTCCATTTCCCCTTTTTGATAGCAATAACTGCATCTGTTTTAAGAGTATCTCAGTTTCTTGTTTTTGGCTAGATTTATGTTAACCCAAAGCAACACGGTTTATTCCAATGGGATTCTCAAGACTCCTTAATAATCGTGGTAGTAAAAACAGCCTGCAGGCTTCTCTCTTAGGGATAGTGAAGATCTCAGTAATAATGCCTTCCATGTGGGCAAATCTGCTCAAAACAGGTTGGTTGATTTTGAGAGGAAGCAAGAGTTCATCTTCCATCTTGGTTTTCACGCAAGCAACTTTAACATGCGTTTTATTCTGTCTCTCCATTGGCATATCTCTTTAGCATGAACATCAGCCCAGCCAAAGCACCATTCATTCCATCCTTTAAATATTGTGACCCTTTTTTGAACCAAAATATAAAGACTTTCTCTCTTATTCGGGGGTCCCTTACTTCCTAGAAATAATTTAATTTGTTTAATTTATTGAGATACCTGTTTTATACAAAACATTTTACTGTTGGCTAGTTGGATGCTGTGATTGTTTAACAGTCTTTTCCATTGCTCCTTAATAAATGTTCCTAAGAAGAGAGAAAAACTTTCAGTGCTCTATTCTTTATGAAATCTAACTCAACTGCAAATCATATGTTAAGTTCATAAAATTCATTAACATCCAATAAATGCCAGGAAAAAGAGGCTGAACTGTACAAGTCGGTTTCGGAATTAGTTAATTCATCATTTTTAGTCATTATAAAAGGAAGAGCAAGATCAGTGGTTGGTGTACAAATGACGAAGCAGCTTCAGAAATTAGTCAAGTTATTCCAGATTGTGAAAAGGACTAGCTCTGAAGAGGACTTTGGGATTCTTTGGGGGACAAGGGGTGGCCCATTACTGACCTTCGCTCTCAGGACTAATTTCTTTGTTACATGTAGATCAAACTGCCTTTCCATTTCTCAATTTTTCTCAGTGTGCCCAAGTCCTCAATTTCAAGTGTCTTTAGCCATCATAGTAATAAGAAATACTTGGACTTGATCTTGGAACTGGAAAATTGGTCCAAGAAGGATACCCCTTGAAAAACCAGCCCTGGTCAAGACTAGCTGCTGTGCCTTGCAGATCATTTAATTCATTAACGATCTGAAAGGGGAAACCATTCAACCAGTTTCGTAGTTACAAAATCCTCCTTTCTTGCTTGCCACCAATTCTGTGGTAGACATTAGCCCATGACCCACTTGTATTATTCTGTTGAGTAAGAGCATCTTCTTGATTTGCCCTCTTTTGACCTGAGCTCTTGTCTTTGCGTGTTGCTAACAGAATTCTATATATTGCTAACTCAGCTTTCAGCTGGCCTTGCAAGATGGGTTGTGCTCAAGGCTGAGCACATGGGGTTTAGTTTTCAATTTCAGATGTTCATTCCTTTCTGGGCAGCCTTGTGTGACCCAGGAGCGGTGGGCTGGTTCTTGGTTCTTGACTGCAAATTCTTGCCTTGCAGAGAGTTGTACCTGTTGGTCGGTAGAATGTCTGGGGAATAAGAGCTGGGGGTCTGCCGGTTAAGAAGAACACAGTTTGCACAACATACATGACCTGATTCCTGAGTTCACCCCATTTTCTGGATTGCACAGTCCATTGAATGGGCTGTGTTCAAATGTGCTACCCATCCCCCCCACCCTAAACTCACCAAGCTTAAAAAATAACTAAGTTTGCAAGGTGTGTAAATGGAGCTGCAGGGTTTTTAACAGACCTGCTTAAGCCTGTTGTTGAATATAGTCAAGCATGTTATAAACCTCTTTGATTAAATGCTTTTAGATGACTAGATTAGATGCTTTTCGGATGACTTAGATGGCAATCTCCATGTAACTATTTGGGAGTACGTTCCATTGACCTCAGTCTGTCTTCAGAGTAAACATGCATAGGATTGCATGACTTCCCACATCATAATACAGCTTGTTGAGTTTGCACTTTCTACTTCCTGCGCTGTATGAGCCCAGATCTCTTTACCACTGTTTCATGGTTTTGGTCAATACTGTACGACCTTCTGAATAAACTACACAGCACACTGAGTTGTAAATCGTGGTTTACAAACCACAGTGGGTGGCGTCACCAAACCCAACTCAGTACCGAACCAACAAGCAAGGTTATGGCTAAGGGCAATGCGTGAACTCAGCGTTAGTTCTTTTAAACGGTAACCTTTTAAAGCTCCAGTGGTAGGGCAAAACTTACTTGGGCAAGTTTTGGAGTACAAGATGCAGGAAGCATCCGGCCAGCAGTGGTGAAGAAGGTGGTGTCTGGTCTGGCACTCAGCCTGGGGTCAAGATTTCTCCAGCTGCTCTTACTTGAATGCAGAGGAGAAGGCTGAATACTGAACAGCGTTCTCCTGGAATCTCTTTCCGTGGCCATGGGTGACCCTCTCCTGAATGTCACCCCGGGTGCTAATTTCTTGATCATACGCAGGCAAAACTGTCTTTTCTCCTCCTCAAGTTCTCGCAGTCGACTCCGCTTCTGTTGTTCCAGTTTCTTCACCATCTGTGGAAGAAGGAAAGAGGAAGAAAGGCAGAGAGTGTGCCCTCAGCTAAGGAGCTCTCTCCTGTTTCAGGTAAAAGGAAATGTTGACTGTTGGGATCTAGACGTCAAGAAATCAGAGGCTGTAGGTATTCCTGCAGCTCAGGGTTTCTCAACCTTGGCAGCTTTCAGATGGGGGGACTTCAACTCCCAGAATTCCTTTGCTGGCTGGGGAATTCTGGGGGTTGAAGTCTCCCCATCTGAAAGTTGTCAAGGCTGAGAAACCTTGCTGTAAATTAAAGAAGAAGGAGGACATTTAGCATGAGATGTAATTAGAGATAGACTGCTGGATTGTTTGTGTTATCTTGGCATAGCTTTTTCACGCCCAATTGTTTTCACAAGCCATGGCAACAGTAAACATACTTTTATGGGGGTACAAAAAGCTAAACGAGATTTTAAAATCCATGAACTGGAGGAATGCTGTCTTGCAGCCCGAGGAATGAAAATGGCGCATTTCTGAGTCGTCATGTTTGGTCAGCTGTTGTTGGCAGATCCTCTGGTTTTTGAAAAACATGACTGAAATTCTGCCAGCCTCAAATCTGTTGCCACCAGCTAGCCAGCCTGTGGCACACAGATTGGAGCTGAGGACTTAGGAACAGCAAGACCCAAATTCATGTCTTCCTTTGACCACTGACTTGACTTTCTCTCATCCCAGCCTAGCCAGCATGGTTGGGAGATTAAAATGTATATGACTTAAGTTCTTTAGGCCAACGTTGGCATATAAATAGAATGAAGAAATAATGTACTTGATATTTCACACACATGCGCTGCAGGAAGGACAGTGAAGTGGGTCGTCTTACCTTTGCGAATTCCTTCTGCTCCTTGATAATCTTATTCTTCACTTGCTGAGGCACCGTCATCAGATCTGCAAGGCAAAGGGAGTAGAAAGAATCATTCTTATATAAAAACATCAAAGAGATTTTGGGATCACCATCGGTGGCCATTTTTCCTTGATTGAACCACTGTAATTGCCCCACTGGAGTCCCACAGTGCTAAAATCTTGGAATGGGGTAGAAAATAGATGTTTCTCTTCTCTTGGAATGGCCGGGATCAGAGTGATCTGCTGGCAGATAAAGACTGTGCTTTCAGCTGGGGGCACAGGCAAGAGGATATCCTGGTTTGCTGGCCGAAGGCAGCTGGATTAATTCCCACCCGCTGTGCATCAGCTAAACATTGACTAAGGGCTTCAAAGGAGGTCTGACTAGTGAACCTTAATCTTTCAGAAGAAAGCTCCAATTACTGTATGCCCAGCTTCATCCCCACTTTGTCAGGAGTCGGGCGGCATATAAATTTAATGTTATCATTATCATTGCGCAGAAAATATTTTTCAATATTGTCCTGAACTGGCTATGCCAGGTACGAGTTTATGTCCACGGATGTGCTTTTGTTCTGTGGTTTCGCTGAGATTCAGACCAATCCAAATTAACTAAGGGTTCATGTCCACTTGCTGGGCATTCCAGTAGAGCTTTGATACAGCAATTTTCGGCTACCAGATTTGCAGTTAGAGCGGTCTTAGGAATGTCTATTCAGAAATCCAAACCTGAATGCAGTTCTCCTAGATAAATAGAAATGATTATAGCCTGAAGAAGGAGAAACTTTCATTCTGTGTAATCCCCAGGAGCTCCTTGTGGGCCAATCTGTTTGCTTGGCTGCCGTTTACATATGTATTGGGGTGTTACTGTTATTTTGCTATTTTATGTTTTTAATGGCTGTTCACCACCCAGAGTCATGATGTTGAGATGAGCCGCATATAAATTGAAATAGATGAATAAATAAGCGCCAAAGGATTTGGGGGACCTGCTTTCGATCGTTTCTCACCAATGTCCTTTGCAGCAGACAGTGAAGAGGTGGATTGATTTTTAAGCGGCAGGAGCAGCTGGCAAGGAGAAAATACAGAGAGTGGGTTGGAGTTAAATGTCATGGCTGTGGCTGATGGGAACTGTCATCCAGTACATCTGGAGAATGTCAGAAGCTGGAATCTAGATTATAGATGCACAATGTTTGATTTGGGAAAGAGAAGATTGTAAACTTGGCATGGGCAGCCAAGCCATCTGTCACGGCTGAAAGAAATGCAAGCATATCTTGATGACAGGCGTCAAGCAAAATCTTCATTTATTTTTTTTTTTTGCAGCAAATCCAGAATAGTGCTCCATTTTTGGGGGGGGGCAGGATTTATCTTGCAGTGTTTCTGAAGTGTGGATTTGTGATTGTGCATGCACCCCAGCTGCACCTAGAGTTTCATAAGTGCCCCTTCCGCGATCTGGCCCTGCCAGCTTCCCAGCTCGCCTTTGCAAGCGGGAACACTCCAACTCCTGGGGCGAAGGTGGCCCTTTATAGGCGCGAGCCTCTGCGAAACGAATGATGGGAGTTGTAGGGCAGCCTGAATCTGGAACGTACCATTCCCACAGGGCGGGGGGATAGTTACAAGAAAGGGCCTCCTCTGTGTTCCTCTCTACCGCTCCCACCGAAGGCGCGCGCCTTTTTCTCTCCTTAGCTTCCGTTCGCAACGCAGCGGGACACTTCGGGCTTCTTTTTTTCCTTCGGCAGTCACGCAAGCCTTTCGCGCTCCCTCAGAGGCGACCTGGTTCCTCCCGGCCATCTCCATAGCAACCGAGGGAGGCGGTGGGCAAGATGGCGGCGGCGGCGGCGGCTCGTCCGGCAGGGCCCGTCTTAGCCTCGCCATGATCCTCCGGCGGCTCCTTTGGGGGCTGTTGCTGCTGTTTAGGGCTGGGGCCCAGGATGGGGACCACGGTGGGTGGGGAAGGATTGAGGGGGGGCCCGAGCTGTGGGGCAGGCAGAAGCCCAACAGGTGCCGCTTTAGGCCGCCATCGCGTTTTCGTGATTTAGTTCTGCCTGCCCCACAGCTGTGAAAAATACAGATTTTTTTTTCCTTTTTAAATGACTAACCTCATAGTCAGGCTGACACAATCCGTTTGACCTGGTTGCTGAATGAACCCGTGTTCTGCGTTTGCACAATGCAATATTTTCCGAGCTACCCAGAGGGGCAGAGTTGGTATAACATGCTGAGCCCCAAAAGAAGAAAAAAAACTAACACTATCCAAGTTTAGCTTGTGCTGTCCTGGGCAAGCCTCTTAGGGGGACGTGGTTAGGAGAGTTTCGAAATGTGCTGTTTTTTAATTTCCCTCGATTGGGTTTTTCTGCCTCATGTTGTCCTTGGGGGACAACAGCACCCATCCAAAGCCTTCAAAAAAGTGTAGCCAGTTGTGCAGGTTTAGCTCCCCTAACTCCATTGTTTGCAGCTCAGAGTGATTGCACAACACACGATCTCCAAAGTGCTCTTATGCTGCCATATATTTCCTTAACTTTTACTGATGATCCTAATTGTAAGCTGAAGGAGTTCTTGAAGAAATTGACAAAGACCTTTAATCTCAGAGGAGTGTAAAACAGAATCTTTAGGGAGAAAATGTTTCCCAAAGGTTTATGTTTGCTGAGGGATAACACTAATACAAAAAATGGTACTGATTTGTGTGTTTAGATTTCCAGCCTTCGCTTATCCACATGTCTGGGACAATTGTCACAGCTTCGTTGACCAACAGTCAGGCAGATATTTTCTCTCTTGCTGTAGCAGACAATGAAACTGGTAAGGATCCTTCAAAACCGTTTTGGGGATGGCCCCAGGGAGCTCTGGAATTCCAGAGAGCCTATGGAGGAAATTACTTTCTCTTTTGCAAAATGAATCTTCCTAGCAGGAATGATGCTTGAGAGATGATAATACATCAGATCTATTGTTTTCTGCTCTCTTTTAGGATCATTGCCTCTTTCAGATTGTAGTGGTAGAAACAGAACAGATGACTGGAGCTTGCAAGTCGTGCATCAAAGGGTTAGTAGAAAGAATGATTTCCTCTTTCCAGTGCCAGTGAAAGGTCTTAGATCAACTTCTTAAGTACCTCGTGGGATTCTCCTTCCAGCAATTCTTGAACTAGATTCTTGCCTTTGGTTGATTGCCTTAGGAGTTGCGATAGTTCCCCCCTGCTCCTCCGTAGGGGAAATCAATGTCCTGTAAATGAATATATAGCTAACAATCACTTGCAGAATGTTGAGCATTTCCTTGACCATCGCAGTAAATGGAGGAGTGAGATCCACATAAAATATTGCTGTTTTATCCCTTCCATTGGCTTGACGTTGGCCTGGTGTTCATGGTTATTTCATAATTGCTAAAGCTTTCTCTGTTAATTGCCAACTGTCATACTCTGTATTTCAGAATGTCTCCAGGGTGACAGTGTCCTTGACCAGGCACCTGCAACTGTGTGTCTCAAACGTCACTGATTGCTGTGTGGAGGCACTGTGCTTGCTTCAAACTTTGCAGGTCTCAGCTTGTCAAGGTGAAAAGGTGGTGGCCCGCCTTTTAATCCAAGCAGAAATATATGCTAATACATCTTCAGGAAACACGACTGGAAACACAGAAGGTATTTGATTCCTTCTAGCTGTATGTGGATATTGAGAACTTGTTCACGGGCCTCACACCGCAGCTGGGATCTGGAGAGGTCATGGTGATTTCAGTTTTTGTTGCATCATCTTGCCCAGATTCTTTCAGAAATGATGTCTTGCATGAGTGAAAGAAAAGTGGTCTTTAACATGGATTTATATAATCAATCTATATCACTGCCCAGTTCACAAATTGGAACTCTGGACAGCTAAAGTGGGTTTAAAAAGCAGTATGGTTCCAGTTAAAATGAATGAGACGTTTGGGAATGTCTGAGCCTCCTTCAGCCAGAAACTCACGTCCACCTTTAGATGTCTTCAGCATAATGTGTGCATTCAACCAGCAAACTGCCTCCAGGTGGGAGGCATGTTTGCATGCATAAGGAGGCTTCAATTGTTGAGAAGGGAGGCACTGAAAGAAAAAGGCATTTCTTGAGATTAGCCCATCAATCCTCATTTTTTCTTCTTTAACAGGGAATGCAACGGTGATCCCCAATCAAGTGTTTCACCCCTTGGGCTCCTGTCCCTGCAATCTTACTGGAGGAGCATGTGATGTTCGGTGCTGTTGTGATCTGGTACTAATTCTGTCTTTTCATTTGTGTAGCCCCAGAAAGCTCTGACATTTCTGAAACAATGACCCACTATTTTAACTACAGTTGCTTCTTTGGGATATTCCTTAAACTGAAGGATTTAATAATTGATTATATGAAAAAGCTAATTGATGGAAAAGCTGGGGTGAGCTTTCTGGATTAGGAACACCAGAGGCCTCCTCCCATGTGTCTTGCTTACCACTTGCTTTTATGAAGGAGTAACAGAGGAAGCTTCCTTAGACCAAGTTCAACTTTTTGTCTGGCCTAGCACCGGCTGCTCTGACTGGCAAAAGTGTTTCTTATCCCCCCTGCTCAGTTCTTCTAAATAGAGAGGATGAGATTGAATCTTCTGCAGGTCAAGTAGGCTCTGCGCTAGTTGACAGTCGTTCCCCTAAGATTTGCCCGTGATGCTACTCAGTCTTGTTAGAACGGCATCAGGCTGATGCCAGCTCTTCCTTCTCTTTCAAGGACTGTACCCCAGAGATGAAGCAGCTTTTTGAGGGCTCGTGTTTTGAAGGGGTGTTTGGCGGGGACGTCAATCCACCTTTTGACCAACTGTGTTCTGTCAAATCAGGAAGCTTGGCCCCTGACTGGTTCCCTTTCTTATGCGTGCAGTCTTCCCTTAATAATTCACCTTTTCTTGGGTACTTCTATGATGGTTCTACGTAAGTATGGAAACTCCTCAGAGATTTAGCATGCGTGGGGCTGTAAAATAAGCATTAGCTAAGTGTGAAGTCTATAACTATAGGGCACGTGTTTTGTCTGAGTGCATGTTGCATATTATTCCACCTTGTGTGATGCATGAAAGAGCTAGTTGCACCAGTAACGCGCCCTTCATATGTGTTGGACTGCAACTGTGTAAGTGTGAGAAAAAGATGAAGTGTTCTGCTTGTTTGCTTTTTCCCCAAGGCAATGCTATTGGTGAAGTCTGAACTAATGATCTAGAGCAGTGTTTCTCAACCTTGGCCACTTGAAGACGAGTGGACTTCAACTCCCAGAATTGCTCCCAGAATGCTGGCTGGGGAATTCTGAGAGTTGAAGTCCACTCGTCTTCAAGTGGCCAAGGTTGAGAAACACTGCTCTAGAGTCTGGCTTTAAGTTGGGGAAAGACAACCATGGTTCTTAGATGGTGCTGCCAAAATGTGATGGCAAAATGGTTACATCTCAGTATGTATTGTGTCAGTCTGTTTTGGGGGCAAGGCTGGGAATCATAGTACCCCCATCTGCTCTAATCATCGTATAAATAGTTCTTTAAATTTTATTTGCAGTTCTTCATTCCAAGCCTCTTCCTTTAAGCTTCCATTGCAAACTGTTCCAGGAAAACTATCCAACGGTTACAGGCAAGGGGATCCTATCCTGACTGTTCATAATGACTATTTTACAGTTCCACAGGTAATGGCAATCCTCTGGTTTCTTTTTCTCTACATTAAATTGTTGTTGTTGTTGTTTTGGAGTGGGGAAAAGGGGATTAGGCAAAAATAAACCTGATATCCTATTCTTCTTGTGTAATCCAGTCATTCATAGCTGGACAGTGTGCAAGAAATGCCCCCGTTTCCTTCCTTCGGAATTTTGAAGCTGAATGTGTTGCTACTTACAAGGAGGCAGGGGGCGGTGCCTTAGACATAGTGATAAACAGCGGTGTTGGAGGTACGTGGTTTCGGCTGCAAATGATGGAGCTGTTAGTCTTTTCATGCAAATCGTTTTGATGGCGCTTGCCTGAATGCAGTAGTTGCCTTTGCTGAAGTAAGGCAAATATCAGATGTATTAACATTAGATCTTCCGCTTAATGGAAGATTTAATCCCCTCGGGTTTTTTTCCTTGCCAGATGACATCAAAGCAGAGGTGACCTCTGAGAACCAAAGCTCTGTCTTGGCCAGTGGTGCAGGTAAAGGTGAACATACATGGAATGAGATTTTTATATATAGTTATAATCAGTCATTTGAAAAGTTCTAGTAAAAACCCGCAGATCCTATATGAGCGCTTCCCTGTGTTCAGAATGCAGAAATGTGAGCTTTGCCGAAGATTACATCATCACGTGGGAAGGCAAAAGAATAAAAGGATTGAAGATCAAAGTCCTTTATGGGGTGATCTGTCCAGAAGGTACCGTTATATTTCTTTTAGTCCAAATTTTCTTGTTTACAATATTTGTTTTTCAGCAAATGAAACATTACCAATGTAATTTGGAATCAATTGTCATAGCTGCTTTTTTTAAATATTTGCTCTGAAGTATCCTTGCCTGTAGTTCATAAAAATCACAGATGAAATCTATTCAGCTTGAGAGTGTCTGTCTTTAAATAGAGAAGCAGAAAAGAGCATTTAATGGGAAAACGTGCTATTATCAAAACTCAGGTAATATTGCTTGGATTCATAGTGCTCCCTGCCATAATGTTTGATTCTGGCTTAGTGTGATGCAGGAACCCAGTGATGATGGTTGAAGAAACAGTGGCTAGAACAAACCGTTGCTGCCTGTAATATGTTAAGCCAGCCAATGCATCTAAAAACAGTTGGATAAAAGTGGTGGTCTTCCCTTTTACAAAAGAATATTTGTCTTTGTCAGAGACGATAACGCAGAAATTCACCGTCACATTTGTGAGCGCAAACGTTACAAGCATGGAGGAATTCTCGGGGAATCCAGGTGATGTGACTTTTTGGTGCAGAAGACACTCAACGGAGTATTGATGGCCAACAGTGGTGATGCTTCGGTTTCTTTTTGTTCATGCAATATGTTTGGCAAGGGGTTGCATTTGGGAGCTGGGCTGTGTGGCTAACCCCTGATTGTTTGGCTGACACCCAGGGAAAAAACCTTCTCTGTTGATAACTCGCCAAGAGTTTTTTCTTGACAACTCCTTGGAGGAAAAGGGTGTGGTGTGCGTAGCAGCTTGACCAGTTCTAGAATATTTAATAAGAATGCCCCATTCTTGCGGACAATGAAGGAGGAGATGTGTTGGTTTGGGACAAGTTCTAGCAGAATGAGGACAGAATGTGAGAGCCTTTGAGCCTTAACAAAGCAGATCCATATCTACTCCAACTTTTGTCTCCAACCTTGTTCGAACTCTAAGTTACTTCACCACTGGCCCCGTTCTGTGGCTCCAAGGGATGGTGTGCAAAAAATCTGCTAAATAGCATTTGGGAGATTATTAAGTCTAGCAAGACTGATACTGTTATTCTGCAATATTGTTTACTGCGTATATTTGAATCCTCAGGCAAAATCTTTTGTCTGCTACCCAGGTTATCAAGTTGGCAAGCCAGTTAGAGCAGCAAACCTGAGTTCTTTGGATCCTGTTACCACTTTAAAACTTTGGAAGCCTGGTACTACTTTTTGATAAAAAATACTATAGAATTGCATGAGAAACAAAATGATGTCAGACATCCATTTATTACTGTAACATTCATTCGGGGCTTCGCTTGTATTTGTATGGAGGGGGGAGTAAAAGCGATTGGGGTTGTATTTTGCCAAATTAAACTTATGAATATATTCTGTGCTTATTTTATCTATGGCAAATACATTGTTCCTATCCTTAGGAACAAGACCCAAAAACATTAATATTATCTTGCATGTTTGCTTTCCTGTGAATGGCTGCAGCGGCGAAATATTGAAAAGCCTAATATTAAAAACCTTTCCTAAAAGATTTGACTTGTATGATGTCTGAGAGGGGAGGAAGAATCAGTAGCTGAGGGTCCTTCTGTTTAAATACACTGGAATAAGAGTTTGGGGACCAAAATTCTCAAGCAGGTGTCTTCTTACTTAGATGGCAAGAACTTGTGTTCGTCAGGAAATGTGACACCACTTTTGTTTGGATTCGGTTCCATTTCTGGATGCATTGTAGAGGTGAATCTTACAGACAGCTGCGCGCAGTTGAGGTGAGATGAAATTGGTTTCTTCTCTCCCCCTCCTTAATTTTGAAACAGGGTAGAAACTCTCATCTTACACTGAACTAAAGGAAATTTAACTGGTTATTTCCATATTGATTTCTGAAAGCTGGCGTGTCTTTTTTTTTATATTACAAATAATATAAAATAAGCTATCTGTTAGGAGGGGAAAAAAGCAACCAACCCATTTATATTGCATGCCTCTTTCTTCCTAGAGAGGATATTGCCGGAAGACTTAATTCCTTGGTGCAAGTGAGCCATGTTGGAAAAAGAGGCAATGCCCATAAGAATATCTCAAATGATTGGGTGGAAATCATCCGTGAGTAGCAAGATTTAATAGCAACAAGTTAATTCCTGGTTGTTTAGCTTTTGTTTAAAAATATTACCATCCTCTTACAGTTTTTATTATGAAAGCCATGGTCTAGCTCATGGTTACTCAACCTTGGCAACTTTAAGAGGTATGGACTTCAACTCCCAGAATTCCCCAGTCAGCCATGCTGGCTGGGGGGATTCTGGGAGTTGAAGTCCACACCTCTTAAAATTGCCAAGGTTGAGAAACCCTGGTCTAGCTAATGGAAGAACCACAGGCTTAAAAGCTAATTGTACTTCTATATTAATCTATAGTCGGATGTTGATATTTTAAATAAGTTGAACTATTTTTTGGAAAGTGAAGTGAATTAAGCAATTCTACCTTTGTAAAACTCTATGCTAAACAACTTGTTTTTAAAAGGGGGATGTTGAGCGTTTTCTCTTTTAACGTTGAAAGAAAATGATGAATTGCTGAGCAGCTGGTTGGTTAACTTCTCAGCATATAGATTTTTGCCATTAACAGGTTTAAATGCAGTTTCCAGTACAAATGCAAGTGTTGGGAGTTTAAAAGGAATCTGTCTTGATGTTCCTGCCCACTTGAATATTCAGATTATCATTGCTGATGTGGGTGCAATAGAAGGGATTACACAAGAAGAGATACTTGGTGTGCAAATTAGGTATGTAAAATCTTATTTGCATTTGGCAGACTCAGATCTTCTCTTTACATTCTCAGTGGTTTCCTCCACGTTTAGGAAAAGATTCCTCATCGCTCTTCATATATGCCTCTGATTTCTTTCCGATTGAAACATAACTATTCCAAAATGGCTTGACCTGTTGCAATCAGAAGTATGTTCTATCCCGAGGAGGAATAAAGTCTCATTGAATTCTGAGATGGACACATATCACACAAATTGAGCTGTTTTCTATCGCATCACTGCCCTTTATTTTTGCTGCCATTCAGAATGACTGTTAGGAGAAATGCTTCTGTGTTGAGTACTGAAACTTTGTCGTGTCCATCAGGAATCCTAGTTGTCTTCTTTTATAATATTACTAAATTAAAAACATGGCTCTTCTTACGTAAGAATATTTACAAAAATCAGATATGTGACAGTGCATGGTTTTCTACTTTCTGGTTGCAGTTCCCATTTACAACAAAGACTTATCTCTCTGCTTTCAGTTTTTCAACAATAACTTGGCAAGTTCCATGTCCTCTGGCTTGTCAAGAGAAAGTGAGTTCCCTTCCCATCTCTGTTGCAGTGCAGTTTATTAAAGTACCTGCTCAGCCCCCAGTTCCAAAGACCAGGTAACTCTCTAATAGAGCTGTAAATCTATTAGAAGTTTCAGGGAAAGTATTAGGGAAACAGAGTATCTGATGTGCTAGAAAAATGGGGTAGATTTTGAGACTAAATAACTTGAAGCTACTTACACAAGCACTGGGGACTTACGTAGCAGTATAGGATCAATACAGAAGTTGCATTATATTTGGTATGGAGGAAGAATGATAGAGACGGAGAATAGGCAGATAAAATCTGCCAAGCGCAGTCTGAGGTATTTCCACAGAAGGATGAAGAAATAGTGATGGGGCAATTTCCATTGCTTGATTGCTCCCATCAAGCAGAGCATTGGGCTAGAGCCCAGTTTCTCAACCCTGGCAACTTTAAGATGGGTGGATTTTAACTCCCAGAATTCTCCAGCCAGCACAGCTGGCTGGGGAATTCTGGGAATTGAAGTCCACCCATCTTAAATCATCATGGCCAGAGACAAGTTCTTCCTCCAGGGTAAAGGCATGTTATTCCAAAGCTGGGATCCAAAGCACAACTGGCTGAGGAATTCTGGGAGTTAAAGTCCACCCATCTTAAAGTTGCCAAGGTTGAGAAACACTGGGCAAGAGGGAAAAATAATATGAATGCTGTATAAGAGAAACTTTCTGTGTCTTTAACTTTAAGCGATGAGCCATTTTTCTTTGCAGTTGTGGCACAGCAACTCTGCTTTGTCCTTAAAATTCTGTTTAAACTTTTTGCAGATTTCAAATTAACTACACAGAATACGACTGCAGGAGAAACGATGTTTGCTGGCCTCAACTTTTTTATCCCATGACACGCTACTACACCGGTAAATAAAGTGTCGTTCACCTGACATGCATTTCGGGTGCTTGATTTCCAGTTGACCACCAAATCATTTGGGTGGGTGGGGATCTAAGTAGGGAGATTTATTCATTAGAGGAATTTCCTTTTATATCTGCTCCGTTGGTAAACGTGGCCTGAGCATCACACTTGTTTAGACTGCGGCAAGAAATGGAGCTTTATTGAGGGATCCCAGCTTTGGAATAACATACCTTTACCCCGGAGGAAGGACTTGTCTCTGGCTGTGATGATTTATATACTGAGATACCCTCATTCTAGCAGAAGCTTGTCTGAATTGCGGCCTTATCCACTTCAGTGCCAAATCCGGGGCAGGCTCTTCTGAGGTTCATTGCGTTGTACTGTTCCTTAATTTTTGCTTCAAACTCCTTTTCAGGAGAACCGTATTCGCACACCCTTGCCAAAGGCCTGGTGCTGGTTTTTTTCATCCTCATGGCTGCTGTGCTGAGCGATCCTTGGAATGGAATCCTCCGCCTGTGGAACAAGCCCTGAGCCTTCCCGTCACCCAGAGCAAAGGGAGACCTCTTGATCGTGCTTTTCTGTATTTTTCTCACACACACGCACGCATTTTATGGAAAGAGAAAGCGCTGGGCATTTTCCCTAGGTGTATTTTCTTAGAGAGAAAGAAAGGAAAAAAAAGAATAAAAACACACATGGACAGAACTAGAACAGTGTTGCGATTTATTTGTTGTGATCATACCTCTTTATCAACATGTTTTTACTTTTTTTAGTATTTATGTACAGGGTTGTTTTTATAGTCTGATTTTAATTGATTAATTAACTATTTATATGGTATCATTTTTTAATGATTCTTGGGTCTTTGGTTTTAATTGTGAGTCACCCACAGTCACCCCTTGGGGGAGGTGGGGAGCATACAGATTTAATAAATAAGAAATAAGTGTTGTTCTTGATGCTTTAAAATAACAACCGCGGGAGTCTGGAAAGTCCAATGAACTAAGCAGATGCTCTGCCACTGATTCCGGGGCGGGGGAGGCGCGGTGCCTGTTTTCCGAGGGGTCCCGATTCCCGCGGCTCAGCCCGGCCGGGATTTCCAAGCCTTCCCCCAGCTGTTCGAAGGATCAATACAGCTGTTCCCCCAGCTGTTCGAAGGAATCGTCCGGGGCGGGGCCGCTCTGTAGCAGCACTTCCGGTACAGCGTGAACTCGTCTCTTCTCGGCGGCGTTACCATAGAGAAGCCAAGAGGCGGCGGGCCGCTCCTCGGCACCCGAGACCCAATCGCGAGCCCCCGTATTGAACACCGGAAGCCGCTCCGGCCTTCCCTCTCGCAGGCTCCGCCGAGGGGCCCTCGGAATCCGCCGGGGGAGTGCCGGTTGCCGCGCCGCGCCCTCCATGGCCTCCGGACGAGTCGCCCGCCCTCGGGACCGGCGTGGGAGAGCGGCGGCGGCGCGGCGGCGGCGCGGGCCGCGGTGACGCGCCGCCATGGGCTCCTTCTTCCGCGGCGAGACGATGTGTCTGGCGCAGCTCTTCCTGCAGGCGGGCTCGGCCTACGAGTGCCTCAGCGCCCTGGGCGAGCGCGGGCTGGCGCACTTCCGAGACGTGAGTGGCCCTCGGGGAGCCGGGCCGGGCCCGGGCCGGGCCGCGACGCCTGTCCCGAGCTGGCCCGGCGGGGGAGGCCGAGTCGCGCCGGGCAGATGGGTCTACGTGGGGCGGGGTGGGCGGCGGTCCCTCGCAGGCCCCCCCTTCTCTCGACGGGTCTGCCTGAGGGCCTCGGGCAGGCCGGGGGCGACTCCCCCGCTGCAAAAGGCGCCACGTCCGTATCCTGGCACCCCCCGAAGCTCTCGGGAATCCTGACCCTCGGCCACGGCTAAGTAAAATATGTGGAATAATGGCCGCCGCTCAGGAATTCTGGTCCTCGATCGCAATTAAAGAAATTATTGGAATAAAAAAAGGATGGGCCGCCTGGCTGGCCTTCAGCCTCGGGTGACAGAACCTGAGTGGGTGAGCCCGAGGGCTGACTCTCTCTCCGGTGGTTTTCCTGCTGGAGAGGCAGGAGGTAAACGTAATAAAACAGGCTCTGGATCGTGAAATTAAAATGTCCGACTAAACCAGTGTTTCTCAACCTTGGCCGCTGGAAGATGGGTGGGCTTCAACTCCCAGAATTCCCCAGCCAGCCTTGCTGGCTGGGGAATTCTGGGAGTTGAAGCCCACCCATCTTCCAGCGGCCAAGGTTGAGAAACACTGGACTAAACTGACCTTGAGGTAGATTGACCAGAGGCACAGTTTAAATACTTCTCGCTCTGCACCTGGATAATGTTGTATAACAGGCGTACATAATTATCAGCGTTTTTCTCCTGTATTTCTCTATGTGAAGAATGATATATTTTTCTCCTTCAAAGAAGCATTGCAAGTAGCTAGTAAAGGAGGCTCTTAAGCACAGATACGTATAGAGGAACAGCAGCCCTGTCGCTAAAACGGTAGTAAATAAGTTGTAGCTAAAGGTGTTTGGGTTAGGAAGTTACCTAGTTCCTCTATCTGGATTAATGTCACACGGTCAGAAGGGGAGATATTTCCTATTTTTACAGAGGCACTGATGCAGTTTAATTCGCTGTGTGCAGTACCCAGGCAGATGGCCTGGAACAAACACAGAACTGGAGCCTTTCTGAGAATTTCCTTTTTCCATATCTTTTAAAAGCTTTTTCACCCAGGTGGCTATAGAAGTAATTCTGGTTGGATTAAGGTTATTGAATCCAACTCTCTGATCAGTTCAGGAATCTAAGTTAAACAACCATGGAAGGTGGCTATATACAGCCTCTGCTTGAATATGCAGTATCTGGAAGGGGAGCAGGCTATATTGCTAGGGAATAGTTCCATTGTCAACTGTACATTTGAAACTGAGAATGGTACTGTAGTACAAATCCTCTCATACCTTTGTTGCTAGAAGTCAATTGTTAGATCACATGAAACACATATATCAGTGCAAATTATGAACTGGTTACCATTTTTTTTCATTTTGACTATAATTCTCAGCGCAGAGTGCAGCAAAAGGTCCCATAAATCCTGCTCTCAGGAAAATTACACATCAGCATGAGAGCTTGCAAGTAGCAATGTCCATATTTTGCTTTCCAAAGAAAATTCAGTCAGAAAATATAAACTAACTGGTCTTTATTGATAAAAATGCAAAAACTTCATAAAATACAAGTTGCATACAAAATATAGGAAATAACAAAGACTTCTTCTCCTCTTAGCTTCCAAGACTTATCCACAACAAAGCCTCTAGCTAAAAAATCACTCTCAGAGAAGAGGTAAACTACTTGGTTACTAGTTAAGACTACATAACCTATAAAACCTACATAGTTAACTTTACAAGACAAAATACTGAACAGGCTGGGCAGTTAGCCCTCCCGTTATATTGCCAGCATGACACCCTCCCACTGAATAACTAACATACACATTACAGTAGGTGGCAGTAAAAATCATAACAGAATCACAAGATACATTACTCAGAGAATTATCTCGACACCTGTTTTTGTATAGGGAACGGGATGACCTTCTTCCCATGAGAAAATCCTGATAGTCTGGGGAAGTAAATCCCAGTTTAAATAAGAAGGATTGAATTTTGGTGAAATATATGTAGGGTTAGGATTTAATACTGCTTATCAAGATCCAGAATATTACCTAGTGAGTTCCATGGAGCTGTAATGCACCAAGCCTCTGAAATGTATGATTTTATTCAAACATATGTTCTAGTTTTCTCAGTTTTTTTTTTAAGGAAGATTGCTTGTTGCATAATCTGATACTTAAAGGAAACATGATTTGCAGTTTGGACTTTTCTGCTTAATCCTGCTGTACTTTGTTCAGGTGTGATTACAATTAGGATCTAGAATGCCGCCTTGCTTATGGAAGTAGTTTAAGAGCCAGATGTTGTAGACTTCCTGTCTCATTTTTACACTTTGTCATTCAGAAGCCAACGTCTGTTTAGATTTCTGAGCAGAATAAGAAACAGTTTGTGATGAAAGATTGTTCACATATTAGATTTATGATGTGCCTATTAATATTGAATTGCTATTCAGTCTGTTGCTTTATGTTCCTGAAATTTCACAGATGTGTAAAATCCATTGGAACACCCTTATCTCTTGATCTTTTCAGGCAGATTAGCACTTTGAATGGATATAAATAACTTGAATTAACAGAATAAAAAAATCGTTATTCTGTAGTTGAGGAAAGCTAGTCATTACACTAATTCCAAACACAAGTCATAGTAATTGGAGGAAAAACAGTAGAATATTGAAATCTAATACGTTTATTATGATGTTAGGTATCTTGCTCTACAGTTTGCTTCATCAGATTTTTCTCACAGAAGTTATCAGTGGTGTTTAATGACAGTATAACTTTTTAATGGCATAATTCTTTCCTTCCCATTCTGTGTGAATCAGATGCCAATGGCTTTATGGTTGTAATGGTTAAAATAAACTCTGGCTTAGTGCATTGCACAAATCAGCCTTTTTCTCTGGAATTCAACTTGTAAAATCTTAGGCCTTTTAAAGGGCCGTTTAAATAGATGTTTCTATCAGGGACAATAAAAAACCTTTTGTCTTTCCAGCTCAATCCAAATACAAGTTTGTTCCAGCGGAAATATGTGGGTGAAGTAAAGAAGTGTGAAGAAATGGAAAGAATATTGGGTATGTATGGAGAATGCTGAGGGACTTGCTTCTAAAAATCTTACACTAGATATAACTGGGAGGCAGCCCTGATCCTCCCAGGTAAAGTTTTCCCATTGTGAAATGCATCACGGATTTGTTATTTCTAACAGGAAAAGGAATATATTCTTACCAATTTAAAACTGAGCTTGAAAGACTATTACAGTCCAATTGATTTATTGCAGTGTTCGTGCATTGGATTTTCTCTTACATTTCAGATGATTCAAACTCTGGTTGTTGGGAAGTTTTTAGGAGCACAGCACCTACAGGTGAAACTCGAAAAATTAGAATATCGTGCAAATGTTCATTTATGTCAGTATGGCAACTCAAAAGGTGAAACCAATATATGAGATAGACGCATTACATGCAAAGCGAGATATGTCAAGCCTTACTTTGGTATAATTGTGATGATTATGGTGTACAGCTTATGAAAACCCCAAATTCACAATCTCAGAAAATTAGAATATTACATGACATCAATAACACAAGGATTGGAAATAGAACAATATCGGACCTCTGCAAAGTATAAGCATGCATATGTACTCAGTACTTGGTTTGGGCCCCTTTTGCAGCAATGACTGCCGCAATGCGGCGTGGCATGGATGCTATCAGCCTGTGGCACTGCTGAGGTGTTATGGAAGACCAGGATGCTTCAATAGCAGCCTTCAGCTCCGCTGCATTGTTCGGTCTCATGTCCCTCATCTTTCTCTTGGCAATGCCCCATAGATTCTCTATGGGCTTCAGGTCAGGCGAGTTTGCTGGCCAATCAAGCACAGTAATCCCATGGTCATTGAACCAGGTTTTGGTACTTTTGGCAGTGTGGGCAGGTGCCAAGTCCTGCTGGAAAATGAAGTCAGCATCCCCATAAAGCTCGTCTGCGGAAGGAAGCATGAAGTGCTCCAAAATCTGGTAGACGGCTGCGTTGATCGTGGACTTAATGAAGCACAGTGGACCAACACCAGCAGATGACATGGCTCCCCAAATCAACACAGACTGTGGAAACTTCACACTGGACTTCAAGCATCGTGCATTGTGTGCCTCTCCATTCTTCCTCCAGACTCTGGGTCCTTGGTTCCCAAATGAGATGCAAAAGTTGCTCTCATCAGAAAAGAGGACTTTGGACCACTGGGCAACAGACCAGTTCTTTTTTTCTGTAGCCCAGGTAAGACACTTCTGACGTCGTTTGTTGTTCAGGAGCGGCTTGACAAGAGGAATACGACATTTGAAGCCCATGTCCAGGATCCGTCTGTGTGTGGTGGCTCTTGATGCACTAACTCCAGCCTCGGTCCACTCCTTGTGAAAGTCCCCCACACTTTTGAATGGCCTTTTCCTGACAATCCTCTCCAGGCTGCGGTCATCCCTGCTGCTTGTGCACCTTTTTCTACCACACTTTTCCCTTCCACATAACTTTCTATTGATGTGCTTTGATACAGCACTTTGGGAACATCCAACTTCTTTTGCAATTACCTTTTGGGGCTTTCCCTCCTTATGGAGGGTGTCAATGATGGTTTTCTGCACAACTGTCAGGTCAGCAGTCTTTCCCATGCTTGTGATTCCTACTGAACCAGCTTGAGAGACCATTTAAAGGCTCAGGAACCCTTTGCAGCTGTTATGGATTCATTAGCTGCTTAGAATGGGACACTTTGAGCCTAGAATATTGAACCTTTTCACACTATTCTAATTTTCTGAGATTGTGAATTTGGGGTTTTCATAAGCTGTACACCATAATCATCACAATTATACCAAAGTAAGGCTTGACATATCTCGCTTTGCATGTAATGCGTCTATCTCATATATTGGTTTCACCTTTTGAGTTGCCATACTGACATAAATGAACATTTGCACGATATTCTAATTTTTCGAGTTTCACCTGTATTTGACCCCATGCCTTAGTTGTCAGTTCATTTTGGGTCTGATTTAAGATGCAGAGAGATGGCATCTAAATTCCAGGCTTCCTCAAATTCCCAGGATGCAGTAGAGAAAACTGATAAGGGTTGGTTTTAGAGTACCTGCAGATGTGCTCAGTATCCTTTGCAGTGCACAAGATTCCCAGAGGGAATGTGCACCAGACCCCAGAGTAAGATCTTTGAAAGCCAGTTGCTTTAGAGCACTGAAAATGTTTTCCGTTCTTCCAGGATACCTAGTACAAGAAATTAAAAAGGCAGACATCCCTCTTCCAGAAGGAAATGTCACCCCTTCTGCTCCTCCACTTAAGCAGATGTTGGAAATCCAGGTAACATGTAGAAATGGGGATCTTCTGATGTTCCGGGACGGCAGAAGATCTACTTTCTTGCATTCTTTAGGCCAACTGTAAGATTTTTACAGCTCTGAATTGCCATCCTTCCTTTCTTCAGGAAGGTCGGATTTATAGTTATTTTTGCTGTAAGTTTAATATGGAGACTTGCTCAGGCCTGTCTTAAGAACTTTACAGCAGTGTTGGGATCTCATATCTGAACAGAGAGCCAGTGAATAAAAAAGATAGTTTCAGTCTTGGTACTGAGTGTGGAATCTCAGCTACCGTTACCAAATAATTATTTAACCTTCTCTTCATTTTTGTGCAATAGTCTGTCAGCCGGCTTTGGCATTTTCTGAGCATCAGAAAGCATTTTCTGCGTGAGAACTATTACTCCTTTCGGTGGGTGGTCGTGGCTGGGAATGAAGTAGGGTAGGAGGTCTTGCTCCTGTCTGAGCCACTGACACAATCTTCAGCTGCATTTGATGTTTGTCGTCAAACTCCTGGCAATTGCCTTGGCTTCAGCTTGGCAAAATGATGCTGCTGTTAGAAATCACAGCAACGAGAATGTGCTGCTTTTCTCTGTTGCAGGAGCAGCTGCAGAAGCTGGAGGTGGAGTTGAGAGAAGTGACTAAAAACAAGGAGAAGCTGAGAAAAAACCTTTTGGAGCTGATAGAATATACCCAGATGCTGCAAGTCACGCAGTCCTTTGTCCAAAGAGCTACTGAGGTACTTATTTTATTTATTTCAGAAAGGTATAAGGCCAGCTGTACAATGCCGCTGGGCAACGTACAATTAAAAGGAGGCATGCAGTATAATTAAATTCCAAATGCCAAAAGAAAATCCATCACTGAAGACACAAAAGACCTGCCACCCAGTCTGACTCAAGGCCTGGGGAAAGAACCAGGTTTTCAGGGCTCTTTTGAACATGACCGGGGTGGTGGCCAGATGTATCTCAGATGGGATGGTGGTGCTGGGAGGCCTCTGGCTAGAAGCTGCCAGCCACGGCTTGTGGACCTTCTACTGCTGAAGAGCAGCGGGATTCTGGCCAAAGATTTTGGATTAGATGGTTTGTGATCTGCCTTTGTCCGGCCCCACGGTCACTCAGTGCCTCCCACTGTTCGATATGTCTTGTTTCCAGTCTCTCTTGCTTTTTGTTTGATGAAAGATTTGTTGGGGTCTTTATTTTAGCTGGAGTCCTGCATACAGACCAATTACGAAGAATTTCCATCTTTTGAAAACGATCCTTTGGTTGAGTACAATTGCTTGCACAGGCTTGGGGCAAAACTTGGGTAAGTAACCAAACTGGCTGGTGCAAAGCAGTGCCAGGCATCGTGACTCTTGCTTTATTAATCAAGACACCGGATGTGGCAGTCAGGGAGTGCCTTATGTTTAGAAAAGCAGGGCTTACCACGCTGGGTTCAGCAGAGAGCGAGTGAGGTCAAATCTGATTTTGAAAGTGTCAAAAAGCCCTGGTGTGTATAGAGCTTCCTTGCACAAAGTTAGCTGCAGTCCTAACCATCGTGTTACCTCCACACGTTATTTTTAACATAGAACCCTAGCAAATATTGAGAGCGATTAATTGCATATAAGTTTGGGTTGTTTTAATTGGTCCAGTGGTGTAGTATTTAAGCATATTGGTGACTTTGCAAATAATCTGAACGCCTAGGTTCTCATGGTTCCCTGTACTGGTGAGATTATTTTTATGGTGCATTTTTCTTTTAATATAGATTTATCTCTGGCTTAGTTCACCGAGCAAAAATTGAAGCGTTTGAAAAAATGCTGTGGCGAGTGTGCAAAGGAAATACAATTGTTTCTTACTCAGAACTGGAAGAATGCTTGGAAGATCCTGATTCAGTGAGTAATATAGCTGGAGAAATAAGATAAAATTATTCTGAAGGGTAGTGGATCAGCCCCCTCTGAATTTAACTAGCATAACCACCCAACTTGGCTGGGTCCAAGTTGATCAGATTCAGATCCCAGTGAATCAGTGTGAAAAGTTAGTTGTGGCTGTTACTGCCATTGAAATCAGTTAACTATGAATTGTTCTTCTTATGGTTAAGAAAAACCATGATTTCAAGGTGGCATAATTTGAAATGGATTAGTTTAAATTTGCATTTAACCATTTCTGTTATTTTTCCAGGGAGAACTTACCAAGTGGTTTGTGTTCTTAATATCGTATTGGGGTGAACAAATAGGCCAAAAAGTGAAGAAGATATGTGACTGGTAAGGATGAACAAAGTTTCTATATCATGCTTTTTCTCTTATTTCATGTATTTTTAAGATCCTGCTCTGAAAAACAAAGATGGGAGTAGGGGTGGGGAGGAGGTTGTTCAAACTGCATATTCAAAAATCCTTTGAGGAACTGGTGGGATTCTGAAGGTGAAGCACTTAGACTAAACACAATTCACTCAAACATTTCAGGCGATATAGTAAAAATGGTGGTTGTAGTCTAAAGATGTGGGGTCATATGTCTGCAAGAATGCCTTTGGTTGGCTATTTTAAAGAAGCTCTTTGCGTCACAGCTACCGCTGCCACGTCTACCCTTATCCCAGCACTCCAGAGGAACGGCGAGCAGTGATGGAAGGGCTCCAAGTTCGCATCCAGGATCTTCATATTGTGAGTAGAAAGTTCCTGTCGTGCTCTGGCTTTACGTTTTCAGTGGCATGTTGTTTCACGGATGAACGTGGTTGTGCAGTGTACCATTTTGAATGCATTAAAAATTGGGCAAAGCTTTCATCCACGGGGCCTGTGAGATACATTTGGAAAGGCCATGTTTGCATTCTTGAAGTGGGTTTGTTCTCTCTTTGGGATTCTTTAACACATGGAGATACTCAGGCATAGCATTGTATTAAGGACTCTTATTTTTGCCTGCGTAACGTTAAAGTGTGAAGTCTTTGTTTCTTGCAACGGGAAAATGTTTTTCTTTGGGCCACTCAACGGCAGATGGAATTGTTTGGGCAACTGCCAGTTGGACATCCGGAAGCTAAGCAAATCCCCCAGAATATAGCCTATAAAAGAGAAATTATCTTAGGACCGCTTTGTCTGCAAATGCCCCCTTTCTGATACAGTTACTTACTTGTACTGAATCGTTATGCTTTTTAAAAAATCCCCAAAGGTGTTGCACAAAACCGAAGATTATTTACGGCAAGTCCTGTGCAAAGCTTCTGAATCGATCTACACCTGGGATGTCCAAGTGAAGAAGATGAAAGCAATTTATCATGTGCTGAATCTCTGCAGCTTTGATGTCACCAACAAATGCCTCATTGCAGAGGTCTGGTGCCCCCTGCTGGACCTGCCCAACATGCGTCGCGCACTTGAGGAAGGATCCGTAAGTTGAATCGATTCATCCAACAGCTCTTTTGAGGCAGGTTCGCCCATCACACAAAGCAGCAATTTGGTTTAGTCATGGCTTGTTTAACATAGAAACCTGCTTCACACATTGTGGTGCTGTAGAGAGTGGTTTCCAAACCACAGCAGCCAGACTTAGGAGAACATTCAGCAAGGCTTAACTATGGTTTTTGAAACCATAGTTTCAAAACCTTTGTCTGGTTTCAAGGTAACGCTAGGCCCGAATGCTGCTTTGCTGAACTTGGAATAAGGAGATTCACGGTTCTGGCCCCTTCTTTCCAAGCATCTCTACACGATTCATGCACGGATAAGAGCGTGGAAAGGGGTAGGCTCAGTGCACGTAGCAACGCGGGTTTTGTTTACTTTCTGGAATCAGAGAGAGAGCAGCGCTTCTGTCCCTTCGTTCATGAACACCATACCCACGAAAGAAACGCCTCCAACTTTGATCCGCACCAACAAATTAACCTCCGGATTCCAGAACATAGTTGATGCGTATGGGATCGGCAGCTACCGGGAAGTCAATCCAGGTGAGTTGCTTTGAAAAATAGTTCCTGGGTGTGTAAACGTGTAATTCTAAACCAAGGTCTTTAACCCGGGTTTGATTGACAAACTATAGTGGCCTGGTTTGTTCATAAAGCTAAATTCGTTAGACTGGATTTGGACATTGCGTGAAGCTGCAAACAGACCACATGATTCAGCGTTATTTACGAACCAGGCTATTGAGAAGGATGATTGCGCTGTCTTTACAAGGCTTCTTAAAAGATCTTTATGAAGGAGGAAGAAAAAGATCTATTTACTTAACATGCAGTAGCATTAATTGCCTACAGAATGCTATAGGAAATGTAGAATAGCTTCTCATTAGTGCTTTAATCTTAAACGTCATTGGGGGGGGAGATGAAGGCAGAGGTAGATGAGAAGAATTCTTAAAACATAGGAGAGCTGAAAGGTTTTGTAATAAATGTGGGTTCTGAGAAGAGGTTTCTGGGAGCAGAGAAGTGCTTTGGCTGGGGTTTTCCTCCCCTCTTCCTGGTTGTTGGTGAAGGCCATCAAGTTCATCTTTAAGTTTGAGCTTAATTGCTGCTGAGCATGAAATATGGGTGGGGAACTTGTTTATTTGAAAAAGTGGGACAGCCAAGATCCCATCCAGTGAAGCTTCTGTTTCTAAGTTGCTCTGAGAGTTAACCAGAAGAGTAGTCAGAAACACTTGGGAAACACTGATTTTGGCCTGCGTTCACCTGTGTATGGCCTTGCAAACTTGAGTGGCTTTTGTGTTTCTAAAACAGTCGTGTTGTTTCACAGCTCTGTTCACCATCATCACCTTCCCCTTCCTGTTTGCTGTGATGTTTGGAGACTGCGGACACGGCTTCCTGATGTTCCTATTCGCTTTCTTCCTGGTTTTGTATGAAAAACACCCCAAACTGCTGAGATCACAAGATGAGGTGTGGAAGACTTCAGTATTTCTTTCTGTTTCATTTTTTTCTGGGAATAGGCCCCATTCAGCTCTTCCACTTCCATGCCGGGAAAATTCCTTCTCTGTGTAAAGGATGAGCTGTTTCCTGTTTGTGCCGAGTCCCTTTCCACACAACCCAGGAGGCTCTGAAATCTGAAAAGAAAAGAAATCCTTGTTTTTCACTGTTGTATCTGTAAGGAAGAATCTTGTCTTTGAGGCTCCCCGGGCAGTGGCTAAGCCTCTCCTTCTTCTGTTCACAGATCATGAAGATGTTTTTTCAAGGGCGATACATCATCATGTTGATGGGACTGTTCTCCATCTACACTGGCCTGATCTACAATGACTGTTTTTCCAAATCTTTGACAATATTCAACTCAGGATGGCATGTTTCACAAATGCCTGGTATGGATTGGAGGTAAGTTGTGCCTGTGCAACCTGTGTGGTTTTCACCTCTGTTCTTCTCCTTTAATTTAAATATTTAGTTCCCTCTAGTGTCCAATTTTTAAAATCTCAGTAAGTTTTTTTTAAATTTCAAAACAAAAGCATTTCCCCATGGGAAGGATTCTTTATAATTAATTCCAAAATCTTATTTCAAATTTATCTGGACCTTTAGTCTGTTTGTAGCTGTCTAAAATCAAAGTTTTAATCAACCTTTTGCTGTTTATTTCAAAACAATTTTTTAAAGTTCTTAAGCTTGTAGTTAAATTTTTCTTTCTCTGAGGAACGAAGGCAGACTCACTGGTGTTTTCAGACTTGTCACTCCAAGGGTTTCTAATAGCTGAAAAGTAGTTAATAAGCAATTTCCAAATGTTGCTGTTTATTGTTAAGTATGCGAACTTAGTGTCCTTTTAAAGGCGCTGACCGTGGCTTGAGCAAGATGGCTATTCCCTCATCTCCCAGTGTTCAAAATCTGCTGGAGGCCACTGTCTTGTGATCTCCTCGCGAGGAGCAACTGTCTAGAGCACTTGTGGATGATCTCTAGTCCTCTCCTTTATCCAGAGAGGTTCGAAGAGCCCGTCTACTCGCTGGCTCTCCGTTCTTTGCCACAGTTGTCGGCTCCACAGTCTTCAGTCCTCTGGAAGTCAGTTGACCTGTGATCTTTTAAAGTGGCTTTAAATCCCTTTGTGTAAGGAGACTAACCGCAGACAATCTTTTCAGGCCATAAAAATGCCTCTTCTCAACCTCTAATTCTGTTGTGCATGTTTTCTTTCTTTTTTGAAATTGTTCTAGCCAGGCGGCCTTGACGAATTCATATGTGACTCTGGATCCAAATGTGACTGGTGTCTTCAGTGGCCCGTATCCTTTCGGCATCGATCCGGTGAGTGGTTTCCCTTAGAGCTGCTGCTGTCTGTAAAGGAGGCTTGGCAGGCTTCATGATGTTTCGACGCAGCTCTGGAGAATTACAGCTCTCTGCCCGTAGATCTTTCAGTTGCAAGGCTAAACCATCAGTCAGGCTGCACTTAATTTTCGTTGGGGTTGTTCCATGCAGGAGGACCGCAGGGCATCTCCTGGCATCTCCAAGTCAACTTGGGAGAGTTTTCCAGCTTTGAACCCTGGAGAGTTATTGTCTGCCATCCATACAGAACTGCTTAGAATAATCGTTCGACTCATTCTTAACCCATTTTTTTCATTGCTTTGCCCACCGGAGATAATAAAACATCAGGCTGTACATCAGCAAAGTTCTCCCCGAGTTTAGGCTCTTGGACCTGGTCCTGTCCCACAAGCAGGATCGCTTTGCTTATAATGCAGCCCTCTGCTTCGTGAAGTCTTTCAGTAGGGGGTTTTCAGCATAGACCCCTCTTACATAATTTGTCCTCCTCCCACTTTAGAGAGTTGTCCTCGATGTGTTGCATGTTTCAATATATGAGATAACCCTAAAAGAATTGTGGGAGATGTACAGAGAATGTCTTGCCTGCCTTTCACAACCAGATGTTAAATTTTTAAACTCTAGTCGGTAAATTGGAAGTTGTGTTCTTTGTATTCTGGGCTGAATCTTTTCTGAAGGATATCTGCCCTCCCTTCTCTCTCCCTCTAGATCTGGAACCTAGCAAGCAATCGCCTCACTTTCCTCAATTCCTTCAAAATGAAGATGTCTATAATTATTGGAGTTGTCCACATGGTGTTTGGAATTGCCTTAGGGGGGTTTAACCACGTGTGAGTATGGACGGTAGGAGCAGTAATGCTGGAGCTTCTGCTTTGAGCACCTTTGCAGTTCCTTTGAGGCGCCTCGTCCTCTCTTTCTTCCGGATTAAGCGCTACCGGTTTAAGGCCCTCGGTGCTGTTCAAAACTCTTGCGCTGTCATTTCCATTACCTCCAGTTAGCACAGCCACTGGTCACGCTGGGACCATTGGGAGTCACAGAACAGTGCCTCTGAGAGATGACAGCCTCAGCATTGTTCAAATACACAGGCAATTTATTTTTCTGTGAACATCCTTTGCAAAATGGATTTGGGTGGATTATTGAAATGAAAAATAAAGCCGTGCTTCCTTTCTTCTTCTTTCAGGCATTTCAGGAAGATGTACAATATTTATTTAGTGTTCATTCCTCAACTTCTGTTCATTCTATCCATTTTTGGATATCTGGTGTTTATGATCGTCTTTAAATGGCTGGCTTTCAGTGCTGAAAACTCCAGTTCCGCTCCCAGTATCCTGCTTCAGTTTATTAACATGTTTTTGTTCCATGGTAACAAGTCAAACGTTCTTTTCTCAGGACAGGTTGGTAATCCTTATAACTGAAGAGTCCACAAATAAAGTCTGAATTCTCTCTATTTTTAAATATTTTATCTTCCATTGAAATAAATAGATCTCAAAATGGAGTAATAATGAGAAATTAAAACAGTTCACAGTATGAGTCCAATAACTATTAAATGTTGGAGATTTAAGGAAGTTGGTTAGTCTGAATTCCATGCACGCTTAGGAAGTAATTGTAGCATTGGTATTATGAGAAGTCGCCTAAATCTAGGGAATTGCTAAAAGATTAGGCATAATGGGCATAATTGTTTAAAAAATATAAAATTTCAGGTTCTCCTTGGCTGACCTTAACTTTTAGAAACTCAACACAGTTCAGCAGAAAATTTATTGTACAGGAGGGTTCAGTTGATTGCTTTCTGACACAAATGCATTACAACATCTTACAAGAAAAGCAGAAAGGATCAAGTGCTTTTGTTAAATTACTGCAGGAAACATTGCAGCCTTGTCCAAACTGCTAAAATATAAACCATGTGCTAAAAAAAACTAGCCAGGTTGGTATTTAGCCCATAAAGATTTATGTAGAATCTTAATTCTATGAAGAACTTTCACAGGGCCCTTAACGTTTTTTCTGGTTTAGCTTCTAACTGAAAGGTAACCACCTTGAAAACCAGTTGTGTAATTTTGCGTCCTCTCTTTTAAAATAGATGATTATTCAAAAATTTCTGCTAGCTGTGGCTCTGCTGTCCGTTCCTGTGATGCTCTTTGGAAAACCACTTTATTTGTACTGGTTGCACAAAGGCAGCCCAAGCTTTGGATCCTACCGAGTAAGTCTCAGGAGGAGCTCTGGGATGAATCCTGTCGTTCCTTGACAAAATCTCTCTGCCAGGGCTCCCTAAATCAGTGTAGAGAACATCCAACCTAATTGATAAAGGGCAAAAGAAGGTTATATTTTAAAGGAAAGATGGTTAGCGATGCCAGATCTGTATTGTATTGTAAAGGGACCCCATGTGGATTATTCCACTACCATGGTGCCCAGTAATTCATGTATCCATTTTGTCACAGTAGTGGGAGCAAGTGCTGGGAACCTGAGGAAGACGTCGTCTCTGGCTTGGCTTCCCCAGGATGGGAAAATAGGCATTCCTCTCATTTACTGATTCATCCTGTCACTCCAGTACTTACACGCAAAAGCACTCACCTGCCTTTAGAGGACTGTCATTTTTCCACAAAGGGGAGAGGGTGGCTTTTTAAAGCGCAGCTAGTTTTTCCACTTCACGTGCTGTGGCTGTAGTCCTAGAGCAAGCTTAACCAGGTCAGATGAAAAATAAGCCTTGGGCCTTCAGTTAACATGCTCAGCTTCAGCAGCATTAGCCTTCATGGGTTGTTTTTATGATTTAGCGTGTTAGGGGAACTCCGCATGCAGTTTGTGATATAACATGTTCGTTTGTCAGCGTAATGTGTGAACTCAGAAAATGGGTTGGGCTGGTCATCAATTTAAGCAGCCGTCAGAAAGCAGTCCCCTAACTGAGCAAGTGCAGGAAGTGTGCCTCGCATAGCTTAACGCCTGGCTGCAACTCCCTGAAGCGCATTGCGTGTTTTGTGCCTTAACCTCGTGTTTCAATTTGGCCCTCCTTCTTGAGATGTTGAGCTGTTCAGCCTTGCTGGGGGGGGAGGGGGTGCGCGTGTGCATGCGTGCTTAATAGTTGCTTGCTGAAAGATGTTTGAGAAACCTGCCTATTAAGGAACTTGAGAGATACCCCTAAAATCGCACAACCCTTTCCCACCTCCAGAAAGGTTATCGCTTGGTACGGAAAGAAAGCGAAGAAGAGATTTCTCTGTTGAGAACTTGTGATCCCGAATTGGGAGCCGGCCCTTTGGATAACAGGCATAAAAACGAAGAAAAGGAAATGGTGAGTCTAGGGGGTCTTTTCCATATTATTTTGTTTTTATCTTGTTTTTATCTTTTAATTTAAATTGGTTGTTCTAATGGTTTTTAATGAATTCTGATTTGCTTTATTATGTACGCCGGCCCAGAGTCACTATGTGAGATGGACGTCTATACAAATGTGATTAAATACATAAATTAACTATGGAACGAAACAAAAATGTTATATATTGAATTTGTACGGCTGCTCACTCGCCAAGCGATTAACCTTCTACCAGAAGTCACAGATTGAGGGTCATAGGTTTTAATTTGCACACAGGCTGCCATCCTACTAAAAGACCATCTCTTTTAGTTTAACTTCACAGATGTGTTCATGGATCAGGCTATCCACACCATTGAGTATTGTTTGGGATGCATCTCCAATACAGCTTCATACCTGAGGCTCTGGGCGCTCAGCTTAGCCCACGCTCGTAAGTATCTTGTGTGATTTGAACAGATTTTCTGTTAGTGCCACCTGGACCTTTAAAATGTGACACACACACACACACACACACACACACACACACACCCCTTTAAGAAATATCAAACACATTTTACTCTGAGAACAATAAGCGTTTGCTGGAATGAGGTTTCCCCCTCATGAAGACACTTTCTCACGTCCTTTCACACCATGACAGGAGATAGATCCCCCGTGCTGTAGACTTGCATATTAGTTAAATGATGGCTTGGGAATAAGGCAGAACCTGAAACCATATTTAGTTTGTTCTGTAGCTTAAATTACAACCCCCTGAGTTTTGATGCCACGGGGAGCTGTATTTTGTTTACAATTGGAAATAGAGAACGAAGAAGAATGGAAAAGAGAAATGCCCAGTGCTCTTCACAACTGGTTATTGTTTCTTGTTGCATCTGAACTTGGCCTGGTTTTCAGTCACTTATGCCAAGAGGGTTAAGTCTTTTATTGTATCACACACCTCCAGTAAAGCAGGTGGGGTTTGGAGTTACACATGTATATCTTTGTATGTCTCTTTAGAGTTATCAGAAGTTCTCTGGGCGATGATCATGAAATTGGGACTTCACATGAATGCGGCCTATGGAATCTTGCTGCTGGTCCCACTTTCAGCCTTATTCATGGTTCTCACAGTATTCATCCTTCTGGTCATGGAAGGTCTCTCAGCTTTTCTACATGCTGTACGGCTTCATTGGTACGTGGTTCCTTTTAACCCTCCTACCTGACTTTCTAGCCAGAAGCTTTGGATATCGTTAGGTTTCAGAAATGGAAGCTTTATCAGGAAAAAAAAAAAGATAGAAACCCACCTTTTCAGGACACTGAAGATGTTCAGCTTGAAAGTAACGTTTGATGCTCAAGTGGCGCACGACTAGCACACTCATCCTATTATTTTTTTCTTATTACAGGGTAGAATTTCAGAACAAGTTTTATACAGGCGATGGATACAAGTTCACACCTTTCTCCTTTCAAGACATTTCTTTGCATTTTGATAGATACGTTGCATAGTCTGGCTGCTGTCGGCAGTAAATTGGTCTGGAGTTGTTTGAAAATAATCATGTATGTTGACGTCATTCTTGTTCAGCTCCCTGTAGCAAAGAACCTCACTGATTTGCCTTATAACGCAGCCAAATAATTTTATAATGTCTCTATAGCCTCTTACTTGGACTTGGCAAACGTGGGACCCCCTGTAAGCAGGCGTAAAATGGGTGTTTTCCTCCTTTCATGAACGCATTTAGGTTAATTTTTAAACTGACCCAAAGTATTTGATTGCTGCTTCTGAAAATGCTGTAGTGTTTTTAAGAACTATTTATTTTCTTTAACAAATCTTTCAAGTGTGTTTCTATAATTCTTTTGGAGGGGGGTTAATCAGCCATTAATTGCCCCGCTATTTCCTCTGATCCTCGCCAGTAATATTCCTGGAACTTTATAACAGCCACTGAGAACGAAATGGCGTATCCTTCTGTATTTATAGGGAACCGCTACGATTCTTCTCTTGCATCATCGCAAATGTGGGCTTAAATGTATTTAGGTCTTCCCCTTTGCACAAAGGGTGCGACTTGCGCGCTCTGCACAGAAGAGAGATTGAAAAGCTGCCTCAGGTTCACTGAGGGGCACAGAAACATCGGACTCTCTTCTTTCCCTATCACAAGATGCATTATATGTAGCCACTGTGGGAGTTCCCTCGCCCAGCCCGTCTTCCGGAATCACGGCCTGAAATTATTCTGTCGGCTCTCCTATGCGGCATCCTGATGGAGCTTCTGCTGCGGGCGAAGCCCCGGGGCTACAGATGACGCTCCCAGGGAAGCCGAGGATTTTTTGGTGCGGCCACCTGGCAGCCTACAGCCTCTGCCAAGTGCCCAAAGGCAAACGGCCCGCATTCATCCAGGCTGTTTTAGTCGTTACGCAGTCCTTTTCCATGACGCTTCCAAAAAATCAGATTTCTGTTTAACTTGACGCCAAAGTCAGCTTAGTGTTAAAATGCACTTGTCCTTGCCCTGTGAAGATGAGGTCTTTTAAAGGGTGGGCGGGTTGGTTTTTTAAAAAAAAATGCATTCAGGGGGAGGTATTTTACCATGAGGACTTTTATAAGTGCCATAATCTCGTTTCTCATCTTCAATAAACGCTGTTTTGTGCATTTTGAGAACATGGTTTCCGATTTACTTGGAGCTTGGAAGGAGCGCGCTTCCCTTGGCTTGCGGTGGCAAAACCCCCCGGGGGCGGAGGGGGCGGCCGGCCGGCCGGTACGACCCCTGTCGCGCTCGGGTCCTCCGGGGCGGTCAGCACGCCGCCGGGGCACGAGCCGTCCGATGAGCCGAGGGGCTGCCCGGACGGCGCTTCTCAGCCCCTCCCCGCTTTTAGGAATGACGAGAGCCCGCAGGGGCGTTTTTGCTCCTGGGGTGACGTTTATCGGCACTTCCTGTTCTGCGTCAAGAAGTGAAACGGGCCCCCCGTAGCCCGCTTGCTTACTGAAAGCGACGATGTGGAGCCCACTAGACACCGAGACAGGTTCTTTCCATGAAAAAAACCCTTTTTAGCAAAAAATAATAATGGTAGGAGTGACACTGTTTTAAGTTTTTGCAAATGTCTTCCGAAATAAGGCAAACGGTTTTGATCTGGTGGAGCCCTGAGAGGGTCTTGGGGAACCCTTTTAAGAAACGCCGGTTAAGACGAAAAGCCGAACCACAAAACCCCGGGAAGCGCCCCGCGCCCTGCCTTAGGAGCATGCGCAGAGTGCCTTTTGCGCCTTGCAGAAAGGCGTATCGACGGGGGGTTGCAAAGTGCCGCGCGGGACTTATTGCCGAAGGGTCTTAGCGGCCGGGGTGCAATGGATGACGGGAGTTGTAGTCGCGAGGGGGGCGGGGCAGCGCGCGCCCCGCCCCCCGCGCCGTTGCCCCGGCGACCGTCTGGCGTCCGTTGGCTCGGCCGGCCGGGGCGCGATGGACGACGTGCGGATACAGTGGGTGGGCGAGCGGCTGCAGAGCGGGCTGGGCCACTCGAGCCCGACGCCCTTCGAGGAGCTGCTGAACCGCGACGACAGCAAGGAGACGGAGCGCCTGCTGCAGTTCCTCAACGCGAGCGCCAGCGCGGAGGAGGGCCAGCCCGCCGCCCTCTTCTTCCGCCAGGAGACTCGCCTCGACGAGATCGACGTCGAGATCGGTGCGCCCCGCCCCGCCCCCTCCACCGAGCGCTCCTGAGCACGTGCAGAGCGCCCGCCTCCCAGCCAGGCACCCCTCTCGGCCTTCCCTCCCTCCGAGCCCCGGTGGCCCGTTTCCCCTTGAGGGAATCGCGACGGCTGCGAAAGCCGCTTCCTTGGCCTTGGCGTTCACTCCCAGGCCAGGGGAAGCCGGATTCAGACGAGCTGCTCGGCCCGGCGGGGCTTCCTCCCTCCCAGGAAGGCTGAGGGCGGCGGCGGCAGCAGCAACCGGGGGGGGGGCGGGACCCCCTCCCCAGAGAGGCTCTTCTGCCCCAGGAGGGGCTCGCAGGCTCCCTGGCCGAGCAGGTTGGCCTGGGTCTTCCTCCTCCTCCTCCGGCTCATGGCTGGTCCTTCTGCGGGGGGCTCAGCCCCTTTGGCCCCCAGCGCCCTCCTCGGGCCCAGCTGGCTCTGGGGCGCCTCTTGAAGGCGGAGACCGGCTTCAGCTCCTTCCCTCGCCCCTCAGGGCTGCTGCTCCGGCCTCTTCTGTCCTCCGGAGGGGCTTCAGCTCTTTGGCCCCTCTGCGGGGTTTCGGCCTGGAGGGGCTTCGGCCGCCCCAGCTGCCCAGCCGGGTAGGAGTGGAGGGTCTTCAGCTCCTTCCTTGGCCCCTCAGGGCTGCTGCTCCAGCCCCTTCGGGCCTTCTGGCCTCTTGAGGAGCTTCAGCTCTTTGGCCCCTCTGTGGGGTTTCAGCCTGGAGGGGTTTTCCAGATGCCCAGTCAGGTAGGAGGGGAGGAACCTCTGCTCCTTCCTTCTCCCCTCAGGGCTGCTGCTCCGGCCCCTTTGGGCCTTCTGGCTCCGGGGCGCCTCTTCAAGGCGGAGAGCTGCTTCAGCTCCTTCCTTCGCCTCTCAAGGCTGCCACTCCAGCCCCTTCGGGCCTTCTGGCCTCTTGAGGAGCTTCAGCTCTTTGGCCCCTCTGTGGGGTTTTGGCCTGGAGGGGTTTTCCAGATGCCTAGGTGGGGAGGGACCTCTGCTCCTTCCTTCGCCCCTCAGGGCTGCTGCTCTGGCCTCTTCTGGCCTCCAGAGGGGCTTCAGCTCTTTGGCCCCCTTGGGGCCCTCCTGCCTCTGCGGGGTTTTGGCCTGGAGGGGCTTCGGCTGCCCAGCCGGGTAGGAGTGGAGGGTCTTCAGCTCCTTCCTTCGCCCCACAGGGCTGCCGCTCCAGCCCCTTTGGGCCTTCTGGCCTCCCGAGGAGCTTCAGCTCATTGGCCCCTCTGCGGGGTTTTGGCCTGGAGGGGCTTCGGCCACCCCAGCTGGGTAGGAGGGGAGGGACTTCCGTTCCTTCCTTCGCCCCTCAGGGCTGCTGCTCCAGCTTCTTCTGGCCTTCTGGCTTCCGGAGGAGCTTCAGCTCTTTGGCCCCTCTGCGGGGTTTTGGCCTGGAGGGGCTTCGGCTGCCCAGCCGGGTAGGAGTGGAGGGTCTTCAGCTCCTTCCTTCGCCCCACAGGGCTGCCGCTCCAGCCTCTTCTGGCCCTTATGGCCTTGGAGGCGCCTCTTGAAGGTAGAGCGTGACTTCAGCTCCTTCCTTCGCCCCTCAGGGCTGCTCTTCGTCCTCTTCTGCCTCTTCTGTCCCTCACTGTCTGACAGGTGCCCTTGCCTGCTGCCCCCTTTTATAACCATTTTTCCCGCCAAAACAGCTGATTGGTAGCCCAGCTTTGGGGTTCCACAGTTTCATTGGCTCTTCACCAGCCCACACAGCCCCAGTTTCCTCAGACGGCCTCCCATTGGCTCAAAATGACAGGTTTTATTACACACACCCCCCACCTCACCCCATCCCAAAGCTATATTTATATTTTATATAGAGCTGGGCTGCTTTGTTCTGAGCAGAACTCTTTCCTCATTATGGTCACTGTTAGGCCCCAATATTATTTCCTCACTGCCCGCTGATATTGTTGCATTCACCGCACAGAAAGGAGAATCACAATTGCCTTTGTAAATTCTAGAATAGAAAATTCAACAGTGCCCAGTAGGAGGATGGGGATGATAAATAATAATATAATTTATTAAATTTATGTGCCACCCGACTCCCAGCGACTCTGGGCAGTTAGAAGAAGGGTGTTCCTGAGCATTTGCAAACTCGCTTCCTTGTCCAAGCACAGTCTAGCAATGTTCATACGTTAAGTAAAATGATACAAACTTACAGGGCTTCTGAGCATCTACAGAATTCTCTCCCCCCCCCCTTATTGTTGACTAACCACAGCTTGCACATCCTTTCTGTTCCAAATCTCTGCCTTGAACGTGGGGCATGATCCAAAATAAAACATATTCAGCGCCATCAGGATATTCTCTCCCAGCCCAATACACAGCCTCAGTCTTCCATTCTTCCTCCATGTTTACTTTGGGACCACGGCTGATCTCATGAGGACTAGCAGCTTGGTCTGGAGAACCATAACTAAACGTCCGCCTGGAATTTCCCTTTGAAAAGAAAAATCTGCACGTGGTCCAGTGCAGTAATTCCCATAATCCAGGTTTGGATGCCCTCTTAGGGTCTCTCTCCCTTCTTCCCTCCGCACCCCAGTTCAGATCAACTCCACATTATGGATGAAAAGTCTTAATATTTTCCTCTGTGTTTCCCGGAAACAGACGTGCCATATGAAGAAGGGCTGGATGAGGAAGAAACTTATTCGCAGAGGATGGGCGAGTCCTCCTCGATCTCCATCACCGAAGCGAGTGCGTAAAGGCCGCCGACGCCAGAAAACCAAACCAGCAGCAGCTCCAGAAAAAGATCAGGGCCCAAGCGAGACAACAGAGATCTGCAGTTAGGATCTCTTTGAATCGTTAGGATCCCTTCAAATTAATTGCAGCCTTGGGATCATGTTGAAGGTGGGGAGGGGTCTTGTATTCCTTCTCCCCCCCGTGACATCACACATGCTGTGCATTCCTTGTGCAAACTGCATCGCTCGCACGAGAAGATTGTGCCGTGCAGGGCGTTGCAGCTTCCCCCGGGTGCCCCAGAACGGATTGGAAGAAGGAAAGGGCGGTCGGGGGGGCAGCAGAGTAGCCCACCTGGTTCTTTCCTTTGATGCTTCCTTTTGAACGACCTGGTTGCGTTACCTTTACGGGCCAGAGGGTAAGAAAGATCCTTCTCGGAGACCCGTTGCCAAAGATTGCGCCACAAGAGTCCTTGCTGGGCAAGCGTTACCAGGGAGCACCTTCTCTCCCCGCTCTCGAACAGCCCCATCAGCGCTTGCTAACCTGGCCAGTTTCCAAAGGTGTGGGTGGATCGGTACAAAACTCAGTGCTCGCTGCTGTTATCTTCCAGATCCCATCGTGCTCCAGCGCGGGTTGAAACGACCGGGCTGCCCGTGCAGAGTGCCTGACCTTTTCTTTTGACGTCCCTCATTTAGAGAAAGACTGGAGGAGCAGAACGTCCGTATTCGAGGGAAAGGAAAAACCCGTGCCTCAGACTTTATCCACAGCCTCGGTTAGGTCAGGCATGAGTGAAATAGAACGCGAACTCGGCCTGGCGCACCAGAAGGTTCGGACGTATAAAGTAAGTCGCCTTTGCTTCTTCTGGGAGCCTTTGCTTCTATTGAAAAATCAGGGCAGCTCTTAATCGCTACGAAGCACATCTTTGCAGCATTAGAAACAAACGTGACCTGTTTCAGTGTTGGCCCCACTATTTCTCTATATGGGTCACTCTGAAATTGATCAGCTCCGCTTTGAGAGCTCTTCTTCCTTTATAAACCCACCCCTTTTCTCTTTTTCGTCAAGATGGTTATTGTTCAAAGCATTGGCTTTTGGTCATTCCTTCCAAGATCTCTGATCTCTCTCGCAGGCTGAATTCTGAATGAAAATGGGCAGATGCGAACAGCAGCCCAAAAGTGGTGAAGCTTGACAGTTCACAGTTTTGTGCAGAGAGCAGCGCCTCGTGGGCTGAGGGGCGCTCTCGACGCAACCTTTGCACGCAACCTTTGCTTCGGGGGGTTTCTTGCTTTCCGAATGCCTCGGTGCAGGCCAATCCAAATTTGGAAAGAGTCTTATGCGTTTTTCTTGCTAAACACCCGTGTTTGTCTCTATCCATTTCAGAAAATCGTAAAGCAAGAAGTTTACAATCTGTATTACCACATGGCAGTGAATGATGTCCCGGAAGACTTTGTGGAGAGCGATACTCTCTTTTTCCTTAGGGATACTTCAGGTATTTTAAGTGTTGGAAATGAAAAAGACTTGGAGCAAAGAGGCGTGTCAGGAAGCTTCATATTACAGAAGCCCCTTTGTCCCTCTTTTCGTCCCATTTCATTTGCCAGGCCCTGACCACTGCTTGATGAACTGCTGCCCCCCCATCCCATTTCCTGACAAATGAAACATTCATCCCTTAGTTCCACTTCTCTCCTTAACAAAGTCCCCAGTCTGTACCCAATGCGATGATCATACAAGCTTCCTCTATTCATCTCCCGTGCAGAATGTTGATTTACCAAAGTCCAAAGAGTTGGAGTGAGAGGATCTAACCCTAGTCAAGCTATCGTTGGTTGTTGCTTAGTAAAAATGATTGAGAACTTGGCTTCCATGTACGCCACATTATTTTTTTCATAGTGCTGAAAGCAACTAACTGTGCCTTGAGGCTAAATCTACACCTGCAAGAAAATGGGTTTCTCCTAGGATTATGAGGGTTCAGGTGTTCCCCTCACATCAGAAACGCTGTTTGCTTACCAAGCTGGCATGTTAGTTATAAATAATCAGCTTGCGCTCTTAATGTGCTGTTTTTCTCTGTGCAGAGAGAGGGGGAAGACATTCTAACACGCAGACCATCTTCCCACTGTTTTCTGAATCCTAAACTTCCCAGGATCATGCTAGTACATGGTTTCCTTGGAATGTGTGCATGAGAAACACAGAGGTTACGAGGCCACCTCAGGGGTCCTTCTCCTCTTTCCCTGCACAGAAACTGTAACGGAACCCAATGACTTGGTGGAAGCGAATGATGTCTTGCCCGAAGTCTTGGAATATGGCATGCTGAACAACCATACTCTGGTGATGCTGAAACAGATCTTCGGCCTGGTGAGAGGCTTTAGTTGGTTGGCTTTTATCATTGTGCCTCCAATGTGGCTTTGTAGAGGCCTAGATAGTGAAATTGAGGATGTGGGCACCCTTGTCTACAGAACTCCGGGATTCCTGCAGAAGTTTCTCCATAGAGGTCACATTAATAGGTTCAAATAAAGTAGTATCCAGAGGAAAGAAACTTTTCTCCTTTCTTTCTCAAGTATTGCCCCTTATTGGAACTGGTAAAGTCTTACAGCAACCCCGAGGAACCTAGGACTCCAGATGTTGCCAAATTACAACTCCCAGCATCCCTTGCTATTGGGCTGCTGCTGCCGCTGCTGGAAGTTGCAGCTTAGCCCTAGATGGAGGGCCGTGCAGATGCCACGCCTAAATTTGGGCAAGGGAAAGGGTGAAGCGTTTGTTGATGTCCAGTGAAAGGAGTAGAAAGCAGTAAAAATTCTGTCGTTGCAGGTGTTTCTGCCTGCCATGTGCCATAACCAGTATGGCTTGGAGGAGTCTATCACGCATGCAGAATCTGACAAGGCAGAGGGTGAAGATTCACAGTCTACCCAGAAGGTGCCGAAGAAGCCGCTGGTGTTAGATACTTTTCAGACTCTAAGGAATGAGTTCTTGATGAACATGCAAAAATTCCTGACCCACATTCAGAGGACCATCCAGCAGATTGAAGGTGAATTGTGATTCAGTGTTGGCCTACAGCTGCCATCGCCAGCCTGACTTTCTCCAAAAGTGAGGAGTGGTGCTAGCGCTCCCTAGGAATTCTGGGCACTGTTGGCCCAACACAGTTGACAGCATCAGACCGAGTAAGGTGTTCCCTATGCACCAGAGGCATCACAGGATGCTCAACTGAAGCTGTGGGTTGTTGTTGTTGTTTTTTACCAAACAGGGGAAATTAAGTTAGACATGCCCTCAATGAGCTTAGAAGGGGACGCGAATGATCTTGCAAGTGACCAGGAAATAGTTGAATCGCTGGAAGGCCTTGCGAATGGTTGGCTCGTGTTAATCTCTTCTGCAAATGAAGAGCTACAGAAAAAGGTCCCTCAGGTAAACTGGTTCAAGCAGGTCTTATAATTCAGCATCCTCATCTTTCCTAAACATTTGGGTTTTTCGGCAATCTCTTCATTTACGAGTCCCGAATCTCTTTATTTACAGGTCCCAAGATGATAAGAAGGTAAAGGAGAACCCTTCCTTGTTCTCCTTTACCTTCTTACCTACAGTTCTGTAGTTGTCTTGATGCTTAGGACATCCTTTTGACTCATTCTTTCAATGGGTAGATAATGTCTATCATGGGATTGTCAGCCCTTCGAAGTAGTCCAGGCAGGAAACCGAAACCATGAGTACTAATACCACCTTTGTTGTAAGGCTACCGTAACAGATTCTTGCAAGACTGAAAGCATTTCTCTCCGCAGCCTTTACTTTCCAGAGAACTCGGGAGGGTAATTCTGAGGTGCTTTCTCCATCCCCATTCCTGCTGTGGGCTGAGGTATCTCTTGTCAGATTGTTGTCTAGGCTGCGGCTCTTCCTCCTGTCTCCAGAGGTTATTCTCACAGCCCATTACATCAGTCAACGTCACTAAAATGGAGACAGCCTCAAGGTGTCCTCCATTAATTGGCTATGCTGCATTCCATGTGTCCACAGGAAGAAAACAGCCCAGCTCCTATAATGATGAAGGTTCAGAGACTCGTTCAGAATAACTTGCTTTCTTCCTCCCATCTGCAGGGGAACGGCCCGCTAGCAGAGATTGATCTCTGGCGGGAGAGGAACGCCACCCTGAGTGCCCTCACCGAGCAGATCAAGCTGCCCGTAGTCAGGAAGGTCCTGCAGGTGCTCGAAGTTGCCAACACAGGAATTGTGGATAACTTACAGGTGGTCATTAACGATCTCTGCAAGCATCACGTGGAAGCGGTGGACAACGTAAGGTTTCTTTCTACCCTGGAACGACACTTGAAGGTATGTTTTGGTCAGCTGATGAGGTTGGATGAGAGAGGTGCTTCTTCCCTACATGGTCCCCCTGGTCAATGAGCACCACCTTTGCAGTTGATTCCAGACAAAAACTAGCCATCGTTAACTGGCAACCTCGACCAGCAAGCATCTAGGTGGCATCTACAAATTACTTAGCTTAAATTTTGAAAAACTGAAAACACCTGAAATCTCATGTGATCGCACCTGTTACAAGTTTTCAGTGTTCTCATGTGAGACCTTGGGGAGAAGATCACCAAAATCTCAAGATGATTGTCCATTAAATTTTTTTTTTTTTAATTTTGATGACATGGAATTAGGCACTGGAGTGTGGTATCCGAAAAGCTTGCTAAGTCCTGAAAGTTTGGGGGTTCTCAGTGACCCCTGACCCATTCCCTCCTTTTCCTTTCTCTCTCTGTCTGCCCTGGGTGCAATATGAATCACAACGTGCACTTTTCCCTGGGCAGAACTTAACACACGGCACTGGCTTCAGCGTGGTCTTGGACACAATACCTTCGCTGATGAACGCTCTGCGGATGGTCTGGATTATTTCGCGGCATTACAACAAGGACGAGCGGATGGTCCCCCTCATGGAGCGGATAGCCTGGGAGATTTCGGCAAGGGTCTGCAAAGTCGTGGACCTGCGGGCTTTGTTCAAGTATGGGACGGATCCTTATTTGTGTTAGACCAGAAATGTTAATGACCTCTGCTTTGTTCCCAGAACTGGTGTAGATGTAGTATTGCCAATGGGATCCTACAGAACAGGAGCCAACCCCAGAAATTCTTGCTTCTTCCTGATCCTTTTTCTCTTCTTTTTTAAATCTTTCCCATCCATATCTACCTTAATCATGTTTTAACCATGGTCACATCCACTCTGAAGCTGTCTGTACATAGACCTCCTGTTCCAAACACCCAGCATTTGTTTTTTACCCATGACGAAACATTTTAAACTCATAACAATAAAAGCAGCCAGCCAACAAAATATTGGATTCTCTTCCCCTTTCTGCACTGAATGCTTTTTTTTCCTGTGTTCTTTGGCGGGCTCCAGAGAAGACAGGCAGCTTGCAAAAACCACGATGGTGGAAGCTAAACGGACCCTTGAAATTTGGAAGGAATCTTATTTCGATGTCCGGGCCAAAATTGAAGCGTCAGGAAGAGATGCCCGATGGGAGTTTGATCGGAAGCGGTTGTTTGAAAAGACGGACTACATGGCTTACATCTGCCAGGATCTCTACAATGTATTGCAGGTAACAATCGGTGCAGAGATGTTGAAAAATTAGATTAGGCTGTGGCTTCCTAATTGGTGGTGCCCAGTCCATGGGTTGCACACATACGCTGAAGTTCCTGCACACAGACAAATCTCTATTTCTAAATGAAAGTTGGGTAGGAAGCCCCTGAGAAAGAAATCTCGTTGGGACTTAACGTGTTTGTGTCTGTCTGCAGATTTTTTTTAACATGTAAATATTCCTAAGCAGTATCCCTTACTTGTAGGTCCAAAGGATATAGGTTCCCTGACTAGGTTCAGCATCTCACTCCCTCTTCTGACCGTTCCTTTTAGCTGTGTCAGCCCTTCAAGGTGGGCTAGGAAAAACACACCACAAGAAATACTGGAACTCTTATTTTATTGACAGAGGCTATCATAATCGAATCTGGAAAGTCTGGCAGCGTTTTTCCTTCCTCTTATTCCAGAAAGAGTCAAGATGGGGCAATTTTGATTTTCTTTCTCACACTTTCCTGTTTTCCGGGGTTAAGCTCATGTTTTATTAATGGTTGGGGCATATTTTCTTCATATTCCTCTCCAAGCTCATTCACATCTCACCTTTGACAATGGTCTGACTGCATTTCTTGCTCGCCACCTCAAAATACTCTTTTCTCCCCACATAAACAAAGTAAATTCCAAAAAAGAGCCCCCGAAAATAATACCCGCTTCTGTCTAACTCAATAGGTCATGGAGGAATTTTATAACATCTTCGGGCCTGAACTGAAGGCTGTCACTGGAGACCCAAAGCGCATTGATGAAGTCTTGTACCGAGTAGACGGCTTGGTCAGCCCTATGGAAGTTCTGACGTTTGACCTGTTCAACATCAGATATGCAAACCAGTGGAAGCTGGTGATGGATGAGTTCAAGCTGGAAGTTCTGGTAAGCGGCAGAAGTATTGGTTAGTCATCCTCCCTTTCAGATTGCCCTTCTTTCTCTCTCCTCTTCTTCTTCATGACGCTCTCTGCTTTCTCTCTCTCATAAGCAATAGGCAAGGGAGGGAGGGAGGGAGGGATTTCTGCAGTGGTCTCAACCCGTTACTGACATTTGTTCAGCATGAATACTACAGACATCCATGCCATTCTACCTTCCAACGAGGCCATCTCTTCATCCTCCCTAACCAAAGTGTTGATTATTAATAGTCAAAGCCCCATTAGTCCCTAGGCAAAATAGTTTGTGAAAGGACCCCTTGGAGAATTTCCTCACTGCAGCTTTCCTGTTTTCCAAGCTTCCCATTCATGAAAAGAAACAGTCCTCCTTAATGTTGTCCCCTCTTTATTTGTCTTATTTTTGTTCCTGTTAACTTGCCTTCCTTGGCTTTCAGGACATTGAAAAAGAAGCAAAGAACTTCATCGACGAGTCTTTTAAGACCCTCCGCTCTGCAGAAGCGGCCTTTGATATGCTTTTGAACTTCAAGCACATCCGTTCCCGGGAAGCCATCAATAAACAGATGATGATGAAATTCAATGATATTCTGGCACAGTATTGCAAGGAGGTAATTCAGCAGTCCCTCTCAGGTGAAATAACTCTGCAAATCCACCTTCTCCCTAAGTTAGTGTCCTCCAGTTGTGGTGGGATGTGAGCAGAAAATTTGGAAGGTCTAGCTCTGGGCTGTCAGGATCAAGCAGTCTATGCTGCTGGTGTAGCTGTCTTCCTTCGCTGTTCACTCACAGCTTGAGATCGTGAACGGCATTTTTGTCAACAATCTCACCGATCCTCCTTTGTGCAAGAACCATCCTCCGATGGCTGGAGCCATTTACTGGGCGCGATCTCTTTTCTACCGTATCAAGCACACCATTATTCGATTCCAGGAAGTGGAAGAGCTGCTGGCTAGTGAACGCGGAAAGGAGGTGGACTGCAATTCCGTGGCTAGTTATAAATAATAAGTATTGGTAACACCCTGGTGGTTTTGTTCTTGAGTAGATAGAGAAGTTCTAGAGCTTGGGCTTGGCCTAGAAAGCCGCTGAGCAATCTTTTAAAAATCCAACTGTTTCTTTGGGATTGAAGTGTAGGATATAGATTTTTAGGCTGATGCTGGGAACTGGCAGCCCATCGATCTCCATTTTTGGAGCCCTAGAATGGTCCTTCGCAAGTCCACATGCCCAAATATTGGTGGGAAAGTGCAAAACCTTTTAAGGAAGATCTCTCCAGTTTGGATTTGTCTATTTCAGGTGAAGCAAAAATACCTCGAAGTAGCAAAGAGGATGAAAGAATATGAAGATCTGAAGTATGACCAGTGGAGAAACATTACAGAAGACCGGCTCCCGGTGTTACTGAAAAAAACCCTCCTTGCTAGAGTTCATGCTTCCGGAGTGATAATTCAGTCAAACCCAGAAACCCAACAACTGGTGATTATAATCCTTTCTGTAGACCAACTCTCTTGGTGTCTGTGGGAAGGCAGAGAGATTGGACAGGTGGTTTTTCAAATTTGTGAGTTAAGTTAGCCAACTTTGGCTGATACAGAAAAGCTAAGCAGCGTCCAGCTTGGTGAATATTGTATGGGAGCCCACAAGGACCTCCTAAGGCTATAGGCAAGTCAGCATAGCTGAAGAAGCATTGCAGAAAAAGTTGCTGGTAAATCATTTCCCTGTTGATGGTTGGTATCTACAACATCACCATGCGTCCTCTTAATTTGAAGGAGAGTTTTCATTTATTCCTTGTCTCTATTCCATCCCTTCTCACGTGGTCTCCCAGGTGTTATTTTAACTGCCTAGTCTTACTCCAGCGATGGTCGATCTTCTCTCACGCAGAGCATACATTCGGATGAGACAGAAGCCACCGGAGAGAAGAGCCCCCGTTTTGTTGTCAACTTTTCACCCAGGCTTCGGGAGATCATCAATGAAACAAAGTACATGGAGCATCTGGGATTCCCTGTGCCTGAAATAGCAAAGAATGTGGCCTTGCAGGAAGACAAATTGCTGCGGTAAAGATGGAGGGCTCTGGGGATGGGGAGTGGGGGGACTTGGCCTCCCTTGTTGGGCAGGTCTGGCATTCCTACTCTTAAAATCATACTCCAGGGGTGCAGATGTGAGTGTGTTGTCCAAAAACTAAAGTAGGCCTGTTAAGCTTCTCTGAGCCTCAACATACCACTTTGTTTAGGAAAATGATTGGAAAATCATGATCCTGTTACTTAGCACACTAAGCTCTGGGGGCCAGTGAAAAAAGGGACTAAAACAGCAGGTGGATTGAAAGTGCTCCTCATCAGAAGCCCGTCTGTCTGTTACAAAGGGTTTGTTCCTCATCTGAGGATCTGAACTCTAATACCCTGTTTCTTCAAGTACCATACAACTTACTGTCTTTCAGACAAACAGGTATGGAATGGGAGGGGTCCCCAAGGTGTAGTTCTCATGATCCGGAGCCACAGGGGGGCAGGAATCTCTTATCAATAGAGGCCTTGGCTTCAGGGCCAATGTTTCAGGTGCCACTTTTGAATATGTAGGAGAACCACTGTTCCGCAGCGACTTTGCTAGGTAGGTGGAAGGCTGTTTGTAGATGAAAAACATCTCAGGAATTGCTAGTTTGGAAGCCTGAATTCTTTGGTGCTTCCGTGGTGTCTTAGATACACTGATGGCATCAAGCAGATGCTGGATCGCTATCACCAAGTAGTAGGAACCTTGGATGAGGCCGAGATGCAGCTCCTGGATGAACATGTGCAGGACCTTTGGCGGGTTTTCCGATCTGGTTACAAAAGACTCAACTGGAATTCCTTAGGTAACCTACTTCACATCATAACACACTTTAAGGGGAGGATCTTCAGTTAAAATTTATTAAAGTGTCTTTTTACAGCACCTTCTGCTCTTTGTTTGAGCAGAATTTAGTGGCTGGCTATCTTGGTTCCTGTTGTTGAATGTTGTGAGTGTGTGTCTATGTTTTTAATAATGTGAATATCCTAAGAGCTCCCTAACATGAGAGCTCTTCCCCTCCCTCATGCAGATACACACAAGCACGCACCTGTGTATAGTGGTGAACGTGACACAATGACTTGGTTTCACAGGGATTGGTGACTATATTACGCGGTGCACCCAGGCGATTGGGAAGTTTGAATCCCTTGTCCATCAGATTCACAAGAATTCCGAAGACATACTGAACAAACTTTTATTAATAGAATCAGCCAATCTGTTCAAAAGCCCACCTTCCAAAGGGGATAGTTATCCAGGTATGTGGCCCGCTCTTTTTTGTTCGTTTTGCTTATTTCTAACCCAGATGAAGCAACATCTACTGTGATGTAAGAGGTGGTTGCAACCACCATGGCTTGTTGTTCCATCAGTGGGGGAAACATGGCATAAATACAAACAGTGTTCAACTGTCACGAGCCATTTTAAAAATGGTACCCTCTCCCCTTACGAACAGCGTGGCCCAGAGTTGAGGCGAAGCATGGAAATGAACATAGTTCTTTATCTCAAGGGCTGTTGCAGGCAATATTTGCTCCTAGGTTGTGTGAAACATTCCTCAAGAAAATCTGAAGCATCGACTGTTGGATTTTGGAAGCTTTCCAAAAGGTTGTTTGCCAACTTTTGTCTGAATTCAAACAAGATACTTGCAATGAATGAAGCCGTTTCTCGTGAATTATTTTAAACCCTCGTTAGGCACTAGCACGTCGTCTTTCATTTTGTCCCCTCACCCGGACAGGTGTGAAGGATTACTTTGAGTTTATCAAGCACGAAAGATCCAGGGACATGGAGCACATGGTTCGCAAGTACATCTCAGTTGGGCCCCTGCTAACCAAAATGGAAGGCCTTGTGGTGAACACCAACACAGGAAGAGCCTCACGGCTTGTCCCGTATTATGCCTACTGGGAAAAAAAAGTTTATCAGACCTTGACGAACTTGGTACTGAAGTAAGTTTGCCAACCCCAGTTGTTTCTCTTCTGTCTCTCGTGGTTTGTTCCTGGACCACAGCACTGACTGGTTTCCTCTCTCTGAAGGAATTTGCAGTCCTTCAATGCAGCTGTGATGGGGGACACCCCGCTCTTTCAAGCAGAGACCATTTTGTCTGCCCCCGAAATCATCCTCCAGCCAAATATGGGAGAAATTGAGAAAATGTGTGTCCATTGCATTCGAGACTGTGTGGAAACTACCAAGGTGAGGATCTTTGGTTTCTTTGGAAGAGGTTCACTCGGGCATCAGGTGCTTTCTTTCCTACCAACCACGTAGCTGCCTCTCCCGTAGTAACTGGTTCTCACACAGAGAGAAACAAATCAAACAATTCCAAATCTATCAGTTGCAAAACCAAAGAAGCCGTGGAAACTGGGCCTCCTGCTGAAAAGAGGGGGCTGAGCAGGTAGGTGTGGAGGGCACAGGGAATGGCCTTGAAGGACAGGAGGAAGACCCACCACTAGGGCAAGGTCAGATAAGAGGGGCTTGAGCCTCAGCCAAGAAAATAACTTGAGAAGCATCTCAGACAAGACCCTTCATAGTTCTCACGAAGGCTTGCAAGGTTCTGTTACTACAGCGGTTATAATAAAAGCAGTCCTGGGCTATATGGCGTTGTTTTCTTAGTCTGGTCTACCTTGTTGGGCTGACAGTAGGACTGGAAAGGGAAAGAGGGTTAAATACTGATTCTATCAATAGGACTTGCTCTTGAAACACAGAGTCACTAGAATCCTTTCCTTATGGCTTCCTAACTTTTCTTCAATAAATACTGCTTATGCAGAGTTCTTGGAATCTTGTGAGCTTTATGGATTGGATCCAGTCCTGCCTGCCAGTTGAAGCCTAACAGTTAATGTGTTTCAAGAGTAGGTCCAATTTATTGATCTGCTTGGCCTCCTCTTTTTTGCTGGAGGCTTGGTTTCCATCTGTCCCTTATTTTTCAAACTGGCAGATTTGCTAACAATCTGTTTCTCTCTTGACTGTGTGAGAACTAACCCTCTTCACTGCTTCCAGAGCCCAGCCTGGCCTGAGAATCTTCCTTTGCCTCCATGTAGCTCTTTGTTCGCTGGATGCACGGCACTTGCATTGAATGCCCACCCCAGCAAACCGGCGATGATGAGCCTGTCATCTTCAGCTTTTTTAGCGACATCTCCCAGAACCCAGTGATCATTGAGCAGGCCATCCTCATCACTCAAAACATGCACAAACTCCTGGGCTCTCTCACCAAATACCTGAACCGTTGGAAGCGGTATCGGCCCTTGTGGAAACTGGACAAGGCCATCGTCATGGAGAAATTTGCTGCCAAGAAGCCGCCCTGTGTGGTTTTTGATGAGAAGCTCCAGTTCTACATGAAGGTGGCCCAGGAAGTCATGCAACAGCCCATGGTCAAAGATGAGCAATGCGTCCACCTGCTGCTGGCACCGTTGGCTTTCACGGTCCAGGAGAATGCCAGAGGTTGGGTGAATTCACTCGGGAAGCTGCTCAATGAATCTGCCAAAGAGGTGCTATACGGTCTCCAAGAAAACATTGAGGTAGGTTTCTCCTGCTGGGGATGTCACCTTCATCCCACCATTCCTGGAGAGGACCGAGGAATGGGTGCAGAAAAGATCAAACAGATATACATGACTATGGCACAAATTACAAACTGGCCCAAGGGGATTTTCAAGGCAAGTCAGACATCATCCTGCTTTCGCTGTATTTTTCTGAATGATGTATTTCATTCCAAGGTCTTGAGTACCAATGCTTCAGTTCCTCGTTAACAATCCCTAAGCTAAGAAATGCTGACGGAGTCTGGAGAGCAATTTCAGCAAAAGGTTCTTTGCGATGTTTGAATGAATGACTAAATGCATGTGCTTTGCAGAGATTATCACGTAACCTGAAAACGACTCCCAATACCCTGGAAGATCTGAAATTTGTCTTGGGCACAATAGCTGAGATCAAAGATATATCTCTAGAAGTGGAACTCAAGTATTTGGATATTCTGGAGAGATACCGTACCCTGGCCATGTACAACATTTGTGTAAGTTCCTTTGAATGATGTCAGGGATGCCAAGGTAGCTGCCAGACTAAGGTCCAGCATGGATGAAGGAGAAAATTGCTGGGGATTGGATGGCCTGTAGCATCTGGCTAGCTCCTTTTAAGGACCACTCTCCAGACAATCCTGAGCCATATAATCCACACCTTTCCCCTAAATAACTGAAATCTCTGAGCTGTCTAAAGAAATGCCATTGTTCCTCCACCCCAGGTAACAGAAGACGAGCAGAACCTGGTGGATAAGATAAAACTGATGTGGGAAACTCTTTTTTCTGACGCGGCAGGAGTTGATCACAGCCTTGGCAGCATCAAAAAGACTTTTACTGAGGTACTGGGGTTTTCACCTTCCAAGATGAAGGAGAAGAGCATTTGGAAGCAGGAATGATCTTCTAATTTGGATTATGTCTCTTAGATCACAAGGGAGCAGATTGGAAACTACAACAAGGAAATTGATGATTTCTACAATAGGTTTGTTACTGAGGGGCCAGGTTCTGTTGGTGAAAATCTTGACAGAGGTAAGAAAGTGCATGCTTTCTGACATCACACAGCTTGAAAGCAGGGCAAAAATGTTGCAATAGATCAAAGGTCCTAGGTCATAAGATTCTCTTTCAGGAGAATGCAAGCGCTACCTCCACCCTGTATGTTACCGTGCTTCCTATATGTTATATGCTGCTTCCTACCACAGGCCTCATTTTTGTCCAATCCCCGATGGTTCTGGTCATATTTTCTTCACATCCTATGGAACCTGATGGCATAGTAGCACTAGAAGTTGGTATAGTCATGGATGGGCTTTAGGAGAAATGCTGAGAACCAAGATTGTTCAAAGTACGGTAGCTTTTGCCTCCTGGGCAGATCTTCACTTTTAGCAACTGAAGAGCTTTGAAGAGATATTTCGTTGGGTCAGAAATTTCTGCTAGTTCCATCCTATCTATATCTTCTACATCAGTGACTTCTAACTGCCTATCTTTATTTTCTGATGTTTTAAGGGGAGGTTTGACGCAGAGAATTCTTGCACTTGGAAGGGAATTCAGAGAAATGTTTAGATACATTCCCTATGTAAGAGAAACTTAGCTGCTATGACTTTGGTGATATTCCCATTGAGAAATTGCAGCTTCCTGATCTATTAAGGCCAATTGTAGATCATGTAGAAGACCTCCCTTGCCCTGCTTCAAATTCTTCTTGAGGTTTCCCATCCTTTGCTCAGTGCTGAATGTTATTTGTTGTCACCTGCAGGATTAGAGCTGATGGTGGTTTTTGAAAAAGAACTGGAGAAACATGAGAGGAACCGCCAAGAGCTGGCCAATGCAGAAAAGCTGTTTGACCTTCCCATCACAATGTATCCTGATTTGATCAAAATCCAAAAAGAAATGAAGGGCCTGAGGCAGATCTATGAAATCTATAAGCTGCAGCAGGTAGATGGTTTTCAACTTTTATTCAGTCACAGATCCAGATCACATGTTATAAACCAAAATTAGAGTTTTGCGTGTTCCCCACCAGCACCTGACCATTGTGGTCCACCATTCTGGATTATCCCCATACTCTTTATTCAGAAGAATAAGAAGATATTTGCTATTTAGCTTGTTGTCTCAAAGAATCTTTATTTTGGTACCTTTGATCTGATAATCTTCTGCCTGATCTCTTTGCCAATTTGAAGATGTTCTTACAAGACATTTCCTGGTTCTAGGCTGCCAAAGAGGAATGGTCCCAGACCCTCTGGGTGAATCTTAACGTGCAGGTGTTACAGGATGGAATTGAAGGGTATCTGAAAACCCTTCGCAAATTGCCAAAACACGTCCGTGGCATGCCGGTGGCATATCACCTAGAAATGAAGATGAAGGCTTTTAAGGAGTCCATTCCTTTGCTGCTGGATTTGAAGAATGAAGCATTGCGAGAGAGGTTTGGCTTCTGCTCATCCACGGGGGGGTGGTCTATAGCTTTGAAAGCTCCATTAAACTTGTGCATTTTAAGTCACAGTTCGGGAAGCATGGCCTGGGGTAAATCCATATAAACAGAATGAATTTCTCCTCCCGTCTCTACTGGAAACTAAGCACTTTGGTCATTTGAATCCACACATGACATGTGTTGACCTTTCAGACACTGGAGGGAGCTAATGACAAGAACAGGCACAAGTTTCGATATGGCGACTGAAACCTTCACATTAGAGAACATGTTTGCCATGGAACTGCATAAATATTCAGATGTGATCAACGAGATTGTGGGGTCTGCTGTCAAAGAGCTGAGCATTGAGAAGGTAAAATTGTCTTCTAGCACCTCTCTGTGTTTCAGTCCTCTCCAGTAACCACCAGAGCAAGCTCTTAGAACTTATTTGTTTCCTCTCCTAGGGAGTGAAGGAAATAATTGAAACATGGGAGAACATGAAATTTACTGTGCAACGGTACTTCAAAGGGACTCAGGAACGGGGCTTCATTTTGGGAACTGTCGACGAGATCGTTCAGATCCTGGATGATAATGCCGTCAACCTTCAAAGTATTTCTGGCAGCAGATTTGTGGCACCTTTTCTGGCAACTGTCCATAACTGGGAGAAAACCCTCTCTTTGATTGGTGAAGTGATTGAGGTAGGGAGGCTGGTGCTCCAGGTGGCCATGTTGACCCTCTTTGAGGGCAGATTATGTTTTGCTAGCCTCCCTGCTCTTTGTCAAAGCAGCGTTTAATTTCTCTAGGTCTGGATGACTGTTCAGCGAAAATGGATGTATCTGGAAAGTATCTTCATAGGTGGAGACATCAGATCGCAGCTTCCTGACGAGGCTAAAAAATTTGACAACATAGATAGGATATTCAAAAGGGCAAGTAGCTAAACTGCATATTAATGGAGATGCTGAGTAACAGGGAACGGAGTGTGCTGCCCCTCAAAATGAGAAACTCCCTCTGGGATTCAGAGATATAATGGTGACCAATTAAGTATTGAACTGGCTTCCTCAGTAATGTAGGGCTCAAGCGAAGACATTGATTGGAGTCTACAGAGATCTAAATAACTCCAGACTCAAGTGGTAGTACCCCCTGAGTAGACTGAGAAGATTGAGATTGTCACTGAGAAGGCCCTCAAGAAATACCTGGTTGACCTAAGAGTGTGCTAGGGGGCCATTGCCCCAGAACCCAAAAGCCATCAGACACAGATTCAAATTCAGATGGCCCCATTAGCCTGTCACAAGATATTGAAGACTTGGCTGTTCTCCCAGGCATTTGGGTCAGGGTGGAGATGAGCTCTGCAGTTGGGTGGTTAATACTTTATATTTGGGCACCAGGGGATTTATATTTGGGAGTTTGTTTATTTTTAATCTCGTAAGCCACCCAGGGTCACTTGTGTGAGATGGGCAGCTATATAAATGATGTAAATAAACAGATTAATTAATTAATTAAAAGTAATGTTTTGGCTTGTATTTCATGGAAAGTTTCTGTAAATTCTTGTGTTCCTAAATGCTTGGATTTACTTTTTTATAGCATAATGTTTGTTTTTTGTTCCGTGCTAGCCAACTTAAGGGAAAAGGTATATATTATTATCGTTCACAGTATTCACTGTTAGTAGTTTTCAGTATCTTCCTCCCCCTCCTCCTGTTATCTGCAGATAATGGGAGAAACGGTCAAAGACCCAGTGATCAAGAGATGCTGTGAAGCTCATAATCGTCTTTCAGACCTTCAGAACATAAGTGATGGGCTGGAGAAGTGCCAGAAAAGCTTGAATGATTATCTGGATTCCAAGAGAAATGCTTTCCCACGGTTCTTTTTCATCTCTGATGATGAACTGCTTAGCATCCTTGGAAGCAGCGATCCCTTATGTGTTCAGGAGCACATGATTAAGGTAGGGGATAGGAAAACCCACACAACAATTAAACATCCTTCATCTTCTTCCTTTTGGCTATTGCTGGTGGCTTTTGCCATTAGATTATAATCCCTTTCTTGAAACAGGAGGCTGGAATAATATAGTTGCTTGGTGTCCAAGGAAGCAGGAAACATAGACCCTCCCAGCCTGTCCTCCTTTCGTTAAGGAAGATGTATTTGAAGATAATAGTTTTTCATGTTAGGGATTAGCAGAACTCACTTAGTTGGGGAACAGGAGTGGTCCAACCCCGAAAGAGGCATGTTTCATCTGGAATGTCACATCTGGGATACCTCAAACTGCCTCTAAGAAGCATTGGACCACCTTTGGATTGACATGGCTCAGAAGAGATTTGGCACATTCCGCTTCCAAATCAGTCAGTTCTGCACAGTTCTGCTTCACATCATGCAGTGTGAGGCCTGCTGTGAAAAAAGTTCTGAGAGAGGGTTTCACATAAACGGTGAAAAAGTAAAGAAGCTTCTCTCTGACTTCAGATGCACAAGAGGAGGAGGGAAGAGGAAAAAGCAAGGTCAATTATTAATCTGAGTTATATCATTCCTGACAGTAAATTTGAGAATCCTTTCCCGGCTTGTGAATACCCCCCAAATTGTAAACGCCTGTCCTTTTCATTTGTAAGCATATTTCTGCCAATCTGCTTAGAAAAATACCTGCATTTTCTACATGGCAACTGCTGAAATTCCCCCATGTGACCTCCTCCCATCCCGGTCTTGTTTCAGATGTATGACAACATAGCCGCCCTGAAGTTTCAAGAGGACGACAGTGGGATGAAGATCGCCACTGCTATGATTTCCGCAGAAGCTGAAGTGATGGAGTTCCGGAAGGCTATCCCAGCCGAAGGCCGAGTTGAAAACTGGATGACGGCGGTGCTGGTTGAAATGCGGAGGACCAACAGGCTGATCACCAAGGAAGCCATCTTTCGGTATTGCGAAGACCGAAGCAGGTGAGGGAAACAGGAGCAGGCAGCAGATTCCAGAAAGATGAATTGAGTCTGTATTGCTGGTCCCCCAACAGCATTATGACTTTGGCAGTCCAAGGTCCGAAGATGGGGCTATTGAGTCTGCTCCCTAAACTTCAGTTTGGGGCTATATTATTGAATTGGAAACATGGAGAATAGGGGCGCTGTTTGCTCTGACAGACAGACCAAAGTCATCATTTCCCCTCAATTCTGCTGCCCAATCAGCAAAGTTTTTGGTAGAAAATAGTCTCCATGTGCTTCATTGGCTTGAACCAAGAATTAGGATTCTCTCTAAACTGGTTAAGAACGCTGGGAAGTTGTCCTCCCAGCGTACCTAGGAGGCATCTGGCTGGGAAGAAGTTGTTTAGTATTACACTAGGAACTAGCACTTGGCTCTATCCCATTATTCCAGAAGCAATCAGGCTCTTGAAGAAACATCATTCCCTCATTACTATTTTATACTCCTGCTTAACGCCTACATTTCTACAGCTCCAGACATCAAGATAAAGGAACATAACCAGGATCCAAGTATCAGGGAAGATGTTTTCTATTTGTTTTATCTCTGCCAACTCTGCAAATCTGCCTTTTCCGTAGAGTTGATTGGATGCTAATGTATCAGGGCATGATGGTGCTGGCAGCCAATCAGGTGTGGTGGACCTGGGAGGTGGAAGATGTCTTCCGGAAGGTGAAGAAAGGGGAGAAACAAGCCATGAAGATCTATGCCAAGAAAATGCACCAGCAGATCGACTCGCTGGTGACACGGATCACCAAGCCGCTAAGCAAAAATGACAGGAAGAAATACAACACGGTTCTCATCATTGATGTCCATGCGAGGGATATTGTTGATACGTTTGTACGAGACAGGTAATTGCAGCTTGGAGGTGAAGTAGGAACAACTACTGAACAGTTTGGTAAAGTTCAGAGTCAGCCACATGGACATGAATGGCATGTTCATACAGGTAGTCCTTGATCTACAACCATTTCGATCACTGTTCCAAGTTATCGTGGTGCTGAACGAATGGTGGTTATGACTGGTCCTCGGAGTTCCAGCCATCCCAGCACCCCTGCGGTCACATGATCGTGATTTGAGTGCTTGGCAACCCGTTCACACGACTGGTTGCCAAGCACCCCACAATCACATGATCACCATTTGCCACCTTCCCTGCTGGCTTCCCCAGAAAGTCAGTGGGGAAGCTGGCAGGGAAGGTCACAAGTCACTGGGGTAAGTCTCCCCCACCCGCACACCCTCCTCCCTTAGCCCTTCTGTGCCCATGCTACACTGGCCACTTGCGCACCCCTGCATACCCTCCCCGACCCATGCCGCACCAGGACTGCAGGGGTTGCCGTTGCTAAACGATGTGGTCATGCTTTACAGCCACATGGCTTAGCAATGGAAGTTCCAGTCCCAATTGCCGTCATAAGTCGAGGACTACCTGTAATCCTCCTTACTGTACTTTCAATGTAAAAATAATGAATTTGGAGGGACTCTGACAGTTCCTTTTTCCACTTCTCAATGTTTTGGTAGTTTTCTTCTTCTCTCTTCGTTTTCTTCTTCTCAGTCTTAGAAGAGCTCTCTGACATGTTGAAATTCTCTCTCATCAGCATTATGGAAGCGCGTGAATTTGAGTGGGAAAGCCAACTGCGTTTCTATTGGGACCGAGAGCCCGATGAGCTCAACGTGAGGCAGTGCACGGGGACCTTTTCTTATGGCTACGAATACATGGGCTTAAATGGGCGTCTGGTTATCACTCCACTCACAGACCGGATATATCTGACACTCACACAGGTAAACCAATAAAGAGTCTTTCTGTTTGCTTCTGGCTCTGGAGGGCTCTTTAAAAAAAGCAGATCTCAAATCTGGAGAATCTAAACCAGCAGAATATGTCTTCCATCAATATCCCTTTCTTTGTCTTTGTCTTCTCATTATTTACAATACTGATCTACAAGGCTGCTCCATCTCAAAACGGAGTTGGGTTAAAGTAAAAGCCAGTCCAATACCCAAAACAGTAAGATACCAGAAAGAACATTGCTTCACAGGAGGAAAAGCATCTTGCAATTAAAAGCAACAATGCTCATCCCATGGGCCCACCACCGACCTGTCCCAGAGTTTGGGGGAAAAGCCAGGTTTTAAGGCTTGCAGAGTTGGGTGGTCTGAACCTCGGGGGGATGCTGTTCCAGAGGGCAGGGGCCACAACTCAGCAGTGAACTTCTTGCATTAGCGATGAACCAATAATTACTTCCCGGATCAGGATCGAAGTGCCATTGAGGCAGAATTTGTGGCCACCATCCTAGCAGTGTTTTTCACCTTCTTTTCCTCCAAAGGCCTTGTCCATGTACTTGGGCGGAGCTCCTGCTGGTCCAGCAGGAACTGGGAAGACGGAGACAACGAAGGATCTTGCCAAAGCTCTGGGCTTGCTTTGTGTGGTCACCAACTGTGGAGAAGGCATGGACTTCAAGGTCAGGAATTCGTGCTATCCCCTTCTCCATCTTCTACGCTGTGGCCCTAAGAATTCAGCCCTGCTGGCCAACCGAAAATCAGAGTGCAGCCATCTCATCTTAAGTGCATTGTCCTCTTTTCTAGGCCGTGGGTAAAATCTTCTCAGGCCTTGCACAGTGCGGAGCGTGGGGTTGCTTTGATGAATTTAACCGGATCGACGCTTCCGTGCTTTCGGTCATCTCCTCCCAGATTCAGACGATTCGAAATGCTCTCATGAACCAGCTGAAAACCTTTCAGGTAAAGGGGGAAAGAAAAGGAGTCCTCCTGCATGAATTCTGGTCCTAACAGCCAGATCCGGGGTCTCTTGGCCCTTGGCTTAGGTTTACATTTCAGTTTGAAGGACAAGAAATCGCTCTGGATCCTCGGATGGGCATTTTCATCACCATGAACCCTGGCTACGCAGGACGAACCGAGCTTCCTGAATCCGTAAAGGCCTTGTTCAGGCCCGTGGTCGTCATTGTGCCCGATCTGCAGCAAATTTGTGAAATCATGCTGTTCTCCGAGGGGTTTCTCATGGCCAAGGTGGGTCACAGTGTCATTGCAAAGGGCTGGGCCTCGGTCTGAATCAATGCAAAGAGTAGAAGGGAAGTTTTTTTGTCCAACAGATCCTAGCCAAAAAGATGACGGTACTGTACAAGTTGGCAAGGGAACAGCTTTCTAAACAGCATCACTATGATTTTGGGCTTCGGGCTCTAAAGTCTGTCCTGGTAATGGCCGGTGAACTGAAAAGAGGGTCTCCAGATCTCCACGAGGTAAACTCCTTTTGGCTCATTGACAGATGGTCAGCTGCCTTGCAGCTGAAACAACCAAGAGACTTGTGACTCCTTGAAAACAAAGTTTAACTATGGCAGGAGTTTTTAGTCCATTTCATCAGATGCCCAGATTTGACTCTACGGTGGATTCAGAGAGTTATCAGCTGCTCCAGACTGGAGCTTCTTGCTTGTCTGAACATGTGAAGAGAAAGACTTACCATAAAAATCATCCAGAAATTAGTCCTCAGATTCCCAACCGACATGACCAGTGGCTTTTAAACAGGCATGGACCAGAGCATCACTTTAACCTAACCTTCATGATATTTCAACTGCTTTACTTATTCCAACAAGAGTAAAGTAGATCTCCATCTCCATCATCCTCTTTATTTATAGTCAAAGACCTAAAACATAGAAATTAAAATAATGATCCAAGTTTAAGTACAACAGGATGCATATCTGATATAATCATCATTTAATCTTGTAGCTCTGTATTGATGTGGATGTCTAAAACCATAAGTTCAAACACTGATTTAAGAAGGCTCCTTGATTAGAGTTCCCTTAATTCTACAAATCAGTTGTTGATTGGTATAATTGAATTACCTTTCAAGAGCATGCTGATTTCATTAAGTTTTATCTCCTTTTGTCATCTTGAGATGAATTTTGCTAATGGGAAATTGTGTGGGAGGCCTCATCTCTTGGGAGGGGTCCTTTTAATAGGAAAAGTGTATTCAAGAAACTCAGCTTTGTTCACCAACATTTTTAATATTTCTTTCGGGTCAAACACCTCTAGGATGTGGTCCTCATGAGAGCCCTGCGGGATATGAACCTCCCCAAATTTGTCTTTGAAGATGTTCCCCTTTTCCTGGGCTTGATCTCGGATCTTTTCCCTGGACTGGATTGCCCCCGAGTGCGCTACCCCAAATTTAACGATGCAGTTGAGCAGGTGCTGGCTGAAGAAGGTTATATTGTTCTACCTGTTCAGGTACTCAATTAAAGTTATTAAGCTCAAAGATATGGTCAAAACATAGCCAAATCTTTTGGCATTCATGAAGTCTGTCTGCCAGACTTCATCAAGCCATCATGCAGTTGTTTGAAACTGGGAAGACGGTCATTTAGATTATCAGTGACCTTGAATTCCATGAAGTGGGCTTCTGTTGATTTCTATTCCTGGCCAAGACAGCTGCCATTCTGTATTTTTATCTCAGGTGGATAAAGTGGTCCAGATGTATGAAACAATGCTAACGCGTCATACCACAATGGTGGTTGGGCCAACTGGAGGCGGCAAGTCTGTGGTCATCAACGCCTTGTGTCACGCTCAGACAAAGTAAGCATAGATCCATCAGGGACTTCTTCAGTCCCTGCTCCATTATTGAATGGAATTTGGTCATGGTGAATTTGGCTGTTTTGACAAATTCATGGAAAGTCTGTCTGTGAATTACAATAGTTCAGGAGTTCAAAAATATGACATCCATGAATATCAGCTACAATAGCGGGATGACTTCTGGCTTTTCCTGCTGGTGAACTTTGTGGAGACTTTTGTTAGCTACTGTGGGAAATAGAGTACTGGATTAGGATGAGCTTTGTTCTCAGTTGACACATTTGGGACGTGACGGGATTACATATCAGAGCTCTTTTGGAACGTTGTTGATCTAATTCTGCTTTTTGTAATTGATATCCCATTAGATTAGGACTGCTGACCAGGCTGCATATTCTGAATCCCAAAGCCATGAGTGTGATTGAATTGTATGGCATCCTAGATCCCACCACACGAGACTGGACAGATGGAGTTTTGTCCAACATCTTCAGAGAAATCAACAAACCCACTGACAAAAAAGAGAGACGGTAATTGCTGGAGGGCTAGATCCATGTTTTTCAACTGGGAAATCTTCGGGTTCCTTGAGCATTCCTTCAGAGATCCACTCAATTTTGAGACTGTTAAAAAAGTAGTTACTACCTGTTTTGTTTTATTTTACTTTTTGATTTTGGGGGAGTAGAAGGGCGATAGAGGCTTGGGTGCCAAACATTACAATCAGCCCTTCGAGTTATGCTGAGTTTCTTTCTCAAGCTCTCCTCAATCTTTGAGGATTGAGTAATCTTTGCTCCAAAGACCTCCCTTAATGGCTTGTTCATCCCTCCCCCATTCTTAAGGCTAACTGTACGTTCCTTCAGAATTATGGCTATCCTACCAGCCCCTCTCCTCCCATATCTGAAAGCTGCTGGTGTATACATTACGTTCTCAGATCCTTGATGGTTTCCATACTGTTTTCCCCTAAGTCTCTTTGTACTTATTCCCTATAAACGTCCACTGATTTAGTGAAACTCACATATTAAACAGAATAAGAACTGTTTGTCTTCAGTGCATTTTTTTCCAATCTGGGTGCACAGGTACATATTATTTGATGGTGATGTAGATGCTCTCTGGGTAGAAAACATGAATTCTGTGATGGATGATAACAAGCTGTTGACTTTGGCGAACGGGGAGCGAATCCGGCTTCAAGCTCATTGTGCCCTTTTATTTGAGGTAAGGCTTGTCCCATGATGCAAATTACTTTGTGCTTCCTCCTTTCTGTGGAAGGAGCCTCACCTATTTCCATCCCTGCCTTCTTCAATCCAACTGGACATTCCTATAGTGGCCATCAAGTCTTGGAGCTTCTTGTAAAAGTGTGGACTTCCTTTATAGGTTGGAGACCTACAGTATGCTTCACCGGCGACTGTGTCACGCTGTGGGATGGTCTTTGTGGACCCAAAGAATTTGAAATACAGACCTTATTGGGATAAATGGACAAAACAAAGGAGCAAGGTAAATAACTACTAATGGTGACCTTGGAACTTCTTTGGAAGATCACTACTGATGGTTGATTCTTCCATATGTCTGGACAGGCTTGTGTGAAGCCACTTGAAAAACAATGGTATAGTTCACACTATATGATAAAGCTTGCATCTCATGAGATTCCAACTCAAGCCTTGGTTTGTTAAAGGAGCTGCTGTCTTTTGTGATATTCTCCAAAAGCCATACTAAAGGTTATGTTCCCAAGAGGAGGAAGAAGAATTCAGAGGTCCCATTCTTCTAATTTCGAATGACTTTGTTTTTGCTGTGTTTTTCCAGCAAGAGAAACAACTGTTGGACAGATTCTTTGACAAATACGTACCCCTCTTGATCGAAATGATCGTAGAAGGGATTGTTGATGGACGACAAGGAGAAAAATTGAAGATGATTGTTCCGCAGACGGATCTGAATATGGTAAAAAAATCCCATTTTTTAAAATTAAAGTAGAAGAACGTTGCGCCAGAGGTGTGTGGATTGGTCTCAGTCCAGTCTTGTTTTGTTTCTTCTTATTTTTGTTACTTTAATAATGTTGCAATTTAAAAAAAACCTGGAAAATCTGCATTCATTGTCATTTGCTACCTTGCTAACAAGCAAAATTTGGGCATAAGATTGAGAAGAATTTACAGCTGGCCCTATCTAGAATCCTCCAGGATTGGGGCATGTTAGAAATGCTAATAAACAACTATTTGTTTGTTAATAAGCAAGCTTCTTTTGGACCTCTTTTCAAGCTTTCTTCCCCATCTGCCTTAATTTAGGAATTTCAGAGGTGGGAATAGAGATCATGATTGATCATTGAACTACAACAGTGGGGAAAAAGTATAGTTCCTTCCCTGCGTGATCACACTCCCTTCCCTTTAAAGTTGCAAAGGGTTTTGTAGGGTGCTTTAGCCCTTCTGTTTTCTCTTTTGCTGCTAATGAAGCCATTTACAACTGCCTTCTCTCTCATCCTTCTTTAGGCCCAGCAAAAGAATTCCATGGGGCTGCTTTTTAACTGTACTATTGGACAAATTTATGATGTTTTCTTTAGCTCTGTGGTTTCATCTCACAGGTGACTCAGCTGAGCATGATGCTAGAAGCTCTGATTGAGGTCGAGGTGGAGGATCCTGACGTGCTTGAATGCTACTTCCTGGAAGCCCTTTATTTCTCTTTAGGAGCCAGCCTTCTTGAAGCAGGAAGGTGCAAATTTGATGACTTTATCAAACGTATCTCTTCTATGTCAACCGTCAACGACGAGATGACTTTGGCAAAACCAGGAGAATTGCCAGGTTTGTCGTGGTTGGTTTTATATCACAGAAGAAACCCTTTTCCTCTTCCACTTTGCAGTGAAAGAAGAGGAGGGACCATCAGCTCTGTTTTCCAGGTGCTTCAGAAGATCATCTCACGCAGCTTGTCTTTCACCATCATAGTTCTAAGATGTCACAATTGCTCTCTCCTGCAGGGCAGCTCCCCACCTTATACGACTTTCACTTTGATGGGCATACGAGAAGGTGGTTGCCTTGGAGCAAACTGGTTCCTGAATATCATCACTCCCCTGAAGTGAGGTTTATCGACATTCTGGGTAAGGGTGAATTAAGCTCAGCACAGTTTGGCAGGAGTCGCACCAGTTAAAGAGTTAGCACTTGAGAGTTATCGTTTTATGCATGCTTTCTAAAGCAATATATTTTTAGGCATCTTTTTGAGATTCTACTGGTTGTTAAGAATAGGGCCAAAAGCCATTTTGGCCTTGGAGAAATGCAGCAAGAGCTGGATTCGATGAGAAAATGGGGCCAGAAAAAAATGTAAACTAAGCTTAAATAAATAAATATGTAATATCATGACCCCCACCTGCATTTAATCATACCTCTTTTGTTACCTTGAATATTACAAATTAGCGGCAATTTTAGAAGGGATGCATAGGACACACCCAAGGCTTGAGCAATAAGGTGGTGGAGACCTCTCTGTAATAAAGGAGCGGGTGGTAACACTATGTCCTGTGCATGTTCCTCCCTGTGAAATTGCTTGGGATCCCAGCTGATTTTGATGGGTGCTCCCTTCAATGGTTCTTCCTTCAGTTCCAACTGTGGACACAACACGCACCACTTGGCTCTTGGAGAAGATGGTGAAAATCAAGCACCCAGTGGTTCTGGTTGGAGAGTCGGGGACCTCCAAGACGGCGACGACACAGAACTATCTCAGGAAACTGAGCCAAGACACAAACGTAAGGCTGTTGTGTTCTGGGTTGTTAGCCCGTCCTCCTGTCTTTTGGGCTGTTCTTCCATGGTCCTGGTGCTCCCCTACCAGGCCAAGCAAGGTTGCCTACCTCACCAGCCTTTGTTTCAGATAATTGTGTGTCTGCCCCATTCAGGTGCTCCTCATCATCAACTTCTCTTCTCGCACCACTTCCATGGATATTCAGAGGAACCTGGAAGCCAATGTGGAGAAGCGGACCAAAGAAACTTATGGACCTCCAATGGGAAAACGACTCCTGGTCTTTATGGACGATATGAACATGCCTCGGGTAAGGGCTCAAGGGAATCACAAGACATGCAAAAAGGCAGCTAGAGCAGAGTGTGGTAGAGGGGGAGAACATGGCCAAATTCCTAGCATTCAGTCCTCAAAAATGATCAGCCTCTCTTCATGGTGATTCTGTTTGGCCTGTCACATCCATGCCCACTGAGACCCCTTTTTTCTACAAGTCCTAAAAGTTAAGAAGGGAAAAAAGTCATCTAAGAGTCACCTGGTAAGAGAAAGAGATGCAGCTGCTTGGGACACTTAGAGAAGTAAGTACAGAGATGGCCTTGAAGAAGCAATTCAACAGCCACCAGGTGAACCTCAGCTTATATTTATAAAGCCGTCTGCAGATCAGGCCAGCTACGTCCAGCCTCTCAGCCCTTTTTCCCCCCAATTTCCCCATGTGATCCAAAGGTGGATGAATACGGTACGCAGCAGCCCATCGCCTTGCTCAAACTGCTCCTGGAGAAAGGCGCCTTGTACGACCGGGGCAAGGAGATGAACTGCAAATACCTCCGCGATATGGGCTTCATGGCCGCCATGGGCAAAGCCGGGGGTGGCCGTAACGAGGTGGATCCACGATTCATTTCCCTCTTCAGCGTGTTCAATGTGCCCTTCCCTTCAGAAGTGTCTCTGCACTTGATTTATGCCTCCATCTTGAAAGGTCACCTGGCGGTAAGTTGGATTACTTGGGGTAGATGGAGAGAGAGAGGGAGATAGAGTCAATTGTGGAGACTTCTTAGAAATCATGAACAGAGGGACTGGTCTATGGTTTAGAGTTCAGGTGGGTTCCCTGCAGCCTATGTAGTCTCTTTAGGCTGGCTAAAAGACCCCATAACCCCCCCCCACCCCCACAGTCAATAGGGCCCTACCCACTTGCACCCCTCTTGTTTTTCCCCATGAAGTATGAATGCTACTATGGTCACCAAAAGGCTACCCAACCATGCTTTAGAGCAGTGTTTCTCAAACTTGGCAACTTTAAGACATGTGGACTTCAACTCCTAGAATTCCCCAGTCGGTGTGCTGGCTGGGGAATTCTGGGAGTTGAAGTCCTCATGTCTTAAAGTTGCCAAGTTTTGAGAAACATTGCTTTAGAGTTAGGATCTTTTTTACTGATGGCCAAAGATGTGAGCAATTTCAGCTCTCTTCCTCTGCATTTCTTTAGATAATCCTGGTCAATATTGCCATGTTTCCTTCTCTAGTGCCTTAGCAGCTCTCTGGCTGTGTGCTCATCTGAACCAGATACTAGTCCCCTGAATAGTGAAGGATTAGTGAACCCAGATTTGCAGCAGCTTCTACATTCTAATCCAGAATGTGTGTGTCTGTCTGTCTGTCTTATATCTGTCAATCTCTCAAATAAAAATTATTAAATTGCCTGCTCTACTTATTACAAACATACCTGTACATAAAAGAAAAGGTAGGTAAGCTAAAATGATGATATAGATTGTATTGTTGGAAACAGAGAATAGATTAAGCATTAGAATGTAGAATGGATTATTAAGGGGGAGGAGGAAAAAAGGAGGGTAAGCAGAAATAAGCCTCCAAGATAGCGTTATTTTTCTATGGTTCTCTTTTTAAAAATGATCTCCCCCTTTTTATTGGCAGACATTTGATGAATCCGTTGCTGCCATTGCGGACAAGTTGACATCCTGCACCTTGGCCCTGTATGAAACAATTGTCCGTGACTTGCCACCAACGCCTTCGAAGTTCCACTATATTTTTAATCTGCGGGACCTTTCCAGGGTTTACAATGGGCTGGTTCAAACAACTCCAGAGCGGTGAGTGTGTAATAGTCATCATAATTTTAATATTAGTATGGAGGAGGAGGAGGAGGAGGAGGAGGAGGAGGAGGAGATGATTTATTATAGCCACTCAGAGTGTTTTGAAGTTAATGTTAATTGCATTAATTTGACTTGGTTCTTTACACGACTATCACTGTTGATCTGACTTCTTTGACTTAGGTTCCAGACCATCACACAGATGGTGAGGGTATGGAGGAATGAATGCCTACGGGTTTTCCATGACCGGCTGATCAATAAAATAGATAAAGCTCTGGTACGTTCTTCTCTTTGTAACTCCTAAGTACAGTACCATTTGGCTGGTTCAGGACATCATGTTTTCAACCTCTTTTTCAAAGGAACCGATAGGCAACTTCTGAGTGGACCTTGTCTGATACAGAAACCCTTGGTTTGACTCAACCTTTGGATTAGGAGTCCCCAGAGCTGGCTTTTCCCCATGCTTCCCCCACAAGGCCCCATTCCTGCCTTCCTATTTCCTACCCTAGTGGCTTGGGAATTACAGTTCTCACAAAGACAAATATAGAGCCATGCACACAAAGCCCCAGAGCACATCTGCTGTATTTGCAGAAAGCATGTAAAATCTCCTTGTGGGTTCCAGCGAGCCTCCATCACTGAGCACAGACTTGATCCGGGATCTCCTGAGCCCAACCCAACACTGTTTCTAGCTCTCACCTGAGTCCTGGCCCTAACAGGATTTTCACTGATGCGTGTTAGTAATTCTGGGGTTGGTTGGTGGGTTTTCTGGTGCCTTCCAAGGTCCAAGGCCATATACAAGGCCTGCTGGAAACGAATTTCAAAGATGATGCCGAGAACGCACTGAGGGACCCCATCCTGTTTGGAGATTTCCGAATGGCCTTGAGTGAGGGGGAGCCTCGCGTTTACGAAGACGTTCAAGACTACGATGCAGTCAAAGCCCTCTTTCAGGTACAGAACTTCAGCTGCAGGAGGAAAAGTCCATATATTTTTTCCATCCTGGAAGGTTGAAATGAGGTTAAAAACAAATCCAGGTGGGGAGTCTTCCCCTCTCTATGCCCTGGTTTGTATGCGGGCAGCCAAGCTAGTTTTTACATAGATAAAGAGTTTCAATGAGGAGAAAATCCTCAGTGGGATGACACAGTCATAACACTAAGACTTTTAGAAACCTCCTCTCTCTGCCACACCTCAAATTTGGATATTCCTTCTTCTCACCCCCACCTCGTGTTTTCAACATGCTGCTTCTTCCCCAAGCAATTTCCTTGTTTGGCTTTTTCACTTGCAGGAGATTTTGGAAGAATACAATGAAATTAATACAAAGATGAACCTTGTGCTGTTCGATGATGCTCTGGAACACTTAACCCGCGTTCATCGTATCATTCGGATGGACCGTGGCCACGCACTGCTTGTAGGAGTTGGGGGCTCTGGAAAGCAGTCCTTGGCAAAATTAGCAGCTTACACGGCGGGATGTGAGGTCAGCCCTACAGCTGCATCAAAAAGCTTTGTCTAGTCCAGTATTTCTCAACCTTTGCAACTTTAAGATGTGTGGACCTCAACTGCCAGAAGCGTCGGGAAAGCGATTGTCCTCACTGTTTTAATGCGGATCTTCTTAACTTAAATGATGGGTGGATTATGCTGGGTTGTTTCTCCTCCTGCATCATCTGTTGGTGGGAAAAACAACCACCACTGTCAGGGGACAGGGATGAGCAACTGTAGGTGGGGTGCTTTGCATGGCAGATTTAGTTCCCCATTCAGTTGTCCTAGCAGGTCACAGGCACACAAGGGTTTTGTGCCTGGGACCTATCGGTTGGGGTATTTTTTCCCGTAGGACCGGTCAACCCTCCTCCAAAAATAGCCCCAGCTGACACGTTCAGTCTGAACACAAGGTATGAATCCCATTTGGCTCTACTCGTCAGTTCAGATTCTTGAAGGTTTAGACTGCCTTCCTTTATTTGCTTTCAAGGATACCCAAAATAGTCAAGATGGTAAGCCCAACCAAGTTAAAAAAAGGTGTGATTTTGATAGTGCAGTTGCGCCCGCCATCTTGACTTTTTTGACTCCTCCCCCCCAACTCCACGTGGACACCTTTGCCTACTTTGTTGAAGTTTTGCCGGACTGCCAAAATTGCTAACCAACGCAATCTTTCTTAGGCTGGGAAAAGCTGGTTTAAAGCTAGTTTAAGATACACAGTAACACAGAAAAACCCTTAAAACCAAATAAGAGGTCTTGGTGAAAAAAAGGCTGACAGATCCATCCTTCACCTTTTAGGTCTTTGAAATAGTTCTCAGCCGAGGATACGGTGAAAACAATTTACGGGAAGACCTCAAGGTCCTCTATTCAAGACTTGGGATTGAGAATAAAATCATTGTCTTCCTGTTTACGGATGCTCACGTGGCAGAAGAAGGATTTTTGGAGCTCATCAACAACATGTTAACCTCAGGTATCTTGGAAGCCCGCTGTGCCTTCATTTACCAACCCTGCAAGACGCATTCCGTTTCAGGTGGCCTTGAAAGGCTTTGGTAAGGAAGAAGATTGGTGCTGTACATTTATAAAAGTACTGATTTCTCCCTGCAAACATCCCCCAAGTGAAATGTTTATGCCCTACTCTTCTGTTCTCAACCTCTGGCTAGAGAGAAAGTTGTAAAAAAAAAAGGGGAGAAGAAATTTGATAACAGATGAGCTCCTCACCCCTTCCCACTCATCCATCAAGGAAAAATTGCTTACTCCCTTGAATTAGCAGTATGAGACAAACACAGCCTCCATGTTTCTTCTGCAAGGCCCAGTTTCAATCTGGCTCTGGCAACGTCACCAATTCCTGTAGCTCATCCTTCCTTCCTGTTCCTCTGGTGTTCCACAGGCATCGTTCCAGCCTTGTTCGCAGATGATGAGCGAGACAACATCTTAAGTCAGGTTACTCAGGAAGCCATGAAAATCGGGATCGCCCCAGCCAAAGAAAGCGTCTGGCAGTACTTTGTTAACAAGAGTGCCAACAACCTCCACATTGTCCTTGGGATGTCCCCTGTTGGGGACACCTTGAGAACTCGATGTCGAAACTTTCCAGGTACCCTCAAAAGCCAGTTCTTCCCCAGGATATCGAAATGACGCAGCAGGCCGTTTTCATTAGCCAAGGGTGGTCTTCTCTCTCTTGGTATCTCAAAATGGGTTGGGACTAAACTCACATTTCCCCAGGAATCTATATTAGATTTATGTCCGACTTACCTTTCTGGAGTCAAGGCAGCAGGCATAACGTGGTCTCCTCCCATTTTTCCTGACTAGAACAATCCTAAATTGGGCTGAGAGTGAGTAACGGGCCCAGAGTCACCCCATAAGTTTCCTTGATTCAAAATGGACTTGAACCTGGCTTCAATTTTGTTTTTTCATCCCCAAAGTGGGGAGCTATATTACAGTGCACTTGGAAAGCCCCAGCCAGGGATGACTGGTGGAAGCAAATCATTTCTGGATTGCGTTCTCAGGAAGCCAGTCGTTCATCAAATCTTACTTGGGGTTCCAAAATAAGGGAAGTACATTTCCCGTGCCGACTGTTTGCCATGCACTGCACACTTTGCATTGAGTTTTGCAGTGTCGGGGGGAATGCTGTTAGGTTGCTCAAGGCCACCGTAAGCCCTAAAGAAATTCCCTGAAAAAGAGGACTTCAAATCCCATTGTTAGACATCTTTTGCTGTGAGACGATGACCATACCTTGCAGGGGATACATGAGCCCCCCAGGCCAATCTTTGGGCAAAGGGTTGGGGGGCAAAAGAGCAGATGGCCTGTGACAGTGGGAAGAAGCAGGGAGAGAGGACTTGTGAGCTATCTTGATCAAGTCTCAGCTCCCCAGATCTTGGTTTCTTGCTTTGACTTTTCCATCCTTTCCTTTAAAGGCCTCGTCAACAATACTGGCATTGATTGGTTCCTGCCTTGGCCACCTCAAGCTCTGTATGCCGTCTCAAAATTCTTTTTGGGTAAGAAAGAGCTTTGAAGCCACCTCCAACGGATGTGCTTTAAGGCAAAGAGAGATGTGCCTCAGCCTTTATACCAGGGTTTCTCAACCTTGGCAACTTTAAGATGTGTGGACTTCAACTCCCAGAATTCCCCAGCTGGCAGGGGAATTCTGGAAGTTGAAGTTCACAAGTCTAAGTTGCCAAGATTGAGAAACCCTGCTTTATACCCTGCAAGAACTGTTCTCATGCTTCTCCTCCCCACCCCCAACTTTCATCCTGGTAGCTTTTGCCTAGAATGTCACCAGACACCTGCAGCCAAATGGGCCCCTTAAAGCCCTTGGCTGGTTTTCTAGACCTGCTGCTTCAGCCTCCCCCCTAAGCTGTTCTGCCCTTCCTGGATGGGGGCCCTCTGCCCCTCCCAAAATTCCTGAACCCCAACGCTGCCCAACCCCAGCCAGAAAGACATGCTGGGAGTTGTAGTGCAACTAGAGCCAGAGAACCACAGATTGCCCATTCCTGTAGAAGGATGGACTTCTGAATTTTCCCCAGCAGGCCAGAAAACCTCCCCATCTTCTCCCATCAGCTTGCACTTTGAGATTGCAGACAGGTGTGTTCCAGCTGAAAGGAGAAAATGTCATGGTGGATAGAGTGGTGTAGCCCCAAGCATAGCTTGAATCTCCATTCAGAGGACCTTGAATTGAACGAGATGAACCAACTTCCATGACTATCTGCCAAGCAGAACATTGTTTCTTCCTGGCAACTTTGGAATATTGGCCACTGGAGGCCATTCAGAGGGATTTGATTCTGCACCCCACTGCCCCCATTGACTGTCCCCCATCATTTCTTTGTCTAGGAAACAATCCTCTGATTCCATTGGAGCACACTGAGGAGGTCATTGCCCACATTGTCATGGTCCACGGCTCAGTTGGTGTCTACAGCAAAAAGTTTCAGCAGAAGCTCAGGAGGAGCAATTATGTCACTCCCAAGAATTACTTGGATTTCATCAACACCTACACCAAGCTGCTGGACGAGAAGAATCACTTCATTCTGGGTAAGAATGGTGCTTCGTGCCACGTGTAGATCTCCGAAGGAAATATTGAGTGAAGATGGGAAAAGTTGCATCAGAGGGGTATAGCAGTAAATCACAGACCCAGCTGTGATCAACACTCATTAAAGTGTAAGGATGTAAGAAGACCTTGAACTAGAACTCAGAATCTCCCACTTTTTACTCCAGCACCTTAACCACCTCCATCAAGTCAGCTCTCATAAAGTGAAGCAAATGAGAGTGGAAAAATGATTCGGAGGGTTTCTGTAGGCAGCAAGATGGATTGTTAAGGCAAACTTTAAATGGATGAGCTGTTCCTGACTAACATAGGTTTTCCTCCCGGAGTGTGGATTTAAATCAGGCTTCAGTGTTCCAGTTTTCCTCATGATCGTAACCGGGGAGGGGGAACCTTTCCTGCAAGCAGGAACCCCATGGGGTTGATGTTCTTTCTTTCTCCTCTCTTACTAGATTACTAATCTAATTACTAGATTAATATAGGCATACAGATCTGGACTGCAACATCTGGATGGCAACAAAGCAAGTTTTCTATATCTGATCCCTGGTCATTGGGATTTTGCTGCCCAGATGTGGTCAACCTAATTTTTATCTTGCCTTTTCCCCCTCCAAAATGGGGCTTGAGATAGATATAATGATAAATGGATCACAAGCAAAATTCTTTGGAAATCTGGAGAGGGAGTGCATGAAACAAAAAAGGATCCTAGGGTGCACCTTCAGTGGTGTAGAGTTGCCCCAAGTTGTTTGCTGCTTAGAGGGAGGACTTGCAACTGCTTGTAATGCCACCGCAAAGCCCTCTCTGCTCTTTCCAGCTCAGTGCAAGCGTCTGGATGGTGGCTTGGATAAACTGAAAGAAGCCACAATTCAGCTGGATGAGCTCAACCTGAAGCTGGCTGAGCAGAAGATTGTGTTGGCGGAGAAATCTGCCGCCTGCGAAGCCCTCCTTCAGGAGATTGCCACAAATACAGCAATCGGCAAGTTTTCCACCCTGTCCTGTTCAGCAGTGAATTTTATTAAATTGTAATTTTCTTTGAGAGGCTGTAAAACTAATGCAATTAAAATTGGGTGAGGGGATTTCCAGTAGCATTGGGGGGAAATGTGATGCAGCTAGGGATAAGTTCACCTAGGAGAAGGGAATTGCATCAGAACTCTGGAGCAAGGATGTTTTACAGGCAGGCCCACAAATATTTTTAACTTCTCCTTCCCTGTTTTCTTGAACTGAGTCTAGACTTTGCACACCCTTCCAATTTCAAATGTTCAGGCCAAGGATGGCCCCTCCACCAGTTATCATGTATCTTGTTGCCATTTTTGTTCCTAAAAAAGCTTTTTTACTAATGTTATAGCTATGTCCAAAGGAATTAAACCAACCACTTTCCCAGGAGGTCATTTTGTAATCCTGTCCCGGTTCTGTTCCTTAGCTGAGGAGAAAAAAAAATTGGCCGTCGAAAAAGCCATGGAGATCGAAGAGCAGAACAAAGTGATTGCGGTGGAGAAGCGGGAAGCCGAGACCGCTCTGGAGGAAGCCATGCCTATCTTAGAGGCTGCCAAACTGGAGCTGCAGAAGCTGGATAAGTCTGATGTGACGGAGATCAGGTATGTCAGGCACAGTAGACTATCAAGATGGCGCCACTAAGGAAGTTTGGGTCTTGCCTAAAAAATCTGTGATGTTCCAGGTCAATTTGGGGATGGAGAGCAAATGGGAGTGAAGTTTGGAGAGCCTTCTTCGGTTCCTTCTCTTCTACAACTTCTCCTCTCCTCTCCCCACCCTAGGGTGTGTTCTCAGGATTTTAATGCCAAGGCAGTGCAACTCAAAAATAAGTTTTTGAGCCATGTGGGGTTTTCTTTGGCCTCCAACTCCCCCTCTCCATCCTATCTTCCCTCTTCAGATCCTTTGCAAAGCCTCCCAAGCAGGTCCAGACTGTCTGCGAATGCATCCTCATCATGCGCGGTTACAAGGAGCTCAACTGGAAGACGGCCAAAGGGATGATGTCAGAGGCCAACTTCTTGCGCTCCCTCATGGAGATTGACTTTGATGCGATCACACAGGCCCAAGTGAAATCAGTCCGAGGTAAATGGCCTCATGTACACCCCCTTGGAATGGAGCCCTTTTCATTGGGCCCTTTCTCCAGTGTGTCCTGGATTGATTGATTGATTGATTGACTGATTATGTGCCATCGAGTTGTTGTCAGTTCTTAGGAACCACCTAGATACAGTAGATGTTCTCCATGACAATCTGTCCCTAACCTTCACGTCTTCCAATGATTCACCATCACCACTGTGAGTCCATCCACCTTGCTGCTGATCATCCTCCTCTTCTCTTCCTTCCACCTTTCCCAGCATTAGAACCTTCTCCAAAGAGCTAGGTCTTTGCATCATGTGTCTGAAATAGGATAATTTGAGCCTGGTCATTTGTTTCTTGAGTGAGACCTCTGGGTTGATTTGTTTGATGATCCATTGATTTGGTTTCTTGGCTATCCACGGTATTCTCACGAGTCTTCTCCAACACCAAGGTTCAAAAGTGTCAATACTCTTCCTCTCCTGCTTCTTCAAAGTCAAAGTACAAAATGAAGCAGGGCAAAGGCTAATAGAGTTCTGTCAAGACAACAAGCTAGTCATAGCAAACACTCTTTTCCAACAACACAACAGACGACTCTACACATGGACATCACCAGATGGTCAATACCGAAACCAGATTGATTACATACTTTGCAGCCAAAGATGGAGAAGCTCTATACAGACGGCAAAAACAAGACCAAGAGCTGACTGTGGCTCAGATCATGAGCTTCTTACTGCAAAATTTAGGCTTAAATTGAAGAATGTAGGGAAAACCACTAGACCACTCAGGTATGACTTAGATCATATTCCATGTGAGTACACAGTGAAGGTGATGAATAGATTTAGAGGATTAGATTTGGTAGACAGAGTGCCTAAAGAACTATGGACGGAGGTCTGTAACATTGTACAAGAGGCAGCAACTAAAACCATCCCAAAGAAGAAGAAATGCAAGAAAGCAAAATGGCTGTCTGATGAGGCTTTACAAATAGCTGTGGAAAGAAGGAATGCGAAAAGCAAGGGTGAAAGGGAAAGATATAAGCAACTGAATGCAGATTTCCAGAGAATAGCAAGGAGAGATAAGAAGGCCTTCTTAAATGAACAATGCAAAGAAATTGAAGAAAACAATAGAATGGGGAAGACTAGAGATCTCTTCAAGAAAATTGGAGATATCAAAGGAACGTTTAGTGCAAAGATGGGCATGATAAAGGACAAAAAAGGCAGGGACCTAACAGAAGCAGAAGAGATTAAGAAGAGATGGCAAGAATACACAGAAGAACTATACAAGAAAGATCTTAATGTCCCTGATGTCCATGCTGGTGTGGTCACTGACCCTGAGCCAGACATCCTAGAGAGTGAAGTCAAGTGGGCCTTAGGAAGCATTGCTAACAACAAAGCTAGTGGAGATGACAGTATTCCAGCTGAGTTATTTAAAATACTAAAAGACGATGCTGTCAAAGTGCTGCACTCAATATGCCAGCAAGTTTGGAAAACGCAACAGTGGCCACGGGATTGGAAAAGGTCAGTTTACGTTCCAATTCCAAAGAAGGGCAATGCCAAAGAATGCTCAAACTATCGCACAATTGCACTCATTTCACATGCTAGCAAGGTTATGCTCAAAATCCTACAAGCTAGGCTTCAGCAGTACGTGAACCGAGAACTACCGGATGTACAAGCTGGGTTTCGAAGAGGCAGAGGAACTAGAGATCAAATTGCCAACATTCGCTGGATCATGGAGAAAGCACGAGAGTTCCAGAAAAGCATCTACTTCTGCTTCATTGACTATGCAAAAGCCTTTGATTGTGTGGATCACAACAAACTGTGGCAAATTCTTAAAGAGATGGGGATACCAGACCACCTTACCTGTCTCCTGAGAAATCTGTATGCAGGCCAAGAAGCAACAGTTAGAACCGGTCATGGAACAACCGATTGGTTCAAAATAGGGAAAGGAGTACGACAAGGCTGTATACTGTCACCCTGCTTATTTAACCTATATGCAGAGTACATCATGAGAAATGCCAGGCTGGAAGAATCACAAGCCGGAATTAAGATTGCAGGGAGAAACATCAATAACCTCAGATATGCAGACGATACCACCCTAATGGCAGAAAGTGAAGAAGAACTAAAGAGCCTCTTGATGAGGGTGAAAGAGGAGAGTGCGAAAGCTGGCTTGAAACTCAACATTAAAAAAACTAAGATCATGGCATCTGGACCCATCAATCCCTGGCAAATAGAAGGGGTAGAAATGGAAGCAGTAACAGACTTCATCTATTTGGGCTCCAAGATCACTGCAGACGGAGACTGCAGCCATGAAATTAAAAGACGCTTCCTCCTTGGGAGGAAAGCTATGGCAAACCTAGATAGCATATTAAAAAGCAGAGACGTCACCTTGCCGACAAAGATCCGCATAGTCAAAGCTATGGTTTTTCCAGTAGTAATGTATGGCTGTGAGAGCTGGACCATAAAGAAGGCTGAACGCCGAAGAATTGATGCCTTTGAACTGTGGTGCTGGAGAAGACTCTTAAGAGTCCCCTGGACTGCTAGGAGGTCAAACCAGTCAATCTTAAAGGAAATCAACTCTGATTGCTCATTGGAAGGATTGATAATGAAGCTCAAGCTCAGATACTTTGGTCACCTAATGCGAAGAGAGGACTCTTTGGAAAAGACCCTGATGCTGGGAAAGATGGAAGGCAAAAGGAGAAGAGGACGGCAGAGGATGAGATGGCTAGATAGCATCAGTGAAGCAATGAGCATGAAACTGAGCAAACTGAGGGAGGCAGTGAAAGATAGGAAGGCCTGGCGCAATATGGTTCATGGGGTCACGAAGAGTCGGACATGACTTAACGACTGAACAACAACAATATATACATGTTCCCCAAAGCCATAGGCAAAACGTGAAGCCTTCTGTTGTAAGATGATCCTGAGGTGAGAGTAGTGGTTGTCCAACAGGAACAGATCCTTGATGTTTCTTCGCAGAGACCCTTCTCCTGCTCCTGTTGGATGTCTTGTCCTCCCTGGGTCATCTAACAGGTTGGAAGGAAGAAGAGAGAGAGCCTGGCAAGCAGAACCAATCATACCTTTCTGTTTTGATAGTTTGGATGTCTTCGTTGCATCCCCACCCAACAAACTCCTCAATGGATCCCTGCTTAAGCAATATGAAATTGATCAGGGCTAACTCAGGGTTTAAAGCCTAAGTTTGCAACTTTTCTGCGTGAAACAGCACGTGGCCTATCACGCTAATAGAGATACTTCCCTCCTGGAAGGGTTGCTGAAGAATTTAAACACTACCTTTGAAGAAATGGAAGTTGTCAGTCGCGCTGGCTTGGGGATGCTGAAGTTTGTGGACGCCGTCATGAGTTACTGCGACGTGGCCAAAGACGTTAAACCGAAGAGAGAAAAGGTATGAGCGGACAGGGGAAGGAGGCCCCAAGGAGGAGGTAGATAGAAGAATGACCCAGCCGATTCTTCACTGAAAGCAGTTGCTGGAGGCCTCAGCTGGATTGTGATGCAACCAATGGGTGCATGTGTGAGAGAGACAGTTTTCCCGATCCTAGAACCGGGAGAATGATTAGGAATTTGTTATGACTTGATTTGATGGTTTACCAGGCATAAAACAAAACTCCTTTGTTTTATGCCTGTATCATCTTTTGATTTTTTTTTTTTAAATTTTGGCTTGGGAGTTGCTTAGAATCAAATAATTGGAGCAGTGTAAAAACTTTTGCAATAAATAATCATTATAACTAAATAGTAGCACCCGGTACAAGCTAGGGAAGGGTTTGTGTGAGAGTCAGAACGCGAGGAATCAAGAACGTGCTCTCATCACCAGAGCAACGAGGAGGAGATAAGAGGATGAGACTGGCCCCTCCCTAAAGAATGCAAGGGAGGTTGGGAGGGTGACCCTGGAAATTGCTCTCACTCTGAGAAGATTTCTGTAACGGGACTGAAGCCAATAAACCTTGCTGGATTGAATCTGTACTGTCTCCTGGAGTTTCCTGGGCTAATCCTGACAGTTTGTGACTGGCAGGGCCAAATGCCTGTAGCATTGCTGTCTGGTGAGCTTTCTCCTTCTCCCCCTTGCAGGTGGCCAGACTGGAGCGGAATTTCTTCTTAAGCAAACGGGAGCTGGAGCGGATCCAGGCTGAGCTGACAGCCATCCAGAACGAGCTGAAAGCCTTGGGAGAGAAGTACGAGGCAGCGATAAGGGAAAAGCAGCAGCTCCAGGAGGAAGCGGAGATTATGGAACGCCGGCTCATTGCCGCAGACAAACTGATCTCCGGCCTGGGATCGGAAAATGTCAGGCAAGAGATGCCCTGTTGACTAGACTTCTCCAATAGGGAAAATGGAGAGATCTAGGGGGTTGCAGTGGGGAGATGAAGTTTTTGGAAAGTTTTGAGTGCCAAGGCTCCAGGTGTGCCCAAGCAGGACTGGAACCATCAAAGCTGGTTTTCAAGTCTCCCTTGGAGGACAGCCTCTCCCTGGCCAGGCCCATGTTCTCCACAGCAGTAGATCCCTTTCTGCTGCTGTTTCCACCCTTCCTTCCCTGGGTGACCTCCTGATGCACAGAGGGCTCCCGAACCTTCCTTTAAACCCATTTTGAGATTCATCTCATAACGAATGGCCAGCCGCTGATTGACCTGTGGAGTGTGGGGTTCATTTGGTTTCAACCAGGTGGCTGAACGACTTGGAGGAACTCAAGAAGCGGCAGGTGAAGCTGCTGGGAGATTGTCTGCTGTGTGCCGCCTTCCTGAGCTACGAAGGGGCCTTCACCTGGGAGTTCCGGGATGAGATGATTAAAGATGTGTGGCAGGCAGATATCCTATCCAGGGAGATTCCACTCAGCCAGCCCTTCCGTTTAGAAAACCTCCTGACCGATGACGTTGAGATTAGTCGGTATGTCCTGTGCTGGTTTTCGAATCCATGTACTGTGGCATACTCTGGCTTCAGAGAGAGGATCCTGTTCCCTTTCAGTCAAGGGCTGTTCTCTGCCTACAGCTTGTTCCACTCCCCTTGGGGCTCCCCAGCTGTTGGGGCACTCATCAGCCCAGCCTTCATCCAGCTCTCAGGGCCTGCTTCCATACCGTTGTTGCTCCTTGCAACACATAGCTACAACCCAACTCATTTCCAAACTTCTGCAAACTTCTGAAGTTTTTTCAGTTGATAGTTTACCTTTGCATCAAGTCCCTTGAAAAAAAGAAGTCCCCCTTTTTCCCTTCCAGATGGGGATCTCAAGGTCTGCCCCCAGATGAGCTGTCTGTTCAAAATGGGATCCTGACCATACGAGCCAGCCGGTTCCCATTGTGCATTGACCCACAGCAGCAAGCCTTAAACTGGATCAAGAGGAAAGAAGAGAAAAATAACCTCAGGGTGAGGCCATCAGGTCAAGAAATGGATGGAGTAGAAGGGGCAGGCGAATTGCCCCAAGGAAAAAGGGCCAGCCTGTGTACAGTTGATGAAATATACTGAAATAGACATGGGTGGAAGTCATAGGTGATCTCTATGGTGCTGATCTGACCACTCATGTTTTTCTCGGTGTCGTAGGCAACCCATCTCAAAGGAAAACAAGGGCTAGCCTATTTAGAACACGGTCTCTCCTTTCCTATACAAATTCTCTCTGTTCACAGCAAGTGACTAGTTTCCCTTTTTGGGCCACTTCATTCTTTGAGCTGTACTTTCAGAGCAGGCATAAATTTGGGTTCATCTGTATTTCATTCCATCAACTAAAACCAGCCATACCAGCCTGGTTGTACAGCAGCCCAATAGTGGGGTTCAGATTTAATTAAACTTTGCCTGTTGTGTTAACGAAGAGACTCATAGATTAGGTCGAGCTAGGATTTGGGAGCGAAAGGGATGACCACAGCACATCAGCTGTTGGGCATGTTGACTTTTGTATGTTGCCCCTTCTCTCAGATGGCTTCGTTCAATGATCCTGATTTCCTTAAGCAACTGGAAATGGCCATAAAATATGGGAATCCTTTCTTGTTCCATGATGTGGATGAATACATTGACCCGGTCATTGATAACGTCTTAGAAAAAAACATCAAATGTGCCCAGGGCCGGACATTTATTATTCTTGGGGACAAGGAGGTTGACTATGATGCCAATTTCAAGCTCTACTTGAACACCAAGCTGGCTAATCCTAAATATTCGCCATCAGTATTTGGCAAAGCCATGGTCATCAACTACACAGGTGAGCCAGTCTCTCAATCTACCTAGCAGGCCCTCCTCCTCTTCTTCCTTTTCCTCCTCCTTCTTCTGCCAGACCCAATCCTGTAGTACTGAAGGAGAAAATCATCCATATAACAGCATTTAATGTCTGTGGCACCAATTTAATCCCTAGTAGTAATGGATATCAGAAACTTTCAAACTGCAGGAGCTGATCACAACTGAGAATAGAGTTAACAGACCTTAGAGAGTTATTCTCTTTCACCCTTGAGTTCTGCATCTTTCTTGATCTTCTTTTGAACTGAGCAGATTTAAATTTGCTTATCTGCCATTCTCAGAACCCTTCATGGAACAACAGGATATAACACAACTCACCTTTTCTTCCAGAGTAGCTATAATCAAGCAGCAGTTTGGGGGCTCTTGAAATGATAGTCAAGCACACTTCCATTATTAAAAGAAAATTAGATGCTCTCTGATGCTCTTGGAAATGTAGAGTAGTTAACTGTGTCCTTGTTGAATGCCTCCTTCCCCAGTTACCCTGAAAGGTTTGGAAGACCAGCTGCTTAGCGTGATTGTGGGGTTTGAAAGACGTGAACTGGAAGAGCAGCGAGAACACCTCATCCAAGAAACAAGCGAAAACAAAAATTTGCTGAAAGACCTAGAAGACTCCCTTCTCCGCGAATTGGCTACCTCCACAGGCAACATGTTGGACAATGTGGATCTGGTACACACCCTGGAGGAGACAAAGGCCAAAGCTAATGAGGTAAGAACATCACCCTGACTCCAGGGATAGTCCTGCAAATGTTGCACCAAATAACTTCCTTAGGTTACCCCTTCCAGACTGATCTTAGATGTTGACCTTTGTGAGAAGTACCTGATGAACTTCCTTGAAAGAGCTGGTTGCCATTTATCCTTGAAGCAGCAGCTCCTCTTCCCAACCCAGTGGGCTTTCCTTCTGCCTTGCTCATAAAGGGAAATCTATGGTTTTAGATTCAGTCAGATCCAGAGAATTGATCAGAAGAGAGTTTTCTTGGCTAGATGGTGTGAAATTCTGGCTGAGTGTAAAGCATTCTCTTCTAATCCAGGAGGCCTGTTTCATTTCCTTGCTAATGAATTTCAGAAGGTTGGGGAGTGCTTTCAAGAAATGCTGTGGGTGTGTGTAATTGTTCACTTGCTGCTTTAATCAGCTATTGGATTTTTTTAATGCTTGAAATATTTTTCTTTGTGTGGGGGTATTTTCTTCTGCTGCTTCTGGGTTACGGAAGGGGTGTTTCTGATTTTTGAATATTAATGTGTTGGGAGTAAACATAAACTGTAAAATAAAGGCATAAATTGAAATGTGAAAAAGAAAGTTTATTTTTAGAGGGATTCAGAGCAGCCTCCTTTCTTTCATTTTGCCTGTGTGAAAATAAATATCTCCCTGTCAGGAGACATGAGTTCATACTGAGTCTGAAGCACAATACTAGTTTATTTGTACTGAAGTTTCCGTTGCCTTTCAGAATGCCTATTTTGACAGCTGTTCACCTTTCTTCATAATCTTAAGTTCAATGCAACAGCTCCGCCTCTAAAGAGGAGTCGTTTCCTTGTGCAACCTAGGTATCTGAGAAACTCAAACTGGCTGAAAAAACAGCCGTCGACATCGACAAACTGCGAGATGGCTACCGCCCCGCGGCCAAAAGAGGAGCCATTTTGTTTTTTGTGCTGTCTGAAATGGCCCTGGTCAACACCATGTACCAGTATTCCCTGGCCGCCTTCTTGGACGTCTTTGGCCTCTCGCTCCGGAAGTCTATGCCCGATACCATCCTTGCAAAGAGATTGCGCAACATCATGGACACGTTGACTTTTAATGTTTACAACTATGGCTGCACAGGTTAGTCTGGCTTGGGCCGGGCATTCTGTTCGTGACTGAGGCCATGTGCAAGGTTTTGAGAGAGGGTGCGCGCCACATCGGCGGGATGATGTTGCAAAGCAGTTTTTGCTTTACGTGAATGGCCAAGGCCGTGATGCTCAACTTTGTTCTTGGCAACTTGAGAGGAGTTTTTTCTGTAGTGTAAATTCACCTTATTCTATGGCTTCATGAAGGTTTTCCGCCAGTGGTTGGAGGGAGTTGTGGGGGGCAGAACATAGTCTTTAGAGTCTTGGAGTTTCAGTGGTCATTCCTGATCAAACTGGAAGCTCTAAGTGAAAACCATGGTGAGAGAACAATTGTGCAGAGCTCCCGCAAAGGTGACATTTCTGGTCTTGAAATAAGGAAGAGTTTCTCTATTTGGTCATGTTTTTACCCAGCGTGGGCTTGGAAAGAACTGTCTCTGCTAATAGAGGCCATGACTTTCATTCACAGGCCTGTTTGAGAAGCACAAGCTGCTTTTCTCCTTCAACATGACCATCAAGATTGAACAGGCTGATCACAGAGTTCCTCAGGAAGAGTTGGATTTCTTTTTGAAAGGTATCTGGGTACTTTTCCAAGGCTCAGACAAAATGTACTCTCAGAACTGGGCCTGGTGTTGATGTCTTTGTTTATGCAGTGGTTTGGGCTTTCAGATTTTATTACCCTTCAAAGCAGGGCCGCTCGCTTTATTTATGGATTCAATTTATACTCCATCTTTCAATCCTGTAGGCTTGAAAGAAATGAAAGAGCTAATCCCAATAGAAAAATCCAACTCGGTAGGCCTGACTGGAGGTCAGATGCATAAAAAAATAAACCCTTAAGGTAAATCCTGTTTTAAAAAACTAGACGTTTAGCATACAAGAGACACAGGACACCAAATGGCAGTTTTTATGAGGTTTTCTGTAGTTGTTTATAAGGTTGCCATCATTAACCTACTTTAGAACTAAATATTTATCAGGTTGAAGGAATTCCAGTAAATCAGTGGCCCAAACCATCTGAGATTCTTTGGCAGTAGGATAAACAGCTCAGTTCTTTTTCAGTTTAAGGAAAGATCCATGCTTACCAAAAGAATTATTCGGGGTGCAGCTTGTTCATCTAGCACACGGATGGTCTGGTCCAGATGTCTTCCCTTGTCTCTAGGCAATATATCCTTGGAGAAGAGTGCCCGGAAGAAGCCAGGCCTCTGGCTTTCTGATCAAGGCTGGGAGGACATCATCCGTGTCTCTGACCTCTTTCCAGAAAATTTTGGCAGTCTTCCGTATGACCTAGAAGAAAACCTAAGTGACTGGAAAGCCGTGAGCACCTTCCTCCTTGTATCTTTGAATGTTCCAATCTGAGTAAGGGGAAGTGGGCTTTCTAAGGGGGTTGTGCAGAATCAAAGAGGCAAATTTAACTTCCTTTGGGAAGTAGGGTGGGTATATAAACCATAGAAGACATTGAGAACATTCTTATAATGGACCTGGTTTACACACTGCACTAAGAAGTGGTGAGTTTAACTTTGTGTAGTGACTAAGCCACAGTGAGCTGGCTTAAACCTTCACATTTGGTTTTGGTTTAATATACAGGTATTCCTCAGTTAACCACAATTTGTTGTTGTTCAGTCGTTAAGTCATGTCCGACTCTTTGTGACCCCATGAGCCATATTGCGCCAGGCCTTCCTGTCCTTCACTGCCTCCCTGAGTTTGCTCAGTTTCATGCTCATTGCTTCAGTGAACGACCACAATAGGGACCAGAAAATTTGTTGTTCTGCGGGCGGTTGTTAAGTGAGTTGCACCTGATTTTACAACCTATTTTTGCAGCGGTCACACGGTCATTAAGTGAATCACATGGTTCCCCATTGATTTTGCTTGCCGGAAGCTGGCTGGGAAGGTCGCGAATGGCGATCACGTGACCCCGGGACACTGCAACTGTTGTAAATGCGAGCTGGTTGCCAAGCACCCAGATTGCGATCACGTGACTGCGGGGGTGCTGTGACGATTGTAATTGTGAAGACCAGTTGTAAGTCCCTTTGTTCAGCACCATTGTGACTTCAAATGGTCACTAAACGAATGATCGTTAAGTGAGGACTACCTGTAGCATATGAACCTTGTCCTTTGTCTTCCTGTTGGAAACAACATGGAATACCTTTTGAATGCTGCTTTGACCTTCCTTCCTTCCTTCCTTCCCAGTGGTACGATATTGACGCTCTGGAACAAACTCCGTTTCCCTTGCACTATAGTGACAGCCTCACCAATTTCCAAAAGCTGCTCCTTTTACGGTGCTTTCGGGTGGATCGGGTCTATCGTGCTGTGACTGACTATGTCACTCTCACAATGGGTGTGAAGTAAGTGTGCTTCTTCTCCTCTGTTTTCATTAGAACATCTGAGTTCCAGGTCCACCAGAGGTAGTCCCTGACTCTCCCCCTTCTCTCTCGTCCCCCTTCACCTCCTCAGGTATGTCCAGCCTCCGGTGATCAGCTTCGAGGCCATCTTTGAGCAGAGTACCCCAAATTCACCCATTGTCTTCATTCTGAGCCCTGGCTCTGACCCCGCCAGTGACCTTACGAAACTGGCCGATCGGACAGGCTTTGGAGGGAACCGGCTGAAATTTCTGGCGATGGGCCAGGGGCAGGAGAAGGTAGGCTTGACTAGAAAGTTCTGGTTAATGGCTTTACCTTCCTTGGGGTGTGAAGTCCTGTTTTCTCCATCAGCAGTGGAGAACCTGCGGGTCCCCCAGATGTTGTTGAATGACCACACGTCGTGTTGGTGGCCATGCCGGATGGGGCTGCTGGGGATTTCTCTCTGCCTCCCCAACGTCAGTCTGTTTAATATGGGGAAGGACTACATTTGATTTCAGTGTTGTTATGCCTCTTCGCTTCTGTCAGCCTGCCTATGGGGCAGCGTCTTCTTGCTCAGTTATTGCATTTTCACCTGGTAATTTAGGTTTAAGTTTTAAAAACTGGGCAGAAGACCATAGATGTGGCTGGAGAATTTCTTCCCAGTGGGCTCTGCCACTTGCTCTAACAGCCTAGCGGATCAACACAGTAAGTGTTGAAGATAGTAATAGTCAACTAGATGTGCTTTACGGTTTCAGTAACTTATAGACCCATAAAGCGAACCAAATGGCTTCCCACTGCCCTTCTTTCAAGTGGATCTCTGCATGGATCCTCATTTCTTTGGCTGAAGCTCCCTTCTGGGTTAAATGGTGAAGACAACTCACACTCCCATCTTGTTCTTTTCCCAGGTTGCACTGCAGCTGCTGGACAACGCGGTGACCCGTGGACAGTGGCTCATGTTGCAGAATTGTCACCTCTTGGTGAAGTGGCTGATCGACTTGGAGAAGGCCCTCGAAAGGATTACGAAGCCTCACCCAGATTTCCGCCTGTGGTTGACAACTGACCCTACCAAAGGTTTTCCGATTGGGATCCTTCAAAAATCTCTTAAGGTAAATGACATCCGGAAGGTGCCATTTTGTGCACTCACATTTTTATTTGCTATCCTATGGTCAGGTTATATTCCACACAGTTCCCCATGAGTACACACAAGTCTTAAGTACTTCCATGCATACATACTGACCAAAATGCACCAAGCAACTGGCTGAGGAGCCTGAATGGAGCAGAGGAAACGAACTGCAGCTTCAGATGTTGTCTGTAGACGTGGTGCTTCCCAGCCAGCTTCCTGTCCAGCCTTCCACGCCACAAGGAGAACTCCTCCTCCTTCTGTCTCAGCTGGCTTCCCTTGGCCTCATGCTTGACTGTTGAGGTTCTCTCTGCCCTGGGTCCATCTCATCTGAGTGTCATTTTCTGCTGATGAGCAACTTTGGTCCAGCTTCCACTTTCATCTTGTGTAACCCAGATCATTTACTGTTGTTGCACGTCCACATTCTTTAGATAGCTTTGTTCTTTGTTGGCTTTCTCATTCTGTATGCTGCTCCCCCCCTTTTTTCCTTCCCCTCATGTTACTGATTTCAGATAGAGTCCATAACATTCACAGCAGCAGCAGCAGCAGCAGCAGCAGCAGCAGCAGCAGCAGCAGCATCTTTGATGTCCCCCATTCAGCCTGTAGGGCGCTCACGGAGTTTAACAATAAAACGTGAAAGATAAATGCTTAAAATAGCACCCAAACAGTCAAAATCAATGGCACTAGGCTTAATTCTGGGTGAGGAGCATGGGTTGTAAGAGAAGGGTACAGCGGGCATGCAGAAAGACCAATGAAATATCAAAAAGCATCTTTAGGAAGAGGAGCATTGGAAAGTGATTGCATCTGGCAACTCGGCCCATCAGAAATTGGGGTCATTTTCTCTCCTATGTTAGGTTGTCACAGAGCCACCCAATGGGTTGAAGCTGAACATGAGAGCGACCTTCTTCAAAATCCCCCACGAGTCCATCGAGCAGTGTCAGCACCCAGCTTTCAAGTCCCTGGTCTACGTCTTAGCGTTTTTCCACGCTGTGGTCCAGGAGAGGAGGAAGTTTGGGAAGATTGGTTGGAACGTACCCTATGATTTCAATGAATCGGATTTCCAGGTAATCTGCCTTTTGTTTCCTAAGGAGTTGCAGGTCAGGATCCTCTTTGATTGAGGAGGGCCTCCAAAAGACATGGGGACGAACCAGAGCCCTGATTTTTTAAAGTCCTGTTTTACAACTGACACAGCACAAATGTCTTTAAGAAAAGAGGCATCAGGTCATTGCACATGAAAGGCAGGACCTAACATTTCTAAAGCCAGTTGTTCAAGGATCTGTGCTTATTTTTTTCCCTGCAAATTGACAGTATAATCAGTATCTCTCTGCTACAGCCAGGGTCAGTGACTGCTCACAGATATTTGGATTTTCCATCTTGCTTTGAGGAAGGAGGGCAGTCGTCACTTTTAGGAGAAGGAGGCTGGGAAGGCTAAACCAAGCGAGGTCCCAAGTGATTAACCCATGGATTTTTCCTCCCACCCACCCCACAACTCCATCAGGTCTGCATGGAGATTCTCAATACATACTTGACAAAAGCTTTCCAGCAAAATGACGACAAAATTCCCTGGGGGAGCCTGAAGTATCTCATTGGAGAGGTGAGCAAGCAGTTGGTAGCTTCATTGCTCCAAATGACAAGTGGGGTTCAAAAATGATCACGCGAAACTGCTCAGTATTGAATCAGATGACCCAGAATTACATCTTCTGACTATCATGGGGCTCTGAAGCAGAGTACTCTCCCCCCCACCCTTCCAACAGACTGACAGGCCTTCTACTCAAGATCCGTTGAACTGAACACACTGGGATATTAACCCATTGACTTCTATAGGCAAAGGTCTTGTAAACTCTTAATCTCAGTTCTTGAGAATCTTATCAGAAACAAATGCAGTTGGTTATATCTCTACCTGCACCTGGTTATTTTAAAATTTGAAAATACTTTAAAACTTTAAAAGCAGCAAATGTGAAGTTCCTGCCTTTCTTCCTAACTTCTCTTAATTGGTTTGTTTACTGTGGCATTATCACCTTGCCAGTTTTTTTTAGATTCATGTGGGCTAGAAACCTGGCTTTAAAGAGAACAATGAAAAGTGCTGCTGAAAAATGACTTAGGCCAGGGTTTGGTGCCTAACAAATGTTATCCCTTATGTAGACAGGTAGTCCTCAACCTACAATCAATTGTTCAGTGACTGTTCAAAGTTATGATGGTGCTGAATGAATGGTGGTTACAACCGGTCCTCAGAGTTCCGGCCGTCCCAGCACCTCCATGGTCACATGATTGCGATCTGGGTGCTTGGCAACCTGTTCACACGACGGGTTGCCAAGCACCCCCCAATCACATGATCGCCATTTGCAGCCTTCCATGCCAGCTTCCCCAGAAAGTCAAAGGGGAAGCCGGCAGGGAAGATGCAAATGTTGGGGTAAATCTCCTCGACCCACGCACCCTCCCCCAGCCCCTCTGCACGTGCACCATGCCAGCCATTTGCACACTCTCCAACCCATGTGTGCTTTTTGCACACCCCTCGCACCCTCACCCACTCTCTCCAACCCTCCCTTGCACCCTCGCGCACCCTCATGCACCCTCCCCATGCCACGCTGCATGTCTTGTGACCCTCCCTGACCCTTTCCCACACTCCTGCGCACTCTCTCTTTCCCTCTCCCACCCAGCAGCACTGTGAGAGCTAGAGCGGAAAGAGTTAAGCGCGTACTCTTATCCCCAGAACAGAGAGGTAGAGATAAGAGGATGAGACTGGCACCTCCCTGAGGAATGCAGGATGTTTGTGGGGTGACTCTGGGAATTGCTTTCACTCTGAGAAGATTCTGTAATGGGACTGAAGCCAATAAACCATGCTGAATTGAATCTGTACTGTCTCCTGGAGCGTCCTGGGCTAATCCTGACAAGCACCCACTTACTTGCCTGCAGGCCTGGGACTGACTGAAGCCAGCAGGAAGTTGCCTTGCCTAATGACTGGGATTCAGTTAACAGTGGCAACTGGGACTGCAGGATTGCTGTCGCTAAGTGATGCAGTTGCACTTTACAACCACATTGCTTAGCGATGGAAATTCCAGTCCCAATTGCCATTGTAAGTTGAGGACTACCTGTAAATTGGTTTAGTACGCTAGAGCAGTACAGGGAAAAGTCCAGCTCAAATGCTGATAACGGCCTTGTCATGGTACCAATTTCCAGGTGATGTATGGCGGACGAGCCATTGACAGCTTTGACAGGCGCATCCTTACTATTTACATGGACGAGTATCTGGGAGATTTTATCTTTGATACCTTCCAGCCCTTCCATTTTTTCCATAATGATGATGTTGACTACAGAATCCCCGAAGGGACATCAAAGGACGATTTTGTTGGTAAGGGGTCAGCTTTCTCACTGTGTCTCTGAGATCTTTTATGGCTTCCTCCATAATGGATTTCAGCTTCTGGTTGGGTGTTTCTGGCTCCTCTCCTGCTCGGATACTTGTTTTTCACTGGCACACAAGTGGCCTATGAGCCTAATGAAACGAATGCTCCCATTGAGCATAACCCCCAGTCATGTCAATGGGACGTGCACAATTACACCCCTGTTGCCTTCATTTGGCAGTAAGATCTTATTTGTTAGTGTGTCTTTTTTTGGGGGGGGGGGGGCGTTCGTTTCTCTTAAATACTGCACATCATGTCCTTCAGCATTTAAAGTTTGATCTGTCGGGGAGACAGCTATATTAACTTAGCGCCCTTCCAGACAAAATTATTATTTTATCTTCATATTAGGGATCCTTAGCATAGGGATCCTTAGCCCTTCCATATTTTAGGCCCTGATTCTGCTTCTTTCATTGTTATCTCTTGACTGACTGATTGATTGATTGATTGATTGAGATATATATATAAAAAAGATTGAGATATACATATAAAAAAGTATGCAGAGGGTTTTTTTTATAAGACTATATTGAAGCCCTGTTCAGGACGAACGTTACAGATTTAGTTGGTGGAAAAATACATCTTCCAGAAGTGAATGGCGTCTCCACTTCTTCATTCCCCTCCTTTTGGTTCTTCATTTCACAGAAGAGATCGAGTCCCTTCCACTCGCCAACACCCCAGAGGTGTTTGGTCTTCATCCGAATGCTGAAATTGGGTACTATACCCAGGCAGCCCGCGATATGTGGTCACATCTCTTAGAGCTGCAGCCTCAAACAGGTATGACCCTCAGGAGGTTCAGTAGAGTTTCACAAAGAGGCAAGGGTGGCCCTTAGGTCTGTTGAGGCCCTCGGGAAGAAAGGGATGAAACTCTGCCTTTAAAAGTAGAGAACAGCAGTAGGATATATCATCTGTTTTAAGCGCAGAACTAAACTACAGATCCTTATTAATTAAAAAACAACAACAATCACCAGATATTTCCCAGTGCGCAGTGTTGGATTTGCTTCTCCCCCAACACAGAGGCTCTTTATGTGCCTCCATCTGATCTCCTTGTCCTGGTTTTAGGTGAATCTAGTGCTGGAATCAGCCGAGATGAATATATTGGCCAGGTTGCCAAGGACATTGAGAACAAGATGCCCAAGGTCTTTGATATCGATCAGATTAGGAAGACGTTGGGGATTGACATATCGCCAACGACGGTGGTGTTGCTCCAGGAACTGGAAAGGTTTAACAAACTCATTGTTCGGATGACCAAGTCTTTGGCTGAACTGCAGCGAGTAAGCAGGAAATCATCTTTCCCACCCACCCCCTTCCCCCTCACCCCCCCCCTTTTTTTTGGTGTCTTGAATGGAAAGTGTTGCAACCATCCTTTGTGTCCTCTGCCCAGGCCTTGGCTGGGGAGGTTGGCATGAGCAATGAACTGGACGAAGTGGCCCGGGCCCTCTTTAACGGGCAGATTCCAAACATCTGGAGGAAATTAGCTCCCGATACGCTGAAGACACTTGGCAACTGGATGATTTATTTTAAGAACAGGTTTCTCCAATACACATCGTGGGTAAGTACGCAAGATACCTTTCTAATGCCCTTTTTAAGGGGGGGGAGCCTGTGCTTTGGGGCAGAGGGCCCCCCTTCCAGAGCATGCCCAGTTCACTCTCTGGCATAGCAGCTAAAAGGGCTACCAACAATGATGGGAATTATTATTATTACTAGTATTTATCTGGGGGAGATGGGCGGCATGTACGTTTAACAAATAAATAAATATATTTATTTAAATTTATTGGCTGCCCAACCCCAGTGGACTGCTTACATGGGCCCAGAGAGCTGTGCTGGGTCCTGAGTACCCTCATTTACCCTGGGAAAGAGCCAAGCTGAGCTCTTTGCTGTCCTTAGGTTGAGGAAAGTGAGCCAAGCGTCATGTGGTTGTCGGGACTGCACATCCCCGAGTCCTACCTCACGGCCCTCGTTCAAGCAACCTGCCGGAAGAATGGCTGGCCGCTAGATCGGTCCACCTTATACACCCAAGTGACCAAATACCGGACTGCAGAAGAGGTCACGGAGCGGCCCGGCCAAGGTGAGGCATTCCCCAAGACCCCTGCGTTCAGGAAGCTGGCCGAGCTGCTGATGGACAGGAGCAGGACTCAGAAGATGGGGGTGCTGTTTGTGCAAAGGGACAAAGTGGGCCCCTCCACTTTCAGCAGGGAGCGTTCTGGTAGAAACAGACTCCGTTTCAACAACTTGTTCAACTGGGTTAAGGGGCTGGGGTAGCAAACCCATCCATTGAAGCTGACTCTGATTAAGCCACCCAGTTTTTTCCTGTTTGGCCCAGTGGGGAGCAAAAAAAAAAGGGTGGGGGGGGGAAGTGGGGTAAGAAATCACTGCCTCCTGTTGCCCATGGGAGGACTCTGTCATTGGGTCACTTGTGCAAGTTAGTTGATGGGAGAGAGAAGGCTGGGTCAGCCGGGTCATGTGTGAACAGGGCCTTTCAGGAGCCTGGCCCCTCTGGGCTCCTACGGAACAATGCATTAATACAATCGTAAAATTAATAGAGCAATATATGAATCTTACTAATCTTGCTGTAATAATAATTTGTTAAACTTGTGTGCTGCCCAGCTCCCAACAACTCTGCCATGTGTCCTAACGTCCTGTATTTGTTGGACGGGGGGGGCAGCATTTCTAAAATACGAGCGGGCTGGGCGTCTCCCTTCCACAGGATGCTTCATCTCTGGCCTGTACCTGGAAGGGGCTGACTGGGACCTCGAGAACGGCTGCCTCATCAGGAGCAAGCCCAAAGTGCTGATTGTGGATTTGCCCATCTTGAAGATCATTCCCATCGAGGCCCATCGTCTCAAACTACAGGTACCAGCTGAGGTCACAAGCTGTTCTTCGGCTCTCAGTTTAGAACGCAAAGTTGGGGGGGGGGGTAGGATATTCCCTCCCAGATAGGCACGACCTTCTGTTTCCATATTGTCATTGATGGGCACACGGTTTCAGACTGGCACATGGTATGGCAGTTCTTCAGCCAGATGTCACCCTTCCCGCTGGGACATCCTGGATGGTGTTTGGCAGCTGGAATCTGACCATCCTTCCCCATTTTTGACATTACTCTTCCCCAAACTATTAAGAAAACATCCCTTTGGAATATGATCGCATGATGATTCTAAATGCCTTTGATCACATTGCGCCCGTCGAACGTGTGGGTTTCTCTCCTCCCCCTGCCACCCTTCTGCCCTGAGAGGAAAAGCGAAATGATTAACCAGGTTTATCAGAGGATGCTGGCAGCCGGCACAAACAGGTTCTATTTTTTTCCTTTTTTAATGAGGAGCGAGGCCATTTACAAGGGCATCGTGATGGTTTTGTTTTTTAGAACACTTTCCGGACCCCGGTCTACACGACATCCATGCGGAGGAACGCTATGGGTGTTGGGTTAGTGTTTGAAGCTGATCTTTTTACGACAAGGCATATTTCTCACTGGGTCCTCCAAGGCGTTTGCCTCACCTTAAATGCCGATTGAGCATCAGATGCAGCCATGCTACAACTCTTTTACCAGTTTTTTGGATGAGGGAAGAGAGAAGACCATGGAAAGCCCATTCTTCCTCACTCTGGCCCCCGGAAGCTCCCTGATTCCAAAGATGTCTTTTGTAGGTTTGTTGAAAACTAATTTTCAATTAGCGTTTCTTGTTTTTTTAAAAACAAATATTTATATATTGCAATATATATAAATAAATAATTTTGCAAATGTGCTGGATGGAGAAAATGTAGTTTTTGATTTAAAGCTACGGGGGCACCCAGAAAGGTTAACGTATTTATTGTTATCCCAAAATAAATATGTAACTTGGTACGGTTCCATAAAATGCCGTTAGTTTTGCTGCAGCAGATTAACTTGTCTATCCACCTTGGAAATGGATTTATTTGGATCTCCTTTAGCCAATTTTTCTCAGTGTGGATGCAATTTAAGCTGTCTGGTGAAATCACACAAGTAATATTATCTCCTTTTGATCTGCAGGATTGTAAGGAAGGTTAAGAGCATTTTTTAATTTCACAGGGCATTCCTCCCGAATTCTTTGAATAGATGCTTAGCAGTAATATTTGACCCAGAAATAAGTCAGGGTTCCAAATTGATGCTGGTCAATGCCATGCATTTTAAAATGGCATCGTGTTCAAAGTATACACCTTTGTCGTCCTTCTTCCAGGCAGAGTTTTAATGTCTACCTAAACATTTTTTAAAAATCCACCACGAAAGAAATATCCTATCTTGGAAAGTGGAATAAGACCAATCTTCCTGCCCAGATGGCAGAACCCATGCAGTCTGGGAGATTCTGGACTTTACGTCCCAGGTCAGCAAAAGAGTATCTGGATCCTTTCAGGACCGCATTGCAAGGTGGCTGGCGCTGGGTTTCAGAAAGGGATTGGCCAGAGCGCTAAGGCATCAGTGTACCTGGGAGGCTCCAAGGAGCCTCTGCCACTTACTTTGGACAGCGGGTTTGGATGAAAGCAGCTACTTTGGTTCCATTGAAAGAGAATTCATTTTCAAAGACGCATTTTAAGATGTGGCTTAAAGGGAGCTCTCATATGGCCAATTCACATGCAAGAAATCCACCACAGTAACGAGGAATCGTCTGGGTGCAGCTATACCATTCTGGAATTGGAGGTGCTTCCAAAGTAGTTTTCCTGTGCATTTGTGTGTGCGTGTGTGTGCAATTGCTCTGCTTCGTTCCCTGAATTTGACAGGGCCAGTAGATATTTTTTTCTACTTTTGGACTAGCAATTTCAGATGTTCAGTTTAACTTCCGTACCTCTGCTCAGTTCCCCTGCACTCCTGCAACCAAAACAGAAGATTCCCCCCATAGGCAGATACCTTCCCCTTAGCGTGCTGTGGTGCAACCCCCCCCAACCAAGCAGAGAGGCCAAAGGGCCAGGCTGGCCTACAGAAGACCCTTGTATCGCCCTGATAGTTGGCTCTATTCTCCACCTTCAGTAGAGTCCCCCCCGCCAACCCGCTCTGCCTTCGCACAACAGTGGGCTTTTGCTGCTCCTCTCAGTCCCCTTCCACTCTCCCCTGATTCTCTTCCACATGTTGAACAAAGGACACAAACAAGTTCAGCCAGGATTAATAAAATAGAGTTTGTTGGGATTTTAGTCAGGTCTAGATAAAAACGTTAACAGAAAATAGGAACACTGTGATCAGGACCATGTGCTGGAAAGGGGGGGCTCCTTCGGCTGGTCTCCTTTATACCCCGGCACCTGTGTGGTGGTCCACGCTGCCCCACCCCCAAATAAGAATTTATCACGACGGTGCGAAGTGATAGAGAGACAGGGAAGGCTTTACTGTTAAGAGCCAATACACAGCGCGGCAGGGCTATCGTGAGGCGGCTGATTTCATTATTACTATGGATTCATAACTGACGGTGGCCTGGGCGTTGACCCATAAGCGCGCCCCGAATAAACGAAGGAGCATTGGAAGCAAGCATTCAGGCAGACACCTGAGTTTGGCTACAGCGTTTCATTAGGTAGATACTCTGCAATAGGAACATGGGGGCGTTTCCGTGGAAGGAGGAGGTTACTCTAGTTCTGGAAAGAATTTGGCATGCGAGGGGGCACTCGGAAGATGGGAAGAGTGTGACTGCTGCAGGTGCAGTTAAGCCTCTGGTGATCACAGTGTCGAGTCCCCTCAAAGCGCCTCATTTAAACAGTTCTGTCTGTCCCTGAATGCTTTCGAACCACTTTGCTTCCGTTCACCTGGTCCACGGCCAGCGTCTCCACCTCGGGCTGGGCCTGGGGAGGAGTGACGTGATGGATGCGGTGCGCCACCCCGACGTGGGTCTTGTGCTGCCTCTCCCGGGCCGGGCTGTGGGGCTCTGCCAAAGGGCGTTCGGATGGAATGGGCGGGATGACTAAAGGCCTCTCTTTCAGAAGGTGGATCTCGGCGTTTTCCCGAGCCAGTAAAAAAGGCGTGGGGTCAGGCATGGCATCGACGGGCTCCCGCAACAGCAACTTACGGCTATCTGACCCTAATCGGTAGGCCTCCTCGAATTCGGGGTTGAGTGGAGTGGAAAGACTCTTCTTCATCCTGCGCCGCGGAGTTTCCGGGAGCTTCTCTTTGGGAGGAGCAGGTCTGTAGCCTGAGAGCACGGGGCTGCCGGATGGAGAACTGTCTGAAGTCCCACTAGAACTCATGAGTTTTTTCTTAGTTGCGTGCAGCTGGGAGGTTAGGTAGGCAATAGTGCTGGCCCGCTGCTCCAGTTCGCTCGACAGCATGTTCAATTTATGGCTTTTCATTTTTAACTCTTCCAAATACTTCTTCTCCCGCTCCTTGATGGTGTTCTCAAGCACCATGATCATGGCGTTCTTTTGCTCCAACTCTTTTAATAATTCATTGTTTTCCATCTCCTTCGCTTTAAGCTGGGCCTCCAGTTCTTCACATTTTCTTTTGAGCTCTTCACTCCTTGAAGTCCCATTTTCTGAAAGAGGGAGAAGAAAGCAAGCACTTATTTCAGGATATCCAAGAGGCCACAGCCACTCCACAAAGGTAATTAAAACCGGAATTGAGGAGCAGAAAAGTTTTCCATGCTGGTTGCCTGAGAAATCACTGCAGGCCAACGAATGGTACATTCATATTCTGCCTTTCCTCTAAAAACACTGCCCAAGGTTGCCAACAAGGAAATGCAGAGAAAATAATGGAGTTTTGATCTGATAAAAACCCAACAACTGAAAATGCACCTTCCACAATTTTTTGAACATAATGAAGGATATTGTAAGTAGGGAAGAAAGGGGGTGCACATGAAGTACGTTCGAATTCCTCACCTGCAAAGTCTGAACTTTTGAGAGTCAACTCGTACGTCAGATCTGAAAAACATACAGAGTTAAGACACTGCAGAAACTTGCTCTCAGTTGGAATCTTCCTGGGGAAAACGGGCAACCCATAAATTAAACAAACAAAACATTAACAGGGCCTTTCCAGAAAACGAACAATGACTTGCAAAGTTATGCAACAGATCTCAACACTGGGAAACCTACTTTATTTAAAGGATACTTTTATCCTGGGGGAGACTTTCAGAGCCCTTTCAAGGGGCATTTTCATAGCCCAGGGCAGTGTTTCTCAACACTGTGGACTGGCTGGGGAATTCTGGGAATTGAAGTCCACACCTCTTAAAGTCCACACCTCTTAAAGTGGCCAAGGTTGAGAAACACTGGCCCAGGGGGTGCTATGGAACATCAGCATCCCCAGCATTGATGGTAACAGCCCTCCAACTAGATTTGAACCTACAGAAGCGTCTCTGTGTAGCCCCCTTCCAGAAGGTCGACAGAACTGCTGCTGACATGAGCCCATCTGGAAAAAGGTTTGAAGAGGGAATGAATGCTGCAGGAAAATGAGGAGGGTGATTGAGCTGTTGGAGAAAGGAGGGAGCCAGCTTTCTTCTCGGTACCTGTACAGTGCTGCTGCAGACGGCGGATCTCGGCGTGCAAACCCTTGAGGGTGTCTGCATGCTGCCGCTGGAGAAAAAGCAGGTTCTTCTGGGCACTGTGCAGCTGGTTTTCCAGGTTCGATGCTGCCATCCTGACATCCAGCAAATCTGGGAGGGAGGGAAGGAGGGGAGGGAGCGCACCTTGAGACCGAACAGAACGTTTTGCTTACGCTTCGCTTGGCAAGAAGAGAACAAAACGGGGTGTGTGGGTGTGTGTGTGTGTGTGTTGATCAGCGCAACCCTACTAATGCTAGAGAAGGCTGTCCCTGTGACTCATCAGCCACCTGTCAGGGTCCACAGAGAGCCAGAAAGTTGGAAATTGGGAATGATTCTTCCAGTCTTTACCGTCACTGATATTCCACTTCATCTGCTTGGGATAACTGTGTGGTCATAATGGATGAGAGGGAGGGTGGGTGATACCACCTGGTGCTCTCTAGTTGAATTAATGTATTTATGGAATTTGCACCAGACAAACTTTGTAGTGGGGTTCAAAGAAGGTATCCGCTGCCCAGAAGCACCTGGAATAATATGCAGGCCCGGGACATAATCCTCTTATCCATGGGAAAGCCTGCTGGCTATGCCTAGCTCTCAGAAACCCAAATCAAGCCAACGTTCTCCAGGCCAGCAAAAACTGTCCAAAAGAAATTCCCAACACCTGCAAAGAGGTTTCTGGAGCTGAAGTCCTTTTTTGTGTAATCTCCTGAGTTTGTCTGACATCAGCATCACCACCATCACCAGGAAGTTAATTTTATAGTTCCAAGCACCCCCTGGCAGTACTTGTATCCTTGCTAGATCAATGCAGGGGTGGAGGGACCAAGGCCAACTGAGGTAACCCCTGAGCAGCCCAAACCAGCACAGCTGATACCACCCGCAAAGCCAGGCTGGTGGAGATCTCAGATAAACCGATTACAATCCTTCCTCTCGTGCAACAGAGACTGAAGGCAGTCAAGGACTAGTTTGGAGCATTGCTAAAGCAGAACGCTCCCAAATCTGTTGAGCCATCTCCATCAAGGCACAAGAGACCTCCTTGATTTAGGATCCTCACAAGGGCCCAGAAGCAGTTAGAATAGCCCTTGAGCAGATCCTAAATCAAAGGGGGCTCTCGAAATAGAGCGGCCTGTTCCTTTCAGAGCCTCAAGGCCTCATCCTTTGTAGAGGATATGCTTCTCGGTTGCATTATCTGTCTGGAAGGAGGCAACCTCGTCTGCACAGCTGAAAGCTTTACCATATCCACTGATTCCTTAAGTGCTTACTGAATTCCCCCCTCCCCCCCCCCCAATCGGGTGGCAGAGTGGGAAACCAGAGCAGGGTATGACTCGCCCATCCAAGGCAAGAGGAGCTCTGTAGCAGGAGGGAGGGGGAAGAGAATTTGCTTTATGCAAGTCATGTGATATTAATTTTAGATCGATTCTCCGTGAAATATAAAAGATGCACAGGGGCACACCGATGGCTTCATCCATTATCTCTGCACCAATTCCAGGACATGCTGGTCTACTCATCCTCTGCTCCTGCAAACAGTTGACTAATGAATCTCGTTCTATTTAGCGTATGTCAGTGCTGACTTTTCTACTTCTGCTCTCTTGGGCTGACGCCAACTTGGAGGGCGTGGGAGAGTCCAGCGTTATTTCCTGTGGTTTTATTTTTTTATCTTTAAAAAGCCCAGAGCTTGCAGGGAAGAGAAGTCATTAAAATTTGTTGCCCCCGGACCCCATAAATTGCCCCTGGAATCAGGAGACCCAGACCAACTCGACAGAATGCTGCAGATCGACTATGCGCTTAAAAACTACTCCAAATGTGCTGGTCAGAGTTTCACAACAACCTGGAGGGATACATGGCTCAGGCCTTGGGCCCTGTGAGCTTCAAAATGCTTATGAATGGCTTGGGACAATGAGATGAACTTATCAAAGTTTGCAGATGACAAAACACTGGGTGGGACCGCAAATACCCTGAAAGACAGACATGAATGAAAAACCATCTTGAGAGAAATGGGTTGACAACAACAGACATTTAACAGAACAAAGGAAAACAATTAGTTTAGGAAGCAAAAAACAAACAGGCAGGAATAAGATGGGGGAGACTTGGCTTGGCAAAACGCTTACGAAAAGTAACTGAATACAAAAGGAACGTAAGCACTGTCATGCAAAATAAAGGCAAATGTAATTATAGGCTGCATCAACAGAAGTATAGCGTCCAATCACCAATTCACCTCGTTCTGAATTGGACAGACCCCACTTCAGGTCTTTGGGCCTGGTCTGGGCACTGCACTTAAGCTTCCTAATTAGAAAAACAATTTGACAGCGGGACCAATGTTTTAAGGAAGTGGTGGGCTCTCCTTTTGTGGATGTCAGAAAGTCATGTGCTGAGGATGTTTTAGCAGGGATTTCCTGCTAAAGGGGTTGGACTGGATGGTCTCAAAGGTCCTCCCAGCTCAATTATTCTAGGATCTGAAGCTGCCCTGTTGCGGGCTCAAATTTTGGACTATCTCGCCAAGCGATGCTACTTTGGCTGGCAGAAGGTCTCCTGTTACCCAAAATTTATGCCCGCTGAGAATTTTACAATCACTGCTGATAAAAATGTGATCAATCAATAAACATCTAAAATTGGAGATGTAATGGATTACATCTTCCCCATGAAGGACATGTACCTTCTCGCTGAGATGTGCTCCCACCCTCACTCTCTGCTGGTGATCATATTTTGGGGACAGAATTACTGATCGGTCAGAGACCCAACCATTATTTCATCTCCACGAACCCCAACCTCTCCAGTCTATGCCGACACAGCCAGGACTAGTTTCCCACGGCTTACTGGATTCTTTCCCTCACTAAAACCTGGACCCAAACCACGCAGAAGATGCCAGCCAGTTCTTAAACAAGATGGCAAATCCAATTGTGCAGGAGGGATCAGCCGAGAAGCCCTCCTTGAGAGCCTCCAAAATGCTCAGTCACTCCCCACCGGAATATAGCAAATCTGTACGGCTATTCTAATAGCAAAGACTATGACAAGGCACCAAGTCCAGGGACACAATAGCAGCGCCTCTGGGCAGACAAGGACATTCTTTTCCTACTTAGCTGTACAATGAATTTATCAGGTGCTTAAGAAGTCATTAACTGGCAGCCTCCAAGAGTCTCGCCTGATGGATGCCAGCAAGATTATACCAAGTCGCCAGCGGTAGCAACCTTCGCAAACTGGATTACAAGTTCCTATCGCGGCTCCGATGATCAGCTAACTGACGGGTCCTTTTTCCCCCTCTCCCAAATGCTTAAGAATCAATCACCACCCAGGTCTTCTTGATATTCCTCTCTTGTGCAGCTCAGCGACTTGCTGCCGCCGCCACCTCTGAACCCATTTCCTGTCTTTCTTAATTATAAATCACATTAAGTCATCAAGATCGCAGGCGGTCAGATGAGACCCTGCAAGGCAAGATGTGAACAAAAGCAGAGGAGATTCACCCACGCTGGCAAGCACAAGGCCACCCAGGTGGCACGGTGTACCTCCAACGTTTCCCAGAAATGCTCCAGAATCTGTGTCTTCAGAGATCACGGGATTCCCAGGGTCCTGGCTGGCCTGGCCAGTACTGAGGAATGCTGGGAACTGCAGTTCTGCAACACTTGGGGGCCCATAGATTCTCCACCCCAATGCTAGAAGGAGCAGGCAGGCATTAGCAAAGAGGGTGAATTCTGAACCCTCCATCTGATGAATCTAGGGACCCTGCCCTGCAGCATAGAGAACATAGTTGGGGGGGGGGGTTGCTCACCATCTAATCCTCGCCATTATCTGCCCCTCTTTCGTTAGCTCAACTTCCAAGGATGAAAGAACCATCTTAGCTGCAGGAGTCACAACTAATGAGTTAATCAACTTGCCCAATAGCAAAGAACAGAGGGTTGAAGTCAGGACCTAACTGCAGCAATTAGGGTTGATTCAGTGGTTTTCACCTCGCGTGCCAGGCCTCTTGCAAGTTATGGTCCACCGCATGTAAAGGGCTTAACTAGCTGGAAACTCCTGGCCAACCTTGGCTGATCCTGGTTAGTACCAGGAATGGAATGGAAACCATCTGGAATAGCAGGGCTGTTGAGTGGATTGGGAAGTTGGAGAAACACCCCAGAAAAGGCAGTGGCAACTATTTCCTTTCACTGCCCAGAAAAACGCCAGAAAAATTTGTCCTTGCTGAGTCCAATTTCAACTGAAGATTTTAACTATTTTACTTCCGGAGGGCACGAGCTATGGATTATTTTAAACTGGGCCCCAATATCACATACTGGCAAAAAAAGTGCATCGCAAACGCTTCCACTAAAATGCATCCTCGTTTTATTAGGTTTTCTGAACGCCGACTCTTGGAAGGGCCCTGTCAGATTTGTGTGCAAAACAAAGGCTTCAGCAGACCTGGGGGTATCTAAAGGTTGAAAGGGTTCTTTTTTTAAAAAACTTTGTCCCTAAAAGATAGGAGGGGAGACAAAACAGGCTCTCGAGGGCCAGAAGGCTGGTTGCGCTGCTCCGAGGGGTGGAAGGGGAAAGATCCAGCACAACTGTCGCTGCGTTCACACAACCTGATAACCAGGTCAGATCAAAGACTTAGAGGAGGCATTTGCACAACGTACCGTTGGCTAATGTTAATTTGCGTTGTTCTTTTACAGCTTAGTTAATCGATAAGCCCCACACATTCCCTTTGCTCGCGATGGTTCAACGTATTGTGCGGATCCAGAGAAAGGGATAAATTCAGTCAGCAGGTTAAGGCCATTATGCGAACCTGGGTGGCACGCACCCAGACAGACAGATACACAATGTGAAGAAGTCTGGGCATTCTGGCTCTTTTCAAAGGTTGTAATAAATGATTCTGAAACTGACTGTCCCCTTTTTAAATGCGACGGCTCCTTGGATCACACCCACAGGCTCTTGCCTCCCAATTTTCCAGACAGGCTGCTCTGGTCCCCCTCCAACCAACCTCTGAATGTCTCAGGCCTTAATATCTCTGCAGAGTTATTTTTAGTCCCTGTGACAAGTCACTGATGGAGCAGCGAAGGAAGAACAATTAAGAGGAGATCGTCTCTCCAGAAAGGATGAGCTAATCCCGCCTGATTTTCCTGCTTTCTCAACCACTTTCTGGAAGTCGGGCACAGTTGCCCGTGAAATGGGGCGAAGGACACACAGGGAGGGAGAAAAGCAGCATCAGGACTTTCCTTGTTAACTGAGGATGTTCTACTGACGCATCCCAAATTTGGGGGTGCTGATTTTTAAAGTAATAATTGCTCTGGATTGAACTGAACGGGTCCATTGACACCCTTATTTTGGGAACGATACCAAAAGTTTCAATGCTGCATTTCCCATGGTCTCGTAATTTTTTTTTTAAAGGTTATCACCATCCACAAGGAGCCTCTCTGTCCACACCCATCAGCATCCCCCAATGAGTTGGCATGGATGTAAAGAAGACCCTGGACTGTTTACAATAACATGGAAAGCAGTATGTATGTATGTATGTATGTATGTATGTATATGAATGAAATATCAACCCTAAGCCGTACAAAGAATACTAAGACCAAAAGCCTGCTGAAACAAAACTACTTGCAGCCAGTAAAGAGGGGTGAGGCCTTGCATTGCAAAGGGAGAACGGGATGCAGCTGGTGGAAAAGCAAAAGGCTCCTTTGGGCCTCACCCAGTTTGCCTTCCGAAAAGCGGGTGTTTTGAGCTATAGGGAGCCCGTGTGGATTGTGCCACCTTGTATTAATAAAAACACCCCCCTGAAACGGATTCCAAAAAGCATGGTGATGAGCAAGGATGACACTAAACTATGGTTTGTAAGCCAACAGTTTGCTTCTGTTATTTACCAACCGCCAAGCTGCAACCTCGGGTATCCAAAAGCCTACACAATTCTTCTCAAAGCGAACCAGGCTGGGGTTTGGCTACAGGGCGGCCAGAATTAGCGGCCTTTTTTAAAGGAGCTGTTGAAGCATTTTTCACACACCCCTTCTGAAGGTGTGGACGGGGCTTCGTCCTTTAAAACCAGCTTGCCTGACCGGATGAAAGAAGGGAGACACGTTGGGGTTACGAGTCCAGATTTCCCAGCTAGCAGACCTTTCTGGAGGGCACCAAGTTCAGGGAAATGGGTTGACACTGTGATGAGAAAAGCCTCCAGGTATTCTTGTCAAAAGCTACCAACTTTCCCCAAAATAAGTTGCCTTCCACCCCTTGCAGAAAGTCCGTGGCCACGCCATTGGGAGACAGCGCATCCACATAAGTAACATAGTTAAGGATTTGTTTCTCTCTTCCTAAGAAGGGAAGACCCAGTGGGATCCAGGCCAAAATCCCCTCTAATCCAGCATACCTGTTCCATAAGAAGCCCTTCCCACCGCCTGCAGACAAGCCTTACCCAAGCTGTACCATGACTCAAAAGCTGGCAGGCAATCTGCCGCTCACACGGCATGGCAACTTGCCACTAACTTACAGCATAGTGCAGACAAACATTTTGGCAAATGCCAAATTCTGCTATTTGGCAGTACCAAACAATCCGCCAGGGATACATCTTTCGGTCCATTCATCTGATTTCCCCATTCCTCCATCGGTAAAAACTCAGCCCTGCACAATGGAGACAGGACACTCTCTTTTAAAGCGTACGTGTTTAAAAATCAACTATTCACCTTCCTGGCCAAAGAACAAGGTTTTCACCAACAGGAGGCCACGACTGCCTTTTTTAAAAAGACGCATTACAAATAAAATTGCCCAAGTGAGAGAAGGAAGCTCCTTTTTAAGTTTCTTTGGTTTATCACCATTTGTACAAGTGAATCAACAAGTTTCGGTTAAGCAAGAACAGGGAAGAGGCCAAACGTCCCTGTCTCCTACATGCTGCTGCTAGACGGCCTTGCTTGGCCCCACCCAGATCCCTAGAATTACCATCCAACCCTGTGGTAGCAAGCTGGTTCATGGAAATAGACAATAATACACAATAGTCTTCTAGGGCTGAGTCTTGGGAAGATGAGATACGATGGTTAGCAAGACCCAACAGGGGCGCGGCTGCAAAAGATGGCTTTTGGCTGTGCACTGCAGTAAAACACCAAACCTCCGAAACTGACAAAGATATCCATGTTTAGCCTCCAGCTCTTCCAGAAACAGCTCCCTTTGCCTGAGACATTGCAGCCGTCTGCAGTCAGAGCCGCAGATCCTGATCGAATTAATACAATCCAAAAGGCAGGCCTAAAACAGACATGCTTAATGTTTAATATTACAGGGCGGTGTCGCACGCCATCCACAAGTACGTGTGAATGTCTGTGGACACGCCCTCTGTTAATTACTCACTGAAATATTGGTTACCTCAAACAAACAAGTGACACCATCTGGCTTCCTCCCAATTAAATATTATAAAATCAGCTTAAAGGTAATACAAAGTTCACCAGCATTAGCAGCAGCACCGATGTTCAGATACACACTTACTTACAGGTTCAAGGCCACAGTTCTGTAAGAAATGTCCTCTTTAACTCCATCTTCTAACTTTCTGGAAGTTTGTATACTTTACCCCTCTCCTATAAAGAGAAAGCTTCATCTAGAGAAAACCCGACAATTTTATTCCCACTGTTGTCGCAATGTTTTCTGTCCTTTATAGTCTCACGAAAGAGCAGAGTCCAGTTTCAGCCACTTGACCCAAACAATGTATCTGGAAGCAGTTGCTTCTCTGCGTTCCTCACAAATGTCTGGGTGCCACTCAGCACTTCGTAGCAGCGATATTCAAGTTCGCCCCTGGACCAGCTAAAAATTAAAAGCCTTGGGAAAGAGAAACGGTCAAATGATGTATTCAGAATGCATAAAACAGAATGTACAAATGCCGTGAGATGATTCATAAAATGTTTCAGAGGCTGGACCAAGGTGAGAGCTCATATTGAATGTTTCCATTGTACCCCTAATTTTATGCAGGTAACTTCTCCCTTAGACATGGCTGCTTAATTTTTCCAACTGAGAACAAACAGCCACAAAGTGTGTGGGGGGGGGAGCTCCCAATCCTACAATTACAAGGGGAGAAAGACATAGCCGCTTATTTTTCTCAGAAAGTCAAACAATTTAGTTGATCCAAATACATCAACCGATCTGATGCTCTGGATACACAGCCTCCAACATTCCTGCTAAAAACACAAATAAAGAAGTAGTCCTCTTACAAACTCACCCCCTTACACGAGCATTCTCAAAAAGCACAGCTCCTGATTTACAGTCCAGGGAAGAATACCGAAGGGATGGGAGATGCACGCCCCATTGAATGCCACCAACTGCAGTCTTACAAGAGCGAATTCCTGCTGCGTAAGAACCGAAAGGAAAGCAGTTCCTTTTGCTCACGTACCACGCATCCCCTCAAAGGATGCGGTCTTTTGAAGCTTTTTGCACCTGCAATGCAGACAATGACCTTACAATCCACCCTCGGACTTTCCCAAAGCCCCCCTCGTACCTTTGCCTTAAATTACCCTTTTCAAGCACATTGCTAAGACTTGGCAACCCACCCCTGAGCGCTTCACATTTTCCCTCCAGCAGCAATTCAAAGTGGTTAACAAAACCGAAGAGACCCTCCCATTCCAATGTCCCACCTTCGGCTGAAGAAGCACGTAGAATATCGCCAGCCAGCCAGCCAGCCAGCCAGCCAGCCAGCCAGCTAGCTAGTGAGCTGGGAGGGGGGAGAGAAGAGGGAGGGGCTCCATTCTAGGGAGAAGCTCGACTTGGTCTGGTTGCTATCATTTCCATAAGGGTTAAGAAAGCCGTCTGGGCCTGCGCCGAGTCTGGAGCATCACAACCATGCCACAGTCTTCCCACCTTTCGTCTGACTCGTCCACGCTGCAAACAAGAATGGGTGTGTGTGCGTGTGTGTGTTAAGGGGAGCCTCCCCACCTTCTGTTCAAAGTGGCAGCGCTGCCCTTCAGAATCCTCCCTTTCTCTCAGCTGAAAGAGAAACCAGATTGAATGCTAATTCTCCCATGGAAAAAAAACCCGGCAGCTAACAAGATAATTATATTCTGCGGGCAGATTATGAAGCTGGGACTGAAGCTGGAAGGGAGGGGTGGGGGGAACTCGGATGAAACGATATTAAAAAACCTTGCCTTTCCCTGGCTTCTTGCACCTTCCACAGGGAAGTGCTTGCTGCAAGAAAAACAAAAACGAAAAATGAAAAAAAACTGGCGGGGGGGGAAATCTGCTTTTTCTCCGGTAAGGGAAAGAACAGTATAAGGCAGCCCTTCCCTTTGGATAGAAATCCAGATTGGGAGGAAAAGGGAGCTATGGCGGTCAGTGACTTCCAGGTGAGCAAAGCATCAGCCCCATAGAACTGATGTGACTTTCTGCCAGGCGGGAGAATCGGAGGGGGGTCTTCTGCCACCTATTTAGCGGCAGAGAAATACATTTAATGGCAGAGAAGTATTTGAAATGCTCCTTTTACCGAGAAAAAGTGTGCCCTGTTTTCTTTTTCGGTGGGAGGGGGATTATAAAATACAGACTTATGTGCAAACGTGCTGGCTGGGGAATTCTGGGAGTTGGAGTCCACACACCTCAAAGTTGTCCAGGTGGAGAAACTGGCGTAGCATGTTCTGCAGAGGCAGCTCTAGGTCTGGCTGGGGGTGTGCAAATGCAGCAGAGACCCCCCCAAGAAGAAGGAATTCCCCGTATGGTTTCTTGCAAGACAAGATCTCCTTCTAGGGAAGCAGGTTCTCCCCCAAAGGTGTAGGGATCTCCCCATGTAATGGAATGGCTTGTCTGGGGAGGAGCCTCATATAATTCTTTACAGAAGGAAGGGGGGGTTAAGAGGGGGTCTCCCCAAATAATTCCTTGTAGGAAAATCCCACGGGGGGGGGGGAGGTTCCTCACATAATTCCTACCACTGGAAGAGCTCCTTCCTTAAAAGGGGGGTATCTCCCCATGTTTTTCCTTGGGGAAAACCATCCTGCTTATATGGGGGTCCTCATTTAGTGATGGGGACTCCTCTCATCCTTTACAGAGGGGGAGCACTCTCCTTAAGTGGGGAGGGGTCTCCCCATGTCTTTCCTTGGGGGAAAACCACCCCCTTATATGGGGGTCCTCATTTAGTGAGGGGGCTCCTCTCATCCTTTCCAGAGGGAGAGCTCTCTCCTTAAGTGGGGAGGGGTCTCCCCCGTCTTTCTTTGCAGGAGAACGTGGGCCCCCCTACTACAGCTCTCTCCTCAAGGGGGGTCCTCCTCCCGTCTGATGGGGGCTCCCCTTCCTCAGTGATTCAAGCCAGCGGGGTTGGGGGTCCCTCCCCAGCGCCCCCCCGAGGGGTGAAACGGGGGGGGTGAGTCTGGCCAGCCCCCCGCCCCCTCTCCTCCGCGCGATGCATGCTGGGAAGAACGCCGGGGGGGCCTGATACTCACCCGCCGCCGCCGTCGCTTCTCCCCCCGCCCCGCTCCGGTCCTGCCGGGGGGAGGGAGGCCGAGGGGGAGGGGGCGCTGCTCCCCAATGGGAGCGAGGAGGAGGGGAGGAGGGGGACGGGGTGACGTCGAGGGCAGGGGAACTGCGCAGGCGCGGAGGCTCAGGTGCAGCCGCGGCGAAACAGCTGCGGCGTTGCCACGGCAACCGGGACGGCGCTTCCCCTGGCAGCGGTTGTCGGGCTTCTTTTTCCGCCCTTTCCGTTGAAAGCTCCGCCCACCCGAGGGCGGGGCCTCGTCGGCGTTCCAGAGCCTGGCGGGGGCGGGGGGAAGCGGAGGCGGGCTGAGGCCCAACCGGTGCAGCTTCAACCCCTTGGGACACGAGGAAGGGCGGGAGGAATGGTACTGAGTAACGATAATAATATATTAAGATAATAACCATCTATATTACATTAATTACACTTATTTATGAACTAATTATGTATTATGTTATTAACAATAATATAATATATTATTAGATAATGTAATAAATAGTAATAGTATTAAATAATGCATAATATTGTAACAAAATTATTAGATATTGTTATATTAATGCAATAGTGTACCTACTGAGAACTTTTATGAACCACTTGGTAGCTGTGTTTCATAACGATGCCTTTTATTTCGCATAATAATATAACCAATTATTAGATAATGTAATAAATATAATAACGAGCAATACAATTCAATAATATTGTAGCAGAATTCTTAGATACTGTTATATTAATGCAATAATAATACCTATTATTATTATATTATTATACCTAAGGAGAACTTTTATTAACCATTTAATAGCCACATTGCACAACAAAGCTTTTAAGGTCATAACCTAATTTAAGAGCCATCGTATTTAATGTCCCACGAATGACAGTCCGCCGTAAACTTAAATTATACAATTAAATAAACTTTAATTGTATATTTATTTATTGTTTTAATATGTTGTAAGCCGCCCAGAGTCTCCCACTGGGGGGAGATGGGTGGGGACAAGTTTAATAAACAAACAAACAAACAAACAAACTTCTAATGGGACCCTTTCATAAGAATCCAGAATTATTCCGGTGGAATAAGTAGCAGGAAATGCCAACTACAAATTAACTGCCCCTCGCATATTCCACCGGAATAATTATTATTGCATTAATATAACAATATCTAAGAATTCTGTTACAATATTATTGAATTGTATTGCTCTTTATTCCTCCTGCCTCGATTCCCATCCCGACTCTGAAAGCAAAATGCATTCACAGGCTAAGAAACGGCAGCGTAGCCAACTTCCTCATCGCTCTAAACCCTGAATTAAAACTTGCATTTATGGTTTCTCCAGGGAAAGAATACGTCGACAAGGTGGACCCCAGCTCCCATTGCCCACAGCTACGACGGCTGGCCGGGAAGTTCTCCGCTTTACACAGCGAAGCGAAGAAACAGCCCGCCCCATAAAGCCTGTTTTGGTCGGTATTCTGCAAGGAAACTTTTGTGCCCGCTCACGGCCCTCTGACCGATGCCGAAGAAACGGGCTCGCTTGCAGCCCCGGCAAATCTGAGAGGCGCTGAAGGGCACCCTGAAGATGGTGCCCCTGACCCTCGGAGGTTCGTGCCAGTCTGCATCATGCGGCTTTTAGGGGGAGTCGGGTTGGGGCCCCCAAAGCCCGAACTTAATTTATTCTATGAGTCCTCCCCTACACCATGATCCCTAACTTGACACCGATCAGGATTAGGAGGAACCAGAGCTGAAACTGGTAAAGTGTTGGCAGTAGAAATCCAACCCCAATTTAACACCCTCTTACGACGGGTTGGGATATGGCACCTGGCTTGCAGAGAGGAGATGCCAGTTTTGACCCTCGGCGTCCTCAGGCTGAGAAAAACTCCTGCTGTAAATATCTGGCTGGGTGCAAAATGTTGGGGTCCCCGTCTCTCTTTCCAGAGATTTTCAGCCCAGATCTGGTGCCCTTCTTGGTTTCACCGGTCAGCATCCATGCGTCCGAGTTTGGAAAAACCCACTGGTTTCAGGAGACTGTCCTCTGAAGGACGCAGGACGGGACGGCCACCGCCCTGCGTCTTTCCGCTCAGGCTTTTAAAAGAGATTGTTGTAAAGATCAATCCTGACACAGCAATTCTTAACGCAGGATCCATTTAGGGGTCAGACGAAGCGTTGCCAGTCCCGAAGATAATTTCATTTTCTGGCAATGATCAAGGGTGCATTAAGCTGACTGTTATTATAAAACTGGTAAGCCAGCAAAAGGAAAAAGAAGGGAGACCATTCCTGCATATTTAGAAAAGGAAGGAAGGAAGGAAGGAAGGAAGGAAGGAAGGAAGGAAGGAAGGAAGGAAGGAAGGAAGGAAGGAAGGAAGGAAGGAAGGAAGGATAAGAGAGAGAAAGGAGAGAGAGAGAGAGAAAGAAAAAGAAAGAAAGAAAGAAAGAAAGAAAGAAAGAAAGAAAGAAAGAAAGAAAGAAAGAAAGAAAGAAAGAAAGAAAATATTAAGACCCTCTTTTAATAAACAGTAGGTGGCAGAAAAGTTACACTAAGTTTCATAGCCAACTTTATGAAGTTCAGAAAAAGCTTAATGTTGTAGGCCGTCCACTAAAAAGAATTCCCAAATACGTTTTGTTGTCTGCAGCATTAATTGCTCTTTGCAGGTATTATTGACATCTCAGTTCTTCTGCTGCTAGTGCTATTTTGCATCAGCCAAGAAACGCAAAGCAGGTAAACACAACACCCCAATAAGAAGGATAAACCAGCAACAGTTCATTGATTAGTTCAGGCAGAATCTCTGTTCCTGCCTGGAATGTTTGGACCCATTTCAAACTCTCAAATTTGGTCAAGGAAAAGGAAAATGTGAAAGCATCATTCTCATGTCATTCACGTGCCAGGACAAGGAGGGTCTGTCATTCACTTGCTGTATTAGAAGAGGACATAACTGTAGGTCATCCTCGTTTAGTGACCACAGTCGTGACTGGCAATTCGGTCGTTAAGCAAAGCAGTTACTAAAACCATGACTCTGCTTACAATCTTACTCCAGCTTTCCTTTGCTTTACAGACCTGTGAAGGTCATAAATGCGAGGATTGGTCATAAAGTTACTTTTTCATCACCATTGCAACTGCACTAAACAAGGCAGTCACTAAACAAGAATTACCTATAGTCTAAAATTATCTGGGAACCGGTACACTAGTTATCATATTTGAGTTCCATAGATTTGTATGACCACTAGATGGCAGCAAACAGACTTTTCTGTACCCCTTCGCTGCCACCCAATGGACATTGCAATGTTTGCAGCCCAGATATGACAGGTCCACTTACACCCCTGTATTTTTATACTAGTCTTTCCCAACCCCACAAGTTCAAAACATGTTGAACTACAGCCCCCAGAATGAGAAGCCAGCAGACTCCCTGTCGTCAAAACATGTTTAGCAAAGCCTGCCTAAAGTTACTTACTGCAATTAAAGATTTCTGCCATCAGTTGTATTCTATGGTTGAATTAATTGCATGGATGTTTGCCAGGACAATTTGACTAAAGCCAGATGAGTTCTTGATCTGAAAAATTGAGTACTAAAAGCTGATTAGCTCTGATCTCTGATCATCTGTCGCTCAGTTTCCCAGGCCAGCGATTGCCCTGATTCTCTCTTTTGTATGCCTGTCTATCCTGAAGCAAGCCTTTGGGGTTTGGAATATTGGGGTTCACCCCCTGCACGTGAGATAGCTGCCTTCATCTTGGGGAAAGAAATGAGGGTTAGTCCAAGATTTAAAAAAAAAAAAAATTGGAGAGAGGTTCCGAAATAGAGAAATGGACATGAATGGACTCCTCCCAATAATAATTAAGGGGTTATTAATAATTAACAACCCCTTAATTCTTATTAAGAGTCACCTTGTGCGAGATGGGCAGCTATACAAATATGGTAGATAAATAAATAAATAAAATCAGTTTTTAAAGATAGAATGGCGCCCTTGTTTTCTAGCCAAGCCTGTCGCTTTGACCGCCTTTCATGGGATTAAGGATGCAGAATGCAAATCTGAAATCCCCCCCAGTTCCTTTGATTAAGGAAAAGACTGCATTGTTATGATCCTCTTTGACCAGCACAGCATTTCACTTCTACCTTCTGCTGCTTGTCAACATTTATGCATTATTTATTCCCAGCATTTTGATGCTGCTCTGCTCCCGGCTTGTATTTAAATCCTTCTGAATTCCTTTATGTCTGAATTCTTTGCATGTTCCCCAGTGAGCACAACATCTGGCTTTTCTATAACAGGCTTTGCCAACCCCTCTTCCCTTTAAGGCCCTTGCCCATCTGCGGCCTCGGTCCATGGGCCAGTCCGAAACTTGTCAGGCCGAGGGTGGCACTGAACACTGAGCCTGCTCGTCCTTGGTGGTCCTCTGAACCAAACAAGCCCCAGCCCTAGGCAAAAATCAGCAGGAGACTTTACGCTATGCAGAGTTGGATCGGGTAGGGCTTGGATGGAAGACCATGAGTAGAAGCAGAGCCAGAAGAGATCCAGGTCCACCACCTGGGAGGTCAGAACAGCCTCGTGGCTAACCGCTTCTCTACTGTTGCCAACAGAACCGCCTGCCATGCGCCCACGTCATTATTAGGAGTTCAGTCTTGACTCCTGGGAAACGTCTCCCCAAACCACCCTCTCAAATCAGCAAAGGCTCTGATCAGCGATGCCCGTTGAGAGAGCAAACCACGCCTTCGTCACAAGGAAAAAGAGATCTGGATGGAAGGTCTGGACAGGACATTGGTTACCAGCAGTGGAGGTGGCATTTTGCCAATGCCCCCATCGCATTTAGCACTTTGCTGAATGCCCACCAGACCCCAGTACCCCTCCGCTCTGGGGCGCGAATTGGGGCCTGGAAGAAGCACACGGGAGAAGCTGCTGCAGGAGATCCCGGCGCCCAAGGGCCTGGGGTGCTGACAGGGAGCCCGTGGCCAGCCACCAATGCCGGCTCCCCTGAAAAAGAGGGAGATGAATAGCGGAGCTGGGCGCCCTGTTCCAAGGCCCTGCCGATATTTTTCTGTTTGTCAGGGTTCAACTTGAGCGTGCAGCTCCAGAACGCCAGGGCTGCCGTGTTTAGAAGAGAGGCTGTTCAGAAAGGAAACCTGGCCTGTCGCGGGAGACTGCTCCTAATGGTCTGAAAATAAACCTAATATTTGTCTTGGCTCCCCGTTACCTTTCAATACATGCTTCAGACCGAGCCCAGCCAACTCCAGCTTTTCCCAGGAACTCAATGGATGCTCTAGCTGGTGGCTGGCTCCCGTGTGGCAAGCTCTTTTTTTCCTTTCTTCTTCTTAAAGTGAAATCATATCGCTGAGCTGAATCCAGTCACACTTTTCTTCTCCACTCCCTGGATGGGGTTCCTTAGCGCTGGTAATAATGTTTGCCACAGCATTTTTCATTTTTCTCAATCATTTTCATCACGGGATTCCGGTTTGGTCATATTGCATCCGCCTGTTGGGCACACCCAGTCTGTATGGGGCAATCTGTAACCAATGTCTTAGTAGGAACAATAGGGACTAGAAACTTGGATTTCTGGGAGGGAGGGAGGGAGGGATTTCCCCCCCTCTTTTAGCTGTACTACAGGGAAATTTGTGGGGGAGATGGGCGGGGGAGAAATCCAACAAACAAATAAATAAATAAATAACATTTGGAAAAGTCAAGAGAACAACCTTTATTCCTGGATCATTAGGATGGGCGTTGGTGCAGCGTTGAACCTTAGCTCAATGGTCCCTTTGCTCAATGCATCCCTTTGCATTCAAAAGATTTCAATCAAGTAGGAGATATAAGGAATTTTCTCTGCTTGGTGATTCTGAATGCTCTGCTAAAAGAAGCGATATTGGGTTAGGCCACGTGGCCCCTGGAAACTTCGGGGTGGCCTCCAGGCCCCTGCCAACCCAGCTGTCAAATTGCCAGAGAAAAGGGAGATGATGAAATAGATAGCGAGGGGTAATCTTACGAAACGGGGTGAATTTCTTCTGTATGACATGAGATTTATTTTTTGAAATGCCCGTTTCGTTGGCGCCTACTCTCTGCCGCGTGCCTCCTTTCTCGACGGTGTCCCTGGCCCGAAAAAAGGTCGCATCTCCTTGATCCGTTTTATTTACTTCTAAATTCATTTTTCCCAGTTCGATCCTGCCGCCTAGCAGTTGAGTCCAGCTACTTGACCTGAGAGGATGTTCTCCCTCCATAAAGACGTTCTGTGTGAGTCTACCTACAGAAGGGAGTTGGAAAGAACAGTTAAATCTTATTTCAGACTTGATGGAACAGCTCCTTTGCCGGCACCAGCGTAGATCCGTCCTTCAGATGAAGCAGCCAATGCATTGTCGAACGGTAGGGACGGCCCTGGAGATGGTCAGCTGCTTCAGACCAAGGATGGATCTCATTCCAACAACAATTAATGCCACCCACATCCAGCAGGCACCAGGGTCAGAAGGCCTGCTCTGGACCCCCGTGATACATCTGCAATCATGCATTTACCTTGCTTTTATTTCCCGCTGCGTTTATATTTTCTCCCGTCCTGTTCCCATTCTCAGTTCCTTCTGACTGAGAATCTGGGAGCCGTTCCAAAGTATTTCAAGGGCCTACAGATTAAATCAAGGTGCACTGGGACTTTGGGCCAAATATCCGTCGATCAAGACATTTCAGCGTTCAGATGCTGTGCCAAAATGTTCCCAGGGCACCCCAAATATAGATCGGCTTAGTGGAATGCAGAAATACAACCTCGTCTGCAGACACAATATTCAGGTTTCTTGATACATGTCGAGTTCCAACTTCATTCTTCTTCAGCATTTTTTAGAGTGTGATTTTGATGTCTTGTAGGCCACCCTGGGGGAAAGTGGTAGGAAGGGTGGTGTACTCATTCTCCAAATAATTTAACTAACTAACTAGCTAGCTAATTAACTAGTAGGGCTCTCTGGCCAGAAAGGCAGATAGATAGATAGATAGATAGATAGATAGATAGATAGATAGATAGATAGATAGGCAGGCTGGCCTAAAGACCATAATAAAGGGATGGATGGATGGGTGATAGATTAGATAGATAGATAGATAGATAGATAGACAGACAGACAGACAGACAGACCTAAAGGCCATAATAAAGAGATGGGTGGATGGATGATGGATGGATAGATTTCATAGATAGATAGACAGACAGACAGACAGACAGACAGACAGACTGGCCTAAAGGCCATAATAAAGAGATGGATGGATGGGTGGATGGATGATGGATGGATGGATAGATTTCATAGATAGATAGATAGATAGATAGATAGATAGATAGATATTAGCATTTGTCCCACATGATTGCACCAGCTTGCCTAGTTCACACAGCAAAGCCATCCGTGCTGATGTTTCTCAGCTGGCTTGTCACAGAGTGACCCTGTTTGGGGGCTAAGAGAGAGCAACTGTCCCAAGGTCACCCAGACAACTTTTATGTGTTTCCCTCCTCCTAGTCCAGCAGCTTAACCATTACTCCACCCTAGCTCTCACATTCGTGATCATGAGAAGTCAGAAAGACCATCTGAATGGAAAACGTGCCTGCCATTGTGACAAGATCCTCTTTGCTTTTTAAAAACACCAGAATTGTCATCTGGCGAAGTCAGAGTCAGAAGTCAGAGTAGACATCCCTTGAGCGAAACTCAACTCTTGATGGCCTACGTGCACACATACTCTTAGCAATGATACAAAAGTGGTCGGTCACTCCTGGCTGCTTTCACTTCTTCAACTGTTCAGTCTAGCCTGCGGCCCTAGATCTTTCTGGTGGTCCCTCATCCAAAGACTCACCAGATCCCACGCAACTGAGCTTGTGGATATCTGCCATGGTGGGTCAGGGGTGACCAAGGGCAGCTTATCAACAACAGGACGTTGTCACGCTTGCTCCCCCACTTGAAAGCCTGTGAACCTCTCTACTGAAAACTAGTTTTATTCTTTAGCACAGGAGATGGTGGGGAGAAGAAAAATGGCTTGGGGACCCATCAAATTTTAAGATCTCCTATACTTTGCCCCACTACCCGCTACGAAAGCATAATTCTGGAGAATAAGCTAATTGTCATCTGGCTAGGGGCCTTTTTCCGAAACTTGCTCACATTAAAAAGGTTCATTTATGGCATCGTTAATTTTAGGAAGGGGAAAAGCTTGGCACATTCCTTTATCTCGCATTCCTCAACGCCGTCAGCTCTCCAGAAAGCGATTTCATTTTATAGCCAGTGCACATTACATGCTTTTCCTCAGCCAGCCCTACGTTGGCCTGTCGCCGCTCACGCTGAAATGCCAAGGGAGGTTTCTGCTACATTTTTTGAAACTGTCCCGGGGCAATAAAAAAGTCACACACGAACCCAAGTACACACACGGGTGTGCGAAAAACGACTTGGTTTTCTGCAAGCTGCATGAGAATTCTTTTGGAAAAGAATTAAATGCACGCGTTAGCCGATGATAAAAATGCAGCAGGTTGAATGCCTGTCACTCTGCACAAACTTCTCCCACACGCACACATACACACAGTTAAAAACGTAACCCTCCAGTGCTTGGGGTTCAAGGATGTCAGTCCTGATATGAACCAAACAAGATCTGGGGCAGGTCAAGACTAAACTTCGTATCCACTTCCTGTCTCTGCGCAGGAATCCAAGTGAAAACCAGTGGTTTGGCCAAGACACCATCTTGCTTGTCCTTGCGTCAGCAGATCTGAAGCTCCAGGTATTCTTCAGTTTAACAAGACAAGGAAAGCTGCGAAGGGTTTACTATTATATTAATAACTGGATTCCAACTTGGATATTGATTCCAGAAGTGCAACAGGTTCCTGTCCAAACTGACCCCAAGCTCAATTCTCTTTGGAAGGAAAATGATAAAAATAAAGTCTCCTTCGTGGCAGGCTTACTCCTGGTGACGTTAAGGACACCTCTGTCTCCTTCTCTTGGTGACACCGAAGTGGTTTGCCTTTGCAAAGGAAAACAGAAGAGCGGGCAAACAGAATTAAGGGCCATTCTTTTGCCAAATGACCCCGCTCTATTTTCGAAATGTCTGTGTTTATTTAACCAGGGTTCCCAGCACACAGAACTCTTTTTATTTACTCTGGTGTTGCAGGTCACCCGTTCCGTCAGCTGTTTCTTTAACCATCCATCCAGATGTGCAGCGGTCATGCACCATCGGCAGCCGCTGAATCGATGCCATTGAGAAGCGAAACCCAGCAGAAAGTCGAGATGGATGCTCGGCATCCCGGGCCTGCCCACGGCGAGGCCGGACGGCTCCGCGCTTCAAGTCGCATTTATTTTCCTCGCTTCCAAGGCACCGCTGGGCTCGCCATCGTTCTGGGAAATGGTGGGAATCGCTGGGTGGCCGGGGAGGACGCCCCATGAGGAAGGGCAACCTCAGATGTTGCGCACGTCTGCAGATGGGACTGGATGCACAGGGCAGCGTGATGCTGGAGCATTTGCTCAATTGCAACGTGTTTGTTTTGTAACTCTAATCCAGAGACAGGTGTGTGTGAGATAGATAGATAGATAGATAGATAGATAGATAGATAGATAGATAGATAGATAGATATAAGAGAGAGAGAGAGAGAGAGAGAGAGATAGATGATCTAACTGGATGGATGGATAGATAGATGATACATAGATGATAGATAAATAGATGATAGATGATATAGATAGATAGATAGATAGATTTTATTAGAATTGTACAATGCAATAAAAATATAAAAAATGAAAAGAAAAAGAAAAAAAGATAGGAAATCAGAAAAAAGAAGTGAAAAAAAGAAAACATAGAATTTTTACTTCCACCTTTTTTTTTATTGAGTCATTGCCATCTTACGCTTTCGCCTCCTTCTTTAACCCTTTTTAATCCCCAAACCATCAATCGTCCGTTCAGTCTTTTCTTCTTTCAGCAAAAAGTCCATAGGAGACTTCCAGTCTTTTAAAACCAGAGACAGCTTATATGATGACTTCTTGGCGCGGCAGACCCACAAATATCTCCCCTGATGCCACATGCAACTTCATCTTCTTCCGGATGATTAACTGAACTGGGGGGGGGGAAAGATCAAAATGGGATCCTGGTGTTCTGGAAAGCCCCAGACACCCATCATGCATCTTTGTTTGCAAGAAGATCTCCAATTTCCAAAAGGCATTCTTAGAAAATAAAAATGGATGCAACCTGGATTGTTTGGAAGGGCTTCTGCTTGCCAGAAACAGGCAGGAAATGCGTAGCCATTCCGAGTTGGGTTACTAATGGTAATACACACATATATTCAGAAATAAGTTTTCTTTCATTCCACGTCTTGCTTCTGGCAAGCGACAGAAGATTGCAGCCATGGCGGAACCCCCCAAGAATCCTTTTGTAAGAGAAATAAATGTCCACATTGCAGTTAAGCTGATGACTTTTTCCTAATAGAAGCTCTTATTAAGCCACCCAATAATTTAGCGGTCGTTCAGGGCCCTGTCCATGTAGGCAAGTGCCACCATTCCTAAACTGTAAGAAAGCAAAGATGGTTTAAATATTCCTCAACTTATAATGTTGCAGGTTTTCAACAAGGCACCCCAGGAATTTTTTTATATATATATATATATATATATATATCAAGAGGGGTTTTAGAAAGATTTGGAACTCTAGAAGCTGAAGTTTCATTTACAAAAGGGAAGAGAAAGCAACAGCAGGAACCCTTTACGGAAAAGCCGTCCTCACATCTGACCTGAACTTCACATCACAGCTCTTCCACATGTTATTCTTTTGCCCTCCTCGGAGCTCAAGGAAACCAGATCTTCAAAACATCCACCGTGATTTTTCCCCCCTCCCAAATCAGAAACAGATGAGAGATGCTATCTTTAAAGGCCAAAACAATTTCCCTGTATCTGTATCAATAGACGTCGTTGATAAGAGAGGATGCATTGGCTCATTCGGTTTCCACGTCAAGCTGACCGGCCTTTCAAACTACTTTTTCCCCAGGTGGGGAAAGAAGCTGACATACATCTTGAGGAGTTCATGGGGATGGGAGCAGAATCTGGGTGGAACAGGGCAGGGGAGCTACACGATCATCAAATGGGGGGGGGGGGCAGGAATTAAATGCTTCGCCCAGCTGTGTTTCCCCATTAGGAAACATTTGCTGCACAACGGACAGACCAGTCAACTATGTGCATGCAAAGGACACGTAGGAAGAGAAAACTTATTTTTCTCTGTTGGAAGACAGGAAGATATATGGCACCCACCTTCTTTTAGACCCCAAACTCAGCTTGTGAGTGTCCTCAGAAATGATGGGGAGGGTTACCCAGGTGTCAGTGCCAAAGGTCCAAGCCATTTCCCACCCAGACCATTCCTGTGTTGGATTTGGAGATCCAACCTGAGATCTTGCTCTTTGCCCTCAACATCCAAATGGATGAAGCCTGCTGTTGTCCTCTCATGGACATTCAGAAGTGGGCCATCTCCTATCCCAAGGGGAACAGGTTCTCTGATGCCTCTTGGGGGGTGAAAAATCATAGAATCGTACAATTGAAAGGGAATGTAGAGGTCATGTAGCTGAACCCCCCGCTCAGTATAGGATGTTGGGTGCTAAGAGACCCCAGAAGGTAGAAAACAAAGTTTTGTGGTTTCCCAGGAAAATGTTAGATGAAGGCCACTTTTCCTAAGATACAATACTTTAATTTCTCTCTGAAATGAGATGGTCATTTGACTCCAATTAGACGGTTTTTGATGGACGTTGAAACCTAGCAGCCTACATAATAGATTCAAATGTTAATAAATAATAACAAAGTAAGGAGGAATCTTAAATGCAGCTATGAGAAGACATCTACACCAGCATGTAATAATAGATAACTTTTAACAGTAATAATTGATGGATATCAAGTAAAACTGGGGAAAGGTAAAAAGAAGTATATAAAATCCAAGAATATTTTCAATCCTCTCCCATTCTTGCGTGGTAAAATTGAATTAATATTGATCAGTTATTGCTACTTAATTCCAGTAGCTGTGAGGGGCTTTTTTTGGTGAACCCCAAGGTTTGAAGCACTCTAAGGAAAAGGGGAACAATTAAGCAGTTGTTGTAGGTGGGCAGAAATAGATAAAATGTCTACCCTCTGAATGAAATCCTAGTATTTAGTAAGAATATTCTTGATCTGCTGGGAGCGATATGTAACATCGGACATAAAATTTGCTTGCAAGCAACACAGCCATAAAAATGTACCGGTAATCCATTTGGAGCAGTTCTGAGGAGATATCAAATAATATTTTTAAACACGTGCTTCTTTTCTTTTCTTTTTTTTAGCCAGCACAATCTGAGATTCATTACATAAAGCCCCTTTAAGACAAGAGGAAAGCACTTTTAAAACTCCCATCCCATAAAATATCTGAGCATGTTCTGGTTTTATTGAGGTAGACGTTTCCACTAGGACGCTGATACAAGGAGACCATATTCTTGCTGTCTCAAGCGTTTTGCAGCTTGAAAAGTCTGCGGGTTGATCCTGCCTTGGACCTCGTTGAAAAGAAACGTTGCAACCTCACATTCATGGACCTTAAGCCCCCCCCCCAATAAAATAGAAAGCCCCAGATGCCACTCAAGGGAACCTCAATGTTGGAGAAACGTCTGGTGGAAATTGGTGGTAACTGAATCAAAGGCAGCTTGACCAGGAAATTAAGGGCAGGTTATGTCATCCACATTTTATGGTTTGAAGATTGCAAGCTTCACTTACTTAAATCAGGCGTCTCCGCTTTGAAGACCCTTTCCCTCTTATTTCTGAGCAGGATGGTCTAGTTTGACCCTAGAGTTGGCATCACCCACGTACAAGCCACAGTCAAACACATACACATTAACCAGGAAGGAAGATGCCAGTGCCCAATCTCTTCAATGCTGAGAGCACTGGTAATAGCTTTATGGTGCCTTGGCACAGATTGGATTTTGATTATTTTGTTGCCCCATCCTCCAGAAGACATCAATGTTCAAGGACCTTCAGATGATGGCTTTCGGAAACAGGCGACAGGATGCCCAATTTCTTGCAAGAGGCATTTGCTCCTGCTTCTCTTTCCTCCCTTAAATCTGGAGGCCACATAGGACTAGCTAGAACACAAGGCCTGGGACCTCCAAGATAATGTCTGGCCCAAGGTCCCCTTCTCGAGGATTTCCAAGGCATCCTTAGCCCACCTGATGTTCTGTCAGCCCTCCAAGGTAGACTGAACTTGGAAACCAAAAACACATAAGCTAATACTACTTTTATTATAAGGCTATAGTAAAAGAATCTTGCAAGTCTGAATGCGTTTCCCCCTTCCCTCCCTTTATCTTCAAGAGAATGAGGGAGGGTCAGGTCTGAGATGCCTTCTCAGGTTACTGTTCTGCCCTGGACTCAGGTTGCTCTTATCTGACCCTTGTCTTGGTTGCGGCTCTTCCTCCTGTTCCTCAAGGTTATTCCTTCTCCCCATTACATATTCAATATACATAACTGCAAGACTGGTGTGGTGCCATATAGCTTATTTCCAAGAAGTAGCAATACCTATTACGTCCAATTCAAACGTGGTTTTGCAGCAAGCTTTTGGCCCAGCTGCAAATGAGAAAGACGATGCTTCAGCCAGCTGGAAGCAAAGCAACATACCAACTTTCCCCGATGGTTGATTAGTGTTCCTGACATCTCCTTGGGTTTTGGGGCCATAACTACGTTTACAGCACAGCTTGCACCAACCTTTCATCTCCCCTCTCAGTCATCAGCTGCAAAAAAAACTGTCAACTCTTAGACAAGGGCATTGGGTTTCTATGGAATAATGACAGCAATGCTTTGAGTTTCCTGCTGATTTTGTGACAATTTGGAAATCTGAGCGTGCAATAGTTAGACTAGTGGTGGTGAAGGGACGGGTGCATCTCTGAATGCGTTTCTTGCAAACTGCTGGCGCCATGACCAACTGGGGTCCCTAAAAAATTGGGCCCCGTTGTTTTCCTGCCATTTGGAGAGAGGAAACCATAAAAATGGTAATGTAAGGTCTAAAACAGATTGGACTTAATTTTAAAAGCAACCCCTCCCTTCCACTGGCTTTCCTTGTTTCATTTAAAAGCAGACTTCCTGCAAGAAGATTTCCTAATTCCCATTAGAGAAGAGAAGCAGAACAATTCCATCGTCAGCTTCTTCTAACCCTTAACGAACTGGCTGTTTTGAAAAACCCCATCCTTTTCTTCTTTCTTTTAAGCTGTCCCTGAAGCCGGGGGAGAGACCCTGTTTCAGTGCTGATCTTGGTTCACTTCCCTGGAAGCATTTCAACGGAGCAAAACACCGAAAGAAAGAAATAATTTGGAAGAAAAACATTGACTTGGTTGCTGGTCACACTTCTAGAGTTTGAGGAGTTTTCAGAGCAGGCTCAGAAGACCGTCCACAGCTCCATGCTTAACCCAAAAGGAAAAATGGAGAAAATACTGTACTTCCCAATACCCTTCTGAAAATAAATGACCACAAAATATATATCTGGGACAAATGCCAGAACATCAAGACTAATGAAAAATATATGTATCATGTGCAAACCCTCACAATGCGAATGGAGCAAAAGCATGCTGGGGGGTGAGGGGAATCCAATTTACAAAAAGAGTTTATTGCAACACTGTGTGACACCGTCAAACCAGATTAAGAGCTTCAGGGGGTACCGCTGGGGAGCGTTGAAATAAGTTAGCGCTTAAATCCTCTGGTATTGTTCTGTAGCACGAAAATGGGAAGAGGCAGACAGGAAAGATGATAGCTTTCTGTCTTACCTGGAAGTAATGATCGATGTTGACACTTCGAGCTGAGTTGTGATCTGTATATTTCCACTGTTTTCTGCTCCACCGGAGAATTGCGACCATGATTAATCCATGCTGTCCAATGAATCTAACCAGGATGTTTCTCACCATCAGAGATATTCCAGTATTTATTTAAAATATATGCTGTGTCTGGATATTATGGGACCCTGTATTTTGAGTCCTTAAGAGATCCAACTTAGGATGTTTCTAACCCTCAAAGCTCAAAAATGGACAGGCTGCATCTCCTAGGAAGGAAACTTTAGAAGTGTCTTCCTTCCTTCTGGACATATTCTAAGTCTGATTTTCTTTTTTCTTGTCCTGCTTCAGGGATTTCGGTTGGATGATTCTTTCTGGTGGTTCTCCTTCCTTAGGTTCCTGGTGTTCCTCAACCACAAAGCATTGCGAGGTTTGGAAGTTGTCAAGAGTCCCTACTTCTGCTGCTGTGAAAAGCAATGCCTGTCTTTAGTTGGTGGGTGGTTGCTACCACCGCATTGTGGGAAGGCTAAATCTTGGTCTGTTGAGGTTGAGTATCTAAGATAAGGTGGAGAAGCTGTGTCTTTGGTGGTGTGTGAAGTCCTCAGGATGCTTCTGCTCATCCTTCATCCACATTTCAACCATCCTTTGTGAGGAATCAGATCTCTGAGAAGAGCAAACTGCTGCTTATAACTTGGGAAGAGGGAGAAGGTCATTGTGTCTGCTGCGTAGCTCCTAGGAGAAGACAACCCTCAGAGAAGAACATTCTGAGCGTAAAGGTGTTCTAGCAGAGGCTCACCAATTCCTTAAAATGTAATCTTAAGAAATAACCCTAAATGGTTCGTGCATAATTTCTCACCCACTCATTGTCACTGATGAACATCTAAAGAAGATTTTGTGGCTGAATAGCTGACACAGACACTTTGAACTTAAGAGACACAGTATTCAATGGGAGAAATGCCCTGTGCACTCCGTCAGAGATATTCCAATATTTATTTAAAATATTATACACTTGGATCCTGGGTCATGAAATCTCTTCATATCTCTTCTATATTTAAAGCAATAATACTACGAGCTGATTAATTGAAAGAAACATCGTCAAGTTTAATTCTTTACCGACATATCTAGAAGACTAAGTACTCTTTAAAAATACTTTGTGAAAGGCTGTGCTGTAAAATAAATCCAGCACCACATTGCAGGGATTAATCAAGCTTGACGTTAATTTCAGATGAATTCTGTACCCACGTTTTTATCCAAGGGTTCAACCATACATCCTACATCTCAGGGATAACATTTTCCTACTCCAGATGAATGATAACGCAGGAGACTGGAATGGCACAGGGCAAAAAAAATAAAAATAAAATTACCACATTTCCATATGTCAGCACAACATTCGAACTGCTGAAATATCTCAAGTCGTGAATGAAATCATAACATGTTTCTTCATCCCGTGTACAGATGGATTAGTCTGGGCCAGAGAAAGAGAATTATGGAGGTACACCATCAATGACCACAAGGTGGAGCTGTGCTTTATAAATATTTTGCATCTGTAAAATCGTTGGGTGAAATTGGGGGTATTTGAGAAACTACGGGGGGTATTTCGAAGGGTTTACTTTCAGGGCAAAAACTTGCCTTATTTGAGACGATTGATTTGCAGTCTTGTGGAATGGTCAAGAGAAGCTCTGGGACGTCCCTTTTGGAAACCCCTTTCTGGTGACAGTTTTATGGTGTCATCTCTCTTGCTCCTCCTGAGATTCAAAGCTGGACTATCCCGCTCAAGGCATCGAATTGTAAAATTTTAATTTTAAATGATATGATTGCTCTGGAAAGCTTAGATTCCTTGGCGTCGGGAAATCTGAACTGGGGAACAGCTATCTATCTGTCTAATCCGTCTAGTTAGGAAAGGGGTTTGATCGATGGATTTGATTGATTGATTTGATTTCCATCAGATAAATCTATCCATCTAGATAGATTACTGTGCAGGCTGAGCTTGGAGGAAGAAGGCTGAGAAACAGATAACTTTGCAGGGGGTTCGGGAGGAGAAAGGCCATAGCAGACAGACACCTTGCTTCAAGCTCGCCCGCCATCCCCACCAAGAACCGAATCCAAGCAGCTACATCTGGAAATAGCCAGAAATCCTCACTAAAATACTGGAAATACTTTGAAATACTTCTGACTTAAAGCTGCTGCGCATTCCACCCTACAGCGCATCTCCGCCAACATTTATGGCCTGCCCGAACAAGGCTAAGTTGTTGTCTGTTTAAAGCACATGGCCTTTCTGCAAAATTTCTACCCAAATCTGGACACGAGACCGCCTCAAAATCCTTCCAACTCCCAACAGGGAACTTCTGCGCCCCGGTGCATCTGTGCCGGACATTGCACCAAGCTCGCTTGGTTCTGAGGGTTTCTGCAGGAAATATTCGTCCTATTCAGGGCTAGTGTATGTGTGTGTGTGTGTGTTTTTTTTAAACAAAGCTGGAGTGATCGGCTTACTTTAAAAAAAAAAAAGGAGGGGAAAAGAAAAAAGGAAAAAAAGGGCTAATAATTAACTTTGTGCAGAGTGGAGCCAGCTGCGAAAGCAGACAGCAAATTAAGGCAAACAACTTTGTTTCTACAAGAAGTGTGTTCTGCAGCTGGATGAAATGTTCTTTTGTTTTTCACAGCCATGTTCCCGACGTTCCTCGGGCCGAGCCGGACCTGGCGGGAGCAGCCCCTTCCAGCCGAAAGGAATGCCCATAAATCATCAGAATCACACCTTCTGCAATAGGTACAAATCCAGGTGTTTTTTTTTCCACAGCCGTCAAAGCAAATTTGTCTCCCGGGGTTGCCGTGTCTCTCCCCAGAACAGCTTCCCAAGCTCTCGGTCCGTGTTCAGACGACCAAAATGTGCAGGCACGGCGCCCCTGACTCTTTCTCTGTTTGAATCTTTGACAGCAAGCAGGATTTGGAAAGGAAACCTACAGGTGCTCCCTTGTTTTTCCTCCCCCCAGTTTTCCACAGTGGCTTCACTGGTGGAAAACTGGGGGGAGAATCCAGGGCAGGAATCGAGGCAGCGCGGCTGACTCTGCAATGAAAGCTCCCGCGCCGTCCTTGATGGAATTTCACAGGCCACTTATTCATCATTTCCTAATTGGAAAAGTTTTTTTAAAAAAAAAAATACCGTAAATAAAGCTCTGTCTCATAAAGATAATAATGAGCCAAAATTAATGCCCTGGACAGAGACAATCCAGATGCGTGCAGTTATTTTTGGAGAAATAAGTTTCCAGTTATGGCAGTTTCCAGTTACGGCACTTTCCAGAGATGTTGGACAGCGAGGATTCCCATGATCCCCAGCCAAAATGGTCATGTCAAGGGACCAAGCCTCCCAAATAGAAGAGATTCTCTGCAGCTCAGGGTTGAACTGTGGAGTTCCCGGGGCTCTCTGAGCTTGGCGGTTGCCTTCCAGACCTTTCACGACCCAACTACGTCACATCCTCAGTGCAAGTCAACATTCTGGTCATCTGAACATGCCCTGAGAGGTGTGGAAGCTGTTTTATATAGAGACACGGCAACCCCAGGTAACGAATTTGCTTGGATGGTCCTGCCCAATGACTGTGGAAACAATCCACCTGCATGGCAGGCCACGCCCACTCGGTATCCCCCACCTGGGATCCTCACCTTTGCAGCCACTGGAGCATCCTGGCCCCACCCACCTGCATGGCAGGCCACGCCCACTCAGTCTCCCCCACCTGGGATCCTCACCTTTGCAGCCACTGGAGCATCCTGGCCCCACCCACCTGCATGGCAGGCCACGCCCACTCGGCATCCCTGCCCCGCCCACCTTTCCCACCGTTGAAAGATTCCACTTTATCGGGAGCCGACCAGTTGATTCCCTATTATTGAAGCCTGAACCACATTTTTTTTTAAAGTGCCCATTTATTTTATAAAACAGAACAAGGAACAAGACAAGCGCGTACAGTAGTGAAAACCGGGGGGAAAGAAATCAATAGGGCCGCCATAAATATTATCCATCAAATTGTATTAGGGCTTCTCCTTCGTGTAGATACGTGTAGAAAAATGTTTTTCCACAACAGCTGCAATCAAGGATGACCATATCTCACAGCCGTCCTTTATCCGTGATCTACGACTGCAAACAACTTGTTCTCACAAGTAATATCCACTGAGTAATGGGGGCCATAAATTTTTCTTTTCGATGTCAAAGGACTCGTCTCTGAGCAATAAAAAGGACATTTGTTTTTTGCAAGGCGGGGGGGATTTTCTTCTGACTGGGCCCCCCCGCCCCCCGGCTGCCCATCTAATGCTCGGCGGCCGGCGGCTCGTAATGCTGAGAAATTGATTTCAGATTTTGGAGGGCTCTTAGGAAGCCTCCCCCGCCTTTCGGCTCCCGATCTGTGGCTACCAGGTTTCATCTGTCTGCAAAAAACAAGATTCCTTTTCCAGAGAAGACAGGGCGTAGGTTTGGGCTTTCAACGTCTGCAAAACAGGGCAATTAAAAAGCGAGCTGACAGGCGGTGTTAATTAGAAGTTCTTTTCCTTTTTTAGATTCATGGGATGATGACAGGCTACTTCTTCTGCATCCCTGTTTCAGACAGAAGCGACGGTAAGAAAACCCTTCCTTTTCTCGCCGCGGCCGCACCGACGGATCAGGAATCGCTTCAAAGCCGGGGAGACTCAGCTCCATTGCTGTGTTCGGACAACACATCTCCATGCGTGTGTATGACTTGTATTCCGCTTTGTGTACAATTCAAGGCGGTGTACATAATGCTCCCTCCTCTTTCTTTCAACACAACAACCCTGCCAGGTGGGCCGGGCTGAGAGTGAGTGGCCCAAAGTCGCCCAGTTGCTTCCACACCGAACGACAGACTAGGACTCATGATTGTCTGGATCCAATCCAGCACCTTCCCACCATCTGGTCCTCTTCACATCCATTAATCAATGAAAGGGCTTATTTCACACCCGTTAATTCTTAGCTCTCCCACCCGGTGATTTCTCAGCCCTGGAACTTGATGATTTTTCTGGAATTCAGGGTGTACGGTCAAAAACTCAGAGGGGTGGCTGCAATGGTGCCGTCGAAGCGCCCGAAAGGCACCCAAAGAGCAGCCATCTTGACTTTTTTGACCATATCCTGCAGACCCCCCCCCCCCCCCCCCCAGAATTGAAGCTTCCTTGACATTTTGCTCTGAAGCTGCACCCACGGCCTTTTGGGGCTCCCCTCATTTCAATGGCACCCTGGGCGTTTTCTGCACACTGCATTTTAAAAGGAGAGCAACAAAGCAATTGTTTGATGCGATGGTTCTGTTTTGTTTTCCACAGACGTTTAAGATGTTGCGGCAGGTCGGGACTATTTGCTCAAGACTGTGGTTTGATCCGTAAATTGTCCAGAGGTGACAAGCAAGGAAGGAATGCACGCCATTGTTATTCTGAACATGTGTATCGGTCCCGTCTTACTAGGCGCTCTTAGAAAAGCAGTGCTCGTTGAGAAAAAAGTAGGTTTGTTGACGATTAGAAAGGGGAGACTATGGAAAGAAGGAAATTATGATGTAACCTTAGAGGCAGAGGGTAAAATATAAATGCACTTGTAACTGCTGTTAAGAAGAGCAAAAACTACTTCTTTATAACTTTTCTTTCTTTCTTTCTTTCTTTCTTTCTTTCTTTCTTTCTTTCTTTCTTTTTCTTTCTTTCTTTCTTCTCTCTCTCTTTCTCTTTCTCTTTCTCTTTCTCTTTCTCTCTCTTCTCTTCTCATTTCTTTCTTTGCACTCTTTTATTTACTTTTTTCATTTTCTTTCAAATTTGTATTGTGTTTATTCTTTTAATAAAAATTGAGAGAGAGAGAGAGAGAGAGAGAGAGAGAGAGAGAGAGAGAGAGAGAATAAACTAGGATTGGTCTTCCAAGTTAAGAATCATGGACAGGGATTCTTAGAGAAGGAAGGGGCCATCAGGCCTTCTGTGAAGGAATCCAAATCAAAGATGGGGGTCCAGCCTCCACATGAACACTGTGAGAACTCACCACCCTTCTGGACATTAGTTCCACGGTCCAATGCTCTTTATAGGAGAAAGCTTTTCCCCAACATTGAACCAGGATCTGCCTGTCTGTAACTCTAGTTTGTTCGTCCACGTATCGCACACTGGAACTATGGAGATCAGATTTAGATTGTGTTCTGTGTGACTTCCTTTCAGGTTCTCCCCAGCGCTGAATAAGAATTGGCCTTTATGGGCCTGGAGACCATGGCTCCAAGTCTTCGGTGTGGAGATGATGGAGAACACCTCTCAGCTTTCTTTCGTTCGGGACCTCCTTTCGGTGCCTTTCCTCCTAGCAGTTTTCCGCTAGGTTCCTTCCAATGGCGGTGACACAATAGAGAAATGGGCTCATGGTTTCCACGTAGGACGAAAAGAAAAGAGTTTGATGTTTCAGGAGTGTGCGTTCAAGATGTTCCTTTTCCAGTGTGGCTTTCCACAGCCTTCAGAACTTGGAAAGTGTTGCGTCACTTGAAAGACCAGTTTGAAAAGAGGTTGGGTTGGGAGGAGAAGCCAGAAATGGTACGGAGGAAATAAATCTGTATTTCTCAGCTCCCAGTTGAGGGTCACAGAAAGAACCCAATGCAGGTTCTGGGGGAGGCAGGAATAACAACAAAGGAAGTTGTTTTGAGTTGACTTCCTCACCACCATCCCAAAATGACAATGAACTTAACCAGGTCTGGTGGAGAAGACATCTCTGCACCCATCTGAGCTTTCAGTGACAAACTCCTTTTTAAGATAAGACAGCCAAATTCCCAGATACCGAACCTAATTTTGAGGTGTGTTCTCTCTCGAAGGTTCATCCTTCAAAGGGCATTTGACCTGAGGGCACCCACTTTCCACCAGCTCATTGCTACATTTGCTGGGCTGAGATTGGGGCTGCACAATTCAGGGTGGTGGGAAATCCAACCAAATTCCACACCCTGCTCTGCATTTCAGATGCTAGAGCCGTGTTTCCCAAATCATCATGCTCTCCAAATGTTTTGGGCCGGGAACAGAAGACTAACACGTCAGAAAACACCAGCGCAGCTTCCAAGTCTGTTTAGCTCCAAGATGGAAGAACATTTCCCAGGACCCCCAAGAGACGGATCTTCAAACCGTGCAGAGTTCCCAGGCAAAACTCACCCAGCTGAAACTACCCCAAAAAAGTTGTGAAAGAGAATACAAGCTGCTTTTCCTTCTTGCGGAATGGTTCGGTTGGTGCGACGGCTTCTAAGCATGAGAACTGGTTTACGGGGCTGGGAATGAACGGCTTTGAAGTTTTAAACTCTTGGCACTGCCAGCTATGGATTAGGACTTAAAAGCAGGCCGCCGCTGGCATTCTTTGCAGCGTTTTGGCTCCGGAGACAGACTGAAAGGGAACTGAACCCAGGCTTCGCATCTTGGAGCATGTGCTGAACGGGTGAACTGCAGATGTATGGGGAAGAACTTCCTTCTGGGGTTCTGCCTCAGCCCAGGCCCTGTTGAAGGACCGGGAGGAGCGCACTGACTTCGCATTTGGACGTGAATTTAAATCCCATTTTGTGTTTCCCACCTAACAGGGAACCCAAAATTGGGTTATCCTTCAAAATTCACTCTTCTTGGTATTTTGCAATGCCCCCAATGGAAGGAAGGAAGGAAGGAAGGAAGGAAGGAAGGAAGGAAGGAAGGAAGGAAGGAAGGAGGAGGAGGAGGAGGAGGAGGAGGAGGAGGAGGAGGAGAAGAAGGAGAAGGAGAAGGTGAAGGAGAAGGAGAAGGAGAAGGAGAAGGAGAAGGAGAAGGAGAAGGAGAAGGAGAAGGAGAAGGAGAAGGAGGAGAGGAAAGGACTGCACTGGAAAAGAGTCTGCATAAACATAATGCAACATGATCTGAAAAGAAAGTATGTAGAGCATTAAAAAAAATTCGAAACTGCAAAATGCTAGAGAGCATTATTGGCCAAAAGCATGCCCGTCAGGCAAATCTCTTCCCATTGGGGGGAGATGGGCAGCATACAAATTTAATAACTAACTAACTAACTAACTAATAAATAAATAAATAAATAAATACTGCGACCCCCTATGCACTGGAGTGAGAATGTGTACAAAAATATATCCCGTGTTAGTCGCGACTGAAGAAAGCTCACACCTTGGGGGCCACTTTGTGCTCTTCCCATCAAGGGAACCCTGCTGGCCCCGACCCACGCCTGCTGCCTTTACACCACGTCCACCAAGCCACTGAGAGGAAGAGCAGATGGCGCTCTTATCCACAAAGGCGCCCGTTCGAGGACCCACGGAAACAGGGCAACCAAACAGCAAGGTCAGCAGTGGCCTCGCCCGATGGACAGGGCCCAAAGCCATTCCTGCAGGGGGTCTTCTCCATCCCAACGGGTAGCCTGAAGATTTGTCCCCATCGCCCTCAACGCTTCATGCTCTTCTGCTGCTAAGGAACAAAGGGCTCTTCAACCAGAGACAGTGGTGTATTGATCCTAAAGGGCACCCAACTAAGAAAATGCCAGCTTTTAAAAGCTGCCGAGTCCCTTTACCCAAATCCTCTGAAGGGAGGCTCCAGAGCTTCTTGGCTGAGCCGGAGCAAAATCCGTGTTCTGGGAAAGCTGGCACTCTGCGACCTTAACCACACTGAGCTGGCAGTTGGCACCTTGAAAAACCAGTCAACAATTCCAATAGAAGAGATTCTCTGTAGCTCGGGGTTGATCTGTGGAGCCCCTGGTGCTCTCCGAGCTTGGTGGTTGCCTTGCAGACTTTTCACGACCCAGCTAGTTCACATCGTCAGCACTGATGATGTGACCCGGTACGTATATCTAGTTACCTAGATGTTACTGCTCTTCTATTGGAATGATTGACTGGTTTTTGACTCACGTTGATTCTGTCCAGATAGTTTTCTTGGCAAGAATGAAAAGTGGTTTACCACTGCCTCCTGAAGCCTGGGATCTGGGAAATCTAGCCTACCCCGCTGAGATTCCCCGGTGGTCTCCCATCCAAAGACTAACCAACATCCCGTTGAACTTCCAAGCTAGTCAACATCAACCAGCTTCAATGCAAACGCCACACTGGTCGTCCTCATCAGTAGTCACCAGGGAGAGGCCAAAACGCTAGTAAGTGGAGAAAAATACTGAGAAGGTAAGGTTGAGATAGATGGACAGACAGCCTTGCCTGCTATAAAGTAGTTTAATAGCACTCCACCCTGTTGCCAATTCCAAGTGTTTGTTAATCCCGAAATCAAATAATTCAAAACAGTGTCAGGCTGAACACACATATTCCCTTCCTTTGATGTGATTAACACATTCACAGCTCTATTATTATCTAAGTACTGTGTGGGAGGAAAATAAATCCCCATTTGCCCCAGATTTGGGCACGACAGGCTCGGGCATGGGTCCTCACGGTGCGTTCCTTTGCCCCGTCGGTGTCTGTTTCTTTAAACCAATCATTCATTCTGCAGCAGCCTTGCACGTTCCTGAAAGGGCTGCTCGCCTCCCAGATTTCTGCAAGTTCCTGGGCTCAGCCAACTTGTAAAATAAAAGAAAAAAGCAAGATGGGTAGAGGGAATTGGGTGGAAAAAGAAAATCTCTACGCTTCTGGGGCCTCCTCCTTCTCCGCTGCATAACTGGGCTATAAAAGACGTTGGAATAAATTTAGGACTGCGGTGGGTTGTTTGATGAGGTTCCTTTGAATGGGGGGAAATCTGGGTACGGAGGAGAGGAGGGAATATGGTTCTTGGTAGAATTTGCTGAACCAGGGAAGGGCATGGACAAAACTGCAAAGAACTTTGCAAACTTTCCTGCAAAGAAAAGAACACGTAGCGGCTTTCAGAACGCACGGGGTTTATTTTAGTCAAAACCATCTGGCTTTGAAAGGACGGGGAAAAAAGAGACGGGCCTCGAATGGCATGGCAGGATACAAAGAAATGGATGGGTAGGATGCAGAAATGTTTAAACAAGGCTGCGGTTGGGCAGCAACAGAGGTTTTGCGTGCCAACCGTCCCGGGTTCGGTCCGCAGCAGGTAGGACCGGAAACCGTGACGCTTTGAAAACTCAGACGAAATGCTTTCTGCTCCTTTCCCACCAGCTCGACGTCCCTCCGCTGCTGCAGCTCAGCAAGGATGCAAACAATTAACCGAGCTACAAAAATATAAACCTGCTTTTTTTTTTCCTTTAAGCAGAATCGGGAAGCAAGGAAATAATTAGGAAAAGAAGGGGCTCAAAGACACCGCAGCGAAGCGGAAAACCGAAGAACGGTTAGGAACGCAGATTGGGAAGGAGAGGGGAACAGAGTCTATTGTTTTGAGCTGGGTTTTGAACTTCCATTCTTATTTTTTTTTTTAATTTCAGTTGCTCTTGTCCAGTGTTCTTTAACCCGGGCAACTTTAAGAGGGGTGGACTTCAACTCCCAGAATTCCCCAGCCAGCGTGGCTGGCTGGGGAATTCTGGGAGTTGAAGTCCACCCCTCTTAAAGTTGCCTGGGCTGAAGAACACCGCTCTATCAGTTTGAACACCCAAGGTGGCTAACAACTGTTGGAGTGCCACAAAGGTAAGAAGGACTTGGAAACCACAAAGTGAGCTGTTAGATGAGATGGTGGTTATAAATATAATCTAGAGATACACACAAACTCATTTGCAAACTTTGGGTCTTAGTGAGATTTCTTATGGAGTGGCAGAAACGTCCTCAGGACAGGACCACAACAGGCTCTGGTGGGCCAGGAACTGCACCCCAAAAAGAACTTGGAGTTGGGATGAAATCTGAATTGGATTCTGCTTCCATTCCTACCTAAATATGGCCCATATGATTACACTCAAGGCAGATATTTCTTGTTTTTCCCTTCTGTCATATTAAAAGTTACAGTCAGGTAGACCTTTGGACCTCTCTGGAGCTTCTGATGTTCACCCTCGTCCAGACTGTGCCTCTGTTGGAGGAGAAGCAATAGCGTGACAAGTGACGTTCAGAGGACCACCCAGCCACAAGAAGGCAACTCGATTAATCCAACCAGGGCTCCTAAGAGAGAAAGCAAAAAATGACTAGTGATTGCATGGAATCGAGAACTCTAGAGGGATCCAAGGGTTGTCTTCCAAATGTGAAGCAGAAGGGTGTGAAACCAGAAGCTAAGTCCTCCTCCCCTTTCCTCCAGCTGGATGGAGCAGAAGAGGTGTGACCTTGCCCTCAAGAAGAGCCACTTGGCTCACAGCGCCTCAGGAAAAGGAGGGGGAGAAAGGTGAGCATGGAGATCCAGAGAAGAAATTGCTCCAGGCAAGCACGAAGCTGATGCAGTAATAACCTTGGCCAGGGATTCAGCTTTACAGACTCCATGTGAAGAACCAGCCAGAGGCTTCTCTCTCTCTCTCTCTCTCTCTCTCTCTCTCTCTCTCTGGAAAGTGCAGTGTTTTGGAAATAAAAATTTTAAAGGCTCTTAACCACATGAACAGGAATAGAAATAAACAGTCCTGTTCTTGGGGAGGACAAAGAATAGCCAGCAGGGTTGACTGCAGCTGTTCTAAGACATGGGAAACTTTTGTGCTCGGGTGGAGGGGCCTTAACCTCCAGCTCTGGCAGAGAAGCATTATTAAATTGAGGGCGTCTTAGACAGAGGTTTTTGGAGACTCACACCTTTCTCAATAGCCCATCTCCTCCCCAGTTCCTCTCCTCCACTTGCCCCACTTCCTCATCGACCTGGTTGAATGTTAGGAAAAACATCCTAGTGGTGAGAGCAATTTAATAAGGGAATCAACAACTTAAGAATGGGATCGAGCAAGGTTAGGTGGATATTGGTTGATTTTGTGAGGTTCCTGTGCTGAGCAGGGGGGTTGGGCTGGATGCCCTCAATGACCCCTTCCAATTCTAGGGTTCTGTGGTTAATTTGGGCCCTTCCAAGCTGTAAGTCTGAGCCCTATAATCCAGCCTTAGCAGGAACCTCACGAAATCAAACGTGGAGATACGAGCCCTAGGCTTTCGCTCCAACAGCTTCAGATCACTTTCAGAGTCCACCCCAGTTACTCCTGATGCCATTCTTAGTGTTTGAATCCTGGTTTGTTGGCTGGGTTCTCCGAGCATGCCTAACCAGCTTAGTGACAGACTCGGCAGCTGCGTTCACGCGGCAGCCTAAACGTGGTTAGCGTGAAGCTTGGCTTGGAGTTTTGCGGCGGAGCATTTCGTGCGAACTGATCCTGTTTGGTTCGCTTAGGATCCAGGGCAGCAGCGAGGCCTGGAAAATGGGTTGATTCAGGAAGCGAGTGAAGCGTGTGATGAATTAGAAAGAAATCCAGGGCTGAAGCAAGAATACTGCACAGTGAATTATTTATTTGTGGTTGGAAGGCAAATGCCTGCGACGTGGCACCCTGCCCTCTGGACTTTGCCTACAACAATTCCCCTTTGTTATTTCCTGGCAGGGGAAATTTCTTGGAAGGGGGACCCAAAGCCAAGTTTTGGATGCAAAATGGGGATTTGGAAAAAGGTAGATGACACGGCCAGTTCATTTTCTGGGCGCAATCTTGGCCAGTGGTCACGCTCCAGCAACCTCACACAAGTTTCCCGTTCCACGCTCTCCTTCCTCCTGTCGCTAGCAAAAGGGACGGTGGGAAAAAAACGGCATCGGAAGATCGCCCTTGCAAGGACGGATTCAAAATAAAAACAACGGCGATTTCTGTGGCTCCTTTTCCAAACCCAGGGCCAGAAATGGAGCTTGAAAGAGGGCCTGTTTTGATGCTCAGGCATTCTGGAAATTTGGCAGACCGCTGAGAGAGGGTCAAGGCAGCGTTAGGCCTCTTCCCTTGATTATAAAACTTGCTTTCTCCCTGCCTCGGTGCCCATAGAGAAGATTATCAGGATTTTCTCATGGGAAGAAGGTCATCCCATTCGCTATACAAAACCAGGTGTTGAGACTACAAAGTATCTTGTGATTCTGTTATGATTTTTACTGCCACCTACTGAAATGTGTGTTAGTTATTCAGTGGGGGTGTTATACTAGCAATATAAGGGGAGGACTGAAATGCCCAGCTCAAGTTCAGTGTGTGTTTTTGCTTTGTACAGTTAACCATGTAGTTTATAGGTTACGTAGTCCTAACTAGTAACCAAGTAGTGACCCTCTTCTCTGAGAGTGTTTTTTTAGCTAGAGGCTTTGTTGTGGTTAAGTCTTGAAAGCTAATATGAGAAGAAGTCTTTGTTATATTCTATATTTTGTATGCAACTTGTATTTTGTGAAGTTTTGCATTTTTATCAATAAAGACCAGTTAGTTTATATTTTTCTGACTGGATTTTCTTTGAGGAACAAAATATGGACGTTGCTACTTGCAAGCTCTCATGCTGATGTGTAATTTTCCTGAGAGCAGGATTTATGGGGGGTTTTTTTGCTGCACTCGCGCAACAAAGATCACGACAGGAGCAAGCTCAAAGCGTGCTAGGCTTTTTGCATCATGTAGGCGGTGTTTCTCAACCTTTGCCACAGGTCCTGAAAACTTCCAGATGTTATTGCACCCTCTCTTGGACTCCCACAAAATCTCCTGCCCTGATTTCCTTAAGCTTAAAAAGCTCTAGACCGAAGTTCAGCATTGCTCTAATCTTAACATCTAGTGGGAACACATCACATCCTTCACTCTCACAACATTAATCTGCTCAGTTACAAACCCACAGCTGCCTTTGTATCACCTACTAAGCTTGCTTTTAACCATGACTGGCCTTAGTTTGGCTAGTCTGTGGTTCGGCACCACATTCCCACGACCTGCTTGCTTATTTATTTATGGATTTATGGATTATTGATTCATTTACTGATTTGTTTACTGCTTAGTTACTGATTTATTTACGAGTTCACTGGCACAGATGTTAAAAACACCAACTCCAACCCATACTGGGGGCTTCTTTGCATGAGAAAAAAACATAACAATAAAATGCAGAAACAGAGGATACGTGCCCTGAGAAACCATGCCTTAACCTGGGCTTGCACAAGACGCCGAACTACAAACTAGCCAAACTAAGGCTAATAGTAGTTAAAAGCAAGCTTAGTAGGTGGTACAAAAGCAGCTTAGGTTTGCAACTGAGCAGATTAATGTCACGAGGATCCATTCGAAGGGGCTAAAACTCTGGTCGATCAACTTCACAGCTACAAGGTGCGCATCACAGACCCTGGAGAGGAAACGATTATTGGGCCGTGGCTGGAGGAGCACAGAACGTAAATTTCTTGTAAAGTAATTATAAACTCCTATGCATTTATTCCCTCATCTGTGCACAGAAGCATCTCTGAGCAATGTAGGAATGCAAAATTCTGCCTTGCGCACCCAAACACGGGTGGAAATGGTTTGGAACCCCTTTGGAAGTGGGGGGCATTCACAGAGACAGGGAAAGACTCCATACCACAACTGCGTTTGTCAAGAAAACCACTTTCCAGGCCTTGAAAAATGTGAACTCCGGGGGGTCTGCGGGAGAAGGTCGAAAAAGTCAAGATGGCACCACGATGGTGCAATTCCAACTCCGCCTGTTTTTGACATGTGTCAGATCTGACAAACCATACCTTGCAGATACCCCCAGGTGCAGTCACGCTGATTAAAAAGAAGTTGTCAAGGAGCAGGGAAGAGAAATTATGGAAGTCGCCTGCAGGAAAAAAGCTGTGGGTGTGTCAAGGGCCAACTGGAATCATTTTTGTTCATTGCAACACCCGGGAACTGCTATCGAATCTCTGTATTCCTTTCCCTGCCACACCTGGAGGTGTTATTTGGCAACTAGTAAAAACTGGTTGGAAGCCTGAGACATGTTCAGGAGGCAAGGCCCAGCTGTTGTGTCTTTTGATGCTCAGGGAAATTCACCCTCCAGGAAATTGGAGAGAAATTTAACAACGCAGAGGTAAACCAAATGCGCCCGACTCATTTGTAATTATTGCAGATGGCTTTTTTCATAATGCAAACAGGGTTTGGTGTTTTAAAAACAAGACTCCTGGCTGTTTCGCTGACTCACCGCTCTAACATCTGGCTCACACCCAACCCTTATTTTGTCCGTAGCAGAGCAGGGTGCAGAAGATGTGACAATTGATTCTTTCATCTGAGCAATGCCATTTTTTTTTTTAACACGGAGCAGCCAAACCCTTTCCAAGAAGTTGGAGACCTGGAGTAGAATCCTTGAGTCCCAAAGGAGGTTCCGTGTCTCAGATCCATTGGTTTACGTGTCCCTGTAAACAGCATAAAAACGGTGGGATTTTCTTGTGGGAAGAAAGGGCCACGTAAATTATTGCGGGATTTGGGACGCAGGGAGAACGACATCCAAACAGAAGGGTGGTGATGTCCTAGAGATACGTTCTGGGAAATTAAGTAATTACATATATGAATTGGCTTTGAAACAGGGTTTAATATTCAAAAGTCCATATTCTTTTGAATGGCTCCTGATCGCATGAAAACCAACAGCTGGTGAATGGAAATGAATTTTCTCTGCCCTTTTTATTGCTAAGAGTCTGGTCCTTCAATGTTGGGGAGATACATTGATGGCTTCATTTCCTCTGGGGATGGAAGACCTGGTGCTCCTGATCTTACGACGGATGAACCCATTGCTTACGGATGTGCGTTAAGATGGGCAATCGCAGGAAACGTGGCCCTCCTTTATTGAAACGGTTGTTAAACTCATATAAAACGTGCATATGCGCATTTACACGGAGGAGAAGCTCTTGGGTCTGAGCGTGGGAAGAGCAGTTGTTGATTTCGCCTTCTCCTTTTTAATTTTCCTTTGCTTCCTTTTCGTCTCTGCTTTTTCCCCTTTAATTAAATAACCCCCCTCCTCCAAAGTGAGTAATACATGATAAAACCATCACCCCGGACAAGGTGGGGTGCATACTCGGCTCGGCTGGGGAAAATGCTGTATCTAAAGACGCCCAGATTTCCATCCTGCTTCTCTGCCCATAGATTGGGTCTATCTGGTGGGGGGCTCAGAAAAGCGCCAGTCCAGTTTTTCTGGCCTGTGTGTTTTCCTTTCAGCGGTCGGCACGCAGGAGTTTCCTTCCCGCCGCGATATTTCCCTTCGGCTTGTCACAGAACCAAGCCGGCTAGAAAAACAGGAGTCGGAAACACGGGCTGCGTGTGGGTTGATGAACCCGGCAGGGTAAACAGCACAGAGAAGGCGCCGTTCAGAGACAGAAAGGAAGAAAGAAGCCACTGAGGAACTTGGATCGATCTAGGCTTGTTCCCGACATCTGGCAAGACATTGGACGGGGTCCTTTTTCAGCAATGCAATCCATAATAATCATGATCTAGAATGATCTTGCATTTAGAATGTGGACCTGGGGCCTGGTTTGAAGATATGTCAAAGTATCAACACGTTTAGCATCCTGACTCATTCAGCCCATGGTGGGTATAATTGCAAATTCCCGCCCCCCCCCCGCAAGAAACAATTTCTCTTTTTTTCTGACCGCCTGGCTCCATCTGCAGAAAGCCATACAGTTGGGGTTCATTTCTCTCGCTCTCCTTCTTCGCCTCGGAAAGGGACGATGCGATTGCTCGAGATACTCCAGAGCCAAATAAGATGTAACGAAGTTGATTTATTCCCTTCTTCGGGTCAGCATTTTGACGGATACGGCTAAATTTGAAATGCCAGTTATTTGTGACCGTGGAGTTGTTTTTCGTGAGCAGTTTATTTTTTCAGGGGATTAATGGCATCCTTGACACACCAAAAAGGATCATCTTTTGCATGAGGTCCCTGGAAGCTCCAAAAAACAGAACTTTGCCCAGTTACAGTCAAAAGCAAATATATGCTTGAATACGTCTTTGCCACAGATTCTGAAAATTTCCAGATGTTATTGCACCCTCTCTTGGACTCCCACAAAATCTTATGCCCTGATTTCCTTAATCCTGGTTTACTGAAGCGATCACACATGGCTGAGTTTATGCAAGATGCAGAACCACCAATCGTGGCTTATGTGCCAGAATGGTTCGGTTCACATAGCCACAAACCAGCAAACTGGGGAACGCCTGAGTGATGTGTGAATCCTAACCCTGGCATTATAAAAAGGCATTTATTTGAGAAGTCAAAAAAGAGCATCCGAAGTTGCATCTAAATCAGTGTTTCTCAGTCTCAGCAACTTTAAGATGTACGGATTTCAACTTCCAGAATTCCCCAGCCAGGCTGGGGAATTCTGGGAGTTGAAGTCCATGCATCTTAAGGTTGCCATGCTGGCTGGGGAATTCTGGGAGTTGAAGTCCATGCATCTTAAGGTTGCCATGCTGGCTGGGGAATTCTGGGAGTTGAAGTCCATGCATCTTAAGGTTGCCATGCTGGCTGGGGAATTCTGGGAGTTGAAGTCCATGCATCTTAAGGTTGCCATGCTGGCTGGGGAATTCTGGGAGTTGAAGTCCATGCATCTTAAGGTTGCTGAGATTGAGAACCACTGATCTAAATGATCTGGTGGTTCCTCCTCTCCTCCTCTGCAGCTTTTTTTTTCAAGAGCTCGCCGAATCAAAAAGGCATCAAAAAGGCGATCGTGTCTCAGACGCTACAACATGCAGGGAGGAAAGTGATGAAATGCAACGCCGGCAAACTGCAAGCAGATCCATTCCAAACCGTGCTCCAGTTGGAAGCGTGAACCCCATAAACTACCCAACCCCATTAACCTAGTTTAGCTTGTGCAAATCAGCCTATCATGGTAAGTTACATTTCCTCCTGTTCTTGTGGCATTCCTGTTGCCTTCTGGGGAGGAGCAAAAACCCGGGTACGACAGCGGGCCGCCTCACCCCCCTGACTGGGGTCAGGAACGATAATTCACTGAGGTTACTGTGTGGGCCGCCCGCTAGTTCTTTGACATTTATCAATCTCCCAAACTTTTCCAGCACCATTCCCTGCGTGCGAGTCTGCCAAGTTCATCTGTGTGAGGCACTTCTTTGCGACGGGGAGTGGAATGCGCCCCACCACACTCCGCTTTGACCCGATCGTCCATAAATGTCAGGGGCAACTAATCGTTTTTATCAGTGTATGAAATGCTCCCCCCCCCATGCCCTTGTGGGTGGCACAGGGAAATCGGGGTCAGGCCGCAAAAGCAGCTGAAAAGGAAGAAAAACCAGGGAGGAGAAAAAGGGAGGCCCTGACCCCCTGCCCAGCCCAGTTGCCATCTTTTCCAGCAGACTTTGCCCTTGAAAAAGGCATACATTCAACATGGGTCAGGCCTGATTCATAACTATTTTTCTTCACCGGTACTGGGGTGGCCGTTCCTCCGCTAAAGAATCTGACCTGGAATTTTTGCTCTCTCTTTTTTTCCCATCAAATCAGTTTTAGCATAACGCACCTCTTTCTCTATTCCTAATCTTCCCCCTTACTTTTCCTTTTTGTATGGCAAACTTTCTGGACCGGATGTTTGTGAATTCCTGGGCAATCCTGTCGTGCAGTTCCGTTAGTCCGAGGGTCTGGATAGCATCTAGATAGCTGATCAATGAATGTGAATCCAAAATCCTTCTAAAAAGTTTTCAAGTTGTCTTTGCCTTACTGGTAAATCTTGCAGAGATGCAATACGTCTGTGTTTCTGCATTGGTCCATTTTTCTGGGATTGTTTAATGCAGACATGCTAAGCCATGAAAAAGGCTACAAGATTAGCCCTAACCATAATTAACCTCACTGAACAAGGATAGCCCCTAACTCTAACTACCTTGATTAAAGTGTGAATTGTTTGAACTGAGTCTATGCATCAGTAGGACTTGTAAAAAGGAACTTTATCATATTTACATAGCCCAGTTTTTCTCAACTTCCCCTAACACCTAGCCAGATTTATGGAAGGTGAAGTCCAAAACATCTGGAGAGCACCAGATTGGGGAAGGCTTTACAAATGTACACATCCTTAGCTGCCAAGTGAATAGAACTGGATCAAGTCTGTTTGCAATAATCTATTTTGATACTGCATCACTCTAATATCTTTTTACCATTTCACTCATTTTTAAATTTAGGAACTCATTCTCAGCATTAACATGCTACCTGTTTAACATCCTGGCCAGTTGGAGAAGTTAATATCTAAGTAATCAAAAATCTAACGTTTTTGCCTTACTTTGCTAAAGGAGCTCTTTTAGCTCCTTCGATAGAAACTGCCCTCCCCTCCCAATTTATAGTAAATTTCCAATATAATTTTCCAAGTCATATTCGATTGACCCCTCTGCCCTCCAGTACTTACGGAGGGCTTTTGCAGTAAGATCACCCCTCTACTCCAGACATTCCCCAAAGCGAAACCCCTCGCCCCTACCCAAGACGCGCACGTGTGTACGCGCCTCCGTGTCCCACCCAGAAGGAGGGAGGGGGAGAAAGGAGGCGTTGCGGGCAAGGGCGCGTCCCCACGACCCCCAAGCCCTGGCCCGGGGAGGGGGCGGGAGAGGGGCGCTCTGCTCCGAGCGAGCAGGAGGCGGGGAAGGCGCGGGGAGGGGAAAGCGAGGCGAGCTCGGGCGCGCTAGAGGCGAGGAGGGCGGCGCGGGGCGGCGAGCTCGCCGGAGGAGGAGCGAGGAGGCTCCGCTCGGGGTCCGGGCCGGGCTCGCCTTGGGGGCCGGGCTGCAGCTGGAGCGGGACCAGGCGGCGGCAGCGGAGGCAAGCCGCGCCGCGCGAATTTCCCCGCGCTGCGCTCTCCGCCCGCCCGCAGAGCTCGTCGGAGACGCGCCGCTCCAACGTACGGGCTCGGGGCTGGCGGGCTCTTCCCCGCTCGGAAGCGCGCGGCTCCGGCCGGGCCGGGCCGGGCCGGGCCGGGCCGAGCGCGGCGGAGGGGAAGGCGGGCCGGGCGGCGGGTTGGGGCAGCGCTCCGGAGGGGTCGGCGGGGGAAGGCGGGCGGGCGGGAGCCGGACCGGCCGGCGGGGAGCCCCGCGTCCCTGCGCCCTTCGCCCTCTCCATCCTGCGCGCGGGGCACCCACCGACGAAGCGAGGCGCAGCTTCCCAGCGTCGGGCCGGGGGCAGCGGAGCCGGAGGGCAGCCGGGGAAAAGCGGGCAGGCAGAACCCACCGCCCGGGCGCTCGGCTGCTCCGGAGAGTTTGGGCCGGCGGGGAGGGCGGCGGCGGCGCGGCGCGGACGCCGTGCGCCCTGCCCTGGCGCCCGGCTCCGGCAGCCCCGCGCGCGGCTTGGGGGCCGGCGGGCGCAGTCGGGGCGCCGAAGGGGACGGGGAGCGTGCGGGGTGCCCCCTCCCCGAGGCCGGCCCGGGCCGGGGAGAACCGTCGCCGCTTCGTGCGCTCCGAGCGAGGGCTCGGCCGGCTTCCCGGGACGCGTTGAGCCGGGAGCCGGGCGAAGGCTCTCCCGCCCTGGCAGGGGACGAACCCGCGGCTCGCTGCGGCGCAGGGCTGCCTCTGCCCCAGCCAGCCTTCCTGGGGATTGAGAAGTCAAGTCACTTGTGAATGCAACCCCGAGAGATGAAGGCAGGTCAGGTCATTCCTGGGGGCCGGGGGGAACGGAGCGGAAGACGCGCGCTAGCGGCTTTCTCAGATCCATGGAGGAAAAAAATATCGTTTCAGGTTGAGATTGTGGGGAGAGTGAATTCAAGATTGCCTCCTCTCCCCGGTTGCCCCTAACTTGGTTCGCCTTCGGTGGGCAAAACCCAGAAGGCTCTGCCAGCACCTTTTCCGACTGGCATCGTCCCCTTGGGGGATCTGCCGCTCGCTTCCTGGGTTGCACGGAGCGGCTAGAGCCACGCCGGATTTAAATGCCAGGTTCTGAAGACCTTCCATCCCGGCTTGAGGTCGGCTTGCAAGGCAGAGCCTGAAATTCTCACCTCCGAAGAAGCAAGGGAGGTTAGCTGGCAGAGGGGTAAGACAAGCTGCGGGGGGGGGGGGGGGGGAGTGCTGCAGGGGTTGCCAAACTCCAAACTTCAGCTTGTGAGCAGGGCTGAAGATGACCCCTCTTTCCTTCCGTTCATTTTGCTACTGACCGTCTTCTCTTGGAGAGCTTGGAATAGTTTTGATGGGAATTGCTCCTATTCCCCCTCCCCAGGTTGAGCTGAGGCTGGGAAAAGTCATCCCCTGAGCTCTGGGGACTTGAAAGGGAGTCTCCTGGGCCCCAGCTCCACCTTAACCCTGTACCGCATTGCTTCTGAGGGGCGTTAGGAGGGCCACAGGCTCTCTGTCCCAGAGAAGGCTGGAGAAATTGAAACTTCTTTTTATTTATGAACGTGTTATATCCCTCCTTTCTTCCAAGGGGCTCCAGGGAAACCCAAGGTCGGCCTCACCACAACCTTGCAAGGTAGGCTCCTCTGGAAAGGGCTGGCTGGCCACGTCCCAACCACAATCTGTGATCTTTCCAACAGGGACCACTGGCCTTCCAAGGACCAACCGGAGCCCCGCTGGCTGGCTGAGGACCCTTCTGCCCCCCTCCTCTTTTCCCTCCCCGGGAGAGGAGGTAGATTTTCTGCAGCTCGGTGGCTTTTGTCTTCATTACCCCCTTCCCACCTCCCCCCCCCAGTCATGGTGGGTCACCTGCAGTTGCAAGGAATGGAAAACAGCATCAAGGAAAAGAACCGGGAGAGTCTACTGGACAGTCCTGATTCGGGGCTGCCCCCTAGCCCGAGCCCCCCTTTCTACTCCTTGTCCCTGGGTGGAGCTGAGAGCAAAGCCACAGGCAAGAATCCCTGCTTGGAAGCCGTGGACCATGGGCCCGTGAGAGATGGGCAGGAAGGGAGACTGGTAAGTTTGGCAAGCTTTTTTTTTTCTTTCTCTTGCTCTCTGTGTCTGAATTGGATGCTGCAATTTGCTGGCCTTGTTCAGAGAAACCCGGATTTTAATTTGGGAAGTCTGCATTCGGTGCACATATTGCCTTGCCAGGCTGCAGCCTTTCCTGCTACAGAACATGTTGTTATCATCAAACACCTATCCCATTGTGGCCAACCGTATTGGCCAAGAATTGGGCCGTTTCTAAAGCGGGATACCTGCTCTCTTGACAGAACTAGGTTTTCTAACCTCTGTTAAAAAGATGGATCCCCCCACATGTGACTGGACAACTGCTGACATAGGTGTCACAGTCAATAAGTTGACATGTTCCCTTTGCCTGGTGACCTAGCCCGGATTTTTACTCACCCCAGGCAACCGAGCAGATGGTTATAAACTGACCTGAATGGAATGCCAGTTCCAACTGGCATGAAAAGACCTACTAGGGACTCTAGATATTAAGATAAAAAAGAACTTTGTTGTGGCTGTTCCAATAACAATGGCAACCGAGTTAATGCCGTTTGCTTTTCTGGAATGAATTAGCTTGGAATTGATGCTATCAGAGGGAGTTTCAATCAGCCATCAATAGACACATAGAAATAAATCACATTTACACACCATTCAGAAGAGACAATAAAAAAAATAAAAAGGAAACAGAGAGTCCAGAACACATCTCCAGCAGCCAACACCCAGATAAGCATGGATTAATGTCAGACAGACAATCAAGCAGAAAACAATACCCTAATCAAGGAACTACCAAAGAGAAAACTGCAGCCCCACCAACCCTGGCAGGGCAAGCGACTGTATATTAACAGGGAGCAGACCCCACACTCACTAGCACTGATGATGTTACCTAGTCAGGTAATGAAACGTCTTCAAGAAAACAACCCAGCTCAGAGAACTCCAAGGACTTCACAGTTTGCATACTGTGTTGTATCATAAACTAATTAATTGGGTGGAGTCACCTAACATGTTGAATTGCAAACCAACCGACTAGGATGAACCCTAGTCAAGCTTGTTATGCTGAGCAAATGAATCTGTTAGCTCTCAACCACGCTGGTTACAAGTGTCTGTGAGTTTCGGTACGGGCAGGCCGAAATTTTGTGGGCGAGTGGAAGTTGTTGCGTTGTTTTGACACCCCTTGGTCTGCATGGGGACCAGCTGGCTTCCCTGGAGTTAATCAGAGCTGAACACTTGAAGGGAGGAGCTAAATTCAGTGGATTTCTAAATTCAGAAAAAATCAGCGCTTCCCAAAAATCCAGAGCGCGAACCTTCCTTGTTGCGGTGGTAAGATTAAAAAATTGGGAGGCCTTGTGATTTCTTTAATTTGTCTTTATGGCAGGCTTTCCTTTGGAAAAATGAGGTCCTGGCAGTTTTTCATCTCTCTGTTGGCTGGCTGAAACTTGCTAATCTTTCTCTCTCAAAACAAACTAGGAGAAAACAGAATCAGCAACAGTCACTGCATGTACATTCACTTCCTGCTTATCGAAGGAACCCGGGTTCTAGGTTTGCACCATCAGCTAGCCCAGTGGGCTCGGTTTTTCTCACACAGAAGCCATCCACCCACTTGAAAAAGCTAGCCAAGATTCACACTAACCAAGCTAAGAATCTGATGGATTTTTACCCAACTGGGTTGAGCATCTTGTGTGAATACCCTCTGGATTTGCACACCTCTTGGAACCTTCTTAGGGAAGCGGCAGACTTAGGAAGGGCCACGTGCCCCTCGCTGCACCAGTTTCAGCTCTTACCGGGTGCAGAAGAAAAGTGGTGGTTGTGAGTGATTCATTATTCACTTCCTTTCCAAGCTGCCGACTTTGGACCGGGGGCCAATAAATCCCGTGCAGGCTGACTCAGACGCAAAGCAAGGAAAACGTTCTGTGCCTGATTCTGGAGCAGCTGGAAATCGGTGGTGGCGGCCAGGGTGCGCGCTTTTGTTTTAGCCGCCCCAGCACGTTCTCCCCCGGCACCAGATGATGGCCAAAGACGGCTTAGATTTTAGAAAGCCCTGTGGGCAGTGAGCTGTTGCGAGAAACGGTGGACTTCCCTTGGGGAAGTCGCCTCGCCCACATGCACCTTATCTGTCGATAAATAACATATTGATTATTCGTTCGATGCTCTTCTTCCTCTTGGAGAGAATCTGCGGCCCCATCAGGGACATGTCACCGTCTTGTAGTTCCAGAATGTTCTTGTTTAGGATGCCAGCCACCAGCCCGTGCCCTTTCCTAGGCTATTCCTAGAATCGTAGGGTGGGAAGAGACCTTGGGGCCTTCTTCCGGTCCACCCCCATTCTTTTCCTCCATACCTTCTTTGTCCTGTGCGGCAAGCTGTGTTCAGTGGCCACGAGACCCAGATGCTGGGCGTGGAGGGTGAGGTGAAGCCACAAGAAGAGGTCTTCTGACCCCAAAAGATTGCCTTGAGGTCAGAGAATTTCTTCTGAACTAGGAGGAGGAATTCTCACTGATGGGACTGGTCACCTTTCAAGTCTGGGTGCTTGAGATGATAGATGAGATGCCTGCCCCAAATTAGCAGGGCTTTCATTGTGGATATTACCCCGTTCACTTTCGAACGAAGGCGCCCCCTTCCTGAAGCAAAGTACAGATAGTCCTCGCTTAGCGAGCACATAGAGACCAGAAAATTCATTGTTAAGTGGGATGGTTGTTAAGCGAGTCAAGCCCGATTTTACGACCTTTTTTGCAACGGTCATTAAGCAAATCACATTGATTTTGCTTGCCAGAAGCCAGCTGGGAAGGTTGCAAATAGCAATCATGTGACCTTGGGACGCTCCAACCGTCATAAGTGCAAGCTGGTTGCCAAGCACCCAGATTGCGATCACGTGGCCATGGGGGTGCTGCGACAGTTGTAAGTGCGAGGACTGGTTGCAAGTTCCTTTGTTCAGCACCGTTGTAACTTCAAATGATCACTAAATGAATGGTTGTTAAATGAGGACTACCTGTAATGTGATTTTCTACCATTTTGTTCTAACAGGGCTAGACCCCTTGGGTGCCCTAACACATGATGTGTCATAATATCACCCGGGGGGGTAATACTTCAAGACTTTAATATGATGCTCCTGAAATATCTCTTGCCAGATGGGCACTTTCACACCCACAGGAGCTGTCAGTACCTCTGGCACGAGTCCATGGCCACGTACTTGGATATGCGCCCTGGGTATTAAACCTGCATGAAGCAGGGGTGAAAATGTATGGGGGAACCTGTTTTTGTTGGCCAATAAATGCCCCTTTTCCGGCACAGTCGCCCCCTTTGCAGTGGTGGAGCCCCACTGAGTCGGCTGCTGCTGGTTCTGCTCAAACAAGAATCCAGATGTTCCCTCCAGCATCCCTGTTCTGAGCATGATTCGAATGACCCGAAGATGCTCCCGTGTAAAGAAAGGGGGTTAAAATGTTGCTTACTTCTGGGCTCTTCTTGCAGAGGGTCCGCACAGAAGGACACAGGGGCGTGAAGGGTAGTTTGCTGGGTGGCCAGGCTCCGAAGGGTTTGCAGACGAGCCACGGGTAGGTCAGGGAGGGGTTCCTGGGCCTCGCTGCTGTGTTTATGCTCCTCTGATGGCTCCTCCTGGCTTTGCCAAAGAAGAGTCCGACGCTGCCAAACCTTGGCGGGAAGGCATTCCGCGTTGTAAGGAACGGGGTGAAACTTTGCTTGCCTGCTCTAATTTATTTGGAGTGCCACATTTCTGCTTCCTTGGCACTGAACTTAGATTCCTTGGCCTAGGTTTAAGACCTCCCCCCCCCCGCTTTGGCCAAGGGTATGCATAGCTTTGGCACCCGTGGCCACTGCATTGCTGTGATTTGAAGTCTCCGTCTGTTTGTGGTTACTGAAATTGCCTGTGGCAGCTTGCTTCAGAAGTGTGTGGTGCGTCTCTGCGTTAACCCATCTAGCTTAGCGCGATTCCCGTTGCGAAAACCAGAAAGCCACATGACTTGGACCCCCTTTAGGTCCCAGATCGGAGGGGAGGCCTTCGTCCCTGGCTTCTGGCAGCTGGAAGATCAGCTGGGAAAGATCCAGAACCGAATTAGAAGTTCTGCTGAACCCTCAGTTTAATATTCAAGAGGGCCGGTTGCACCACGGCTTGGACTCCCCCCAGCGATCCATCTTGGATCTTGGAGCTGCTGCAACTTCTTCCCCTTCTCCCTGCCTTCTCCGTATCGGCAGGTAAACGTAAAAGGAGGGTACTCCAAAGCGAGAGAGAAACGCTAAAGAGAGAAGAAATGTTAGGAAGAGAAGCTGATTACTAAATCCGTACAGCAGCGGAACACAATCCTGGAGCCGTTTATGTCAGCTTTCAAACAGTGTCCCCCAAGGTGCTAGTCCCTAAGAACTTTCCACCTCCAGATACCCTCTATTATTTCAGGGGTCAGCCCACAGGGGCACACACCTTCTAATTCGGTGCAGCGTTCTCTTACCTTCTTGCAACAAACGGCATTTGCAATATTTTGTTCGTTCATACTTCAGGGTTTCATTTCCAGGGACGTCCGAATCGCAGGGTTGCGTTACTGCCTCCTCTCTCTCTCTCTCTCTCTCTTTGCATTGCGCTGGGAAGATTTTTCTTCTCCGTGCAATTCGAGGGGAAAACACCTGCTGCTTCACGTCCTTTCTTTCCGTTTGCGGCAGAAATATTTAGGCACTCCTGATTGGGACACTGAACCAACATAGGCTGCACAGATCCAAAATATGCATTGTTCTCTGCTTTATTTGGACGTTCCCTGGAGTGTGCAAATAGTCTTATGCGTCTCTGGATACTGATAAAGGCTGCTATCCAGAAAGTTACCATCTGTTATTCCATAAATCTCACGCCAAAAGATCATTTTGGGTTTTTTTTCCATGCGAATTGCCCCCTGCAGCTGGGAATATTATAGTCCTTAAGCGTAACTGATTAAAGAGCAGGCCTTCCAGATGTTTTAGAACAGTGTTTCTCAACCTCAGCAATTTTAAGATGTGTGGACTTCAACTCCCAGAATTCCCCAGCCAGCATGGCTGGCTGGGGAATTCTGGGAGTTGGAGTCCACAAATCCTGGCAGGGGAATTCTGGGAGTTGAAGTCCACAAATCCTGGCAGGGGAATTCTGGGAGTTGAAGTCCACCCATCTTAAAGTTGCTGAGGCTGAGAGAGACAGTTTCAGACCACAACCCAGCCAAGAGGGCCAGTGGTCAAGGATTATGGGAGTTGTTATATACCCAAACAATCAAGCGGATGCTCAGCAAATAGAAGTGTTTGAGTGATACTGAAACAATAACTAAAGATTTGCGCTTCAGGAAGGAAGGCTGTAATTCTCTTTTTCGTTACAGGAAGATGCTTGAACCTAAAAGCAAAGTAGCGTTGAAAGAATAAACCCTAAATTCTCTGCACTGTCTTTTAAAATCCTCTGCTGTGCCCCACAGATAGCTGGCTGAGATGAAGTTACCAATGAAAGCAGCCAGATTTGTGAATTGCCACCCCAAACGTACCTTCCCTCTTTCTCGCCCATGCAAGAGCGGGATCGGGCGAAATCCCCACGTAAGATACAGTGTAAGAGTCACATCGGAAACCCTGTTCCCCATAATATTGTGCACATCCCAGCTGTTGTTGATCATGGCAGAATCGAGTACCCTAATTAAGAATGAGCTGAGTGTCCTTTCTTTCTTTTCTTTTTTTTGGTTTCAAAGTTCCTGGGAAAAAGCAAGTGTGGATAATGGGAAAATGGTGTGGTTCAGTCTCGAACTCAGGGCTAGGATCCAATGATTTGTAACTTTGGAGCGGAAGCTAAGAGTCAGGATTTGTCCCTTGGGTCAGAACTGTGAACATCCCACCAGCCCAAAGTGGATAAATGGGAGTTTATAAGCATCATAGAATTAGGTAAAAATGTTCAATATTTCACTGATTCCTTTTAAGTAACTGAATTATCTATATCATCTGTCTTTCTATACACACACACACACAGCTATGCCCTGTGAAATTGTGGGGCTCTGTCAGCATCTGCAACACGCTTGGAATTTAGGGTGGTTCCTGAGGACCAGAATGTTTATTTGAATTAAATCAGGATTTGCTCCTGTTCTTCTTTTACCCCTGCTGGTTTATTTTCCTTTTCCCCCCCCCCCCCTATAGATTCCTCATGTTCTTCTGAACTCCTCTGCTTCTGAAACCAGACCTCGAATGTACCCCGTGTTTTTTGGGGAAAGCATAGAGGTCAACCCTGAGCCAGCGCAGGAAATCAGGTAACGCACGGCTTGCTCTTTGGTGCTGCTTCTCTCTTTCTCTGTCTTCTGCAAGAAAAAAAAAATCAGCAGGGTTTATGAATGGATTGAGGGCTGTTGGAGTGGTTGGGGTGGGGGGTGGAACGTGATGGCTGGGCTTAAAAAGGCATAGCAGGGCGATAGGGGCGATGGAAGGGACTTAGATCCCGCATGGAATTCATCTCAGATTTGAAGCAGAAAATTGGGGCTTGGGCACCAAGATGGGTAAGTGGGCTTCAAGCTCCTTCCCAGTTCAGTCAAATGACCTCCCAGGCCGAAACGTCCCCGGAAGGGGTCGTCGCAAAAGGTGGGGAATGGACCTCCCCGCTGAAAACATTCCAGCCACATTGCGCAGGGTGATTTTTCTCCTAGCTAACCAAGAACTTCTTTTAAAGAGAAATCTGCCAGCGATGGGCATGTATGTATTTTTTCCCAGTTGCCTCCACTCAGGCTGGTGTTTTCCCCACCAAATGCTTTGCAGGGCTCTGAACTGAACTGCAAAACTCATTAAGCAGATTATATTTCGCTGCTGCGCCCCGGGCCAAGCCTCGTCGAGGGCGTCGGCCGGTGCCGCGTGCCACGCCTGGCGCTTAATCTTTTTATACCCGAGCAGCAGCTCCTACAGCTGCTGCTGGTTTCTCCCTGAGAGATACGGAAGCAGCAAATTGCAGAGAGCCGGTTCTCTGAAGACAGGGCTGCGTTTTTTCCGACGCGAGAAAAGCTCGCTATGCTACTTCGGAGGCTTTGCCGAAATTTGTCAAAAGGGCTGTTTTTAGCAACCAAGTGGCTAATTCTGGAATTCTAGAATCGGGAGGGGTCCTTATGGCCATCTAGTCCAACCCACTGATCTGGGCAGGAATCAGAATGAAAGCATGGCAGAAGGTTGTCTGGGCTCTGGTTGAAGATATCCACCACAGGGGAGCCCATCATCCCCCTAGACCAGTGTTTCTCAGCCTCAACAACTTTAAGACGTGTGGACTTCAACTCCCAGAATTCCCCAGCCAGCCATGCTGGCTGGGGAATTCTGGGAGTTGAAGTCCACACGTCTTAAAGTTGCTGAGGTTGAGAAACACTGGTCTAGACAATCTTTCAGGATATTACTGTGGTCAGGGACTGAGAAACGGGATAGCAAAGACAAGCAGAAATCATCATTTTTCAGAAAAATAGGAGGGTTAGCTCTTCCAAGCCAGAGAAATTTAGGGTTGTGGCCTACCACATGGGCAGGCCCCCAACTGAAGAGATTGTCAGGAGGTTGAGTTTTGAGGGAATCTTGGGGTCGGTGCAGTTGGCAGAGTTCAACGGGAAACCTTGATTGCCATAACCAGTGATGTTCCAGCAGTAGACGGATGCTGGCTTAGATTCCACCAGGATTCGTCTCCTACTGGCCCTCTCGTTTCCTGTTTCCCTGGCACAGATGCAATTCGGAGATCAAGTACGGCTCGGAGAGGCATTACCGGGACGACGTCTTCTACCACCCCATGCCCACCGTCACGACGTACCGAGAGACTGTCGTTGTGGCCCCCAACTGCACTTGGCGCAGCTACAAGTCTCAGCTGATTTTGGAGCCTCGCCAGAAGCCCCTCAGGTTTCGGAGCACCACCATCATTTTCCCCAAACGGGCCAAAAACCTTTACCGGACCACGCTGAACTACCGGCTGGGGTCTGCTAAGAGGTGGTTTGCCTCCAGCGTGCAACTCGCCTTGTGCGAGGAGAACAACCCGGGCGTGATGTATTCCGAGAACTTGTCCTAGACCTCCCAGAGGTCACGTTAGGCTACACCTCACCCTACAGTTTAGGACTGCCTCTTGGAGACACCTTTTCAAGCTTAGTCATCACCTGGCTGAAGGCATCTCTGGAACGTCAGCAGGCTTATGATCTTCTCCTGCCAACTTGATTGCAGGCCACGCAAGTGTTTTTCACGTTCCAAGAACCGGTTGGGAGAGAGAACCTCATCTGAAGAGGTTAAAATGAGGGTTGGGTACTGGTCCTCCTTGGATCCAGCCTTATTTATGTAGCACTTAAATGCAATTTTAATCGTGAAGTCTTGCTCAGTAGTTTGCTATTTAAACCCCCCCCCCCCCCCCCCCAAACTATTCCTTTCTATACGTTTTTGCAGATTTCTCTGTTGTTGCCTGGATGCTTAAGCATACGTTTCCTTGGAAAAGAATATTATTCAGGAAGCTCCTTGCCACTTTGAGCAGCCTAAGTGTTAATTTCATCCATAGCGTTTTGCTAGAAAGCCCAAGATATCAATGATGGGCTCAGAGTCTGGATTAACATATAGATGTGACCCCCAGAATGTGGAGGAATTTTTGGTAAGGATCATGCCGGCTAAACCGTTTTAAGGTTAGCTTTTGAGGGAAAAAAACAACAGTTGTCTTGGACCAAATGTCTCCCCCCCCCCCCCCCCCCGCCCCGCAAAACAGTCTGTAAAAACGGCCTATAAAATTCACACTAAGGCTTTCTAAATGAAGAGTTTGCCTGTATAATGCCTGGGGTGTTTTTCCAGATGGGACAGGAAGTGAATGCATGGAAACAAGAAGGAAAATTGACTTAAAATTGCCAGCCATTGTGCAACTGAGGAACTGAAGAAAACTCTGGATATGCCACGCAACAATCTCATTGCTAGTGTATTTACTGCTTTTAAAGACTGGGATTTTGAGCATATTTGGGCTGCAAAAATCCAGACCTCCATTAGAAACAGCAAAAAGAGAGAGAGGCAGACCAGCACTGTGTGCAACCCTGATTTGATCTTCATTATGCTTTTTTTTTTTAAGCTTTTGAAAGGAAGACGAATCCAAATGAATCTTTTGGCACGATTGGAAAGTCAGAATTTTGGAGAAATTCTTACTAGGAACGATCTTAAAACAGTGCCTTGGTGAGCTGTAGGAAATGCAGTTCTAAACCTTTTTTTGGTATTGAAGACTGGAGAAATCGAAGCACAGAGAAGGAATTAGACAAGTCGCTAGAAATGTTGCTTGGGGACGGCAGACCGTTGTTTAGAGAGGGCTCAGTTTCACAGAAAAGGTTGAAGAAGTAAATCGTTCTTGGAATATAGATATAGATATATATATGGCATAGTTTGAATTGTCCACCCAACGTTGAGCGTCGTGCCCGCTTTCTCCATAGGACGTCCGCAGCAACAGCTTCAACACGGTGATGCAAACCGGATGATTGGAGGTCCCCCTCTGCATAAGGTGCGTTGTGCGTATTGTATGTACACAAAAAAGGGGTGGGGCTCAGACTGCCCCTCACTTTGAAGCCTGTGAGAGTCACAGTGGATGCCCCCAGCCTAAATGACACAATTATCCCGCCTGAAAGACTTAACAGCATCCAAAGCCAGTGAAAGAATCTCAACCAAGCCACGAGTCTTTGCACTGAACATTTTGCATTGTTTGGGGGCGGTAGGAAACACGCTTGTCTGCATCGGAGGCCGGGGCTTTTTTCAATAAAGTCCTTCAGCTGCGGTGGGTGGTTTTTTTTTAAAACCAAGCTGACATATGGACAAGACTGGGAAATCCACGAGTGGAACATCGACAAGGCTGGTCGCCAAGGAGCTGAAGTTCTGGAGATGGCTCCACTCCGTTGCATTCCTCCTCTTCCGTTTCTCACATGGAGCGCGCGTGCTCAAGCCCTACACCCTTCTCCAGGTGGTTTAGATTAGGGCCCCCAAAAATATCCAGAAGGAAAAGATGCAAACTGCTGCATGGATTAGACAGCGCGGAAGTCTGACGGAGGGACAGCCTTCGCCAAACGCTGATTTTTGCACCTTGTCGCGTCTTCCAGGGCCTGTTTTAAGCTGAGGTTTTCTCTTTGGCCAACGCAGCTTCGTTGGACTTCTCCCAAATCTCATTATTCAGGACCTCAGAGGGTTGGGCTGGGGTGTATTCAACTGAAGTGGCTGTTGTAGCTCTAGAAAGTATGCAAGGTTTAAGGCTAGGGTCATGGGAGAAACCGTAGGATGTATTCTTCAGAGGTAAATCAGTTACAGCCTGCCTGTAGAAGTTGAGATTACTATTCTTGTTTCAATGAACAAGGTTCTCTCTGCTCAGGTTGGCGTTGAACCAAAGGCCGTACATATTTTCCCTCACGTGAATAGTCACGCTGGTCATACATGTACCGTTTCTTCCCTGGTGTCCTTGCCTAAAGCAAGACCACCGCGTTGACCCAACTTGAATGCGTCCAATTTGAGGTTTTTATAGATATTTGAAGCTAAGCTGTTGCAGAGGAAGGGTTAATAACTGGACAGGTTTGAAATAGGGTCATGTCTGACGCAACACCAAATTATTGATCGGACTCCGATCTACTCGAGATGGGACTACAAACCACGATTGTGTCTTTCGGGCATGCAGGTGAACCCTAGTCGGTTCTTGCTCTTTACGTCTTCCTTCGGATACGATCACGGACGGTAGCGACTGGTCTTCTGCTCGGTTCTCTAATCCCCGAGGCAAAATTTGCACATCTTCTTTGTATGCTGGATTCAAATTATGGTTTGGACTTTGGCTGTTAAACGTTGTGATCTAGAAAAGGGGCGCTAGGTTTGTCTGAATGATTCGTTGCCCTGAATATACTGTTAGGTTCGCCGAGCATCATTGTAGTGTCGGAAAGTTGAAGTTAAGATGCAAGTGTACAAATGTGGTGGAAGATGGTTCGGGGGTCAGACGTGGGGTGATTAGAGAATACCGAATAACTTTTGGGATCTTAGATCTGTTGTTATAGCTCTGCTCTTTCTGAACACTAATGAAAGTATTTCTGTTTTTTTATATGTTACAATCAGGCGGTGTTTTTCAAACTTGGCAACTTGGAGAGGGGTGGACTTCAACTCCCAGAATTCCCCAGCCAGCCCTCTGCTGGCTGGGGAATTCTGGGAGTTGAAGTCCACCCCTCTCCAAGTTGCCAAGTTTGAAAAACACTGCAGTAAGCTATTTTGCAGTGCCTTTTTATTTTTATATCTCTATAAATGTATATATTTCTCCTGATGCCTCTTCAATAATGCCTTCCTGTTCAACTAACAGAAATAATTTAAGGATTTCCAAAGGCGTTTAAAAAACATATCTAACTTAATAAAACAAGGAAAAGATGCCAGTTGTTTGGAGGTCTGCTGTGAATGAATGAACAAACCCCTATTCTTCATATCTAGAGCTGAGTTTGGGTTAGGGCTATCGCGTTGGTCTGGTTCCCCCCCCTTGATCTTACTGATTTATGCTATTCCTACACTGACAACTTCATCCAGACTTTACCACCATATAAAATCACGCAACCACCCCACATCTACCCAAGCAAACAAATAAATACCCGTGTATTTATTTATCAGACTTACACTCTGCCTTTGGTAACAGGAGCTCAAGGCACGGCTTCCTCTTCATCTTTTTCGCCGTAACAACAACCCTATGAGGTAGGTCAGACTAGGAAGGACTGGCCCCAGATCACTCGAGCATCAGTTCTGTGGCCGAGGGGGGAATGGAGTCGCCCCCCCAAGAAACTGGACCAGTGCTGATTGCAAACCAGGTTTAATGGCTTGATAGGGCATCTAATCTCTACTCTACCCCCAAAATTTGGATGGTCCCGACTCGGCTAGGCTGAAAACCTGGGCTGTTGGGTCAGAACGTGGGAATGAGCCCATCCAGAAATGAAAGATCTTGCATACGGAATACACGATGGTAGACCTTGGTTATCCTGTTCTGGGTGTTGGTTAGGGCCATTTGATTGATTGATTGATTGATATTTCAAATTTGTCGCCGCCCGTCTTCCTGAATTTTTAATGTTGTTGTTATGCTTCTGGCCAATTATAAGCTGCCCAGACTTGCGGGAGGGTGGGGTGGGGGCTGAGAAAAATCAAATCCATAACCAACCAGCCTGCAAACTGAGCCTATTGGGACTGAGTTGACCAGCCGTGGATCCATTCAGCCAAAGGGGTGGGCTCACAGCAATAATAAAACCACAATAGGAAAAACGTGAAAACCAAGGGGAAAAAACTCCAAGTGCCTGATCCATCATCTCCAGCATTTATCTATACCAGTGTTTCTCAAGCTTGGGAACTTTAAGACGTGTGGACTTCAACTCCCTCGCTACTCAAGGCTTTAGAAAAGCAGAGTATTTGATGATTCAAGCCTCCTTGCATGCACCTTATCAATTAAATCCCACCTAGGTTCTAGAGCCAGGACCAGAATTTGGCTGTATTTATACACCACAAAAATGTGATGCCTCCATTTTTTGGACGCGTACAATTTAGACAGACTCGGGTACAAATCCAATTCGGAATTAACCCCTCCCTTTAGGCTTCACGGCAAGATCTGAAACATTTTTCTTTAAACGTCCTAAACGACACCACATGTTGCTGTATTAAATATCGCAGTGGTGGTTCCCTCGTAGCTTGCTGCAAGTTGGCGGGGTTCAACCCTGGAAAAGGAAAAGGCGGCCCATGCATTGAATTACAGCCTCGCGCTGCCTTGGGGGCTGGGCTGAGTTAAGGGGGCGACCCGTGTTTTGGATCAGAGGGAGATCCAGTGGGAAACGGCCCGGCGGTCTTCGCTTGGAGGTTGCAGATGAAGATGTGGTTCAGAATTCAATGTGCTTGCAAGAGGAGGGGGGAGGAGGAGGAGGAGGAGGAGGAGATCTTATTTCAAAAGCAGTCTTAACCATGAGGAGAAGGGAAGAAGGAAGAAGAGAGAAGAAGAGAGGAGGAGGAAAAGAAGAAGAAGAAGAAGAAGAAGAAGAAGAAGAAGAAGAAGAAGAAGAAGAAGAAGAAGAAGAAGCAGCAGCAGCAGCAGCAGAAGAAGAAGAAGAGAGAAGAGGAGGAGGAAGAGAAGAGGAAGAGGAAGAGGAGGAGGAGGAGGAGTTGTTCAATGTATAACCTGCCTTTCTGTCTGTCTGTCAGGCATGTTTCCACTCTTCCCTCCCAACCCTGAAGAAGAGGAACCAAGGCCTTGAGCCCCTGCTCTGGTTAATCAAAATACTGCAAAAGTTAACTCAGTTAATGGCTCTTCATCCAAGTTGGACAGGAAAGTGAGAGACAAGCAGCAGCAGCAGTGGGAAGCCTTCTGCACTGAGCCACAGGGTTATTTTAATCTCCACCTACTTTTGCATACCAAAACCGTAGTCTACTGACTACAGATTCTGAAAGAGAATATTGTTCTGATCTTTCCAGGTGTGAACCTTTTAAATGACCCACGGAAACATTTTTTTTTTTGAAATAAAAAGTCAGTCCTGAAAAATGAAGGCGTCTTCTTTAGCCCGTTCTGGGCCACAGCCTTCTTGAACATATTCTTCATTCATTCTCTGTTCAAAAGGAAGACTTTCCCACACAAAATGTATTTATTTTAAAGGTTTATACAGCCGCCCATCTCGTAAAACACGACTCTGGGTGGGCTCGCAACAATAATAAAACCACAATAGGAAAAACGTGAAAACCAAGGGGAAAAAACTCCAAGTGCCTGATCCATCATCTCCAGCATTTATCTATACCAGTGTTTCTCAAGCTTGGGAACTTTAAGACGTGTGGACTTCAACTCCCAGAATTCCCCAGCCAGCCCATGCTGGCTGGGGAATTCTGGGAGTTGAAGTCCACACGTCTTAAAGTTCCCAAGCTTGAGAAACACTGATCTGTACAATCCCAGGCTCCAACCTGACTATCTCAGGGCCTTTTTACAAAATTTACTAAATACAAAAATTGTATTTAAAAAGGGCCGTTGCAGGAGATGTTGGAAAGAATAAGCTGCATGAACAGCCTCTATTTATTCTGTGGATAAATTCTCTATTCATGCTTGTGGATTTCTGACCTTGATGATTGATTGATTGATTGATTGATTGATTGATTGATTGATTGCAACCTGGCATTCTCATCATTGAAAACCTTCATCCCGCGCTGCCCTGTTGAGAAATTGGATTTTTCTCACTTGAGGACCGCTCAGATGGTTAGTTTCTTCTAAATGGCTTGGATGGGGGGAAAAAATGCAGCTTTTATCCCTGGAGATTTGGGACGTGTTTTTTTTTTTAATGCAATCTCTCGTCTTTGGCCACCGATCCTGTTGACAATTGGGTGAGTTCTGCAAACAGTGTAACAGCAGCCTCTAGTGACTGAAAACAAGAGTTAGAACAACCCACTTACTCAAAAGGGGGGAAAAAAAACATTTGCTATACCTTCCAAGTTTGGTGTGTGTATTTCAAACCAAATCCCAATCAGGGAACAACACTGACAACAACTTTAAGAGGTGTGGACTTCAACTCCCAGAATTCCCCAGCCAGCATGGCTGGCTGGGGAATTCTGGGAGTTGAAGTCCACCCATGCTGGCTGAGGAATTCTGGGAGCTGAAGTCCACCCTTCTTAAAGTTGCTGAGGTTAAGAAATACCATGTTAGACTGATCCTGAGCAATTGTTTAAAAAGGACACCAAGAAACTCTTCCTGTTTATCCTTGATAAACTCCAGGGCTTTTCCCATCTTTTCACCACCATTTTTCACCGGTCCCTGAAGAATTAAGGACGTGCTGAAGGTGTTCAAAACATTAAATACAGCATCCCTTGCAGCTGGCAGCTTTTCTTAATTAGCCTGTTCACTGTTTCTTTTCTCCAGTCCCCCCCCCCCCCCAACCAAAAAATGAAACCATTTTCCAGCTCGACCTTGGGGTTGTCAGACCTCTTGCTGTGGAAGAAAGCAAGCGTTGATTGTGCTTTATAGGGGAAAGGGGCTGAGAAAATCCGAAATAACCAGACCACAAGATCAATCTTCTCTAGCAACAGTTAAGACTTTCTTTCTCTCCCCCCCTTTTTTGGGGTAAAAGGACCATTAAATGTTTCTATCTTGGCTTCAAAGAAGGCAGCAAAGACCTCCAGATGGAGTTTGGCATTATTCGGAAGACAAAAGGAGCTTCATCAAGTTACACATTTACATCAAGAAAGGGGTTTGATTGTTCCCAAAAGGTGGGATTGAAACTGGAGACTAAGCTTCCCAGATCTGACTTTGTACAGAAAGAAAGGCCATATTTTCAAGGCTAGACTTCTGAATAATAAAGCCTACATCTGGATGGTGTTTCCCCCTCTTGTGTGATTATTCACACCTGCGCTGTGCTCCTTCCTACATGGGGGCCAAAGCTGGTCTCCTCCAGAAGTCACACACGGTCAGGGTACTGCCTAAAAGACCAGCTCTGTTCGTCCTTGGGTTGTGGTGGTTTAAACCCGATGCACACGGCTAGCTCTGCCAAATATATCTCAAAGGGACAGATGCAGCGGGAGACGTTTGGTTGCGGGTTGGACAACGTGTTCTCTGTGGGTCAAGAGATGCAGCTTGGTTCTGCTGCGGGAGGTGGCCAAGACCAGCTCTCAGTTTTGGCGTCTCTTGAAGGGGACGTGATAATTTCAATACCCTGTTCTCTGTGGGTGAAGAGAGACTGTAATTTTTCCCTTTTATCCTTGGATACCTTCTGATCCCATGTCTGAAAAATTCAGGCTTGTTGGACCTGGGGGTGGCCACTGACCGTGTCCCAGCCTTAACACGGATTTACAAAATAAGGGAACCCTTTACCTTCAGATGGTTGAGTTACAACTTTTCAAGTTGTCAGGGGAAAGAAGCTACATCTTGGCTGACCTGAGCCATATTGTGCAACAGCCCCACCATTCTTCATCTCAGAGTGATAGCTTGTTCCACCGGAACCCACCCACTTAACTGAGATGCCAAGCTGTGGCTTGCAAAGGTCCGTTAAACAAGGACTACTTTTCAGGTTGGTCAGCCTGGTAGCAGAATTCATTGGGCCTTGGAGAGCTCAGAGGGACAAGCCATGTTGGTTGCCTACTAGCTCCTTTTTAAGGGGGTGGGTTCCAGAGCTAGATGGAGGCAGACGGATCTAAGGAAGTACATCAGTGAAGCAAGAGGGTTTAAGATGGCACTCAGAGCCAGAACTTCTAAGTCTTGAGTTTCTCCAGGGAGTTAGAAGCACCATGAGTTTCAGGTTACGCCTTCTTCGGTACTTCCATGCAAACCTTCCTAGGGGTTATTGCTTCCCAACCTGGCATCCCCATGGCTATTGCTCACGGTTGGATGAGGCTCGGGGCCAACAATTCCAAGTCATGCCATCTTCATTTTTTACGAAATGGGTAGCAAGGAATGGGCAACATTTCTCTGTGTTTGAGTGAACAGTGCTGACACTAGCTTAATACCTCTTAATAATGTCTTGGGTTTACTTCAGAGGTCTTTATGAAGAACTGAATCTTCATTTCTTACTGGCCAATTAATTCAGAGATGTCATCATCCCTCCCACTTTGGGGGTGGGGACAAGGTTGCCCGTACCTTGCATCTGAAAGATGCTCCGAAACTTGATTTTATGCCAAGGTGGTACCTCAAGCTAGGGTTGCTGGTTCAAACAGGATTAGATGATCCTCTTCCAGAGATGTCATAATGGATTTTGCACCCAGCAGAGCAGTGGACTAGTTGACCTCTAATGTGGTTTCCTCCTCTAAGCCCAGGAATCCTGTAAGAAACAGCAAGCTGGATACACACATTGCACCAAGCCAAAATAAGTTGGTTGGGTTTTGACATTCTTCTGCACAAACTGAAAACCCAGCTGGCCAACGGGACCCGGGATTATGGATCTGCAACTGAAACAAATTATCAATAGAGCTCTCATCAATCGAGAACTCGTGAAAGCATGCAAGCTAGTTAGGTCTTCATGCAGACGTATGATTCAGCTGTCGGCTATAAGGAGAAGCTTTGGTTAACTATGGGAGGTGATTTGGGGAATTTGGAAACTCCAGCTTTGGGGTCTTTCTTAATGTAAACCAGTAACTTTGGAGCGCACCTCTGTCAATCTGTGGAATATAATCTCCCACTGAGTTCGTTCCCCCAGCAGTTTCTCTCTCTCGGCCTCTGATTAAAATTGACACAAATTCTGGGTTGCTTGAAACCCGAACCTTCCAACTTCCAGTCAGTGGCGAATGATTTATCTCTTGGCCAGATTCCCGAAGGAGATTCATTTCAGTCATTACAATAGCTCTCTCTGCCTTCAGAGTGAGAGGAATATATAAATGTAACACTCAGCTGGCTGAAAGAGGGGGAGAGCGCCCTTTTCTTACTGCCTCTGTGGTTTCGGGGGGCACGATACTGCAGATTCCCACCCTCCAGGGGAGACGTCAAGCCCCCCAAAGTCTTTGAACGCTCTGCTAGAATAGCCGACCTCTCCCAGCTGCTAAAACGGTTCTTCTCCGTTTCTTGCCAACCACCCACAGGCTTTTTATGCCCTGCCAAAAACAGCTCTTTGGCCCGATGTATCATTATTAAGGATCACATCTCATGTCGTGGCAAAACCTCAGGAATTGCTGAAGGATTTTGTTTGGGATTGCAATTGTCCAAGGAGTAGGAAATACTTCCCGGGGTGAGGAATTTAAGTATTGCTACCTGCTCTTCTTGGGAGCCAAGGACACGGTTGACAAAATCCAGCCCACCTTCAAAATGTTTCTGGTTCAAATTCCGAGGCCGAAGCAGGTCTTGTGGGAAGTGGTTTTGCCGACATTCCTCTTGGTATTGCCGATCCCCTCTCTCCTGATATCAGAGGGGATCTTCTGGGACCCATTTGGAAACCCATCCAGTCCTCCTCTGCTGGATATTTCCCAGAAAACAAGGTGAGGGAGCATCTTATGGAAATTCCTCCCTCTCTCCTCCCCTCCCCTCCCCAATTTCAGATGTCCCCCAGAGTCCAGCCTGCCATCTGTCTGCAGGTGAAGGTAGATGGGCGATAGGTTTGGGGAGGGGAGGTTCAACTATCACCAGATGGAGGGAAGCAGAGCTAGTGGGAAGATCTCCCCACCCAACGGTGCTTGAGGTGCAGAATTTTCCCTCGAAAAATAATGCACGCAGAGCCCAACTGCTGCACCATTCTGAGATGAGGTCCTCTCACTTCTTCAGATGCACCAGAGTGGGGCTTAAATAGGGAAAAGGCTTGGTGGGGGGAGAAGGAAGGGTGGTTGGCAAATGTCTCTTACATGTGAGACAGAAGACAAGAACCTTATCCATTTACAGTTGTGTTTAAAAACCCCTTGTGTTTGCTGAGACCTTCTGAGACCTTCTGAGGTAGCCTGAAACTTTTGGCAGGACCTGAGGTCAGCACTCTGTCCCTTCATTGTGGGGATGAGGTTTCTTTTTTCCTCGAAGAGGTTTGCAAAGGCGTGTTGTGGATGGTTGAAATGCTCCAATATCACTTGGTCCTTGTTCTGAGTCCTGATGTCAAACTTGCCTCTGTTGGGTCTCCTGCACAACATTTGTCCTACACAGAATCCAGAACGGCACTGTTGGCAGTTGACAGCACGCATCACCTCCAAGGAAGAGCACGTGAAGGCCCCTCTGATCTTGGGTGTGTACTTGTTGGGGCCTGTGATGATGCTGTTGGTGTAGATGTGGAGGCCAAGCAGACACCTGGCTTGGTTGCATGGTCTGGTTCCCATGCTGGCATCATGATCCTGTGGTTTCTTCTTGTGAGAATCTTCTTCAGGTGGATACTGCATGCAAGTATGGGCCTGCCATGCACTCCGGGAGAACATGGAAGGTCATTAGAGGTCTGGGAAAAAAAATTGGGGAACCTGCCCAGATGAAACTATGCCTAGCAATGCCTGGGTTTCAAAAGCCGCCTGTTCTTTAACTCTGAACCTAGTTCCGCACCTCAACCGGGGGGAAGCGGGCAGGGTTGGTAAACATAACATGGCTGGACCACCCCAAGCTAGACCAATATAAATCTCAGGTGGCCTCAATGAAGTTTTTGTCTGCATCCCCCTGGCAGACGTCCCATCGCCTTCATCCAGGCTACCTTTCCCGAAAACCGAAAGGCAGCTGCGGAAGAAGTCAACAGCAAGATTTTGGGGGAGACGAAGAGGTGTTACCATTCCCCTCGGAAAGAGACACCAATGAAAACAGTCTACTTGTGTGCCGCGAAGGGCCCCATCCCATACGGTCTGTGGTCAAGCGTTTCCTGTTATTTATCATTGCCAGTAAAAACTGAATCTCATTTTTTTTTTGTAATGAAATTACGCTGGAGGAAAAGACAGGCTCAGGTTTTGAAAAGCTGGCATTTGGGGAGATGCGTATTTCCGCGCGCACAGGCCCAAATTCGCTGGAAAAGGGGAGATCTGGTTGCCTTGTCCATTTTTCGTTTCGAGCAAGGAAGGAACAAAGCTGCTGGGGCTTTGGGGTTGGCAGACATCCTTTCTGTGCAATTATGGAGACAGATAACCACTAGGCCTTGCATCCCCTGCCCTACCCAGGTGTGTGTGTTTTCTCAGCTGTTGAACTTTACATACCTTTACCTGAGACAACAGTTCCCAGCCTGCTCCTTCTTGTTAGACATACCCAAGCTGGTTAATCATCTTTCAACCTGGCTATGCTGGCAGCCTCGACAGCAATGCGGGGTGCATTTTCTCGACGACAGACCACTAGGTCCAACCTGGTCCAGGTGGCATTGTGGCTCCTCCTGACTTTCAGGCTCACATTTGAGAGGCATTTCATTCATTCTTCTCTTGCATCTTAACCAGCAATGCTCCTCTAAAAGGCGAAAAGGCATCTTGAACGCCTGGTTTTAACTTTGTGGACACACTCCTGTGGGGATCTGGGCAGCAGTACGAAACTGGCACGCCATTGACTCCTTCCAAGATAGGTTTCTGATTTCTGAGGTCTCCTTGTGGTCTTCCATCCAAGTACAAACCAGGCCTGAAACGTCTGGCACCTGAAGTAGATGACACCCCTTCCATTCCTTTAACGTTTTGTGGAGCAGATGGGGGGCCCCTGACGAGAACATGAAAGCTTGCACCCTATTTTGTGATCTTTTCCTCAGCCAAATGACGGATTGGTCCTGTTTTGGAAGCTTTCTAAAGTCCAAAATAGAATTATTTGTATTATTAGTTTATGGACAACCCTGGGCTATATCAGCCATTGCAAAACAGGTCCACAAATGGAGGATGGGGGCGTTTTATTGCAGGGCTGAGGGGACCTGAGAACAGCACAAGCCATTGAAAGAGCTATTTTGCACCTCCGTGTGATTCCAAAGTAAATTCCGCCTGGTCTGAGGTGGCTTTAACAAGGTGGAGCTGCATATTTAGTTCATCTTTCTTGACTGGGCCAGTCTGAAAATCATCATGAAGGTGTCCCATTGAAAAAGCCCCATTTATAAAAAGTTAGCCAAACACCTCCGCGTTTCCTTTTGCGTCTTGGAGAGTTTGGGAACAGCAAAGTCTCTGTTTGTCCTGCTCTGAAAGCCTGCTTGAAATTGGTTCTCCTGGAAGAATCCCATCTTGTGTGCCTGGAAAGGGGGGAATTCTGCCAGGGATCAAGTTGGCAGGGCCCAACCAGATCACCGTCTTGGTGGGTTGGGTATTCAGGAGGGGAGGGCGGGCCATGTGTTCTTGACACATCTGGAAGTGAACATGTGGGGGATCTGTGCATACCAAACCTGCTTGAAAAGGGCTGGGCTACCATAAATGATAAAGGTGAAAATTTGGGGGGCATCTTTGACGTTTTGGATGGGTGAAAAGGCTCAATACGGAATTTTGGGCATCAGGGAGAAGGAATCGGGAGTTCCTGGTTCTCTCACTGGCTACTGCAATCTTCTGTCCCATTAAAAAACATGTATCTCCTTACAAAGATGAGCTTCGCAACTGACAAGCTTTCCTTGTTTCATTCCCATCATCCACTCCTTGAAAAAAGGATTTTTTTCCCTTGGATCACCCAAGTCTCCTGACTGCAAACATGTTGTCTACCTTTTCAGGAAGGTCTTTCTGTAATACAGACGTTTGTGCATGCCAAGATATTTGTCCGCAAGGAGAAACAGAACTGGGTCCTCTGGGACTCTCATCTTCATCCCCAAAGCAATCCACAGACGAGAAGAATCTGCAATTTTCTAAAGCCAGCTGGCTTCATCTTCAGCTTGCAGATTTTTCGAGCAGAGATTTTTAAAAGTTGCTTCTTTGGAGACCAGCGTTCAATACATTCGGGGCTACTTGGAGAATGTGCTTCTCGGTCCCCCGTAATAAAATTGTGTATTAATGAATGAAATGTAGAGTTTTGACCAGCAGGAAAAAAAAAATTCTTTTTGAACAGGAGGCAAACTCTGGCCTTGTAGAATGCTGCCCCTCGCTGGTCAGATCGGGAATGGCACCAGCTTTTCCCACGTGCTTGAAAAGTTCATCTTTCAAGCAACTTGCTCAATTCTTAGGTGACTTTGGAAAGAACATCTGGAACACAACTCTGGCCAAAAGGCTGCACTGTGCATTAAACAAGCCAGGGCCGTGGCATTCTACCCTCTTGAAACTTGGTTAGGGCGTAAAGTTTCATCTGGATGGAAGGAAAATGTTTTAGGGAGACAACTTTGACGCTATGCTAGCAGGAAGCAGTCTGAGCATCTAATGGAGAAAAGGTTCATCTGAGCATCTAGAACAGTGTTTCTCAACCTTGGCAACTTCTAGATGTGTGGACTTCAACTCCCATGGCTGGGGAATTCTGGGAGTTGAAGTCCATCCATGCTGGCTGGGGAATTCTGGGAGCTGACATCCATACATCTTGAAGTTGCCAAGGTTGAGAAACACTGATCTATGAAGTCCTTCTCCCAGTTCATCTCTAGTCCTACGCATCCCTCCCTCTGGGCCGGAAGATTTTTAACAGGCTCAATTCCCCTGGCCTGCCTTACGCCATCAGCAATTTTACTCGGGTCCAAGGCGATACATAACTCAATTGCAAAGTCTGAACTTAAATGCAGAAGAGCACGCTCCTTTTCTGCACGCCTTGGCAAGATGAAGAAGCAGAACTGGCCTTGTGGAAGCAAAGATGTGGGTCACGGCTCTAGCCAGAGTGATCTTTAAACGTTGAGGGCTGAAGGAAGAGTGGGGTCAATGATAAAGGGATGTTGGAGAGCAGAGAGGGAGTCCATAAAGTCATAAAGAAGGGGGCTAGACTAGCGAATAGATTTTGGGAAACCCAAACACATTAAATTGGAAAGGCACAGACAGGAAGCCCTAGAAGGGACTAGATACGGTGAGTAGTGGGTCTGCCTTAGGAGTTTACTCAGGAGAAGAGCATCGAATGGACACGAGGTCGTTCCTCTTGGGAAAAAACCTCAGAACTCTTACCGAAGGATCCAATCCAAGTCGTTTTTGCAAGGAAGCAAGAATCGCACTCTGAAGGAAGGAACGGCCAAGCAAAGAATTAAAATAGATTACTTTGGAAACGGCCCCCAAGGGAAGAAGCGACAGAGTAAATCGCCCAGACTGTGTCTGACAATCCAAAAACAAGGTGGGGAAAGCACAAAGGAATTCTCTCTTTTCTACCATGATTCTCCCGCAAAGAAGGGCGGGGCTTCAACCGGGTGCTCATGGCCACCATCTTGACTCTTTTGACCCCCTCCCTGCAGACGCTCCTCTGGGAGAGGGAAGAGCGTCGCCGTTCTGTCGCTTCTCCTGCTCTCTCACCGAACAAACGTGACCGTCACAGAGAAGAATCTGGAGAATGGCATTTAACTGGAAAAAAGCATTTCCCTCTCTTTTTTTATTCGTTATTTAAACAGGAAGGCAGTGCTTCGCCACTGCAAATCCGCAGCACTTGCTTTGTGGCCCTGTTTCGAGCAAAAAAAAACGAAAAACGGAAAAAAAACCCCAAAATCAAACAACAATGAACAAAACTTCACTTTCAATAGAAAGGAAAAAAAAAAAGAACCTTTTAGAGCAAGCTGCATAAATATTTACAATTTGCAGTTTCTATGTACAGTCTGTTCTATCATACAACTCACTATGCACAGTTTGGTTGTACAAAAGATAGATTTCTTCTCTCCCCCCACCCCGACCCCCCTTGTACAGTTCAAACAATAACATTGTCCTTTTTTTTTTTTTTAAGTTCTTTTTGTGTGTTGGTACAAATTGCAAAGCTGAGAACACTTCCAACTTTAATAGGTTAACAGAGCTTCCTTTTTTCTCTTTCCCGGATTGCACAATTAAAAAAAAAAGTTATCGCAAATAGCACAGTAAGATCTATATGTCACTAAAACAGACATAAATTATGCAGACAATGTGCGTGGACAATGGCTTTCCTCTGAAGCAAACACACAGTGCTTGGCGCTCACCTTATGTAGAGCTAACAGTCGGCAGAGACGGTGCCTCTCTGCGTCTGATCGAACGGTACGAAGTTGGGTTTTAACCAAGATCGTTGCAGCACGCAAGCATGCCCGTGGGAACTGTGCCAGGCCACTAATTCAGGCACTCAGAAAGGTGTGTCTTTGTATTTCTTATACATGCACACGCAAATGGAATAATATGTATATACAGAACCCAAAAGTGTGTGTTTTGTGTGTAGGTATGTGCGTGCGGGGGGGGGGTCTGCGCACCCCCCCACGAACATACAGAGAGAGAAATACAACTTTTGGTAATGCAGAAATAACCTTTTGAAAAGGAAGAGGGTGAATAATAAAATCCCCTCCTGGAATGTACACATCTCAGTTTGCAAACTCTGGCAAGGGGTGTCGACGTGTTGTGTTCCAGTTGTGAGCGTGTGCGGCCGAAGGCAGACGAGGGTGAAGCTGCGTGAGTTCAGCACGGTTTAATAACCACCATGTGACCTCGTTGGCTACGAGGCCGTCCCGTCTAAGCTGAGCCAAAAAATCTGCTCTGGAGAAGGCGGTGATAGGAAATTTATCGAACTCTGTGTGTGTGTGGGTGTGTGTGTGTGTCAGCGTAAAGCAAAAGGGTGTGAAGTTTTGTGAAGATGAGGCAGATTGAAGCAAAGGGCTCGTGGCATTTTCTGCCCATCCGTCCCATGCTCTTCTATGAACATCAGCTACGTGTGGAGATTTCTGCAGATAACCTGCTGTATTTGAGAAGCCTGCATCTTCATCAACAGTTGGACCTACCCGGGCATGGTCAAAAGCAAAGAACCCGTGAGAGTTACACTCTTGGTGAGTTGGAGGCCATCAATGCGCCTGAAGAACCGGAGTATTTATGTTGCCATAAGGGTCCAAAAAGCCATTAGGCACAGGGGCTTCCTGAATCTGGGATCTGGTTGCAAGATCCCTTGCTCTCTGGACATGGTCCTCCGGGGAAGAGCTTTGGGTTGGCCAAAACATAATGGCAGGCCACTTCTATGGCAGTGCTCAAGAAGTAAATTACAAAGATAGCTTCTTGGGCTGACCTCATAGTTGCTCCAATCAACTTGAAAGATCAGGAGATGTATCAATGAAGTAGAAGTCAAGGTTTGCTGATCTATCGTTGTGCTCCTCTAGGGAGACACAGTCTATTATTTGAGAATGAGTTAAAGATCTGCCCTTGACCGATGGAAAGAGAGGGACAATTCTACTGAAGAATAAAGGATAGGAACTGCAGGATGGTTAATTCTGGGTGAAAACCAAGCTAGATTGCAGCTCTCCTCCTCAAGCTATTTTGACCTTTTCTTTGCCACAGCACAGACAACAGGCAACAAGATTTGGTTTGAAGATCACATGGCTCCTAAGTAGTTTTTCTGATACAGAACTAGGATCGGAAAGGCAAAAACCTGCTTGGATGCCCAGGTTGAGGGAGCCTCCATTGCCATCACTCTCCCCGACCTTTTCTAGGCACATGTGGCGAATTACACTTTGATCTACAACAGATCGTACCCCTTCCCAGCTACAACACTCAAAAGCAAGATAGGTAATGGGAGGTTTTCAAAACAAGGCAGTGTACCAGCAATGGACAGATGCACAAAGATGGGATGGGGTGGGCATTCCCTCTCTTCTACAATTACAGTTTTGCTTCCTTGCCTATGTCTCGGCTGTCCTGGTTGAAAGCTTCGTGTCAGCGAACCAGGCTATCAGGGCCAAGAATAAGCAATGTGGGCACCCACCGGATACAATGAAGAACATCACCTTGTAAGGAAACACATTGACTGTAGCTGACTGGAGTTTGAATCAGTTTAAGGCAGATGCATGATCTATGCTATGTAGAAAACTAGGGATGTGTGACGTACATGGGGCGTGCTTCATTTCTCCTGTCCCGAGAAAGCATCTAGGATCCTCAAGGAAGAAAGATGGACAGGCTTTTTAAGACGTAGCACAGCGTCACCGCCCTCAACCATCTAAAGCAGCTTCTATCTGCCTGCCATTGTAAGCTTGATTTCCTTTGTTCCCTGTAAGACTGAAATCTGGTAGTATTCGCTACCAAAGTACTGAGCAACACCCGGGCTTGTTGCAAGGAGATTTCTGCACCCCTTGCTCTGAACAAACCTCAGACCATTCCTTTTTAAGAGAGGCTGCACTGCTAGGAAGATCTGCTTGAACTCTGGAGTTCATTCCCTCCAGAACTTGTCTGCCACCAGACCATCCCACTACGCCGTGCTAAGGCATCTTTGTTTGCAGGTCCTTCATTGCCACGACTTCACTGGGAGGGAGGGGAGGCACTCTTTCTAAACTGTAGCACCACTAGACCAAATCCTTCAGCCTCAGAAATTCAGAAGTCTCAACAGGAGGAAAACATATCCGTTCCTCTGATTCTTTTCCCTTTCCCTTTTTTTGAGCCCTCACCCTTGCAAGTTTTGGAAAATGATGCTGGGGTTTAAAATACGGTAACAAGAAGCTGCATCAGTGGGAGGAAAGGAAGAGGTTTCGTAGAAGGGAGATGGCCGGGAAGGCAAACCTCACTGTAGAAACAAATTTAAACCACGCGACAGGGTGATGTTATCCTTGCTCAGCTACACAAACGTGGCTGTTGTCTGCTCCAGGCGAGACTCGGCTGCCTGGGATCCGTGTCTTCAAGTATAAGTAAGAAGTAAGAAAGTAAGGTATTTTTCTTCAAGGAAGAAAAAGATCTGAGGCTATCTGGCAACCATCGTTCTACGGTCTAATGAAAAGCAAAGAAGCGAAGGGGGGAAAGTGGGAATGTTGTGCACCGAACTGTAGCCGTGATGGTCTGTGAGGGTTTGAAGGGGTGAAAGGGACCTGCTGCTCGTGCCCCCCACAAATGAAGAAGCACACGGCACGGGGGTCAGAAATCTACTTATTTAAACTCCCCTGCAAGGGTCTTGCCCTCTCTCCTCCTTCTCAACAGAGACAAATTTTTGAAAAGTGTTGCCCTCTCCCTTGCTGGAGGGTTACTATACGTGACAAAGGCCTTGCAATTAAGATGTGTGTGTACGTGTGCGTGTGTATATATGTATGTGTTTGTCTATATATATATATATATTCACATTTCTTTTTTTAATAAAAGAGCTAAGTTAATACATTCTACTGAATTACAGAACCATTTTGCTGGAACATTGTTACCTCTTGACGTTTCCATACAATGGACAAACAGATCAAAAATCTTGCACGCAACATAGAAATCCTCTTTGTACAAGAGTAGAGACCAAAAAAAGCAGCATATAACACTGTTTTAGAGTCCTTCCTTGCCCCCGAAACCGAGAAACAAAAACAACCCCCCAAAACACCTGGCATAATTTCCCAACGTAACAAAAATATACCCTGTGGATGATACCAATGGCAGCGTTTTGAGAAAGCAGCGGACTCCAACAGCTGTCTCTTGCGCTCCCCGGCTCTCCATCTACAGTCAACCCACTAACGCACAGAGGAATTAATTCCCATGATTATTCCAACTCAGCTTCTCTCCCCCCCACAAATGGCCTTTTCTGTTTTGGTTTTTCTCTTGGTTGTCGATCTCTGCACCCCACGTTCTGGCTACCTGCTTCTCACGTGTTCCAAGTTCAGCCAGGCAAACTCCCACCCCTTAAATGTCTACAGGGGCACCAAACATGGAGACCACCCCACTTTGAATGACCAGAAGCCAGATCTAACTTTCAGTGGGTCGCCCTGGTTCATCTTCCCCAGATGAACGGCATGCAGCTCCACTGAGGCGGTCTCCCGTAAAGCTACACAAGGCAATACGGGAAGGGCGGTTGAGTGATCTGTGTTTCAAGTACTAGATTAACAGCCCATCTCAAGAAGATGCTTGGGCCAATACAAGAAGCTGAACTCAACCAAGGTTGGCCAAGCCAACACACTGCCTTCTCCCTCTTTCTCCGCTGGGCTGAAGGACAAAACTGATGCAGAAGATGAAACCCCCTGAGTATTGGTAACTGAGATTTAGCCATCTCAAAGCCTCTCCCTCCTGGCCATCCGCCCTCCCTGGGGAGAAGATGGGGGTGGGTTCCATTTCCTTGTTGTTTTTAAGGCTTTAAACCAATAAGCTTTTTTGTGTGTTTGTTTCCTATTCCCTCTTTCCAGATGTAACAAAAAAATTAAACAAAAAACAGAAACAGCTGATGGGAACAGTGCTGCTCTGGCAGCTGGCCTGCGAGAGACAGGCTCCCAGAATCCCCCAGCCCTGACCCGTTCCATAGCCACCACATCCATCTGTCCATTGGTCTTCCCCGTCACGGCCTTCCCTCTTCTCATTCACTGTCCGAGAGGGTCTCATACTGTGAGACGAGCAGCGGTTTGGGCTCCTCCTCCCAACCGTGGTTCTGGCTGTTGGAGTTGCCCTGTAGAACGGTGGCAGGGGGTGGCGGTGGACCAGTCACTATTCCTGTGGAAAGCCTCACCGTCAAGGGGTTGTACGGAAACGGCGTTGAACCTGCAGCAGATCAGGACAACGAAAAAGCGGAAGGATGAATGGCGTTGGAGTTCCGCTCCAGGAATTCTTCAGAAAGTAGCTTTGGTTGCCAGACCCCCAGCCCACCTCTTCCTTCACACTTCCTCGCACTCACAGTCAAGTTCACGCCGGTAGCTCTCCCTTCTGGGAAGATCTTCCCGTTTGGAAGAACTGGGATTAGCCCTGTCTGCTCCACAGAATTCAATGTATGGAAAGGCTGACATCTCTTTGGGAACGAGGGGAGAAGAAGAGAGCTTCTCATGCATGAAGTCTCCGGTTCAATCTGGGATGTTCTCAGGAGGGAGACATCCCGGATGAAACTCTAGAGTGGTGTTTCTCAGCCTCAGCAACTTTAAAAAGAGTGGACTTCAAATGAAAGTCCGATGCTATCACATGGGGAAAACACCACCCAGCTCATGGTACTGTTGTTGGTTTATCTGATTTATAGCCCACCTCTCCTCCAGGAGCAAAAGGCAGTGTACGAGCACACCCTCCTCCTTTTCCATGTAACAACCACCCTGGGATCTAGGCTGGGCTGCGAGAGAGTGACTGGCCCAAAGTCACCTAGTGAACTTCCACAGCTGAGGAAGGAGGAGGAAAATCCAGGTCTCCTTGGTGCCTTCACCACATCACCCTACTTTCCCAAGGTGATTAGCTTTCCTGCCTATACATGCCTAAATTGAAATAGGTTGACACATCACATCTTCCAAAGCTTTCCCACAACAACCCTGCATCAGAGTTGGCTGGGCCAAGATAGACAACCCAAAGTCACCGGTGACTTCTGTAGCTATAGGGAACTGAACCTGGGTCTCCTCACTCCAGGTCCAATCCTTCAACCACTCCACCCTGACAGCTAACATCTGGGCCATGTTCTGCTGGCTGTTCCCAATAATGCATTTCCCAACCAAACTGCTGCCTGGCTGCACGCTCAGGACATCTATCCCCACCCCCCACCCCCCAGGAATTGCAAATCCAGCACACAGAGACATGCCAGTACCTGCGGATGATGGCCTGTCCTCCCAAACCCGGTTGGTGAGAGGTGTCCTCCTGTTACAGTCCCCCTCCGAGTGAACGGATGAAACAGATGGTGGCCTCTCAGTGGAGGACAGGCCTAGGGCTGGAGATCTGGCCTTACGACTGTTAGCTCGGGCGGTAGCCTTTGGTTTCCCCCCACCTGCAAAAAGAAGCATTTTTCAAGCCCCTGCTGGTAGTCATACCACGTAAAATGGCACCGGCGGAAGGATACTGGGTGCCCCACCAACACATCTTCCAAGGGACTTTATCACAACAGGAGAACAACAAGGCTTAGCAGATAGCAGGAAAAAGAGAGAGGGCTGAGAAACGAAGGTAAACGTCCCCCACTTCACCCCAACAATTAGCCCCAAACTCCGCTACCAGCAAAAGGAGGTTGCTGTAACAGGCTCCGATTGTCATCTTGTAAAACGGAAGGTGTTATCCTGCTCCAGAGAACATCTGCTCCTAGAACAGGATCGGAAGGCCAAGCTTTTATGAAAATGGAGTTGTCTTCCCAAAGCTCTACCCAAAGAAAATTGGCATGTAGGGCACTACTCTCTAGAAGAGGTGAGGACAAGATGCAGGTCGACGACACTGCCATCTCTCTGCCCTGCTTCCAACGGGTCAGGTGCCCAGGTGCACAATCGATCCACGTGTCTGTTGACAGCCAGGGCACATCTGACTGACACCAGCCCAGAGACCAGGACCTGGGTTTGCACGTACATTGGTGTCACTTCTGACCTAGCCAATAAATTTCGTCCAAAGGCCTACCCTTGAAAGGAAGAATGCCAATATGTTCCAGGGCCACCTAAAAGCTCTGTGCACCCTCACCCTAAAGGCAGAGTTTTTCCTTGGTCTCAACCACCGTCTTCATGCTTTTATTGGGCACTATCTTTTCCCATCGGGGGGGTGGCTTAGCTACCCCCTGTCCCAGGCTGCCTGGAGTGGGAATCCCAGATGGGTCTCCCCAACCTCCCCATGTCTTTAATCACCGAGTTCTGGACAACGTGGGAAGCGAACGATTGATTAAAAACGAGGATGAATGATGGGACAGCCGGATGTTCAGTGGTTTACGGGAAGCCAGAGGAGGTTTTCAGCGGATTTGCTAAGCACTTATGCACATAAATAAATAAATAAATAAACAAACAAACAGAACCCAGAGATTAATGGGCGTAATTAAACACTAACACACAAGGACAGGCCCAAAGCTGAGCAGGAAGAGAGGCAGAAAGACAGAAAGAGGGGATTAATCACGTCAACGCAACCAAGATGGGAAGAGCTGCCAACCTGGCGTGGGAGAGTGAATGTCGTCAATCTGTCCATCAGCAGAGGTTACAGGCAGAGCAGCGGGCAAGCTTGCGTTGGCATTCAGAGGGTTAAAAGCATTGGTACTAAGAGGAGCGGGATCGTCCCACCGATGGTCATATTTACCCATGAGAGCTTTCCTGATAATGGCCTCCAGCCCCATGTTGGAACTGGAATTTTCTTGGACCGCCTGGTTCCTACAACTGATTAACCCTGGGGGTACGGAAGGAAGAAAGGGGTTGGGGGGGCAGAGAAACGGGGAGCCGAGTAAGACATTGGGGAGGTGGGAGGAAGAGGAGAGGCAACAAAGGAACGGGGAGGGGGGAGAAACAAAACTGTCAGCACATCCTTGCGAAACGACACAACGCTGTCGTGCCTGTTCTTTCCCCCAAACCCTGCAACGCAGACAACGCCTGGCCTGCTCCCAAGGACGTTGTGGAGATGTCCCAAGGGAAGCCAAAACTATGTATGGGTTTTTTCTGTTTGTTTCTGGAATGCCACTGGAATGGGCACATGAGCCTACTACAGAGTTTCTTCCTCAAGGCTAAAGGCGAGGAGGGGGGAAGGATGCTGGCTTCTAATCACCCCTGGCCCAGTTTTATCTTGGCTTAACTTAAGTGGGTTCAGATGTCAGAAACACTCGTATTCCTTTCTCGTGGTGCCTCTCTAACAATGGGTGGCTTCTGACCGCAATTTATGTTGACTGGAAGGCAGAAAAGGGGGGGAGGGTTCACCCAGATCCCCCGTCCCCAGGAAGCCACTCCACTGCAGCCATGGGTGGGTCATCATCCTCAGAAATGACTTGTTCTGAGGTCTTTCTGATGTCCTTGTTCCAGACAGAACCAGCTGTATTTCAACGAAGCACACTATTACTGAAAGAACGGCGGCATTAATTGTAATACGTCTTCACCATCTTCTATGGAACAAGTGACAACCACACACTCTGGGAGGGAAGCGCAACGTATCTGCAGCAGCATGATTTTATGGTTCAGAACTTCTTGGATGTGGCCCTGAATACGCTTGTCGGTAAAAAAATGGCACCCTAGCTGCCAGAGGTCATGAGAGGACTCCAATGGGCTTGGTCGGACCTCACAATGTTCCTTGAGATACACTGAGATCAGCATTTATGGACAATGCCATTGGCAAAGTCCTTCATCTCTTGGTTGATACCTTGGTTGACTGTCTTCACTGCAAATATGACTTCAATATAACATGAGGATTTCTTTCAATGAGAGCAATGTATCTCCGCTTCTGCTTTCTCAGACACTTACTCCAGCTTATCCTATTTTTGTAACTTGACCATGGCTATCTCCCTTACTGGGAAGATTCAAAATGGAGGAACTGGCCTACTCCCAACTTCAACACCTCATGGGACAAACTGCCATCACAAAGTCTGAGTGCCAAGTTCATGTACTGGCAAGGGAGTCGTTCCGTCCACCAGCCATGCAAATTTCCCCTGATCCCTCCCCAGCTTCCTCCAGCCTATTTCCCCATTTTAGGGTGGAGGCAAAGAGGTCCTCAGCTGAGTGGGTGGTCCCTGGTGTGTATGTTTGCATTGGGATAAATGTCGGGGTGGTGTCGTGATGGTGGTTGTATCGCAATTGTGAGTCATCAGAAGCCATGCAGTTAAGGTGCGGCAGTGCAAAAAGATCAAAGAAGGCACTAAGGGGCGGGTATTTGCCCAACGTTCCCAGGGAAAGAGGAGTAATAAAATATAATAAAATGAGGCTAAGAAATAGAGGTTGAGCAATAAGGAAGGGGTGATCTTTATAAAAAAAAATGGTAACAATCCAACCTATGACTGGTCTTCCTCCCCGTTCAACCCTTTCTGGACATCTGCCTCCTAGAATACTTGGCCCTTCCCAAATGTTATAAAGACTTTTCACTCTTCGGTTGTACTGTGTGCGTTGTAGGATGTTCAGCTTTATCAGAGGTCGATAAGTCGTGGTGGCTTGCAAAAGTCATCCCCAACCTCACGTACCACGTGGACCCAAAAGGGCAACATTCCACGTTGGGAGAACCAAATGCAGGGCCCAGAAGAGTGTAGCTGTTACCTGTTCCTGTCATCGCTGGCATGTAAAAGATCTCTGTTCCGGGTTGTCCCACATCTGGAGGGGAGAAGAAAGAGAAGTATCTTAGAGGAGGCAGCAACATCACAAGAAATCCTACTACAATTTCAGGATCTCATTTTTGGAAAAAACCCTGGGGCTACCATGGGAGAAAATTCAGATGAACTCTCTTCAAAGCCTACCACCTCATCCTTGAGCAAAAATGTCGGAATTGAACTTCATAACCTCAAGATTCCCAGGGCAGGATCAATTTTTCACGCGGAGAAAAGAACTAAAGCAAGAGCTGTTGGATTCAGCCCTTGAAAACGATGGCAACGATTAAGAACAATCTTTATGTGCACTTTTGTCTCAACACAATTGTTCTGAAGGAGTCCCAGGCTGGATTAAGAGCAACTGCTGGAACTGGAGTTCAAAAGCTGAACCGGACTCAGGTGGAAAGGGAGGCTTGATCCATGACATTCTTAGCTATTTTTTCGTATTTGAAAAAAAATATAATAAAATTAAGATATGCTGAAGAATGATCAGGGCCACTCTTAGTCGACCAATTGCAGCCCCACTGGAGCTGCTGCCTTGGCTCATTCCCCCCCCCCCAAAAAAAAATTACAGGAAAAAATAGCCAAGTTAAATTCTCACTGTATTCTGCCTCGTTCCTGTTGCTCGTGCTGAGCTTTTTGATGATCTCTTGCTTCTTCGATTTCACCATGGCGGAATTGCTCTCCGTCAGTTTGCTGAAAAAAGCTGGCGGTTGGACGCTGCTTCCCGGGGATCGGGTGCCGCCTCTGCGCGATTGAAAAGTCGTCAAGTTGCTGGCACAGCTCCTCCTCTCTAGCTCGCTCTGTTTACGAGCTCTTACCACGTGATTAATTTCTAAAAGGACGCCTAGCTGAGCGTGGGTCGCTCGGGGCCGGAGGCTAAACACGAGATGCGAGAGAGGCTCGCTTTGGGGTTTGCTAACTTCCTCTTAACCTCTTCAACATCTACTTTCCTGACAAACCAAATGCTGATTTTTCAGGACTTTTCAGATAAGTTAGAAGCCACAACCCTGGGCCATTCAGGGAAGATTTAAAAAGTGGGAGGACAACAAAGTGCAGACACACCGAGCCACGTCCTCACGCGCTCCCCATAACTTGGCTAGCTACATTGTCCACCCTCCATTCCTTACCTCAGCTCCAGCTGTTCCCCTTCACGATACAGAATGGGGTAGGTGTTGTTCCGGATGCGTTCAGATTCCCCGGTCCCCTCGGGTGGAGAGATCGGCTCTATGCAGTTGTCCGAAGCAGAAATCTTAATTTGCTCGGGCGACCTGTGGATGTTAAGAGGGAGAATGTGAGACTTGGGCAACCACAAGCTCATGAAACCGAAGGAGGATGGGTTGGGGGCCTCATCTCGTGCCGAGCACGGTTGCTTCTCCCTTGTTTGCAGGTGAGATGGGAAAGAGAGGGGACTTTGGAAGAAGACTGGTGAGGCTGAAGTGCAGAAAACGAGAGTTGCAACAGGCTTTTTGCAGGAGAAGGTGGGAGAATAAAAAAACGTAGGCCAGATATAGAAGGTTAGGTGTCTTTCTCAGAGCTTACACCTTTACTTCAAGGGTTTGCTGTCACAAAGACACTTTGACCTTGACTCTCTCTAATCCCTGAATGTGACCTCCAGGATGCTAAGTTTCCTGTTGCCATGGGAAAGTCAACTCTGCTCAATTTTCTCCCCCAACCTTGGCTTGGGCACCTCTTTCTCCTCCGACAGCCCATCCTCCACATTCAGGGACCTCTTTCCTAGCCAGAGGGAGAGAAGATGACCTCACCTTCGGTCTGCTTCACTTTCGGGGGAGATTCTAGAAGTGGAGATGTGCTCCATCGGTTGGTGCTGGAGGTAAGATTCAGTAGGAGCTCGGCGGAGATCCAACACAGGACCGGCAGTCCCCAAGTAGGAGTACACGGGAGACTGGATATGGGGATTGAGTTGCTGGGGATGATGGCGCGTGTAGTCTTGAGTGATGACTTCCTGCAAGAAGGGGATATCCCTCTGTTTTTCTTTTGGGTCATTTCTCAAAAGAGTTCACTATCACTTTAGGGCACCATATAAGCATTAGTTCTGTTTACATTCTGATCCTACTGCTGTCTGGAGAGACCCTTTCCCCCCTACTCTTTCCATCAGCAAAATTTCACAGAAGTAGCATGTCTGCACTGAGTTGTACTTAAAATCTCTTATTTGGAAAAGGATGAATTTTCTCCCATGCAGCCAGCCTTTCTCTCAGCTGCAGGAGAAGTCCTGCATGCTTGGCATGAAAGAATGTCTGGCTGCTGTGGAATGGACTCAGGCTGACCCTGTTGAACCTCCTCAGACAGATGGCAAAATACTCCAAGCACGCACTTCCACTTCAATAGGGCAAGCTAAGATTACTAGCAATGAACAAACTGCCTCTCGATGCAACCTGTCTCTCGTTATTACGAATCTCTCATTAACCTCCAAAGAGATACACGACTATCCGGAATGGACAATCTGAGCAAACTGCCAAAGTAGTATTTGACAATACATTTCCACTTCCCGGCACAAACATTTATTTCCCATTTAGGGGTAGATGTGAAGGAATGGTTGGATGAAGGCCACGCTCGAGGAGATAAGCATTCCCTTAGTCCTCAACAGGAGCGTGGGAAGTTTAAGAAGATGAGACTGGCACCACCCTAAGGAATTCACGGTGTTGCGGCTTGCTGGCTTGGGAACTTAGGTTCAGTCTGGAGAGATTTCTGTCTTGAGGTGGAAGCTAATAAACGCAACAGAACTGTATCTGCACTGTCTCGGGGAGTTCTTTGGGCTGAACCTGACAGTAGAGAACATTTTCCATGCTCCAGGTCCAGAAAGGAGAGAAACAGACTTCCCCACCCAAGCAGTACCCAAATGTAGAGTTTTGCAAAGGGGCAATGAACTAATTACAATTAATTCATCCACCGGCAATTTCAACACCCATCCAAAGATGACAAATTAGCCGTGATTCTCATTCAAAGTCCCCCGGGCTGATCTGGAGGGTTGAGACATACAGTGGTGGAGTTCGCAGTTTCTCCTTTTCAAGGATTAAATGCTCAGTAAGAGAAACGAGCCTGAGATGATTCCTGTTCGAGGGAAAGAGAACTTACATTGATGTGCTGAGCCAAGGTGACAACGCGCTGATGGCCTTTGGTGTTTGGGGGTCCTTGCAACGGCTGGCTCGGGGACTGACGGCCTTCGCTGATCTGGTGGAGCTGCTGAATGTGTGAGATCTCTGTTGCAGAAGGTTTGAGGGAACCTGCATGAGAAAGGTGAACGGGTGTGATGGAAGATGCCATCACCAAACGGGGAAGGGTTCCCGTGGTGGAAGGAGGAGAACCTGACCTTTCTCCTTTTCTTGAGTAAGCTTCACCCCTTTCTCATGGAGGACAGAGGGGGAGTTCACGGGGCTTATGGCTTCAATGCCATCAGGACTGTAGCTTCCACGGAAAACTGAGGAACACAAAAGAGTGTCTTAAGCATGGGGGGGTAGACTTTCCTTCTAAGCACTGCAACAGCTGCTGGGAGAACCAAAAGGATGAGAGACATCCTCAAAGGCCACTTTTTATGCCTGGAAAAGGGTGGCATTCTGAGATTTCAGTGCTTATATCCCTATGCAGAGAAGATGACTGAGAACGTTGCCTTTCCCATCCGAGTTCAGTCCGGGCTGGACTGCCCCAGGGGCCCTTGATGGAGGATGCCTTCGAGAAGCACGCAACGGCTTCTGATGTGGCTTCTGGAACATAGGGTGGTGTGAAATGGTACAGTCACCCACCCCAAGCCATCCAACAGCAAAGCTTCAGCAATATAATCAAAACAGCTTTGGTTCTGGACGAGCAACGTCATGGTTAAAACACACCCGTTGGCAGAGCCACCCTGATCATGGTTGCATGTTGCTGAGAGTTTGAGGATTCCTCCAAGTGTCACTTCCATTCAAACAACAAGAACAAAACCCATGGTTCTAGTTCTAGAATGACTTCCCCAACCTGGTTGGTGGTCTTGGGAGTTGCAGTCCCAACCTATCTGGGGAACCAGCGATTGGGGAAGGGGCGACTGAGGAACAATGTAGTAACCTCATTCTCTCTCCCAACATTGTTGTCACTCAACACCAGATACATCACTCATGTTGCAATCCACGCACCTCGGTCAACTTTAGTAAATATATGCAATTTGTGGTCAAACCGTAACATAAATGGTTGTTTCAGGTGGGAAATACAGCCCACCTGGAATTGGACGCAAGCACAGTGCCATAGTTCGTGACCTTACTTGTTCCTCTACATTTTGCAGATGTCCATGGAGGTGCGGGTGGAAGGGTGGGTGTTAAAAAAGTGAAGATGGCAGTTGGGACCATGCAACAGAACCCCGCACACCTTTGTACATGTCTTGATAACACATGCATGGCCAAGTGGGGGGCTTCGATGGTGCAACTGTGACCCCATCTTCGCTTTTTTGATGCCCCTCCCCTGCAGAAGGCCCGTTTCCATGTCTACAGGTAGTCTTCGACTTACAGCCATTCGTTTAGCGACAGTTTGAAGTTACAACGGTGCTGAAAATAGTGACATGACTTGTCCTCGCACTCATGACCATCATAGTGTCCCCATGGTCACATGATCAAAATTCGACTGCTTGGCAACTGGCATGTATTTATGATGGTTGCAGTTTCCCGGGGTCATGTGATCACCATTTGTGACCTTCCCAACCAGCTTCCAACAAGCAAAATTAATGGAAAACAGCGTGATTCACTTAATGAGCATGCAATTTGCTTAATGACATGGTTCACTTAATGACCACAGTGATTCACTTAACAACTGCCACAAAAATGTCGTAAAATCGGGTGCGGTCATGTGATAACTTGCTTAAAGACTGCACTGTTTAATGACAAATTTTTCGGTCCCAATTGTGGTTGTAAGTCGAGGACTACCTATACTCCATGGCACTCACGCTTTTGCATCAGAACTACATGCTCAAAAGGAAATCAAATGTATTGCAACTGAGAAAAAAAAAGTAAATGTTAAAAATGTAAGCCAAAAAAGGAAAAAAGGAAGAAGCATGAAGATGGGGGGAACAGGAGCTTTTATGCAGATGACACTGAAAACATAAATGGGCCATCACCACAAACGTGAAAATTAAAACGTGAAAAAAAAATGATTCAGGGAAGGAGGGGTCTTTGGTAACGTCTCCGGGTGCGGGTTGGAAGGCTACCAACTCGGAGAGCTGCCCCGCTGCCCCCTCCAATGTCTTACCATCGCCATTGGCGTCGTTATTTAACGAGCTTCTCTCTCGCTTCCCCTTATCGCAAGAAATTTGGCGCATGATAATGACATCTATGAAGCTGGCCGCTGTCATGGTGGTCTTACCGAGTACTCGGAGCTCCTGTTCCTGAACTGAAAAGGATTTACTCTTTTCTCTACTCAGCTGCTCAGGGGCCGAAACTGCGTGCAGCGATGGGTCCAGGGGTGCGTGATGCGGAGGATGGATTTTCCCCTGTCCTCTGCTAAACGGGTGGGTTGCACCTGACCCAGAAGAGAGCAAAGACTTGGGCTCCGTCGCTTTTACGGGCGAAGGTGTCTGTTCTAGGCCTGGCCCCGTGGACAACTTTGAGGTGAACAGGTGGTTGGTCTCAGGCTGAGCCCGTTCGCTTTTGACATCCTGGGTCCTGGAAGAAGAGGCCTCCTTCTGTACGTGGACCGACTCCACCACCGAGGCATAGCTGTCCAGGCCACTTATGGAGCTGCGCAACGTCGATGCCGAACAGAAGCCAGAGGAGCAGGCTGGGGACGTGGTGGCAGTGGACGAGGAAGAGGAGGAGGAGGAGGAGGAGGAGGAGGAGGAAGAACTGCAAAGCAGAAAACCACATTAAGAGTTCTATTGGGGAAAGAAGGAAGTGCCTCGTATTTTGCAAGGGGCCTCAAGGAGAACGTAGTTATGAGATTATTAAACTCCTTTATTTCTGCTGTGGTCCACTCAGAAGTTCTTCCAAGTCCAAGATGGTAGCTGAACTGCAGATAGGCTGAACTACGGATAGTCACAGCTGGTCTACGGACTGTCACAACATTTACTCCAGACCTTCACGTCCAACATAGGAGGAACCCTGCCAGACCAGACCATTGAACATCTAATTCAATGTGGGATGGCCCCCAAAACACCTCCAGAAACCTCACTGCCAGACGGGGAAAGGGCTACCCTAATCTGCTTCTCCTTGGCAGATCATATTCAGAGCAAATTGAGTTTATGAACATTTAATTTAGCCGGGCTCTGACAGGGATCATCCGCACATCTGTCGAATCTTATAAGCAAAGGCAGAGGGGCCAGCTGCCAGTTGGAGTGCTGAATTTTAAAAACGCAACTGCATTAGGAAAAGAAGCACATTCTTTTGGCTGCGTTGATCTTCCTTCCCAAGCAGATTTTATTGACTTGTCTCTATAACTAGCAAGAGAGGAGGAATATAAAATGCACTTCCTTCAGAGCTCAAGACCCTGCTGGAGGGCCTCTGAGTCAGCTGAGAGCCACAATTAAAATACAAATCTGATATATCAAGAAACAGGAAAGCAAAGCACTCAAATCAAGCTTTCTCCAGGTGCACAGATGGAGGGGACAGGCAGTGTTTCTGTCTGGGTTATAATCTGGGGGCTGCGACTGAAAAAATGTCTAGTGCAGGGTTTCTCAACCTTGGTGCCAAGGTTGAGAAACTCTGGTCTAGTGGGAGAATGGGTGAAAATTGTCTTCATTTCTAACCGATTCCCCTCCCTACACAAACACACAGTGTTTGCCTATAAGTGTCAGGCCTAGCCCAGGGAACTCCAGGAGACCATGCAGATTCAGTTCAGCAATGTTTATTTGCTACAACCTCTATCAAGAATCTTCCCAGACTGAAACTAGTTCCCAGGGTCAGCCAGTCAACACAGCGTGAATTCCTCAGGGAGGTGCCAGCCTCATCCTCTTATCTCTTCCCCGTGCTTCAGGAGACGAAAGAGGATGCTTCCCTCCCTGAGTCCGGCCTTCATAATTCCATTCCATCACAATAAGGCACGTTTGCTACAAGAGTTTTGCAAACCCTTTGAAGCTTTGCAGGAAAGACAGGAGGTAAAGCTAGAAAACTAATAAATTAATAACAATAATAAACAGACAACCATCCTGGGATCTGGGCTGCGCACATTCCATTTCGTGCCATGAGAGGAACTCACTTCCCCCTTCCCGGAATTTGACATACCGCAACACGGAGGGAGCGAGGCCTTCCGGGGAGATCATATTGGTGTTATGCAGCACGCTGGGGCGCTGCTGAATGTTCTCCTGTGCCCGGGGGGAGACGGGGGAGTGTTTGTGAGAGAGCGCGGATGCACGGCTGCTACTCTGCTCAGTGCCTGCGGTAAAAGATGGAGGGGAGGCAAAATGAGATGATCAAACGGCAGGTTGCTGGTCCCCTCTCCTTCCTGACCGAGGATCTGGCCTCAGCTCACCTGGCCTCCAGATGGGTGCGTGCTCCACCGTGGTGGTGCTGGTCACCACTGATTTTTTGCGTTCCTTCTCACGCTCCCGTTCTTGTTCCCGTTCGGAAACCGAGGGTCCCGTCTTGGGTAAGTGTGTGGGGGCACCTGTGAAGTACAGGCTGTGTTTTCCCATGAGCGGCTATGGGATGGGCACTCTGGACATGCTTGGGCAGCAGGATTTGTCCTCCTTGAGGATGACTCAGCTGCTCTATTTCATCCACCAGCTCTACCCCACCCTCCAAAAAAGCATGCAGCCTGAAAGGGTGTTGACAAAAACCATGCTGGAGAAAACTGGTAGGGCTCTCAAAAACCCTGAAGCCTTCAGACCCAAATAAAGCTTTGGCAGTCCACCTCATCATCCCTCCCCTATTTTACCTTGTTCTTCTATAGTAACTTATTTCTCTTTGCCTTCTCCTTCCTTCTTTCCTTCCTTCCACATTATTTTCAAAACAAAAGAACGTTGCAACACCCATGTTCCTAACAGTATCTTCTAGGATTGTGGGGTTCTTGAATATGAGAATGGGGAGTCAGACTCAACCATCTTTAATTCTGGGCTGAACTAAACCACAGGCCTGTGGTTTTCTCTATTTGGGCACTGTCAAGAAGGCCAGGGGTGGCTCTGTGCCTCTCAGGATCACAGAAGTGGGTCAAACCACCAAGAAATCAATACTTCCCAGTTGGTTTGGACCTCACCGTTTCCTCTCTTGTTTCGCTTCTCCAAGCAAGCTCCAGCTACTTCCTTGGGCTGATCTAGAACAGCCTTCTTCCCTCCAGCTTGAATTATCTTGTTCTTGTTTTTCTCCACCTCCCTTTCTTGAACCTTTCACCTGTCTACGACGTGGACCTCCTGGCCAGTCAGTTCCCGAAGAAAGAATTTGGAAGCATCTAACCTATGTTAGGTTCTTTGTTACCTGCCGACTCACCTGGGGACAGTGGCGAGCTACTGTGTCGGCTGCTGAAAGGCTGGGCGGTGCTGTGGATGTAGGTGATCCGGTCCATGGAGGCTGCAGAGGTGCCAGGGGTGGGGGGCACGAGCACGGGGAGGTGTGGCACTTGAGATAGGTCAATTATCCCTGCTTGGAAAAGCAGAAGGAAATGCAGAAGATGGTTAGGAGTGGAAGGGGAAGCCCAGAACCAACTGGGCACTGCCCTCTTGTGGTGGGCCAAGGGGCTCAAATTTGTTGGTACCCTGCTCTAAATTCTCTGGGTTTCTGCTTCCTTCATGTGGTCTCTTCTCTTTAAGAATCAACTTGTGCAATGGGGCCTCACTTCAAGAAGAATCCTTATGGCCAAGCAAGCCAACAGCTTTGCTCAGAATGAACAACTGGCAAAGAAAGAAGAGTTTGCTTTTGAAGATGACCTGAGACTTTTGTTTTAGGGAAAGGTTGGAACCCTCAAGATCCATCAAGCCAGCATTGTCCTCTGCAGCTGGCAGATTCTCTGCCTGCGGTGTGCTCCATTTTCATGACCCAATGTCCCCATCACAGTACAACCCAGAGCAAAAGCAATTTATGGAAGTCACTCTTCTAAGCCATTTTGCCTTGCCTCTGACCCAGCGTGGTCCACCATCTCATCCATGTTCATGTGCGCTAGTGCAAATGAGTCTCCAACACTGCTTCCCCTCCCACCTGGGCCTGCTAGCACCCCATGGATTCCAGACCTGCTGCATAGTTGAGAGCCAGGGAGGGCTCTCGTGGAGACAGGCCCCGCAGGAGATCTACCCTCTGAGCCATGGTGGTAGCAGTGGCGGCGTTGTGGTGCATCTGTTGGGAAGTGATGTAATCATTGATGATGGTCTGTCTGTTCTCCATGGCGGCAGTGTCTGGATAACCACGGATGAGGTAGGGTGGGTAGAGATGAGGGTACGTAGGACTAGGAGCAAGGTGCCTCGGCAGGTAATAGGCAGCTGTTGAATCAAGCAGAGATGAAGAAGAGAAGGTGCATTTCTACATGCCCCAGATCTAGTATTAGAACATTTACAGCCAATCCTGCTAGATCTCAACTCCTTATCTTCTACATCTCTCCATAAGCTCCCCCTAAGCTCTTCCAAAAGCTTTCCCCCACTTTATAGTGCCAACCCCTAGGTCTGATGCAATCACACCACACTGAGGAACCCACTTTCTAAAGCTGCTGCAAAACTCTCTGTGAGCTTCAAGATCTGCTAACATTTTGATTCAGTCCGAATCCCATACGAAGGTCCGTATTCTTAAAAACCAGTCCAACCTGCACCGGGACTAAACTGCACAATGCCCAATGGGTTCCAGTGAACGTTTGATGGACTTTTCATTTTCAGAGGTTCATACCTGCTTCCAAGGGAATCCCCCGGGGAATGACAGCAGGGTCAAAGGTCAGCGGAATGTGGCCTCTATAAAGGTCCATGCCACTTGCTCCCCGGAGCAGATGCTCATATGGAGACATCGGGTGATGGTGCTCTGCAAGTGGAGTATGAGGAGATTTGGAGCTGGTGATTTCTCTGGAGGTTGGGGTGACCTTCCTGTCTTGAGACACTGGTTTTCCAGCAGTGATGCTCCCTGTTAAAGGAGAGAAGAGCTTTGGCTGTGTGGCTTGCAAGCAGATCAGCCCAAGGGTTTTTAACCTCTTGCAAACAGAATAAAGGAACAAAAATCATCCCTAAAATGGGTATGGGAGGAAATGAACTTTTTTGATCAATTATACTATGTATTCTTCTTTTTTTTAAAAAAAAAACCCAACCAGTTGTATCTGGGACTGCAATCCTCCATAAAAATAATAATAAATTGCCAAATTTGCAATGACAGATTTTCAAACACTTCTACATCTTCTCCACCCATAAGCACTGTTCCCATGACATTCTTGAACTGGGGGAAACTGAGCCATTCCTTTAATCTCCAAAACTTTATTTAATGTAGCCTGTTACTGACCCAGTCATGCACAGGTTAAACTAGTGCCACCAAGATGGGAAAAGAGCTAAACTCAGTGAATTAATAGGTTGGCCTGCTTATAGCTGGGGAGAAATGAAGGCTAAGCGTCAACCTGAAATAAACCATCCTCTCCACACCAAGCTCTGACTGTACAGCTAAATGTTTTCTCTGGCCTGGAATTTAAACAATGCTTAAGAAGAAGAGAAGGAGAAGAGGAAGAATCATCATCAACATCAACATCATCATCATCATCATCATCGCTGACCTTTTCTCTAGAACTTATCCTATAATCTCAGTCAAAGAATATTAGCTGTATGTGTATGCTCCTCAAATGCCACCCAAGCAAATCCTCTGCTCTGTGAAATGAAGACATTGGGATTGAGGCTCTTGGAACGGAGAAGAACATGTCAACAAATGGATATGAAGACCATGATGGTGGGAAGACATGGGCAATTTTTCTGAAGCTGGATCAGTTCTGGCCTGAAAGATGAAGTAGGCATTTCCTTCTTTGAAGAAGCAAGTCAACCCAACAAGGATTAGAAGCAGGGCCCATAATTTCCTGCAAACTGTCATGCTGTGCCTCAAACATCTCCAAGAATGGTGTCTGCAGAACATCAATGCCTCAGAACTTCTTCCTGTACAGAGTTGTGCTTAAATACCCTGATTTCTAGAGCCATGTAACCCATCTCAAAGGTGTCAAGAGAAAAAGCACTGAGCTCCCACACAAATCCCTGGGAACAAGCATGACGGCTGACCTTCAAGCTGCCTGGGGGCTGACTCCCTTGTGGAGACGGGGGACCCTCGATGCAAGTGACTTCCGAAAGCTGCCCCATGGGCCGTCTGGTGGTCCTCGTATGTGAGAGGGCTATGGCGAGGCTTCCCTGGCTCAGGAATAATCATGGGGGCTCCCCTTGTGATGGAGCCACCAGAGTTTGTCACTGGGCTGGGCCTGCTTTTCAAATTTTCCTCGTAAGCTCTTTCCAGCGTCCTTGGGTCCTGCATAGCCTCCATCGGAAGCATGGGATGAAAATTTCTGCCCGGGCTCCCGATAATAGACCGGACGTCGTGCTTTTTGGTATTTGTGGCAGTGTTTGTGTCATATTTCAGTGGGGTACCCTGGAGGTGAGAGACAGAAAGAAGGATCAATAAGTTGGCAGATAAAGGACAGGAGCACGCTAGGTCAAGGCTGAGGTGTAAAGTTTCGTTGGCTGGTTTAATTTAATTCACACTCCCAGAGTTTGTTGGGTTGGATCATCATCTAACAGGGACTTCCTTTGGACGTGATAGTCCAGACGTTTTCAGCTTCTGGGCTGCAGCATCTTCCATGTTCAAACCCAACTGAGAAAGTTCAGCTTTGTTTTGGCAACAGACTGTGGTCTGGAATGAGCGGGCAAGGCAGACCCCCAAACCAGGCCTTTAAAGATGCCTTCAAACCACAGCTGGGGTTTGTCGTCAGGTTCCATACATTGACAAACCACAATTATCATTTGTTCTGCTCCCAGAACAAACTAAACCCAACCTCGCCAATCGACTACAACGCCTCTCGCACGCCAGCATTCAAACTCTAGCTTGCATTCTAAATTGGGGTTCATGCAAACCACGGGTTGCAGTCTAGACGTGGAAGGTGGACCCAACCAGTGGGAGGTTAGGAATTTAGACTACAACCAATATTTATCCTGCAGTGAGAAAATCAGAGGTGGAGAAGGATGCTGTCATCCAGCCTTGGCAACTTTTCTTTTCTTTTGAGAAAACCTGGGTAAGCTTTGAAGAAAACTGCAAAAATTCCAAGGGGGGAAAATCACTTTGCCTCTATAGACCAGTGTTTCTCAACTTTAGCAACTCTAAGATGTGTGGACTTCAACTCCCAGAATTCCCCAGCCAGCCATGCTGGCTGGGGAATTCTGGGAATTGAAGTCCTCCCATCTTAGAGTTGCCAAGGTTGAGAAATACTGCTATAGACAATTCAATTTAGATGAGCTGATGTATGTCAGAGAGATGCTCTTGAGAGGACATATTCCGTTTCATTTAACACCAATCCCAGTATGAAAGCAGGGGGCACCAAGGCTCTCCATGAATTTGGCGATCTGTTACCCCAGGCCCTGGGAACACATGGTATCCCTGTGATAGCCCCCATCCTGCTTCTATGGAGACCACCCCAAAAATTTACCAGCCTAGAGAGAGGACATGGTCCAAGCCCTGATTCAACACGTTGTAAATCTGGAACTACTAGGAGACCATGTGCTTGCAAACAGACGCAGAGGTTCAAGCCAGAGAAAGTGGAGGAGAGGCCTGGATTCAAATCCATCTAAGGCAACAGATCACATCTGACAGTTTTGGAACAAGCCGGTGCCCTGGGTTGAGTGTAATGCCAAGCCATAATTTGGCACCGTGTAAATGCACCCGGGCAGGCCTCCAAGGAGAGGTTAGAAACATCTGTTTGCTCTACATGAGTGCAGTTTATCATTAAATCTCATGGGGGTCAAGCTGGGGTTAATTTAAACGAAGGGCAGCCAACCCAAGGCCCAGAGGAATGCGCCAACCCCAACTGTGCTGGGGAATTTGGGCACCAGATTGCCAAGAAACGGCAAAGTAACTTCCAACTCTTTTCTTTTTTAGTTAAAAAAAAAAGAAAAAAAAGAACACTTATCAATACATTTTTGTTTAGCCTAATGCACCCCGACACCCGATCACATTCCCTCTCTTTTTATCCAGGGGGCAATTTCAAATAGGCTGTTCTATGACCACAATAAAGATTTGATTTGATTGATTTCAGGGGTTGCATTTTGAGACAAGCCCCGTGAGATACCTGGGTAATCGAGCCTTCCTTAACGGGCCGGGCCATCAGAGAAATATCGGGCGTGTGCCGCAGATCCTCCTTGGGAATTTCATGGATCGACCTCCCGGCTTCTTTCACGGTGGTGACCAGCCCTTCGTGAACCGCTTTCAACTTCAACGGGGTGAGGTTCTCATGGCTCCTGACCTTGTAGGCTTCTGGCAACTCCCTTGGAGGTGTGTTCTCCCTCTTCAGCTGCTTGGCTTCCCTTCGGGGATAGTCCTCTGGAACTTCCACGTAGGATCTAGGAATTCCTAAAAGAAAACCACATGGAGAGGTCCCATCAATGCTTCTTCTCCTTCCTTCAGGATAAAAAAAGGACACATCTTTCCACTTCATTTCTTCCTTGACCTAGCAGAATCAAACTAAGCTAAGCCTAGGCAGAAAACGGACACTGAGAAAGCTCTCCTACCTTTCCAGCATGATTACCTTGCGTGATGGAGCCCCGGATGTGATGTGGTTCTTTTAAGCTGAGCGGACTGTGTCTGTCCGGAGGGATGGCTCGGCCCATTAAACCTAAAATGACCCCCCCACCAAGAAAAAAAAAAGCAATGAAATTTCCAGGCATGTAGATCTTTATTCCCCACTCCAAAATGGAATGATTTGAGGCTTTGAATACCCTGAAAAATGGATGATAGAAAAGGACATGTTTTTTTAAAAAACATTTTCGGTGCACCGAGATCTCTAGTGTCTGTTACCCCAAACAACGGTACATAGATGAAACTTCTTAAAAAATCCTCACAGTGCCCTGTCTTTTCTATTATAAGGTTCACCACTCCCCACAGAAAGAAAAACAGCTTCTGTGCCTGTTTTACATTTTAGTGAACTAAGATACAGAAAGTACAGCCTTTCATTATTGAACTGAATCGCAAGATTGCTTCAGTGGTGCTTACGATTACATGTCATTCTTAGCACATGAAGGCACCATACACCGAAGCTAGAAGAGCTGCATGCAGGCACCTAATCGTTTGACGGCAAAGGAGTCTGAGATCCTTCTTCCCCAAGGTGTGTTCTTACGTACAAGGGAGCACGTGTGTGTACTGCAACCATGTGAGCTGACTGGGTGAGTTTTAGGCCTTCCAAAGCCATCTTTCCTTCCCATGACCATAAGCTGGTAAGAACAGGGCACTGGGAACTTTCTGTGAAGGCCCCTCCTGGTTTGTTCTGTGAGAGGAATCTAAACAGCGATGGCAGCTTCATCCTGTCCAGGAAATGCAAGCGTCCTGTGACCCACTTTTTAACACTGACCCTACGCCTTGAGACTCCAGTTTGCACTTGGCTCCCACAGCAAATATACAGAAACAGAAAATGATCTGGAAAGTTTTTGGCCGGCCAAAGAAAAAATATACACGGCATAGCTTGCCAACGTTCAAGCCTGGCTTTGCCCAAGCTGGAAAAGCTGCTAATAGCCCAACACTTACAAGAATCTGGAGATCTACAGTAATCTGCTACAAGGGAGGTGCTACTCACTGATATGAATATCAGTTGAAAGGTGTCCAGTATATTACCGATCCAGATGTGGAAGGTATTATTTTTATCTGCTTTCTCAACACATATATAGAGGGACTTGACCACCAGCAGAAGAAGGGGATTCCAATTCAGTGTTTCATTTATCTGGGAAATTTAAATGGCCACCCATTTTAAGGAAATGACTATGCAGCTAACAATACAACCATAATCCTTATTATAGTTGAGAAGAACTATAGATCTACCTTCCAGACACATTGGGACTTCAAATCACAGAATTCTTAGCCAGGAAGAGGAATTCTGGGAACGGCAGCTCCAACACATCTCTCTTGGACGGTCCATCATTGGAAATACAACTCTGAATTGTTTGGTAGTAACTGCAAACTTGGCTAGTTCACTCAGTATCACAAAGACAAGATCACCCCCACCATCAGCACCTCCAGATCTGGGCTGTAATAATCTGGATGACTTCTAGATGACATCAAAGTGTTACAGAACCTCTAACTTACCACCATCTGGTGGCTGTATGGATTTTTACCATCCAGACTCGGTAGCTTCCTCGTAAGAAAGAATGACAGAAGGCAGACATGAATTTCCTTCTAACTAGAAAGAATTTTTTCCAGGGAAATCTCTATGTTCTCCCTCTTTCTATCCAGTAGAGGCAAAGATCTAAGAAAGCCAAAGCAATTAAATATTTTTATCAATATATGACTGCTTCCAAGGTGTTTGCTAAACCCCACCTTCTATATTAGCAGAGGAAAGTTCTCGTCCAGGTAACACCCTAGAGGACCTTCCTTCCATCATGTCATACGTTCTCTTGGTGCCGGTCATCTCCTGTGTCCCTCCTGTGCTCCTGCTGTTCTCTTTAGGGCCCTGGGTAGCAACACCACCTGGAAGAGAAGACAAGGAAAAAGAGGAAATGGATCAAGGTGAAATGGAAGTCTTACAAGGCTCTCAAGCTCTTCTCAACATACTTCCTTAAGGTTGTAACCCACCCTAACTCATCAAGGAGGAGCCAAAATATGTTTTTTTTCCCAGCTGGCCATTTCTGATTTGATGGTCTCATGACTTGGCCTCCTCCAACTTCTTCCACCACTCAGTCATGATCAGGGAAGGCTTGATAAAGGAGTGCCTTCAAGGTCCCCTGCCTTTGGCTTGGTCTCCAGGACCTCCTACCCTGAAATCTAATGGCCTCACTTATTTTCTTGGCTTCTTTTAGGAATCAGCAATCAAACTGGTTGGTTGATGGTGAGAAATACACCTTTCTATTCTTATTTTGAATTAACAGATGGTTCAAAACATCCTCCATGTTTGTAAAAGTGGAAAGATGGACTTGAGGGAAAAAAAAACAAGAGAAGCAAAGAAAACCTTTTCCTTTACTAAGGGAAAGGACTAGAAATTGACTCCATTTCATCTATGATTCTTCAATCAGCTGCATCTCCCTCCCCAACTTGAAGTGAATTTCCATCTTTTATCTCTGGGCAAGCTCTGAACTCTTCGCTTCCTGACCTTGAGGCCGGTTCATGCAACTGTTTTCATTTACCGAGGCTGAGATTTGGCACCAAGTCGTCATTTGTGTCTTTTGTAATCTGAAGAGATGAATGGCGGCAACGCAATCAAACCTTGAAAAGCGTTTGGAAAATTTCTCCTGGGCCGTTTTTTAGCGTTTGTTAGGACCTGAATGCACAGCAAGAACCTGCAAACTTATTCTATCGTTCCCAAAAGCAGGAAAGATGTAAGCAGGAAATGAAGATCTTGAATCCAGATGACGGCTGGTCATATGAAACTTCCACAACTCTCCATCTTTATCTGCTGCTTTGCTCTCCATCATAAAACAAACCCCTTAGGGACAGTCTGGTGGTTTCCACCCTGCCTGTCCTTGAAGATCAAGAAGAAAAGGCCCCCTTCTGGTCCTTCCCCATATCAGAAGTCCTCTGCTGGGACCACTACGTAGGGCCATCTCAGTCACTGCTCCACATCCCTGGAACAGAACTCCCCAGAGATTCAATTAGCCCCAATCTCCCAAGTTTCAGAAAAGCTATAAAGACTTGGCTTTTTCAGCATGCTTTCAACATGCAAAATATGCTGTTTTATGTTCAGACACAGGATGCAAAGACCTAACTCTCTGGAGAAGGCTCTGATGCCGGAAAAGGTGGAGAGAAAGAGAGGATGAGGACAATCAGCAGCGAGGTGGATGGACTCAATTACAGCGGTGATGGGGGCACCTTGGAAGATCTGAAGAACCACGTTGGGGATAGATCCTCTTGGAGAAAATCTATCTATGGGGTTGCTAAGAGCTGACGCTGACTTGATGGCACATAATTAGTCCATCAGTGCAAAGACCCGGCTCTCTGCAGAAGCCTCTAATGCTGGGAAAGGAAGAAAGAAAGAGAAGAAGAGGACGACCAGCGGCAAGGTGGATGGACTCAGAGTAGCAACAAGTACATCACTGGAATCCTTGAAGGACCAGGTTGGGGACAGATCCTCCTGGAGAAAAATCTATCTACGTCGTTGCTAAGAGTCAACATTGACTTGATGGCACGTAATCAATCCATGCTGTTTTACGATTTGTCATCCACAGTGCCTGGGGGGTTCTGGACGATGTGCATTTTTATATACCTGTTTTCTAATCTGATTTCTGTTCTGGGGAGGCACGCAGTTCAGAGTTTATTATGACTGAAGTGGCATATACGCCCAATATATAAAACGATTATGAAATAAACTCTCCTGTGGCAGCCCATTTGTCCATTCAGTTTTGTTTTCCTCCAGCAACCAGTCAAGGGAATTCCGGGGGACACAAAAGCGGCATTCTTCTTCCCCTGCCTGCCCTCGTTTTCAAATCACCCAGCCCGTATTCAGCAAGGAGCCAAAAGTTTTGAGACGCAGGATGTGTGTGCGCGTGTGCGCGCCAGAAAGTTACCGCTGCATCCTGTCATCAAGGAACATCTGCTCCAAAGTGTTTCTAGTGCAAGAAGAGGAGATGCCCACCCCCCCGCCCCCCGCCAACTCCGGTTCAATCATGGCAAAGAGGTATGAAAAGAGAAAGAAAATGCTTCTGTAAACATTTCCCTTCTTTGCAGACGAGTCATTAGCAGTAAGAATAACCAATCTTGTACAATTCAGCTCGGAGACGCTGCAAAATTTTGCCTCATTAGAGACCTTTTATTGGAAAGTATCATCATGGCATCCATGCACCAGCAGGATGGTGTTCCCCCCTCCGCCAGCCCCCCCCATCTCCTCCTTCCTGCCCATCTGAGTACATAGTCACAGATGTCTTTATTTCCAAATCTTTCCTTTCTGGATCTGACAGTTCCTTTCCTAGAGCCGCAGCTAAGAGAATCGTAAAGCCCTACCTCATTTTGGAAAAATGGGATTTTTCTTCCTTGGCACAGCAGATGTCCACGTAGCTACTTCAGGTCAACAACCCCAGCCCTCCCTGGGAAAAAAGCCCTAAAGGGTTTGTTTGGGTTATTTTTTGTGATCTCCCTCGACATCTGGGCTGACTCTGCCAAGGGTCTCCTGGACATCTCTTGGCTGAACCTCCTCGTTCAACACTTGTTCTCTGGGGCAACAGTTAAACAGGAGCGTAAGAGGAGGAAGATTTATCTGTCTTGTCTGATCCCTGAGGACTTTACTCCAAGAGGGAGCTGGACAGGCAGCTTCTGTTGTGTCTAAGGCGGGCTTGGAGATCTGGCTGAAAAACCCCAGGGGTAGCCTGTGAATTTTCAGCTCCGTTCCATCTCCATAAAGGAAACAGCTCTTACAAAGTCAACCAGCGTTAGTCTGACACGCAGGCAGGTCTCCACCAGTTCAGAAAGCATGGGGGTGTGCTCTCCCTGCCAGCACAACTCTTGCTCAACGTATACCTCTCGAGCAAAACTCATTTATGTATCTCCCATCTTTCATTCAGGAACTCACGATGGCGTACATGCCCTGTTTCTATCGTTCCTTGCAATAACAATCTTGAGAGGCAGGTGAGGCTGAGGAGACAGACAGGGACAGGTCCAAAGTCACCCAGCAAGCTTCCATAGCTGAGGATGAACTAGAACCTGATTCCCCTTCTTCTAGTCCAACCCTTTCATCATTACACCACCCCAGCTCTCTGACTGTTTAGAAGCACCCTACAGACAACACTCAGAACTGAGTGGAGCCAGAGAGGACCATGTTTCAACATCTCTTTTTTAGAGCACAAGCTGTGGGCTGAGACCTCTTGTGCTCGGTTTAAACATTCAGGATCCATAAACACACCAAGGTGGCTGCTTTGCTAGCATGCCCCACAAACGGAGTCCTTGAAGAGAACTTAGGAGATGCAGTGAAAAAAGACGAAGACGAAGCTTCATGGTCAGAGGTCTTTAGCAATCTTCTCATCTAGCTCAGTTTACATCTGAAAGCTGCCCTTTGTCTGAAAAACAGCCGTTATGGGACTGCCTTTCTAATGGCCTGGCTTTGGCCCTGTGGTAAAGATAAGCTGCAACAGATGGAAAAAATGCTAATCTGGAGAAACAGCGTCCTTCCAAAGGGACACTCAACCCACAGGAGCAATGATTTGCAAGAGTGCGAAGGAGCATCTGAGGGCACCACAGATCAAGATCTAGCACTCTTTCACCCCTCGGCTGTACTCAAGACCCAAATGACGCAGTCTGATAAAACAGATATGCACAAAATCAACTCTGCGAACTTACAGCTAATCCTGATGTGTCATGGGGGCAGAGAAGACATCCACACTAAATTTAAACTCTGATCTGCCTAGTCTGTAAACCAGCCTTCCTTTGTAGGCAAGCAGCTGCAGACCTCCAGTTCACATCAGAGGGCCAGAAGTACGGAGGGAAAATTTTACTCTGTTGGCCAAGTCTTCTGGTAAGCTGAAGGACAGGGGAGTCTCTTGATTTAAGTCCCTTTGGGAAATCAGTCTATGGTGATGGGAGTTGTGTTCCAAATATCTGAAGGGCTCTAGGTTGAGGAAGGCTGGATTAAACCATGTTCTGTTTTTAAAAAATATTAAGAACCATGGATTGATCATGACTTGTTTAAACAAACCATACACTATCCGGTTTGTTCTAGAGAGATGTAACAATAAACCACAGTGAATGTAATCCTAGATGCAGATGCTTCGCACTTCTTCCTTTAGGGTGGGTTAGAAGAGAGGGGTGAGTTGAGAGGAGCTCATAAACGCTGCTCAAACAGACTTGGTCCCACACTGCCAAGCAATGACTCAGCAGGCATCTGAAGGACTTCTCCATCACTCCAAAACTTGCATTGCCTCCCCCTTGTTTTAATCCAAGGCACGGACCCACTGATATTCCCCTGGGAGATTCCCCACCCACGTGGCACCAGGCAGTGGGATTCCCATCAAAGTGAGCTTCGACTCACCATCGTAGGTCAGGATGTGTCCTTTCTTCCCCTCATAAATGACATGTCCCTTGGGCAAGGCCTCCTCTCTTGCTTTCTCCACTCTGCTGGGACTGTCTGCTCCAATTATTTTGGTAATGGTTCCTTTGTACAGCACTTCAGCTGGGGTGCCCTTGGAAAGAGACCAAGAGTCTTATTTAACAGTGTCACAAGCAATTAAGGCAGAAATGGCAAAGCAGGATTGCACACATGTGTATCACAGGTCCAGGCAGAGGAGTGCCGTGTTCCAAGAAACAGACTGAACAAAGGAAAGCAATATCAAGCAAATACCAGCTTGGAACTCTGCCTCCCGTCACCCGCCATAGGCAGAAGATTACAGATTAATTATTGGAAGCACCAGTTTTGGGGCGGAAGTTATGTTTTCTTTAACATTAGGAGGAGACGAGAGGAGCAGAAGAGGCAACTATTGGATTCCACAGAGCTAGGAGCTAGTCAAGGACCCAGAGATGGAGACCTTCTGTGAAGTAGAGGATTAAGATGAAGTGAAGGCAGGTATATTCACACACCCATAGAATCACATCCTGCATCTCCCTTTCGACACCCTCTGTTCCCCTCCACCATCACTTTTTATTCCTCTCTACAAATGTTCCAGCTTGTACAAGACTCTTTTCCTTTACTTTGGCCCTTGTGGAATGAGACCTGGGGATTTCTGTGCTTTAAAACAGGCCTCTCCTTTGTTTGAAAAACCAGCTCAGGTATACTTCTCAGATGCCAAAACAAATATCTGGTTGCAGAAAAGAGTGTATGTTCTTCTGACTTAGACCACTGCATTACCCAATGTCAATCTTGGGTCACAAAATCCATTCTTCAAGAATCAGAGGTGGATTAATGACATTCTGATCTTTGGATTTGCTGGGAATCAGGTCTGGATTATTTTGCATGCCAAACACACGTCTTGCCACTGAGTAACATCTCGCTCCCCCCAAATGACTGGGTGGGGCCAGCAAACTTTAGATTGCATCCATCTGCAGGACCAGACTTGACATGACAAGCCCTCTGTTTTGTGGCGCCCCTGCCAGAGATAAGGACTAATCTGTTTAAAGATAAGAGATCCAACATCTAAATGTTCATAAGCATGCTCAGTGCACTAACTACCCTGTCTTGAAGTTGACTCACAATCAGGGATATTGAAGAGGGTGCTGCTTTTTGCAATCCTAACTCTTAGTCCATACTTTAGGGATGAAACTACAGCTGCAATCATGTAAAAAGCGAGATGACAGCTTACTTCTTGAAGTGGGATGTGGCAAGAGGCTGAAACGAGTAAAAACTGAGCAACACTTGCAGAAAAACTAGAGGTAAAAGTAGTGGCCCTTTGTTGGCTTCTGGCAACTGATGCCCTAGGTGAACCATGCCATCAATCCACTTATCACTCTAGAATTTAAATGTGTTCAAAGTAGGCTGAGATTATGTCTGTGGCCTACACACATGTTCTGTAGCAACAGCCAAGCTGCAGAAGTTTCACCATCACATCCTACGATGGCTCTCTTGAGGGCACTAGTTGGACTAGTGCTGCTGATAGGACTGCAGTGCTAAACGGGTAATTGCTTGGATGCAGTGCAAATGTTCTTATGAGGAACTGAGGTTCAGAGGGATGGCTGAAAGAACCCAATCCAGCCAGAGAATAAGATATAGACAGTCCTTGTTTAATGATTGCCTCGTTTAGCGACCATTCGCAGTTACAACGGTGATGAAAGAGTAACTTTTCGACCAATCCTCGCATTTACGACCTTTGCAGGTCTGTAAAGCAAAGGAAAGCTGAAGTAAGATCATAAGCAGAGTCACAGTTTCACTTAGCTTCGCTTAATGGCCGAGTGACTGCTCCCAATTGTGGTCACTAAATGAGGACAGCCTGTACAAATTCAGAGGTGAAGAGCAATACAATTCCAAAATCTCCAGATCCAAAAGACTGGCTCTGAGTTTCCCCACAACATAAACAGAGACACCGCATTACAAACACGGCACTTTGAGATGTGCCTGAACCGAAGGGCTTGGCATTAGACACAAAACACAGAGCGCCGGCTTTGGATGAGCTTCAGTGAACAAGCTCACAGGAGAACTGAAAAGAGAACAGCATCAGATGGCTCTAGGGAAGGATTTCTCTTAAACAGCTGTCTTCGGCAGCCTGGGCTTGCAAATGGGTATTGCTGCACCCAGCAGGCCAGAAACTGCCTTTAGGCCGTGTGGGGTGTGTGCTCTTTGAGAAAGAGACCTTTGGCAGTTGCAGTTCATAAGCCCCCTGCACTGGATGCAAATCGCAGCTAGATCACCATGGGTGGTAACACTACATGCACAGATTTCAGGCAAGTCTGTACCCAGAAGTATGCAAATAAAAGCTTGATTTAATGAACCATTCCGAGGGAGGGGGCACGCATTCTTCCCAACTGCCCACGTCCCCCCCCTAAAATCACTGGCCCTGATTTTTGTCTCTTGTCACGATGCCAGGACTTAAATGGATGCAAATGATGTAATTTGGGCCATGGCGTCACGATGCAAAACGTTGCAAATTGATACAAATGTGGGAATTCGCATTATGATGCAAATGATGTGATTTAATGCAAAGGATGTATTATGCATCCTGACACAAATGACGTAAACCACCATGAATGAGATCAAATCCCAGGGGGGAAGGGTTGACTTTTTGAAGTGTCTTGCCTGGATTATTTTGGATGCAACTATTTTGCATGCAACAGACCGGTTTGCTATTTCACAGGGATGTCTAAAGAGCTCATGATAATTTCTGAATGCTGTCTTAAGGCCGGACACCAGCCATCCTATCTGATGCTACCTAAACTGGCAACTGGGGAAGTGACGCTTCGCGTTAATTAAAGATTCTGGGTTGGTATATTGGATACCTCCCATATTTCTTCAGGGAGGGCAGAGAAATGTTGCAGAGTTCTGCCCCTTCTGCTAGATTAACTCTTCAATCTTTGGGAACTTATTTACGAATTTCTTAAATTTATATAGCTAGCTGCCCGTCTCATGTATGTGGCTCTGGGTGGCGCACACCATTCAAGCAAAACACTGAAACCAAAACATTAAAACCATTCAGAACCATACATCGAAACGACTGCATCTGGAAACAGGATCCTGATAAACAGGGATGTATGTTTCCAAGTCAAATATTCAGAACACAGTGCGAGGATAAACGTCGTCAAGAAGCAGCAAACATTAATATTCAGGTGGTAGCAAAGTATTTTCACTGCCACACTGGAGTGGATATTATTTTAAACTTTTTTTAAAAGCTTCTAGCTGCATAGATGGAAACATAAACTACCCTAACTAAGATGATTATTTCAGTAATGTAACGTAAGATCCCTCAGAACTGTCTCATGGCAGCCCAACCCAACATTTATCCTTCCGAGAAAAGGAGCTGAGAAATCCAGTGTTCTCATATGTATCTTTAAAGATCTGAATGTCAGCCAGGGGAAAAAACCCAAAGGAAAATACGTTCTCTCTGCTCTGTTTCCAGAGAAAGCAATAACTCGACAGTACAAAGCTATCACCCATTTGGCAGACCTTCTGTCTCGAGAGCTGATTGATGGGAACCATGAATTCCTTGCTCTGCGTGTGTGTGTGTGTGTGTGTGTGTGTGTCTGCGCGCGCGCCAGTGGATGTGCACACCAAAGTAAAGTGTCTGGAAAGAGCTCCAGGAGACTCAAAACACAGTTCACACTCCCCAAGGAAGAGAAACAGCTTGCGTTTCCACCCGCTGGTTGTCTCACGCGGAAATAAGACCACATTCTGAACATCAGTTTACTTCTCCTGGGCCATCCCTTGACTAAGACAATATGGCTGACTTCAAGAACAGTCAAAGATCTTTAGCAAGTATTAACTATCCCACCTCTTCTTCACTGTTTTATGCACTGGCCAATCTTTGGCAACACCTTCTGGAACCTCAGGAGGAACCTCAGGGTCAAGTGATAAGCACATTCACTGTTATTTGCACCACCTGATTTGCATGGCTTTAGAATACGAATAAATCTTTGCCAAGGATCAAAATGCCACGAGACAAGTTGTGTTTCAGGCAACCACTTCAGGTCTGCAATTTTGCCAGATTATTGTGCTGCCAACGAGATAAATCAAAAAATCCTGTCCTTCCTACGATGATGAATAACAGAAGGGTCTATCATAACCTAGAGATAAAACACTATGTTCTAGAGGATTGGTGGTGAAAAATGTCGGAATGGATAAAACCATTTCTCAGGAAAGTCTCGCCCAACTCCAACCCAGAGGGGTTGACCTTGGCTACTAGTTATGAAAGTTGAAGGCCATCACATTGGAAAGGCATTAAGTTTGGAAGGATGGTTGAGGACAGCAGGGTGACCAGAATGACTTTCAACTAGGCGAGAAACATTTTTGCTACTATGTTTCATGGTAAGTCTACAGCAAAGCATTCTGGGATATGTATGAAGCTGACCGTCCTCTATCTTCTACTGCCTAGGAGACAACTGTTAAGAGTAATGGCTTTCAAACTTCGTAATTCAAGGATCCCTTCCCACACCTGAGTCTATCATACTCAGCTTCCTTGGGCAACAACCTTTTCATGTGTACTGAGAGTGTACAAGTCTACATGGACAGGCAAGGAAGACTGTTTCACACCATAGGTTCTTCTCTTCACCAAGACACCTCTAATCCATTTCTGGTGCGCTCCTGGAAAAGCCCCACACTTACATGTGTGATGGAACCCCGATATGTGATCGTGGATTCTGAGGGTGGCCTTGTGCTAGGAATGCCTTTAATGATGCTTCCTCCTGACAAGGCGGTACCTGCAGGATACAACAAACAAGAAGAGCTGATAGTTTCAAAAATCATTTAGTTGTTATGAACAACCTGCCTATTCCAGGGCACTTGGGGAGTAAAGGTAGTATTTCAGAAGCCAAACAGATTTATGAGCCAATGACCTCAGCACTGTTTCTGTGGGTTGGAAAGCTGCTGCCAATGACTTCAACAAAAGGACTCTCCCATCACCTGTGACCTTCCTAAAACCAGAGATCCATGTAAATTATGAGTTCCACCACGAAAGGTTCTTGCCCATGAAATCTTTTGATGTTTCGGGAGGCCCGGTGAGGCTTATAAACACAGTGTAAGCCCAACTTCACAGTATTTTTTGTCTGAAGAGGCTAAAGAGTGCAGAAGGTGACCGGCGAGCCCAGAACTTTGCACAGTGCCTTCCAAGATACCCATACAGTGCTTAGCTAGAGCTTATGTTGAAAGAGAATCTTCTAGAAAAGCTTCTCTGCTTCTGCAGTTCAAGAGACTTACCTTGAAGAACAGAGCTCTCCTGCGAAGTCTGCACAACCAAGCTTTCAGATTGACCAGCTTGGCTTCTAGGAGAGAGCTGCTCCTGTTTCACTCCAGGAAATGGCACTGGAAAACAAGAGGACACTACCTTTGCTTTACTGTACAAGGAGCAGAGGAAATTACTCGGTTGATTAGCTGGTTTCAGCTTGGCTGCTGTCCAACCAGGTCCCTCCCCTTCTTTGGCCAGCTGTGGCTCTGATGATAACATCTTCATGGCCACCCACCATGTCAGAACAAAGATCGGCTTCTCTCTTACCCAACTTCTTGGGATCCATAGTCAAAGGCACAGTGATGGAACCAATGGAGACTTTCGCATGCTCTGAACTGAACGGACCATGGAGCTGTAGAGGCACCCCCTGAAAATCCCATCAAAGAGCTCGTTATGGGGGAACACAGCAACCAAAGCATTGTTGCAACCATACTTTGAGCCCATTTCCTTGTTCCTCTTGATCTACTGGAAGTGGGCCAGGTTCAGAAAGTTGGGTTATACTTTTACCTGGGCGATACAGCCTGGGGTTCTTTCAAGAACAGAGGGATGCTTGTTGGAGATCAGAGGAGGAGGATTGGAGATGGCTGACAATCTTGGTGGGCCAGTCCGAGAATTTTCATGAGCATTTAAAGAGAGGGAATGACCTGCTGTATAGAGAGAGGGAGAGAGAGAGAGATTAAAGCAATACAAGAGCTATTTGAAATCAGTTTTTTCTAAGAAAGATCTGCCTACTTTGTTATGAGAAACTTGGATTTGCAACTTACACAGCCCCAAGTAACTCATGACTGTCTGCATCACTTGTGTCCCACTGAGCCAAAAATCTAAAGATCCACATGGGATTTCTTTTACAATCCTTATTCTGCTGTTCTCCGCTTCTGTCCTGGATTTGGAATTTGGCCACCCCATGGAGCAACCCTTCAACTCACCGTCTCCAAGAACTAGAATCTGTCCAAAGCCATTGGCATTGACAACCCTGGACATTTCAGACCACCAACCTAGGAGCAAAGAGCTGGACTCACCAGAGGGGTTATACTGAAATGCATGCGACTCAGTGTGTGGAGAGGTTCGGATCACGTCTCTTGATGATCCTTGGTAGGGAAGGACTGGTGGCCAACAGGTTGTAATGGCAGATTCCCCACCCAGCTTCTGTCCATCCGGAAGCGGGGTGAAAAGCACCGGTTTTTCTACAAGGGGAAAGAAACAGCAAGACAACTGGACGTCAGAATGGCCAATTCAGGAAGATTGTACAGTATATTTCATGAGTAAATCACTGGATGCGTGTATGTGTGTAATGCACTTGAGGCAGTCTTGACTTCTGGAGACCACATGGATGAATCCATGAAGTTTTCTTGGCAACATTTTTGGAAGTAGCTTCCTATTACCATCTTCTGAGGGCTGAGAGAGGGACCCAGCTGGCTTTGAGCCTAAGGTCTGCAACTCACCGTCGCCTGGCTTCTAGTTCAGCACCTTGAACCACTGCACCAAACTGGAGGTGCAGTACCCAGACTGAAATCCCAACTGGCTAATTCAACTGAATTGTCCCCAAATCAACCTCCTTGGGTGAATGGGCCATCACAGATCTACCTAGCTGGGTAATGAAATGTTTGCAAGAAAAGAACCGAGCTCAGAGAACCCCAAGGACTCCACAGATCTAACAGGCAGACAGAACTTTTATGATGAGCTTGAAATGCATTGCTGAACCTTTGAGTTACATTTTGAAATTTTAACTGCAACGGAACCTGTTGCCAGTCTGTTTTGCAGCCTGTTGTTGTTTCAAGTGGGCTGTTGGAAGAGTATTTGGCGTCAGAATGAAAGAGCCGAACTTTTTCAAAAGTTAATTGCAAGAGCCTCCGTTACCCCTGTTTTTCAGCCTGTTGGTGCTTCTGTGTGTCTTATTTTGGAGTTGCCCTTCACTGGTTTTCATAGTGAGAAGCCCTAATAATATTTCATATATAAAGAAGGGTAAAAAAAAATTTCAGTCCTGAGCTCAGTTCCTTTAGTTTGGAATCAGACAGAGAAGGGGGCAGAAAATGGAAGCTTGAAAGATGCCCTCCAGGACCTTCCCCAAAGGAAGGACAGAATGCTTGTGTTACTTTTGTTCATGCGAATGCAAATTTACCGAGTGTCCCTAAGCTAAGAAAAAAAATCAAGTCCTCCCACAGGCAGCTAACATCAAGTCACAAGGCGGGGCTTCAAGTCCTTGGCTCACTTTGCCATGGCAAAGGACCAGAGCTCTGAGGACTTCAGTGGGTGCTGGGGGCAGAGGAAGATCTCTGGAGGAATCCAACAGCCCACGTTTTCGAGAGAGTAGCTTTCCTGTTGTGCTTTCTATGGGCAGAAAGTGTCTGGCTGGCCCTCCCCCTTCCATGCTGGTGCTAGGACTCCCACTGCAGATGTGAGAAAGAGATGGCAATGAGAGAAGTCAAGAACATCTGCACCTTCCGGAGCAGCTCCTTCAGCTTTTGGAAGGCTGCCTTGTGCTTTGGAGAAAGGATTCTAAGTGACATTCATGCTTTCCTTTAGCTTTCATGATTTACAACCTGAACTGTGGTTTTGATGCAGTTTCCCAAGGACAGCACCAGAGCAGACAGGCTGGTCAACTGCATAGCTTAGAGGCGGACATCGGCAGGGGAGAGGTCTCTAGCCGATACTAATTTTTCTTGGTAATTCCCTGTCTGCCACACTGTAGATGGGAGCGGGACCTCCATGTCTCTCCTGCAGAGATGGTTAAGGCCAGGCCCAGGCTGAGATTGGAAATTGTGGCCTTTCACAATGCCTTTACAACAGAGAGGTCTTGAATCAGGCGAGGTGGCAGTCCAAGCCTTGATCCGATGGAGAAGATACATTCATGAGGAAGTTCTTCTTAAAAGTGACCATGCTTGGATAAAGAGATTGACTTTGGGCTTATTAGAGAAAGGGCGAGCATTTCTTTAGTGCTTCTTTCAAAGAAAAGGAACAAACTGAACCAACTAAGGCCCTGCCCTGCCTCCATGCAAAAATCCTGGAAGACTTATTTGGTGTGATAAAAGACTTTATGGCCTTCCAAGAAGTTCATATGCATCTGCAAAACGCCAGTATAACAGAGAGGCTTTGGGGCTGGTCCAAAGCCAGAGTTCAAGTCTATGCTTTGCCTTGTGCGTGATGCCATGTGAATGCAGAACAATAGCTCCTTGGGGAGCACCCAAAATTGCCATTTCGAAAAAGTCCAGTTGTTGAGTCCAGCAGGCCTGGTCCTCTCCACTCTCACCATCTGAATCATAGAACTGTAAGTTGGTAGAATCCCCAAGAATCATCTAACCCACAGTTTCTCAACCTTGGCGACTTGAAGTTGTGTGGACTTTAACTCCCAGAATTCCCCAGCCATCATGCTGGCTGGGGAATTCTGGGACTTGAAGTCCACACATCTTCAAGTCGCCAAGGTTGAGAAACCCTGATCCAGCCCAACCCAACCCTCTGCAATATGCCAGAAAACCAATTTAACCATCCATGAGAGGTGGCCATTCAGCTTCTTCTTAAAAGCCTCCAGAGATGGAAGGCTTCCAGACTGAAAACACACAGTTAACCATAGTCAAGTGGGTGGGTTGAAGAGGGTTACAGCCACTGTGTTGGAAAGCTTGCACTGGCGCTATGACATTTGGTCTTATGGCTCTCACTACTTGACCCAACTGGGGTTATCTAATGGGAGACAAGAAAGATCTAGAGCAGATCCAATTCGTGACATGAGCATACTAGCTACTTCATCCATGGTCTAGTGTCCGTGGTGGGTCTCTAAGCCTTCCGGGTCAAATGAGAGACGCTCTTCATGTATCCAGAAAGCCCTTCAAGTCCCAACCGGGGAAGAAAATGCTTTGAAGTTTAAACCATGGCTGACTTTATTCTGGCTTTCCCCCTCCCTTACGATGTACATTAAAGATGAGTCATAACTCAAGCCCTTCTTGATAAAATAGCACTTATCCCCAGAAAGAAGGTTACTACTGTCATTTATCAAGGCCCTGGAATTGGAGCAAGGGAGATGTTGTTTATACGATTTGTCATCCAAATGAATATTCTTGGCTTGGCAGCCGTCCTCAAAAGGCCAAGTGAAAAGGGGGCAACTAAATCAATAGGAAACGCGCAGCTTGCACTGAAGCTGTATGGCCCGAAACAGAAGAAATGCCAACTGTTCCAAATCCATCCACTCCTCTTCCTGTCTATGATGCAGCTTAGCTGCTGTGCACAGAAAAGGAAGAGGAAAAAGGCTGCTGGGGGGGCGGGGGGGAAGGGAGAAGGGAACAATCTACATGCTAACGTTTCCCAAACCTTCCAAAGCTTTTTGTGGAAGAGAGGTGAAGGTCTGCCAAAATATGCTTTGGCTGGAGTCCAGCTCAGGAACAACATGGTTGGCAGATTGGGGGGGGGGGGTTGCTTGAGGTCACAGATGCAACATGTGCTTGCGTGACTCACTCACAAAGTCTTTCTAGATTATCTGGGGTGCACCAGAGCAAGACTGACGTTTCTTCTCACGCTGGAATTCCCATCTCCAGCCCCCTCTGCTTTGCTCAAAAGGCGGGGAGGTTGCAAAGAGGGCATTAAAATCAGGAGGAGGCTGTTTGGGATGAGGGGGAGGATGAAAAAAAGATGACCACCCTCTGCCTACCTGGGGTGAAGGAAGTGAAAGGGGTGGGCCTTCTTGAAAACCCTACTTAGGGTTGAGTATTATATTCATTAAGGGGTGGAGTCCTGGACGCACTGATGATGTTACCTAGTTGGGTAATGAAACGTCTCCAAGCTCAGAGAACACCAAGAACTCCACAGTTCAACCCTGAGCTACAGATCTCCTCTTCTGCTGGAATCATTAAGGAGTTTTATAGGATCATATTTTGTCAAATTAGGCAACCGGGAGGGGGGGGAGGAATCTTAATATTACCTAAGTATTTAAGTTCCTGCCTTGCAAAATGTCTCACGATTAGCCTATACTTTGCGTTGTTTTAGATCTGCTGTCATTTGATAGAAACTGCTTCTGTCTTTCGAGGTGGGATTCATCGTTTTAACTGCAAAGCGGTTTATCGCGCTGGTCAGTGGCCGCAACAGGGGCCATCCCTAGAAACCTCTGCTTCGTCTTCCAACATGCAGTCGCAGTGGGCTTACACGCTTCCGGGCTTGCCCACGTGTGCCCGATCCACACCTTGCCCCCGACTCCCCAAGAGGCCGAGATGCAGAAACGGAGAACAGCCTCTTTTCCGAGAACAAGAGCTTTGACGACGTAAGTCAACCCGAAGCCGTTGTGCTTTGAAACCTGAGATGTCTCTGATTCTGACGGCGCCTTCGGCGCCTTCAACCCTTGACAGCAACACGGTCCAGGGAGGGAACAGAAAACTGTAAATCCTACGCGAGGAGCTTCACTACTTTCCGTCCTGAGTGCAAAAAGGACTCTTTTACAAGAAGCATTGCTCCGGCAAGCCTTGCAGCTGACTGCACGTGAAAGGCGGGGTCCAGCTGAGCATTAAAAGCCGTAAAGAAGGGCGGGAGAGCCGTCTGCCCGTGGCCTCGTGCTGCTCCTTTCCAAATGCCCGAGTGGCAGGAAGGTGAATAAAAGTGATCTCCTGCCTCCGGGCATTGAAACGGGGCTGTTGAGACACCCCCTTTCCCCAGGTTAACCCTGATTCCCTACAAGGGGGAGAAAGCAGAGTTTTGCCTTGCCCTGAAGCGGGCTATGAAGTTCCTCTCCTTCCCGAGCATCTCTCCAAGAAGCCTGGTCTTGCACCCCAAAGCACACTCACCGTCCTTGTCGGCCTCGGCAGGGCTCCGGTGCTGAGCTCCCCGGGGGCTGCTGGCGAGCTGGGACTCTTTCTCCGAGGGGGGAGGCAGCTGGAGCGGCTTGCTGGGCGCAGCGTCCTCCTGGGCACACTCGTGGGCCATGGTGATCTGCTGCTGGTAGAGGGCCAAGGCGTGAGCCGGCACCGGGGGTTTCGCGGCCCCGCTCTGCAACGCTCCCTCCAGCACGCCTTCCGAAATCTGCGGGGAAAGGAGGAAAGGAGAAGCTGGGGGGCGGGGTGGGATCATGTCCTTGGCAATGGCCCCCCCCCCCAGCCCACTTCAGGACCTTGCTGGAGAAATTTCTAGCATCTCTGAATTTCTTCTCTCCCTTCTTTCATTCCGAGAGCGGCTGGAGGGTAAAGCGCACGCAACGCTTGAGTTGGCGATGCTATTCCTAGAGCACGCCCGGGGCCCTCTTGACTTGGGGCCCTCTTGTCCGACTTGGAGATGTTGCAAAAGCCACCAACACCTTCCCATCCCACCCCATCCGTGCCCAATTCTTCAGCGAGCCAATGCTGGTCAGGCCTGTCTTCTTCTAAACCACGGGTTTCCAGCGCAGCCAGGGGCTACGAGTTCCTCTCGAGGCTTTGGCCAGAGCACCTGCCTTCTGAAACACCCTCCCACCCGTGATGCGCCTGGCACCCCCCCCGGCCGTGTCCCAAAGAGCCCTGAAAAACTGCTTCTTTCTCCAGGTCTTGGGCCAGAACAGGTGGTGGATTCTGCGTGTCTGATTGCCTTTTATGGCTTGTTTCCTTTCTGACGCTTTTGGGGGGGGGGTTAATTGTATTGTATGACTGCTTTTACCATATGCTGTCCAAAGCTGTTGTAGAGGCAGGTGACCTTATACATTGAAAGAGGGAAGGAAAGAAGGAAGGAAGGAGAGGGAAGGAAGGAAGGAGATGAGGAACAGGAAGGAGGAGGAGGAGAAGGAGAAGGAGAAGGAGAGGAGGAGGGAGGGAGGGAGGGGAAGAAGGAGGAGGAGGAGAAGGAAAAGAAAAGGAAGAGGGAGGGAGGGAAGGAGAAAGAGGAGGAGGAGAAGGAGAAGGAGAAGGAGGAGAGGAAGAGAAGGAGAAGGAGGAGCAACTCACGATGGGTGGGATGGCAGCAGCCCTCTGCTTCAGCTGCTTCAGGTCCAGAGGCTTCTGAGGTGAGGAGCTGAGTCGGGCATCGTTGGGGGCATTGAGGAGACTCAAACGGGCAGTCGGCAACCTGCAGGGAGACCAAGAACCTTGCTTGAGAATCAGGTTCCAAACACCACTTTGGCCCAGAAATCCAGACTGCTTCGTGATCAGGAAATTGATCTGACCACACACCCAGAAGGCCTTGGAGGGGAAGGGCTTTTCTACCCCAACCCTAACAAGCAAACCAGGAGAGTGGGAAATATCTGATGTCTGAGAAGGGGCATTTTTTAAATCCCCCCCTCCCTGCTCACAGAAACCCTGTGAGGTGGGTTAGGCAAGCAAGAATACCAAGAAAAGCCATTGAGACGCAGAGCTAAAAGAAGCTTTGAACGGAGGCCTTCTCCTTCACTCTGAATTGACTTGTAAAGCAATTTGAAGGAGGATTGTGATATCCCTCTTCTCTCTGCCAAGGAGGGGGAGGGGCTCTTTGGGTCCATCCCAGCCCCGAGAGAAGCAAGCACATCTACCGTTAGGACTGGCCCACCCCCTGAATCCCAAGCCCACCTCCCCTGCAAGAGAAGAATCCGGGCCACTCAAGTCTTAAGGGGGCCAAAGAAAATCCAGTCAAGTGAAAAACGGTTTCCTGGGTCAGACGCCAAGCACCACCAAAGCCAGACCCACAGCACACCTTGTTTGCAAACTTTGTTTGCTCTGAATGCTAAAAACTGGGGCTGAAGGAAATCTATTATTAGCCAACAAGACTGTGGTTTGTCTGTCTGCATGAACACAGCTTGTTCCAGGGGGTCGGTAAACCTGTTAACTTGGAAGCTCTGCCCCAGTTTCCAGGGCATAACCTGGTCTTTCCTCCCTGAATGTCACTGATCTGGTCACTGCTATTCCTGTACTGCCAACCTGGATTTGGTTCCACCGCAGACCAGCAACTCTGACCTGGCTGAAAGTTAAACATGAGGCCATCTCTTCGCGTCCTTAGACAACTCTTTTGTCAGGCTCCCCCAGTTTCACTTTGGGCTAAGAGGTGAGGAAATCAAGCATCTTCTTGACCATCAGGGACCCCATCAGAAGGGTTTAGGGTCTTTGGGGCTGATCCCACCAGGGCAAAACCTTTTGGGACGTGGCTGATGGCCTCGTGCTCAGACCCATCCCCTTGATAGGTTGCCGGAAGATAATGGCATGACTTCTACGCTTTGGAGATTTATAGGAGAAGATGATCACCAAGTTGGAATGTCACGGTCATGCAACTGGCTGAAAGAGGAACAGACTCAACCATCTAAGTTATCCCAGGGGGCTTTAAACCACCAGGAAAATGGGATTAGATTTCTGCTTGGCGCATTCTCGCTCACTTTTACCCCCTTAACATCTTTGGCTTTTCCCTTAGCGATAAACTGACAACAGTTAATGCATGACTGTACAGGTCTTCTGTATTCATTTATATTTAGCATGACCTACGGTTGAACTTCTATTCCTAGCACCGCCAGCAGCCTTTATAAAATATATATGTAAAGATAATTATCTTTAGAGACCTTTTACCTTCGATTTGGCTTGGAAGTAGCCAGGAGGAGCCTACAAAACAGCTGAACGCTGTTAAAGCCTTCCTGGGAAGGCCGTGAAGACATGGCCTCCCCCCCAGGCACTGGGGCCAGGATGTTAATGGAACCTGGCATGTATGTATGGGATATGTCGTTAAGGGGTTTTATATCAATCTGTTAAACAAAACAAAACAAAATAATAAATATAAAACCTGCACACCATTGACCCTGTGACCCAGATCATCTAGGCAAGGTAAATCTCCCTCTTATTCAAGAACGTCATGGTGGAATCTTCCACACCTAGCTTGGATAATCTGATTCTAGAGCTGCAAACAAGGAAGAGCTTTCCTTGGCTTGTAACTCTGTTTTTGACCCTTCCAAAGCTACATCCAGCCGGGGGATCCAGGAGAGACTTCTGAGCTTTAAAAAGATTCTTATCTTTTGAGGAAAGCAACAGAAGATAGATTCATTAGAGCAGTGTTTCTCAACCATGTGCTGGCTGGAGAATTCTGGGAGTTGAAGTCCACCCATCTTAAAGTTGTCAAGGTTGAGAAATACTGCATTAGAGAATGCTCAGTAGCAAAAGCAGAAGTAGATCAGGAAGTCTATGGCCAAAGTGTTGGTGAACCACCAGATATCTCCTGGGGCAAAAATGATTTGAAAGTGGTGGTGAGGTGCTCAGCCTAAGCTGGAGGAGATGGTCTGCGCAAGGATGAAAAGATCTGATCTAGAAACAGCAGAGCAGAAGGAGCCTTTTCTAGAAGGGCTGGGCGTCCTTTTTTCATCAAGAGTCACATTCTTGGGGGAATCATCTGCTGGAGGCCATATTACATTCCAATGGGAGGAGGAGCCAGAGTCAAAAGTGGGTGGAGCTTTCCAGCATCTTTATTGGAAATATACACGTGTTTCCTTCCGTTCATCCAAACACGCTCTTTTCCTTCTCTTCCTCCCCACAAGAAGAGCGAGCTTTTGGCAACGGTAGCAAATAAGCGTAACTCAGGATTGGCATATTGTACTTCTGGAATGGTCTGAGCTACATTTTGGGGTTGCAGATGTTTTGTGACCATACCAGGCAGTGATGTTGGGTAACAACTGGTTTCAGTGCCAGACTGGTTTTTGTTCTATGCTTTTATGGTTCTGTGGTTTTATTGTTGATGTGAGCCCCCCAGAGTTGGGCAGCCGTACAAATCTTTTAAATAAATAAAAATGAATAAGGATGATGTTACCAAGCAGGGCAATGAAACATCTGTACACCCAAAACTGTGTTTGGAGAACTGCAACAATGCATCCAGACAGCTTCTTGTCAAGGATTTGAATAAACAGTGGGCAAAGTGCTCTTGAAATGAGGCTGGGGGCCACAGCATTTAAATCTCCAGAGTTATAAGCCCCTTTCTGGACTGACCAAGAAACAACGTTGGGTCTGTTACAAAAGCCCCCAACCCAGAGGGGCGAAGATCTCCTGAATGTTTGCAAAAGTCCAAGTAAAATAAACATACAGGTGTCGATCTTGCAAATTGTTTTTGGCCTTCTCGCTTTCATTCATTTTAGAAAGTATCTCGAGCGCTTCCCCTATATTGCTGGTTCCAAAATTTGCCATCACCCTTAAATTATAGCCAAAGCGTTCGAGTCAGAAATTGAGCAGATGCTTACCAGGGAGATAGCAGTTAATCTTCCCAGATGTTTAACAATATGGCTGTGTCTTTACTGTGTGGATTTTGGGGTGGGGGTGGGGAGTATCTGGCCGGCTTCCACCAAAATGAAATAATTTGTACTCCCAAAGCTCTTGTTTTTCCTGCCCTGGTCAGTCACTGCTTGATGAATGTCTGCCCGAGAATATGGAGGCATTTAAGGAAATTGACTGAACCTCTGCACTAAATCACCTCTCAGCCACGGGAGGCAGACAGTCATCCTCGCAGAGAACCGGCCAACGGTATGGGAAGTGACCGTCTCACGGCGCCTGACCTCCTTTCACCCCGGACGACGGGCATCGATCCATCGTAAAGCTGCCGTCACAAGGTGTCACAAATCATTAGCCACGTGCAAAATTCTCTGAGAATATCAGGGCAATAAATCAGCCCTTTGGAAGTCACCGGTCTGAACGGAGGCCCTGCTGAGGCAGCTTCCAGCTGTTCCGGAGAGATCTACAGTCCTTCTGATCCAGAGGAAGCTCTAGTTTTTCAGCAAGGAGACTCTACGCACATTGCCTGCCTTCCTGACGCATGGGACTCTGCAAGCAATAGCTCTCACGGTTGCAGGAGAAGAACAAAACACTTACCAAGACTTAACTATTCGCCTCTCCCTGTCTCTCATTTCCATACACCCCACCCAATGGATTCAGAACCTGAATCATCCCGAAGGAAGCACCAGAAACTCAGCGTTACGCATGCATAATGGAGCTCTTTGGCTAAACGTGAGCTTTGGGAAGGGCACGAGCCCATCCCATAATGCCTTCCATGCTGCCACCCACAAAATCCTTCGCCCTCCTTGGGCCCAGCAGACCAGTCCCAGCCACTCTGGGATCTCTCCCCCCGGCAGCATCAGCCCCAGACGCGGGCTCAAACCGGGTCCCACTGCTGAAAATCGGACAACTTCTCCATGGAGAGGACTCGCCTAATCCTGCCCAGGAACAAGGAAGCCAGCCTGCTTGCAGGCGCTAACGCTACATGTTCAGGGGTGGCAAAAGCGCTTGCACCCCGATACGGCGCGGGAGCTTTTCCACGGAGATATCCGCACCCTTCCAGGGACCCTGTCTTTCTGCTTACTTGGTTTTGTCGGCGGGATCCTGCTCGTCCATCTCGTCCGCGCTACACGTAGCACTAGAATCACTGTCGGGGTGAGCGCTCCCGGTTTTGCTGGCTTTCTGGCTCTCCTTCTTCTCCGGATTGGGGGCTTCCTCTGCCTCCGTCCCCACGCCGTTACTGCTCTCGCTCTTCTGGTCATCGGCTTTTTCCCCTTCTTGACCCTCTGCCCCTTCCTCCATTTTTATCTCAGCCCCATCGGGCTCTGCGTCCTTAGGATTTTCCTCTGCATCTTCTGTTTTCACCGCATCAACCTGGGGTTCCTCCTGCAGTTTTTCACTACAAGCTGGACCAGGGTCGCTCCCCTCCGGCGTCTGGCCAGTAGAGTCCACGGCATCGGCTTCTGGGCAAGTCGTGGCTTTCTCCGTGTTGACCGCTGTTTCTTCTTCGGCCTCTGCGTTCGGTTTGGACCCGTTTTCTGGGGGTTTTTTGGTGTCGAGTCTTGGAGAAGGAAGGCTCTCTGTGTCTGAGCTGTTATTAACGGCAACTGGAATTAAACAAAAAGAGATAACTGTTCATTTCGAAGCCTAGTTCCATTTGCAACACACAAACAGTAAGCCCTCCCAGAGGAGCCCTAAAAAAATATTTTATTGCAGCCAGCTAGTGAATTGCAATGCATTATTTAACTCTGAATAGTTGTAGCCAGAGAAGGGCTATGACTGTTGATTTCAAAGAAGAGAGGCTTCCTGTGATTTTTGCAAGCAGAACGAGAGACGGTCCCTTCTCTACCTAGGTGCCAAAGAGTCACATCTGAGAGGCCCGGCGCAAAACACTGCTTAGATGATTGCTTTCAACTACCATTATGGGCCTGTCCACCAAAGACCATCTTCTTTTCTGTAGGCCTGTTGGTTATTATTACACTAACTGTTTTTAGGAGGGGAACTTTTTGCTGCAAACACATCTATTGCAACGCTACCACCATCTGCGGGGGGTCTTAATTGTGGCTATTCTTCTTGATCTGCGCACAGCTTTTCATCAAAGCAAAACCTCGCGGAGCCATCTACTAAATAGAAACAAGAGAGAAATCACTAACAGCTACACTAAAACGCGACATGTGCCAATCCACCGGCATCAAAACCCATCAGAAGCCCCCCCCCCCCAACCCCATGGTGTCAGATCAGGAATTCATCAGCAACTGTTTCTGATGCTCCAAGGGCATCTTCCCTTCCAAAGGTCTTAAAAGACCTTTGTCTTTTAAGTGTGTGGGCATTCACACACACATGCATTTTTCTTGTGCTCCATACACAGAATTATCTGGGCCCTCATTATTTCTTATTAGCTCATGGGCACGAGCTAGAAAAAAACATGGATCCTTTTGTCTTACAAATGTACATATGCAGGAGACGAAGCACAATAATACACTTAGTTGGACTGTTTCTCAAGAGGGCCAAATTAATCAGAGACTCAGACAGAAGTTCCCCGTTCTCTTTGTTAAATGATCTGAAACTGACTCCCCAACTTGTCTGCCTCTATGTTCAAACTCATAAATATACAACAGCCATCTCCATTTCGTCTATACAGAAGTGGTAAGAAAAACTCATCATTTTTCAACACTGTAATCCGAAAGGTGAGCCTTACTGGAAGCAAAGCGACCTGTCCCACCCAAGCTCCTCAAATTAATATTCTAAAAGGTTCCAGATTAGGAAGGAAAAATAAGTTGTTTCTAAACTATTCTACAAGTAAATATAATATAAGCAAAAATATTCTATAAATAAATATATATAAGAAACAAAAATAAGTTGTTTCCAAACTATTCTAAACTATACAAATTGAATGAATGAATGAATAAATAAATAGATAAGCAAGCAAGCAAGCAAGCAAGCAAGCAAGCTAGAACAATATCAGCATCTGCTGTGGTTTGTGGAAGAGAAAAAGAAAGACTAATATGTTTGGCCTTGGGATGCACTGCCCTCGGCCTGCCTGAGCATTTCTGCCTGAAAGCCAAGAACTTCTTGTTCCTATAAGCTTTAGTTTATAGTAGAGCTTGGTTAGATGCAAAGGAGTTGGTTTTTCTTTGTTTTCTTAAACCAGCGTCTTCAGTGATGTCCAGCCAGGAAAATTATGATAACGTTATGTGGGAACTAGGCCACATAACCAGCAAACATGGTTCAAGTTTCTGGTTTACTGTGATGTGTGAAGTCAGTCACTGTTTCTGGTTCAACGTAAGAAAATTACAGCTATAGAACCTGCATGGGGAGATAGGTTGTCCTTGGTCAGCAGACACATATAACGTGCTAAGTCATAATTTTAGATTAATTTACCACTCTGGCTCGATTCCCCCAATACACACTGAATAACCAGATTAAAGCCACATAAGCCACTTAGTGAAAATTTCTGAATCTAGCTCAGCATGTTAAACCAGGATTGCTCTTTCTGAGTCAAGCCACGGATGGTGATTGTTCACGCCCTTATGCATCCATCTCCATTTACTCCCCTCCCTGGGCTATGGACCCTTTGCTCTTCAAAAGAACTCCCTCCACCAAGTTCCTGAACCTCCTTGAGCAACTCAGAATGGAGGCAACAGTGGATGCCACTAACACCAAGGGCACAGAAAGTCAAAAAGATGAGCCTGGAAATTAAGAATGAGTCTGCTAAGCATCCGATAAAGGTTTCAGAGAATCTCTTCCTCTTCCTTTAAATTTAATTCCGCCTGTTCTGAAGCATCTGGGTAGATGGTCTCTACCTCAAGGTCACTCTCTTTAACACAGAAAGAGGAAGGCAACGTAATTCTGCCTATCCTTGTGAGGGGCTGCCAACCCTACCCAACTAAAAAAAATTAACAGCCTCCCATCTGCCCATCTGCGAAGAAGTCCTACAGCCTTCCAATTTGATTTTATGTTCTTTACAGCTGCAATCCTACTGAAGTGAAATGCAGGTCAAGGTCGGTAGGAAATTAATAGCAGCAGCCTTAAAACCCACTCCACAAATCCTAGCAGAGCTTCGGGATCAAGTTAATAATTACAACTTTGGAACCGGGGCTGGCGGGTAAATCTTGACGTTCTCCAAACAGGGACATGTCTTTAAACTCTCCATGAAAAGGGCGAGATGAAGATGACAGAAATGGAGCCAAGGAACCGCAGGTTTCACACTGTTTGTTGGTGTTTGCTTTGAGCTCAGGGTGGTAGTAAAACCTGGGCGCAATGCTCAACGTGAACAATGAAGGGTCAAGAGTTGTGGCTAGGGTTGAGGTCCTCTTTTTGGGGTCATAAACGACAGGGGACACCTTGCAACATTGGAACCAGGTAACAGCTCCATGTGGTCCTCAGGAGTCAAGCTTGACACGAGGGGGATGGGACGGGGGGACATTACCCTAGATTTGGGGGGAGAAGGTTCTCGATGAGAAGTTCTTGGGAGTCAAGTGAACACACCAGCAAACTTGTGCAGGTTCTGACCACGCCATCAGCACATTTGACTTGATAAGGAGGTGCAGAACTCTGCAGCAACATCATTATTAAAAAGTTGCCCGGTTGCATCATGACAATTTCCCCAGGTTCGTTGCACAATGCCCCGCACACATGTGAAACCAATGTTCATCTAGGTAGGCACCTTCCCCAATTTTAATTAAAACCGCCTTGCTTGTTTGGAGAACAGAATGTGTCTCGGCTTGGCGTGGAACCTGGAATTTCTGGCACAACGGAAGAAAAGCTTATAACGTGTATCTTTATATATCCTTTTTGGCTTGTCCCAGAAGTTTCAAATTCTGGTGGAGCAAAGGGAACGGAGTTCCATACTCCACCCCAGCTCTGGGATCGAATCCAAAAAGGCACCACAAGGATGCAGGGAATGTACGGGTGTGCTTTAAAATGGAGATTGCTGCAGCCACCTCAAGTGGAGGCTGAATGACGGGAGGGAGCCGGACCCCTGGGCTTGGCAGCGGGGTAGAGGGGGAAGGAAATGATCTCACCACTTCCTGAAACTTATTTGGAAATGTTCAGGTGCTCAAGGATCCCTCCAAAGAGCAAGGCGTGTGAAAGTCTGTTGGAACCTGGTTCCAAATAAACTATGGGAGGGAGATGAAGAGGTCTTAAAAAGGATGGGAAGGAATTTTCCCCAAAGCCAGATTTTGGGAAAGGCAGAAGTTCTGGGGGGGCTTTAGGTTGGACCCGTGTTTCTCAAACTTGGCCACTTGAAGACATGTGGACTTCAACTCCCAGAATTCCCCAGCCAGCAGGCTGGCTGGGGGATTCTGGGAGTTGAAGTCCACATGTCTTACAGAGGCCAAGTTTGAGAAACCCTGGTTGGATCAACTCAACAGGGAACGGTAGCCACCCAGTCTGGGGAGGTCTCTGTCCGTTTCATACATTTCTCCAACCGAATTCCAAGCATCGCTGATGTTTATTTCCCTGTCAAGAGTTGCTGAAAAGCAATTCCCTGCTTCTCTTCTCCAAAACTAACCGGAAAGGAATCTGTCTTAGGTTGGGAGAGATTTAGCCAACATTTGGTTAGAGAGAGAAAGGAGAAAAAAAATGTCACTCTCCCCATTTCAGTTGGGAAAGCATGCAGGATCTTGGGTTTGCTCCACTTTGATTGCTACTAAATTCTTAATTTTCTTTTGCACTTTTCAATCTGGGGAAATCCTAGGAGGGGCTGAGCGGGTTGCCGGGAAAAAGACTTGGGTAATTTGAATCCGTCACAAGAGGCTGAGCGATGCCAACGGGAACGCTGAAAGGTGGCCCAGGGCGAGCAATGCTTGTGGCAGCGCACGCTCACGACTCGGTTCCCGCAAGACCGACACATCTCCCAAATGTGAAACAACCAAGGGACGAGGCAGAGGGCTGAGTGACTCTCCCGATCTTGTGACACTTTGGCCACTGAAAGACCCCTTTCAATCCACAACCTCCAGCTAAGACAGATGTCTCAGCGCCCAGCCTTAAATTATGTCGACCCGGAGCAGCTGTCGCTCCAAACACTTGCAAAACACATAATGTATGTGTACCGGGTGTCCTCTGAACCAGCTGTTGCATTCCCATCTGAACGAGATCCCCCCACCAATGTTTCTGACTCACACCTGCTTCTCCGACCCAGAATATTTACCTGAAAACTGCTTTGCAATGAGTTCCTTTAAGCACTGCCTGGAAGAGATTTTCAACCACCTCTACACCACCACCGGTCCTTCTCCTTGGAGCTGGGGGCGGAGGCTGTTAAGTTATTCGATCGCTCCCACGGAAGTTAAATGGGGCGATTGCGATAAATTACAAGCATCTTCTGCAAGTTGCTGGCTCAGTTCCCAAGGAAGAACAGGGACGACTGATCATTTCCATTTTCTGTTCTTATACCCCCATCTCTCTCTCTCTGATGCCAACTAGCCAATGAACCAACACTTTATGCCACATTGACCTAGACCAGTGACTACCAAAGATGAAACCAAGGAGCCATGCTAAGTAACAATTGGGAAACGTAATTTCTGGCCCCTTCTCCAGAAAATCTGGTAGTACTTAGTATTTATCAGCATCTTGTGGCATTACAATGCTCTGGTTTTTTCCTAGGGCCACCACATACTATTCAATGGAAGCCACTAAGGTTGGTGAAGAGAACCTGGGCAGGCTTCAAAGCATAAAGGTCAGCCCTTAGAGGCAGGCCAGCTGAAGAAACAGAAATATTAAGGATTACAGGAATGTTACTTTGTGGTTATTGGGTATCACAACAGCATCTTGAAAACCTGCCACAGCTTTCCTTTGTTTCCTCTTACACCAAACAGAATCAAGATGGGGTTATCTTGAGTTTCTTTCTCACTCGTTCCTCTTTCCCAGGACTGAAATGTCATTTTCTCTCCCCTAACAGCTCCTGTGTGCCTTCCTTAAGATCATCCCACATTCTTCTGCCATAGGAAAGTCCTAACAAGGTTCTGGGGAGATAGATGGGAGGTTATGGGTATTAAATACACAAGGCAACACCAGGAAGGGAGAAAACTAATAATCAGGAAAGAACTGAGCAATGTTTGCAATATGCCACTCAACCGTAGCAAGTTAGAAAACAGGCCAAGGAGCTCAACCACGGCATAACATCTGCTCAACAGCAAAACATATAGTTATGGGGTTGTCCTTGCTGTAAACAGCAGCACATCTGCATTTAATAGGCAGTTTTCTCTTCAGATGCCCTGTTTCCTAAGAAAACACTCAGCAAGATAAGGGAGGGTGAGCGCCAGTTCTTAATTACAAACAGCCTGATAACAGCACAGTCCGTTACCAAACAAGAGAAGGTGGAACCCATCTCTCAAACTCAAAACCCACAAGAACTCGAACCGTGATGTCACTATAAACTGAACTCACATTTGATAGACAGCTGTCGCCAGAATTCTTTCACAATGGCTTCCCTGCCTTTCTTATAATAAATCTACTTCTCAGAGCTTCACGGTTCTTGCCATTTCTCCAGGCGAGCGACGTCTGACACCGAAGTTAGTTCTCGGGAGGTCCTGCACGACCAAAGGCTGTGTTTCTGCCCCTCTGCCTCTCTGCCACGCATCTCTGGCGTGGGGTCTCCCTGCCCTTTACTCATCTTGCAGACAGTGACATTTAAGGCTACCCAAACTCTTTCCTTCAGCGGAAGAAAGATGCCACTCATTTGCTTATTTGTCTAAGCAAAAACAGGCCAAGAGATTCAGCTTCATCCTGAGGATGAACATCTTACCTTCCGTCTCAACCTCCTCGGCCATTTCCTCCTCGTTGCCACTGGTGCCTGACCCATCTTGCCCCATCTCCTCATCCTCGGCCATGGGGGGAAAAGGTCTTTCCTCGTTTTGGACCACAGGGGCCTTTTTCTTCTTTCTCCGAGCGTTCCTTTCTTTCTCCTAAGCAAGCAAAACAGAAAAGAAGGGTGTGAATCTTGGTAGAACACCATCTTGATGGCAATTGCTGCGTCAGCAAAGACGATATTCCACTGGGGGGGGGCTGCTGGGAGCCAAAACTGGGCAGAGAAAGGGACTATTTTGCTAAAAAAATTTTTTTTAAATACCAGGAGGTCGAAATGATCAGAAAATGTTGTGCATGAGGGTGGGTATGCTAAGGGGGAGCCTAAAGAAAGAAGAAGAGGTTGTGAGAATGGGCTTAACATGCACATCTTCAGAAGCGCTTTTTCTAAGGTCTACCTTCCCACCCTCATGACGTCTTACAGCATCAACTGCACCACAGTAGGAAGGAGCACATACACAACCACACACACACACAGAAATGCACGCCTGCTATTACTTTGGTCTATTGCATTAATTATGTTTTTGTACAGAGAATGCTTTGAAATATTTACACCGGCTTTACAAAGACCTAGAGTTCAGGGTTTGGCCCCCCTCTTTAAAAAAGGCCATTTTACCAAAAAGGCCATTCTCTGCTCAAGATTCTGGAAAATGACAATCACCGAGGGGACAATGCAGTGCTAAATGGGCCCAAAAGCCATTTTGTGTAACCTAACATGGTATCTCTGGCGTTAGAGATCAGAATTCCTATATTACGAAGGAGAGCCATGCGTGTTCCAACCTGTTCTAAAGCCACTGACCCATTTTACGGACAGGTACCCACTGTTTACCCAGGACCCTTCCCAAATGTTATTGCTGCAATGGGGAAATCAAGTCATTTTAGAGGCATCTGTACAGAAAACCCATTTCTTATTTTAGCAGAGAATGAAATTCCCAAAGCATAGAGCCCAAACTCACTCTAGGTTCCATAAAACGGTGGGGTTTGCTCTGGGACAAAAACCACGCAGGACAAGAAGCTACTCGTTTCCTTTAAAAAAAAAAAAAAGAAGGATTTTCCAGGTTTTATTAGAGAACGGGCAGCCCCTAATTATGTCAGCAGGGTGGTTTGGGGGATCGAATGGATTTCCAACCACGGGGGTAGGATTAGAGCTCCCTGGATCGTGGTCGATTCTCAGAGACAGAAGTGAGGGTTTAAAAGAAGCAAGCAGATTCCAATTTGGTCACTATGGCAGATTCCTGAGGTCATCCTGGAAAGGTGCATGACTGCTGATCGGATGGAAGATGTTCCCCTGAAATGCTGAAGGAGTCACCCGCTTCCATGGAACGTAAGAGTTGAAGGGGTCTTAGAAAACATCTAGGAAATCCCCCATGGGATTATAGAAGGAATGGGATGGAGAGGGTCATACAGTTTAAGATCAGGTGCACTCCCACCACGGCAGGATTTTAGCAAGTGCAAAAACCAGAATAAAAGGTATCAATGGAAGAGAACAGAAAATAGAATAGAGACAGAGAAATAGAGAGAAAATAGAAATAGAGAAACAGAAACAGAAAGAAGATAGAAAATAGAATAGAGAAAAGAAAAGGCTTTAACTTGTCTATAACTTTATTTCCCGCCGTGGCCCAATCCCTGGGGTTTCTGTGACCTTCCACAGACGACTTCTTCTCTGGCCACTGACTGACCAGTCAAACCATTTCTTTGCCTGTTTACGTGGTGGACTCCTGGTGCCAGTTCTTTTTCGGGTCCTCAAACTTTTCAGAAGTTCCCCTGCCAAGAGGCCGGAGGTGCCCTGAAAGGGGAGGGGGTCTAAATTCAGCGGACAAACCCGGAGATGAAATAATTCCACAGGTCGGGTCCGAGAACTGCACCTCAATCCCAGGGGGCAGCCCCCAAAGGAGGGGTCGGGAAAAACACGCTGCTTTGCCATAAAGCCAAGGGTGGGTTGGCTTCCCGGCGTCATGTGGCGGAATATCATTTTAGGGTTTTGCGGTTTGGACGGCCAACGGCCTTTTGAGAGCGGTTCCCACGCTGGCATAAGGGAGAGGGGAAAAGCGATGCATCGGGCCCCAGTTCCCCAGCTGCGGAAGGGGAACTCCAGCAGCTCCACCCGCAGACCCGTGGCAGGGGGATGCAGCCCGACCAGCAGCCAGGAAGTCCTTGGCATGTCGATCAGGCGGCTTTCCTCTGTGGAGGAGAGCCTTGGCTGGGTTTGGACGCCTGCCAGGGACACCATTTGCATAAGTGCCCATTATCGGGGGAGAAACAGCCTGCCCGTCGCTGGGGCGCTCGCTCGATGATGTGAATACAAGCGCGGCAACGCTCCTGTTACTATGGCAAAGTGGTCCTGGCCAGGCTGCCTCTTCCGTGCGTCCTGGGTGACTCATGCAAACCGACGGAGCAAGAGAATAACCCGGGGTGGGCAGCTGGAAAACCAGCTTTTGAGTGCACTCTGCCCTCCCGCTGACAGATGTTCTCCCTGAGAGCTTTCCGTTTGGAGAACGGGGTCAAGGCAAGAGAGGGAGAGGAAGAGACTCGAGATTAAAAAGCACGGGGCTGCCGACGTGCCACGGGAACGTGAACGCAGACGTTGAAGATTATGGAGGAGGAGGCAGATCTTCCGCAAGATCGGGGCGGGTGGAAAATGGTCTCGCCAGGCTAACCAATCCTCACCAGAAGATGGTGATGGACATCTGGAGACCAGGCAAATATTTGCAAAATCTAGAGGACGAAGGCCGGGCCAAAGCGAGTTCATCCCGAGGCATGTTTGCAATCCTTGGCTGGTGGCTTAACCATTACGCCAGACTGCTGGCAGCGGGCAATCAAGATAAAGTTGAGCTTGACTCCTGGATGACCCCATCAATGGAGCCAGGCAGTATGGAAGTGCTTTGCTCCAGGACATGCTTTTGACTTCCTGGTCTTGCCTACAGGGTAGGGATTTCGTTGTGGTCTCCCATCCAGGTACCAATCAGGTCTGACTTGCCTTGGCTTTCAAAGATCAGCCAAGGTCAGCCGGGGGATGACCGCAGGAGATGTTTTTGTCAACTCCAGGCCGATGATGTTTTCAAGGACGGAAGGACGTCCTTGTCCTTGAGCATTAGCAAATCCATGCAAATCCGGGCTCCCCCCAATGTTTGAGAACATCAGCACAAGAGACCCAAGGCCGTAAACTCACCTGGAATGATCCATCAGCCGCTGTGGAGGTCTCACATCCTTGGTGGCATTTACAAATGTTCTCAACATCGTGTTAGCTTTCCCCCCCTTCTCACTGGCTTTCAAATGTTATTTTTTTTTAACATTGGGGCTGTCTGGACGCCTTTCAGTCGGTTTGATCTCTCCAGAATCATTCAGTGGGCTTGGGGATTCTGTTTGCAAATAGCCCAGAGAGGCGGAGGACCGGGCGGTGCAAAAATGCAACAAGGAACAAATTTAAAAACGCAACAAATTTAGTTAATAATGTAGGTGACTTGGGGGGACTAAAAACTCTGAGCAGAACCCCGTCGGAGGATGGCTGAAACCCAGCGGATGGGTCTGCCTGTAGCTCTAAGCCATGATGTGTTAAATCCGGTTTGTTTGACAGCTGAATCCGAGCCTCGTAAATCAAAACCCAGCCGTTCCAATGAAGGCTCTGCTTATTGCACCAACCAGGCCCCATTTTTAATTCTTCTCCCAAGCTTGTCGGCTTCCTAACTTTCCCAGCAATCTTTCTGATCAGCCCAACATCAAAATGCCTTTGAATTCTTCAACGCACCCCCGCCCCTCCCCACGACCCAACCGTCCTGCCTGCTGTGTGCACGCAAAGTAGCAAATGTTTAGGAAAACGGGATGTTGGATTAACCGCAGCTTTTGTTCTCTCCTCTCTACATTCAGATTTATGACATCTGTTGTTGCCAGCAAACAATAGCGTGTTTTTTTTTTAAGGAAAAGAAAAAGGAAAGAAGAATGGCAATACAAACCAGCTGAGCGTTCACTGTTCTTTTGCCAAAACGAAAGAAAGAGAGAGAGAGAGAGAAAGAGAAAATACCCAAAAAAACTGCTGGTCCAAAGAAAATGACCGAATCAGGCTAATGACACCAACCCGGGAGATGCAGAGGCTAAAGGAGGATGATCAAGGAGCACAGAGATCCTACACCGGAAAGCAGAAACCGGGGAAAACGAACGGGCACCGGGAGCAGGGCTAGATGCCCAAGATATCTGAAATGCCAAAGAGGAAGAAAACGTCAAATGCCCAACTAGCTAGGGCTTCCTGCAAGGGAGAAACGTAAGGGTGAAAGAGCATGCCTGGGCCGTAATGTGTGAATGTGTCGACTCGGAAGGGGATTGGCTGAGCTGCTGTGAGGTCACCGAAGGGCCGAGCCGATGGCTTCTGCCTTCTCTCCGAGGGACCCCTGAGGTCGAAGAGGAAGACCCCAGATCAAGGCTTGGGGAGCTCAGGAGATTTGGATGTCTGTCTCTTACACACTCACACACGTTTAACGTTGAAACAACGCCACCGATATTCAACGGATACTCAATAGGTATTTGAGACTTTCTCTCTCTCTTTTTAACGTTTCGCCCAACGTGGCATTTTGCTATCCTCCGGACTGGCCTTCTCTCGCCATTTTCAATTCATCGATGGATTGTGCCTTGCTCACCGCTGATGAATCGATCCATCCGCCAGCGAGAAAGAAGGCCGGCGCACGGGGCAACTTCGGGAACTCGCCGCCGCAAGGGGGACGCTGGCACGGGATTATGGCGAAGAACAGGGGTGCCCAGTGGGGTCCCGGGAAAGTAGGGTTACGGGGGATTAGCTGTGATCCAGCAGGATCACTCTTGGGGAGAGAAAGCCACCGCCAGCATCCGAAGAGGAAGAACGGAGAAATGGGAACGAAAGGCAGAAAGGGCAGACCTGGAAAGTGGAGAATTGAAATCCTACCCTCCACCACCCTGTTCCTTAAAACTGACCCATTCTGCCTTCGCCCATTCGCACCCCCTTCCTCCAGAGATCAGAGGAGACACTCATATTCCCAGGGGCACTAACAGGCAAACTGCAAACTCTTGCATCAGTACACCCACTGGCATGAGCCTGGCATCCAGCTGTGCTTTGTGATGACTGCAGAGGGCCCCCCCCCCCGGGCAAAGCTGAAGAATGCGATTAGCGCAGGACCCAGGGATGCACCCGCGAAGTTTTCCGAATGAAGGCATAATCATGGCGGCGCTCAGTCGTTCCAAAGCAGCCTGCTGGGCCCTCGAAAGGACCGGTGGGACATCAGGGAGCTTGGTAACATCTGCCCAATTGAGGCAGCATCTTTCTCTGCGTGCGTGTCAATTCTCCTCGGTGCAAAAGGGACAGAAGAGACACCGGAACGACACGTTGCAACTGATGTACCTGCAGGGCCCAGGACTGCCACATCACGTTTCTTCCCTTTGCCGTTCAGCAAGGAGGCAACCCCCAAGGTGGAGTACACCCACCCTCACCATGACCGCTGAAAATTGGTGGAAGGATGAGCTTTAAAATAAGTTTGGCTTAAGGATGAAAAAAGATCCTCTCCCTGCAAACTCAGGAAGAAAAGGGAGGCACCACTGATATGCATGATATATTTTACAGGCAGCCCTTACCTACCCACACCCTGACTGACCGCAGAGCGATCAGCAGCCAGAACGCCTGCTTTGGAATGGCAAAAGAGATTGAATCAGGACCGTGAGAAGGACCACCATCAAAGAGTGAAAAAGAAAAGGGGAACAGCAAAACGCCAGGAATCCTGCTCACTCTTTTGCCACAGCAGGCCCACGAAACTAGGAATTGGCCTGGGCGACAAACGGTGAGACCTACCTCAGTACAGTTAAATCTGCTTCATGCCCGTATCTGCCATCTGCTGCCTCTTTCTCTACTTTTCTCTTCTCCCTTCTTTCCCTGCAAATTCCATCCTCATTGCTAAGATTTCTTTTTTCACCTCGCTCAATTACTTTTTCTCTGCCTTGCCCTGTTTGATCCTTTTGATAAGATTAGGCCCAGGGGGGGAAAAAGTAAAAAAAAACAGCAGCTGTTGCTGTTCCTCTCTGCTAGGTAACTTTTTAAACAATGGATAGGTGTGCGCACGCACGCACATGCACACACACGGGCGCACACACCCAGTGCCTATGCCCTACTGCTCATCTCCACGCCACGAATAGTTTTATTGGGGCAATTTCGGTTTTTTCGCAAGGTTGTTCAAGAGACCCACGCAGGCTTGGAAAGGGGGGGGGGGGAGAAAAAGCAGAAAAAGGTGGAAAAGAAAGAGGCATTTGTTTTTGGTCTTATATCAGACGCAGCTGAACCAGGCCACAATATGGCTTAACGTCATGCGCTGTTTGGCTTAGCTGAGGTCTGCCAGATGCCCACCTCCTTCCCATCTATTCCAGCTTGACCCTCTACACATTCCCATCTTGACACCCTACACCAGTGTTTCTCAACCCTGGCAATTTTAAGATACGTAGACTTCAATTCCTAGAATTCTGGGAGTTGAAGCCCACATATCTTAAAAGTTGCTAAGGTTGAGAAACTTTGCCCTACACATCCCCAGGACTCTCCCCTTCCCCTCTATTCCAGCTTGACCCCTTACAGCTTGACCCCCTCTTCCAGAACCCTTGATTAGAGTGTCCTCACACTGGGATTTGGGGGGGACGGGGGGGTTTCCCAGGACTATCCCCCAGCCTCTTGCAGAATATTTCCCCAGCGCCTACTTTATCCTCTTTTGGGTGTTCAGTCCTCTTAAGCTTTTCTAGCATCTTCCATTCCTGCTTCTACCCTAATATTTTAAAGAAGTTTTATCCTGAAACATCCCAGGCCTTCAGCCTCTGCTGCCTCGGGACAGAACGCCGCTTTTAATTAATGTTTTTCCACTAGGGGTTTTATTTGTGCTGTTTTAGACTTGATTTACATGGGCTTCCTTTATGTGTTTATCGAACGCTGCCCTGCTGCCGCCCTTAACTGGAAGGCGAGAAATAAATCTTTGGGATAATAATTATGAAAAAGGGGAAGATTTGGCAGCAGGAAAGTAGCCGTGACAAAGTGGTTTGAGCCAGCGTTCATCCAAGGAGCAGGGTGCCCTAAAACACCCATATCAACAGGGCTTAGGGGGCTTAAAAATAGCCGCATCTGTCATCACAAGCTCACTTTTCCATTTGAGCAAAACTGGGGCTAAGGATTAAAGCTTTCTAACTGGCAATCAAAGATCATTGTCCCCCCTCTGCTGCTTTCACACCACTCACCTACACACGTAAATGCTTCCTGGTAGCGAGAAATACCTCCGCGGGTCAGGAACTCACCTGCCGCGTACACTAAGGTGCACATGACCCACAAATAACAGCTGCCCGCTTTGCCAATGCAAATATTTTTTCCTCTGGACTAAAAACATTTGGATACAAAGCTGGGCCACCGTGGCTGCCAGACACACCCAGGCACACCGTTTTCACACTCACTCCAAGCCATGCCGAAGGTAAGAGCAACCGCTGCAGAGAACGAGGTCGCATCGGAGGACTTGGCGACGCGCCGCAGGCAACCCGCGGGGCTTACCATTTTCAGTTTGTGCTGCTGCAGAATCTCATCCAAGTTTTGTCTTTTCTTGTAGTTGAAGTAGAAATTTTTACACTGCGAGACGCTCTTAGACCCCACCATCCGGGCAATTGCTGACCAGTTGCGTCCATGTTCAAGAAGACCTGTGGATCGTACGGGTATAACAGCACAAGTCACAAGGGTTAAAACCAGATACGGTGTCAGAACGCTTTGCTTTTTCCTGTCCGGTTTTAAAAAGAAAAGCACACCTCTAGCCTCGATGGCCAGCTTTCAGGGCTTCCCAAAGGTGGTCGCAAGCCTGTTCTGAGCATGGGGGCTAAACATCTGGAGATAAAAATGGAAGAGGTTTAAAAATGGTTTCAAAAGACCAAGATGAGCGGGCTCTAATTCTCACCGGCCTTGTTCTCCTTAACAGAAAGCCAGCAAGAGCGACGTAGTCACAGAATGGGGCCGTGCATCTTTTTTACACACACCTCGTTAAAAAAACAACAACCCAACCCTTAAGTGTAACACAAGACAAATCGCTGGGGGGGGGAAAAAGTCACACTGGCCACCGATGTTGTATTAAAGCTAACTCTCTGAAACAGGACAAAGTCAAGTTCAGCTGTCAACATTCTGGGTTAGAAAGTGACAACCTGCTCCTGCTTCCTACAGGCTCGAGGGACGGAGCTCGGTGGGCCTTTCTAGGAAGGGATAAGATGGCAACTGATGAGGGACGCTGGGTGGGAACGGCCGTTCAACATCTTGAAAGAACCACCTTGAAGCACAACCTATCAATCGCTAAGAAACATAATACCCAGAACAATGACCGTAAAATCTCCGGATGTTCCTGTAGATATCTGGCCAGCTAGCCAACCCGTGTGCCGTTTGTGATAGCACTGTATTTATTGATTTGATTTAGGCTCTGCTTTTCTGCTCCAGCCAGCAATCTATCTTCCCACGGACATGCGGAATAGGTTGATTTCAGACCTAGCCTTATTTAGAAGCGTCCCGTTGATTTCCATGGGCTTAAAAATAAAGGCTGGATCCGGTCCATCATTCTGACCATTGTTCTTAGCTGGGAAGATGTTGGCAGGGCACCCACCGAGATCTAGCAATCTGGACCGCCCCCCCCAAAAGTGTCAAAGCAACTTATGCCATCCGCAGGAACATTAAAAACGCCTCCAACCCCGCTGAAGCCCCAAGATATTCCTTGATAAAAACGAAGCGCTCGCCAGCGAGGAAAACGGCAGAAATGGTCCGAATCTCAGCAGGAGACCGCGCAGATAGGTTTTCCCCTGTAAAACCTAAAACGCAGCCAACCTGACTCGCTCGTGCGGTAATGCCTTTTTAATGAACCAACGCTAACTCTGCCAAAGGAGAAACAGTTCTCTCTCGAAAGGGGAGAGCCGTAAAAACGGTTAATCTTCTCCAGATTAAAAATAAAATAAAATAAAATAAAATAAAATAAAATAAAATAAAATAAAATAAAATAAAATAAAATAAAATAAAATAAAATAAAATAACGAGGATAAAAATAGAAGTAACGAGGTTGGGAAAACTGCCTGAGAACGCTGCCTTTTAACAGGCCCCATTTGAGGATTGGATGCAAACCAAATTGCTTCATCTGTTTGTCATCTGACTTGGGAATAGGGAAGGTAATTCTTTGCGACACTGTTTTTCTTGGCACCCGTTAAGGACTAGAAACTTGTTTTTTTTTCTCCAGCCTGCTGGGCCTGCACCAACACCAACGTTCCTATGAAACTTCTGAGAGTCTGCAAACACTCCCTGGAACATGCCTGCAGTTTGAGCCTTCATTTTGAAAGAGAGGAGGCTAGCAGCCTGGAGTGGATGGCCCTGAGGTCTTTTTATCACTCCCGGAAGCACTAATCTTTGGGGAGGTCACGTCTCCTCTCCCTTTCACTTGAATGAGGGGTACTGCATGGCCTACTTCACAGGGTTGTTGTAAGGCCATCTGTCTGTGAGCAGGCTCGACTGAAAGCAAGTGAGTGGCTGGCTCCATGCCATCCGCTCTGCGGCCGGGGTAAGATCTGAACTTGTGTCCAGTCCTAATCTGCATTCTCGCTGCCAGGCTGCTTGGCTAAAGCGACATCTCACCTAAGTCGACCTTTTAGGGCTGTTAGAATCAACGTGGGGGGGGAGAGATGCTCCTCCCGGACTCTGAAAATCCCTGCAAAGGTCTCAGAAAACTGTCTTCAAACACGGCAAAACAGAGGCAAATAAAATAAAATAATTGCAATCCAAACACTTGATTGAAGGGCAGGAAGCTGGTGGCTGGCAAAACCACGGGGTTCTATGCTTGATGATTGTGCCCAGCAGAAAAATGCCCGGGCTTTGGAGCCTGGGCCTTCGGGCCCGGCTGGCACCACGCTGGCCCATCCCCGTGAGGCCCCATGTGTATCGCCCGTGTACCCACCCGCACGTCTTCCCTTGCAGCCGCCGACTTGCGCGTACACACACACACTGTCCTTATCTTTACAGCTCCTCCACTAAAAACACCAACACCTGCTTTCCAAAACTATAATTACACACACAGAGATACACACACACACACACACCCGCCTGGGGAAAGAAATGTCAGCAGCTACCTTCGGATCTTGCCAGGAAACACCCAGGGTGTCCCACCGCCGGGAAACGCCCCCCACTAAGGAGTCCTCCCCCAATCTCCCCATCGAACTCCACGCCTGCCTACCTGCCTTAGGTTCCCCGGTGCCCTAGAAGTCCCCTGCGAAGTTGCAAAGGGCTTTTTAGGAAGGAAAGCGGGAAACCCTAACCCTCCCAGCCAGATCTGTGCGCGGGGAGGTCTGGAGCAGAGGACACGGCTGCTGGACATCACCCATCTGGACCTTTCCACCAGGAACGGCGCCAGCAGGACACTCCTTCCCTCCCTCCCTCCCTCCTCCTCTTCCACACACCTCGCACACTCAAAGCGGCTCAGATTTTCCACTGCTTGCCCCCCCCCGCATGCCCCCACTTACATCCTCTTCCAGATTCACCTGCTGGTTGCTCTACAGAAACCATGCGGCGAGGAGACGAGGCGGATTTTCTCGGGAGCCGCAGGGAGGGAGAGGAGGCCAAACCCGACAAAGCAGCCCGGGTTCAAAATAAAAGAAAATAAGGAGGAGGAGGAGAGCCGGGCGGGTGGCTCAGATGCCCTCTTCCCTGGCCCGTCCCTTGCGTTCTCGCCAGCTGCAGACGCTCTCCTCCAGGCAGTCCACAGGAAGAGGCATGCTGCGCCCAGCCTCTGATCCGGGGAGGGTTTTCTGCTGCCGGCGCCCGAGTCCAAACTGGGGGAGAGGTCAGCCGAGATCCCGGAAGGTTTTCTGGCCGGGCGCTGCCAATGCTCCAACTTGGTCGGCCGCCTCTGAGCGCAGGCTCCCACCTGCCCGGTCCCTTGGTGCTCTCCGGCCGTCGGGGAGGCAGCCTCTCACGGCGGAGTCGCTTCCCTCCCTCCTCCAGCCTCCACGAACTCCGTCGCCAGCCTTCTCCTGCCTGCCTGCCTTTCCGAGAGCGGCTCCTCCGGGTGCCCGGGAGGGGAGGAAGGGAGGAGAAGCAGCAGCAGCAGGAGGAGGAGGAGCAGGAGCAGGAGGAGGCAGCCCAGAGAGACAGATTTCGGGAGATGCTCCAGGCCGTGGCCGAAAAAGCGCAGACAGTGCAGCCTCGGCGGGAGCGCGGTGGGAGGGGAGGAGGGAGGGGGGCTGGCTTGTGAGGGTGGAGGCAGAGCGCGCTGCGGGGAGCTGGCCCCCTCCGCTTCCCCGCCCGCCCGCCCGCCCTGCCCCCGGGTGACCCAGAAGTTTGCTTCGTCTGAATGTGACCTCTAGACGGCGTCCACAAGCGGCGTGGCACTGGCCCAAGACGGCGAGGGTGCGGCCAACTTGGCAGCGTTCCCCCCTTCTCTCTCTCTCTCTCTCTCTCTCTCTCTCATCTGAATGTCAACAGCCGGGGAAGGAGATCCAGGAAAACAAAGCGTTTCTTAATAGCTTCCTCCTCTCTGATGTGAATCAAAGGGGTTGTTCTTGGCAGCAGCCCCGCCGCGAACTGGCCCCCCCTGCTGTTGTTCCCCGGTTCCTCCCCAGAGGGTGGATTTGGACCCAAACCCTTTGGCTTCTTCGCCGGGCTACACCAGGACTCTGGAAGTGGAAGGGGGTGGGTACAAAGGGGACCCCCCTCCCCAGGAACAAGTGCACGGAGAGCCCCGTTTATGGGGGAGAGTCAAAGACCCCTCCAAATGCAGGAAGTTGAGAGAAGCACGCTTCCCCCCCATGCACGAAGCTGCATCTTTCCCGCCCCCCAAATGCGGCGAGCGTCGGAGTGTGAAATCACCTGTCCTTAGCTCTGGCCACCGACTCACTTGCTCGCCTAACAGGGCACCTACAGCTTTGGTGGGATGGAGCATCTTCTCCTCTCCCCAGCTTCCTCCAGGAACATGTCCCCCTTCTCCTCAACCCACAGCACCTGCACGGCCCGCCCAGGGGTCAGCCCCAAACTTCAAAAGGTCGGCAGGACCCGATGTTCTGGATTAGGCTGGGCCACCAACCTTCAAAAAGCCTGCGAGCCAAAAACAATCAAAGAAGGAAGAGGAGGAGGCAAGTAAGGGGGGGGGAATCTGAATTCTGCAGCTGGTATAAATTATGCAAATTTAATTCATTTGCATACATGTATGAGCCTCGATTAGACACTTTCAGTCAGCTACTGGAGATTGAGGGGCTGGGAGAGGGGGCTAAAATTGCTTGAACGTTGGGGTGTCTTTGTCTAAAGTGCCTCTTAATGCAAGCAAGTCCAGCTAGTCCAGGCTAAATTCTTATGGAAACGGAGAACAGGCTAGAACAGGGTCCTCTTACGTTCTCCGACTCTGTGAAGGTCATTAAGGAGTAGAAACATGGACTGGCGTTATTTCCAAGAAGCACATAAGTCTGGGAATAATCAAGTCTTCAGTTAACAGGTTCCTAAATTCCAGCAAGCAAAGATCTGGATGCAGATGGAAGCTTGGAGACCAGCCGAAATTTATATCTCGAACAAGACTTCCAACAGCACGCTCCACTCTGCTAAATTTATTTATCGATTAACGCCAATCATTTATTAATTAAGCATGGAGGTTCTCCAAGATTGGGAAGAGTTCTCTTCTGCAAGGCCTCCAGGTTTTATGGGAAGGTGGGAGTTTGTGATGGGGACAGGAGGGAAATGTTATCAGATTGGCTTTGGTCACCAAGAACGCCCCTCAACGCCCCTCAACGGGTTGACCCAGGAATAAGAGCCAAAATAGTGGAGGAAGTCAACACAAACAGACACCACCGTTCCTACCTACTTGGTTGCTGTTTGAAACAACACATATTTCCTTGCATTGAGAAAACGCCAGAGAACATAAAAGGGTTTACTCCTCAACGCACAACTCCTTGATGCACTGACCACACACCAAACTGATTTTTTTTTAAAGGCAGCATCCTTAAAAAAAGAAAAAAATCCAACCAAAGAGAGCATGCATTCATCGAAAACATTTTTTTGCATTCTAGCCTGCCATCAGAGGATACACCAACAACAGTTAACAATAACCACAGATCAAAATAAAACAGCCGACAGGAAAAAGGAAATAAGGCGCACACTGTAATAAAAACACCCCAAGGGAGTTCCTTCAAATGCCGGTAAGGTCAAGTACTATCCCAAAGAGTACTATTTTAAATCCAGGCCCTGAAGGCAGAAGCAGAGACGCAAAGGAGTTTTTAAGGTTCCCTAGAAAGGAAAATGCCCATCCCAAAATTCTCCAGAATTTGCATTCCATAACAAGTCCATGGAAGGGGATCCGGAGAAGGATGTGCCCAGAGAACCACAGAGATTTCAAAACAGGATCTGTTTCTCCCATGAACTCCAGATCGCTCTGGTGTCCTGGCCAATGGTCCACCAACCAAATCCCAGATTTCCAGATTCCTCGTGCCCCCAGGAATGCCTCCCCAGGACATTCTGTTCAACTGTGTGAGAACATGAGTTTTGCAGAGCACTTGGAAAACAATTTGAATCTCAAAAGGGGAAGGTGATGATGCTTAAGGAGATGACCCCCCACCACACCAGGACACCTCCCTGAATTGAGAGGGCTTCTTTTCATGAGGAGCCAGGTCCAAAAAAAAAAAAAAAGGGAATGTTGCAGAGAAGTAAAGCAACTTCTTTTTCACCCCAATTCTGGAGTTTTTGGAGCAACTGATTTGTAGCATGCAAATGTCCCATTGACCACAAGGGAATGCAGATGCGACACTGGACTTCTTGCTCAGTTTTGCAGCAATGAATCTGTTCATTTTCTCTGTTTGTGGGGAGGGGGGAATGTCTAAGCTAAAGAACATTCCATCATACAAGCTCATCTCTCCTAATGTTGCTCCTTCCAGCTTTGATGGACTTCAACTCCCACAAACATCTGGTTGATGTGAGTCCTTATTTATAATCTGAAGCACTAGAGCCTTGGCTCAGCTTTCCCCCTGGCACTCTGCCAATGCAGAGAGGAGACACCAAGTTACAGCTCAGCTCCATCCTCTCTGCTCCATCCAAAATATAACAGCCAGTGGCATGATGAAATGGGATGGAGAAAATAGAATTGCATTCATTACAAACCACCAGGCCTTCTCATTCCTGCTTCCAATGCTTAGTAAGCACTTGTGTTCTTCTCCAACGGAATGTAAACAGCCCGGCTCAGTTCCATAAAGCTTGTCACGTCAGACAGCCGAGCGTGCAGGTGGAAGAGCAACACGGTAGGTGAGGCACTGAGAGCGGCGCTCAACCCTTGCTCCCACAGCTCCAAGGCATTACTCAGGTTGCTACAGAAATGCCTTCTAAATGGCAAGGGTGAGAAAAATGCTGGGTGGGAGGGCAGAGTGCCAGTCCCATCAAGTCGCGAGCCAAGTCATTCCCGCATCTCCAACATGGAGAACAGCCATGTAGTCACTTCTACACATTGCTGGTACAACGCTCAGTCATTCTAGCAACAGCTGGAGGATGATTGATGGGGTGGCCGTGAACAAAGACCTATGGGAACCCCGAGGAGACCTGGAGCTCCAGATGCAACCCAGGAAGCCATGGTGTGGGAGATGACCCTCCTATCTGGACATCATCCAGATCTGACGAAGGCAACTCCCAGAACTCTAAGCAGCCTGGTGCATGCTGGGAGATGAAGTTCCTCCCCGGTTGGAGAGTGCCCAGCTTACAGAAGAACTGCCTTAAATAGCTGCCAAGGTATGGCAACTCTCCAATGAATCCCATTCTCCTTTGGGGCCAGCAATTTTGTTGGCTTCCTGCAACTGGGAGGCTGCTTTGAAAAACGAGGAAGAAGACGACCTTCGATAACAGGACCCCAGCCCATCATTACAGCCCCTGCTGAATGTGTCGACGGCCTGTTGGATCGAGGGTTTCACAATAAAACCGTCACTGTGCAAGAACTTTCCTTGCGCCTGCCTTGTCTCTCCTTGCTTTGGCGTTAATTACAGGGCGCGCCCTTCTTTTGTCTCTCCAGCGATATATAATCTCTCCTCCTTTGCTTAAAGCTCCTGATCATTGCCAGGGATTCCACAACTACTCACTTCTCGCAAGGGACTACACACTGACGCCACCGGCCACGAGCCGAGCAATTTCTGTGCCATCAGAGTCACCCTGAGCCACCGCAAAACACGACGTGGGGGCTAAACTAAAGCCTTATTCAGACACCCACCTCCCACCCCGGGCACCGTTTCTTCCCTGTTTTGCCCCAAATGCACGACAGAGACTGCTAGACTTCTCCTAAGCTGGGCCAGATCCTCACACACAATGGCAGCTCTTCCTGCCTCCTTGCAGGATTTGCAACTTCCTGCATTTGCGCAGTACAAAATACGCTATTTGGCCTCGTAGCCGGCGCTCACAACTGGAAGCGGCGCGAGCCGAGATGGGATGCTTCCATCGGCCACGCAAAACCCCTTCCATCCCGTGGTGGCCCACGAGGCACAAATGACGGTGCCAGCCCACCGAGCAACGAACCCTCCGAGCACCAAACGCACTCACTCAAAACGGGCGACGTGAAAAGAGAAAACAACCAGGACGTCACCTTTCTTAGCCGTCTCCATTTCCTCCTCCGTCCAGCGAGAACTTTCGTTCATCTCCAAAGAAGCTGGTGGAAAGAAAGGAAGAGAAAAGCAAAGATTACAAGAAGAAGAAACAGAGTTCTCGGAGACGTGTGTGTGTGTGTGTGTGCATGCAAAACTTAGCGACGTGCAATTTGCAATGGCCTTCCTAAGCCTTGACAGGTTGCAGGCTTCTCAACCTGCAGTCCTGTTTTTCGTCCCCTCCTTTCTGCGGGGGGTCTACAGCTAAGAGACCCACCATCTGCGTTACCCAAGGTGGCCTTGACATCCATCTCCAGCAAAAAAAGGATTTCAGACACAAAAGAAAAGTTGTCGAAACAGCAGGGCTGCTTGCTGCTGGACGTAAGAAAATATATTCCAGGTCTCATTTCCAGGTTCTACAACCTGTCCCCATCATCTTTCCAGCTGTCCTATTTGCATGGGGGCGGGGGGGGGCACAGCCATGGGAAGAGGCTTGGAAGGGAAATCTAGCTGGAGGCCGTGGGTTGGGCACTCCCTCTGGGGGGGCTTCCGTAGCCAAAAGTGAGCTTCCGTGGAGCTGGAGCAGGGCCAGGAGAGTGTGTAAATCCCTTCGTGGCTGGGAAGCAGAATTCACCAATCTCCCAGCCAAGTATTTACAGATCCAGCATCCGAAGAAAACATGGAAGGGTGACAAATCGTCCTTCCTATTGAATGTGGCTTTCTCCAAACCAGGAATGGAACAACGGGAGTCAGGATGTCTGAAGGATCGGAGCAACCCCAAGGTAAGTTTGGGAGAACGACGGAGAAGAGAAGGTGGTGGGTCTGGGTTTGGCCTGAATGCCTTTATTCTGCTCCTCTTCCAGTTCTTGGAGGCCCATGGCTCTGTGTGTGTGTGTGTGTGTGTGTGTGTGTCTTTGGGCAGCTGTGAGCACGACATGCAACCAGAAACCACCTTAGCCCCGTGTGTGGTGTGACCCAACCCAAGGGGCTTGTTTTTCATCAGGCTACCACCCAAAATGGGGTTCGCTGGCTTAAATGAGGTTCCCTTTCCAAAACATTTTATTGCACGATTTTACTTCTCAGCTCAGCCTTCCAGCCTGCACAGCAAGGGGCATTTTGGCAGGGGATGATGGGAGCTGGGATCAGCACACCCTGAAGGTGCATGGCTGGGGAAGGCGGTCAAGTTTCTCCCTTCCACAAGCACCTGCTGTTTTCACAATTTTTTGTTTGGGGCTAACCCGACTCCTTGGCTCGTGCGGGCGCTGAAAACCGGATGGGGAAGGCAAAGACGGAACAGAACCTCCTGCCAGAATGTAAAATTCAAAACTCTGAACCTCAAACTGCTCGCACACGTCCCTGTTTGCTAACCCCGGGTACCTACGAGAGAAAAACAACCTGAGTCCAGGAAACACACCCATGCACACACAGCCAGGCACATACACACATCTCCTGGTCACGAAGGAGATTTCTGTTCCGTGGCTGATAGCCCCTAAACCAGTGTTTCTCAACCTTGGCAGCTTGAAGATGTATGGACTTCAACTCCCAGAATTCCCCAGCCAGCTATGGTTGGCGGATGACAATTTTCAGCAGGCTGCAAACATCTGGGAGGCACTGAAAAGAGGGGAGAGTTTGGTTCCATAGTCTCAGCCCCAAAGCTTCTGCAAAGGATTGTGGGGGGATTATCAGCACCTTGGAACTAGAACAACGTGAGCAGAAAAGGCACCCACAAAGACCCACCGAGTGCTTGCAATGCCCCCCGCTGAAATGGAGATGTTCTCTCCCTTCTGCACTAACTCACAAAGCTGTCTTCAAGGGACACCCCAAGTGGAATGCGCTGTAGTAGCCAAGCCCGAAAACCACGCAAGGGTAAATACTAAAATAAATAATTAATTGTTCAAGGGGAGGAACGCCTAAGTCCTGGAGCCGTAGAGGATTTGGATCTGAAAAGGGTGACGTTGCTTTGGATACAGCGTAAGTGCCCTCACTGCACCCCTACGAATAGATTATCTTCAACCTCAAATCTGGAGCTGGGAAACAATCTGGTTTCCCATCTCGGGCCTTGATTCACTCATTCAGCTGGAAACCTGGAAGCAGCTTGTAGAAAGGATGTTTCTACAAAGAGGAGCATTGCCAAGAAGTAAAAAAAACAGAAGCTCTATGGATAAACTTCCTTTTAGCAGCATTTTTACTACCTTGAAGCCAACACCAAAGATTGCTCTCTAGCTGACTTCTCTAGCTCTGTAGGCCCTTTGCTACATTATCATCACCACCACCACCACATTATGATTCCTAAACACTTTAAAAAAAAGAAAAAAGAGTGGTTTCATTCTTATCTTGCAGCAGACGTCCTGGGTCAAGCAGTTCAACAATTCAATTCCACCTTACTCAGAACACCACCAAGTCACCCCAAAGTGTTAAAATCATCTCGCGCTTTAACAAGGCGAGAAGCTGCTACCGTTAACCGTCTATTCTGATTGTCGTATCTTTGGAAATCAAACAAGACCCAGAGGAGATGAACAGAATCAAACCACAAACACGAAGCGAGTAGCTAACCACCTCCAGAGTGGTAGAACCAGCTGAAGCCCTAGTTAATCATCTACCAGCTCTTCCCATTCAAGCTAAGCCTAACTAGGTCTAGATCCCAGCTCAGCTACACACTATCTCTTTCCAAGACAAGATTTCTCAGTTCTCCGCAGCCCTCAAGTGGCCATGAAAGGCAATTTCCCATGGAGAAGCCTGCAGAGAAGGAAGTGGCTTTGAAAAGAATTTCAGTCCAAAATTTGTCATCTCCTGTCCTACTTCTTCAACTCTGGCTCCACCCGTGTTTTGAAACAAGTCTCCTAGCACGCCCTTCCAGGTTGTCCTAGAAAACCAGTGCCATTCAGGGCAGTTCTGACTTCCCCACCTATATTGTCTGTCGGTTAAAATCTTCCAAATCAAAAGAGAGTAAGTTGTGAAAGCAATGCTTTAATTTAATAATAAAAAAAAAAGGTCAACCACTCCACTGTGGTTTGTTCTTCTCCCTAGCTGAGGTTAAAGACTAACACAACCATCTCTGTTGAGAATTCCAGTCGCTTGTTAGAATAAAATTAGAATCGATAATACGGTGTTTTCTAATGGCTTCCGTTCTTTCCGTTTATGCGCCCACTTGGAAAATTTAGTGTGGTGGGTCTGGTGTGTGTGTGTGTCCTTTTCCAGTACCATGTAATTAAAAAAGAAGAAATTCAAACACCCAACCGCACACATGCACGCCTTGTTCTTTCAGCCCTCGCTCTGATGGGTCCCCACCTTCGCTCTGCCCACGTGAATCCCCAAATCCGTTCATCCGTGCCACGACGGGGACGTACCTAGCTCCGAATTCTGCTGGGGTACCGGCACCTCCTCGTGGTTGGCCTCGTTGGCCATAGATCGAGTGATGCGCCCTTTGCGCCAGCCCTGGCTATTGGCTGTTTTGCGCCCTTTGGAGGCAACGGCTTCTTTCTCGTCATTGTCCTCGCCCGATGTATCCTCGTTCTTCTCCCTGATGGAACCGGAACAAGAGAAGCAGACATGATCAGCTTGGGTTTCCTGCAGGGCGCTGTGGTTTCTTAGCTGCAGCTGTGGAGAGACCCAGCAGAGACAGGTGGAGCATCACGGCAGCCAAATTGCACTGGCATCTCTTTTTCTAGTTTCCCAAAAGTGGGAGGGGGAGAGACCTGGCTGAGAAACACAAAGGCAACCGAGCCAAATGTTCCTTCCAGCCAAGGCTGAAGCTCTGTTGGAGAAAGACGTCCAACTCTTCCATCAAAGTCTAGAAATGCTCATTTCCCCTCCCTGTTAACTCAGAGGCACGGCCTTTCCAAGTCCTTGTTGCAACCCTCGACTGCCAGCCTCAACTCGGCTGCTCTGGTTGGAAGTAAGGAAGGGTTCTCACACTTCCTTCAGCGCATTTCAGGAGGACCTTGAGAATCAGCCCCGTGGCTACCACTTGGAGCAACGCAATGTCCGGGACCAAGTTTTTTTCATGGGGGTTCAGCTGACATACCCCCAGTTCTACAGAATCAAAATCAGACCATCCACAGAGCCCAGCGGGTCTCCACTGAACATCCAGCCAGATGCGGACATGGCCTGCAAGAGATCTTGGAGGAGAAATTTGTCCCGAGCAGCTTTAATTAAAAACGGTAAAGCTATTTCCCTAGATGGTGCTCCTGAAGGGCCTTCCCAAAGCAACACTGTGTGAAATCCCCAACTAGGACATTCACAGAGTGCTACCTCTAAATGTGGAGGTTCCATCAACCTTGTCCTCTAGGATGACCTTCCTCACCTTCCAGATCGGCTGACTTCCCTTCCCAGAATTCCCCAGCCAGCGTAATCTTGACGAACAACTCTGGGAATGGAAATCCCCACCCTCTGCAGAGCTGCGAGGTGGTGAGGGCCGTTGATAAAGTCCTCCCTTGCAGAAGCCAAATTCAAGCCCATCTGCCAGATTTTGGGGCAGAGGGTTCCACATATACGAGTCTGTTGTGAAGCTAAAAAACCTCCGTGGCATTTACTGCACCGGAAGTGTAACATAGCAAAGGTTTGGGGAGGAAAAATATTCTCTAGGCAGGAGCCCCACAGCACAAAACTGCAACAAGCCCAATCCTGGTAGACAAGAAACGCTCGTTTCAACCCAAGCTCCCTCGAGTTTAAGAAGAAAAGAAAACCACCAGCATCCTCTTTCATCCTTGTCAGAAAGGGAAATGAGGAACATACGCGGCAAATGTAGTGTTTTATGGTTTTGCTTAGAAGATCCATCTCCCCGCCTTGCCCCAAATGGCACCCAAGCCAATTGCATGATGGGAAGGCAATGGGGGAGATCCAGCTGCGTTCCGCAGCAGACTTCTGGAGAAGAAAACAAGGTGGGTCACAAAGACCAAGACGAGAAACAGATGCAGCATGAGGTCCGCCTTGGTTCCTGGAAAGCAAACCCCATCCAACTTACTTTGTCAGTTCCTCTTTGTCATTTTCAGATTCCGGTTTCTCCTCTTCCTTCTCCCTATCCTTCTCTTTTTCTTCTTTTTCTTCTTGATTATTCCGGGGCATTTGCTGCTGCTGCTGCTGCTGCTGCTGCTGCAAGGTGGGAAGGAGAATCAAAAACATGGAAGTTGAGCACCTGGAGGAGACTAAAACATTGGAGCCGTGACTTTCGAACCAAGCCAGAACGCCACATGGTGGCTGTTTTTCCCCCTGCTCAGAGGAGAAAAAAATCGGACATTTTTCGAGAAAAGCATCAGCGCGCCTTCGTGTTCGGATTTCATCGGATCACCCCTTTTTATCCGTCGTCGCGCCTTTTGACTTGGTTTTAAGTATGGGCATCCTGCCCATCCTTAAGCAGATTTGTGACAGCTTACCAATGAAAAGGATACCGTTCAGGGCATCCTTCGCTCCCGGGCCATAAGGAGGAAAAGGAGGACCATTTGCAGAGAAAAGAAAGAGGGTGCTTTTTTAAACCCCGATTCCCTGGGCTTACGAAACAAACCAACCTCCTTTCAGGTTAAAAAAAAAATCTGGTAAGGGGGTAAGGAGGAGTCAGGAGGGATAGAAAGCGACGATTCAAAAGCCTCGGGGCATAAGTGTAAAAGCGGGCATGAATTCGCCCCTCTTCTGAATCTTGCTTATTAAATTTATATTCCACCTGTCCTCCAGGACACTAATACAAACTTTCATGGTTCTCCTTTCCCCCTTTTATCCCTACAGAATTTTAGCAAGCTCTGTGCTTTGCCAGTTTTATCGCAGGCACGAGGGTTCTTCTACTTTCTCGTAGCCCCACACCCGGTGCACACTTACACACGCAAACACGCCTCCTAGAAGTCCAGCCTCCGCACCGGCTGCAGAACAGAGGCCAGCAAAGAAAAAAAGCCTGCAACGAAAAATCTCTGAGAAAGGGACCGAGCCGGCGTCACCTGGCTACAGCCAAGCCTTTTCCTAAAAAGGAGGGGCATGCTGGCAAGTTGTCAGTCCGGGTGACTAAACCCGGTGGCCACCGTTACAAAGGGGCCGGGAGATGCCCATAAAAAACAGGCAGCTGCCATCTTGACTTTTTTGACCACCCGAGTCAAGCCGTGCCGACCATGGGCCCGTCTGCATCGCTTCTGGATCTGCTTCAGCAAAAACAGCACTCTCTGCGAGAAACCATTGCTTTTAGTGCCCCTTGCGCGCGAGACTGCCATGCACCTCCCTGCCACGCACCAAGGCCTGTATGCCAACCGGCTGGATGACTGAACCAGCGTCTCTTGGCCCAACTGAACTTGCAGGGTCATTGTAAGGGGAGAAATAGGACGAGGGGGCATTATATTCGCTGCCTGGCGCTGTGCCAATCGAGGCACGATCTCGATCCAATCGATCAAGCAACAAATAAATGCAGATCCAGCCCCGTATCAATGCTGTTGGTGTCATGGAGAAAGGGTTAACGCGCTTTGATTTCAACCTCAGTTTGGGGATTGTGCCCAAAGGCACCATGCAAATGATTATCTGCACATATGGGGCTAGATTGCCATTATTAATTGGGTTTTACACCCAGCCTTTCTTCCAGGGATCCAGAATGCTCCTTCCTGTGACATCATCCCCATAACACCCCTGTGAGGTAGGCCAGTGTGTTGTCGCGGTAGAAGGAGGACTTCCCCCTGCTCTCCGCAGTCATGCGAGGACCAGCTTTTGTTTCTCTACCGCCCTGAGAATTCGGGGGGGGGGGAGGGAGGGTTGAGCTTGGCAGGCTGGGAGCAGGCCGTTCCAAAGCCCCTGTGACACATCTCTTGGACAAACACGAGCCTGGTGAACTTCTGCCTAAATGAGTCATGCATCCCGCAGGATGGCCCTCCTCCAAATCCGCACAGAGCATTGGCAAGCTTTTCCCCTTGGAAAAGAGTCCCAGCCCTTGGCTGGATTTCTGCACCACGCAGGGGGTCGTCTGGGTGGCCTCCGGGCGCCCCGCTGGACCCGTCGTGCTGGTCTCTGGCAGAAGAGAATCTGCTGTTTGGCCCCGTCTCCCCCACCCACTCAGAACGGAGCGCGCATTCCTCTCCGGCGCTATCTCATCACGCCTTTCCCCTCCTGCCTAAATTGCTCTGCAGGGTTGCAAAAAACCTGCCGGCGTATTCCCCGTTCTCGCCTCGCCGGTCAGGAGCCAGGGCCCCCGCCAGCCTGACAGTCCTCCCAGGGCTCGGGACGCCTGGCGGCTGCTGGCACCATCCTCCTCCTCCACACACGAATTATAAACAGCGCCCAACCTTTGCTCTGATTTCCAGTTGCATCCCGTACGGCGCAGCTCCTCCACTCCCCCCGCCGAGGGAATCCGGCGTCCCAGAAGAGTTCCCCCACCGACGCCACAGTGCAAGCCCACACCAGTGCACCGCACGCCCACCGATCACCAGGGAAACACCAGCCCAGCAAGATAGCTTATCTGCCCAACAGCACGCGGGCTGCTGGAAACGGCGGGCGGCCGTTGCAGCGTTGGCCGGCGCTCCCAGACCGTGCCTCTCCGGGGCCAGCCGTGTTTCTCGGGACCTGTTCTTGGCTCCCCTTCCGGACACACTTCGAGCGTACAAGGAGCAACGCTCCTCCAGGCTCTTCTTGCTCTCTGCTTGCCGTCCAAGAGCGGGGAGGGGTTGCATTTACATCCCCCCCTCCGGTTTAGCTCAGGGAAACTACTGACGAATGGGGGACGAGAGAGAGGACTTTTCACGCTGTTCTTCTCCCGCGCGTTCAGAGACGTTCCCGCACGCATCCCCAGAAGCTCCCCCTTTCCCAACGTGGGTGTCCGCCGGTCCCTGGAAGAGGCCCTCTTCCTCGGAGCAGAAAAGGACCGGAGAGAGATGGCCCTTTAGCGAAAAGCAGGTGGGGCAGGGGGATTTTCCCGGCCAAAGGTTCGCCTTTCGCTCTCGGGACCTGCTCACCTCCCAGGCCTGCTCTCCCAAGTTGCTCAACACCACCAGCATCTCTTCTGCTTGCCGTCCCCGAGGCCTCTTCATCGCGCGGCCATCCCCGTGCGGCGTGCTTCACGCTCTCCGGCTCAAATGGCTTCCTGGGGATTTGCATAGCTGAGCCGTAGACTCGCCACGACATTCCTGTTATGATTTTGCAATCGCCTGGAATAACACGGCTGCTCTCCGTCGATGAGCCGAGATGAGTCATGAGCTATAAAACCACCACGCTCGTCACCGGGGACCTTCTGCGTTGGCTGCAGCCTTGGCGTGATTCATCTCGACGGATGCCAACCTTAACCCCATAGCCCAATTCTCTCCTGCTGCTGGCCGCTGACTTTTGAGGCCTCGTGAGGGGTTATGCAGTCCTCCCGGGGAGGGGGGCGTGCACATACACACACGCGCACGTGGTGTGTGTGTTTGTATGCACGGTTCCCAACGGCAGAACAACCAGGCCCTCTGAGTCGTGGCTGATGTTTGTGCCTGTGGTGTTTTAAACCTTCGGGGCCAAAAGGAAATACACAGACACATTTTTGTCCTGGGTCAAAACAGCCTTCTGTTCAAACCACGAATGTGGGTTTTCCTCAAGCCTAAAATGAGTCAAACACCGGTGGGGGGGCCTCTCCTGCTCTCCCTATTTGCCAGTTGGTTGAAGGGAGCAGAGGTGGGGTTATTTGCCTTGGTCTACAAGTGCAAATGTTCCTAGAACAGTGTTTCTCAACCTTGGCAAGTTGAAGGTGTGTGGACTTCAACTCCCAGAATTCCCCAGCACAGCACAGCAACTTGCCAAGGTTGAGAAACACTGCCCTAGAGGGATACTGAACACCACCTGCATTCACATAACACATTCTATCCTAAACCGACATAACTGGAGATCCACAAAACAACCATTCTACCTACCTTACTTTGGCTTAAGGAATAGACCCAGATCACACCATCGGCTAAAATAATGGCTGGGTTTTAACAAATCTAAGCCACAAACAACCCAGCTAGTCTTCAGTCCCACGCTGCGACGACCCAAGCGTGTTGAATGACCCAAAGCTTTATTAAAACTAACTTAACCCTAACTCAACTATTTCTTGAAAGGTTTTTATATACGCCTGACTTCTGAGAAGATACCTACCTGTTGTCCTCCCTTCCTTTTTAATTCATTTAACTTCTTAAAAATATCTACCGCCGGCTTCCAGAAGGACGGCCAGCTATTTACAGTATAATCAGATAAAATCAATGGAACGCATACATAACCAAGATAACACTAATAAAATCTTCAGAGGTCCAATGTCCACCCAACGGGAGATGAAGAGCTCCATGGAGAAGCTCTACTTGACCACCTTCTTAAACACCAGCAGAGAGACAACCCCAAATCTCTCGTGTCAGGCAGTTCCTGAAGAATGGCACAATCAGAGAGAAAATCATGGCTCTTCCAGGCCCCTCTCCCACTTCATGCCTGGAAGGGACCTTCAACATCACACGTGGGGTAGTTCTGTTCCCTCTGAAGGAGATGGTCTCCATCTTTTGTGAACGACAGCTCCTGCTATCCCTTGCTCCTGGCCATGTTGGTTAGGGCAGGGAGGAAGTGGGAGTCTCAACCTGGAAGAATGTTTGTGTTGCCAGTTCTGCATTAGTCACCGTATCGTGTTTGTTGGCTAACCCAGTGCACATAGCAACATGTGGTTATCCACCCATGGTTTTTCACTGGCTTCCTCTGCCCTCCCAGTTGGCTAGTAGAGGGGCCGTTTCCAACTCATCCAGCCTCCAATGAAAAGTAAAGCCTCTGCAACAATTGTCCTTCCTTCAATTTTTTCTTAAAACCACAAAGTTAAGGGATGGAGGAAGGCTGGCCCGTTCATGGATTCCCCCTGCACCCCGACAACTCTTGTACTTAACGTGAAGCCCACGTGCAAAAATAGCCTAACTGACCCAAGAGATCTTTGGCGATTTCTGAGAAATGTTTGGGATGAACCTCTAGGGAGCAGGAGAGTTTTCGTAACTGTGAGCCAACTCACCAAGGAACATGCACGACCGAAAGAAGAACCTTATGGGTCAAATAATAAAGGGCAGTCTAGAGATATGAAAACTCAGAGGAAAATATCTTCCCCAAAAATCAGGGGAACCCCCCCCCCAAAGATTCTGTTTCTCTCCTCTACACATGTCTTGGCCCAATTATTTATAGGAGGTGAGCTGTCCTGATTTCTACAAGTCAATCAGATGCCAAAATGCAAGGTATATAAGGCAGCAGCTGTGCCTACTGTGTCCACCTTCCCCAGTTATTGTTATTCCATAGCCAACTATCTTGGAAAACAGGCACCTTCTAACTAGCTTGGCTACAGACTCACATTCCATGAAACTGTCTCATCCTGCTTTGAAAGTGGCCACTGTTGCATCTGTTCCACTGAATTCCACCCCCAAGTGGGCTTGCTGGGCATGGGGAAAAATGCCTCTTGTCGCCTTCTCACTGCAAGGACCACACACAGATGGAACAGCCAAAAGGACAGATCTTCACAATCACAGCATGAGAAGGAAAAACAAGCTGGCATCAGGCAAGTAGAGAACCCAAGACATCTTATTTTAAACCAGCATTGTATGCAAGAGACAGCAGAAAGCTGGGTTAGATCTCAAAACGGTATCTGCAGGAATTTGAGCCAGCTCTGGTGTTAAGTACTTGTACAAGAATCTACCTTTAAGAATAGGTGTGTGCAATTTCAGGCACTCAGATTTGCCTTGACCCATCTAGGTGTCTCACACTACTTCTACCAACCAGAATAATCAACTGTCTGATCGTTCATCCTGCAGAAAAGTCTGTAACCTGAACTCAAGTTTCCAGTAGCTCCATAGGTCAGATTCCAATCTTGGATAGGAACAAACAACTGTTACAAAGTGAGATAGTCTGGGATTCATCTAGTGTTAGACCTTTGAGGTAGACCAGACTAAGAAACCAAAGTCATGAATACTAAAACTACTTTTATTACAGGGTTACAGTAACAGATTCTTGCAAGTCTGAAAGAGTTAATCCTCCCTGTCTTTACAAGAGAACTAGGGAGGGTCAAGTCTGAGATGCTTCCTCAAATTACATTTCTGCTCCAGACTCAGATTTCTCTTATCTGACCATTGTTTTAATTGCAGCTCTCTTTCCTGTTCCTCAAGGTTATTCTCACAGCCCATTACATCTAGGTTAGCATTGCTGCTACTGATGCTTTATGTGTTGGGTGAAGCCATGGTTTCTTTAACCACAGTCAGTCAATTAATCTACAACGGCTGAGTTCACACAAGACACGCACTATGTGTTCACATGACTGCTTAGTTTGGTTATGGAATTAACCCATTTTCTGAATGATCCCACATTACAGGCTTCACTGAGTTTGGAATTAACCCATTCAGTCAACCACTCCACTTTCAAATAGCGCAGAACGTATCATCAGAAACGGTTCCAAACAGGCTGTTCTAGCTTGAAAGAAGTCTAGAAGTGATCCATCCAACTGTGGACAACCATCTTGTTCTAGGATGGGCCATTTCACTCCCCTCCCACCAACGTCAACGGCCTTTACTCACCCTATCAAACTAGTCAAAGGGCAACTAACCAGCTTTGGCACTTGTACCAATGCAGTCACTCCGGTTGAAATTCACTTAAGGAAGTGTGTTTTTCTGAACACAACTGCCAAGCTAAAAACAAACCGAATGATAGCTTAGTCCCCACTGATGGTGGCTCTCCAAGATTCCAACAAAAGGATACTCAAGACTGAACAGAATCATGCCAAACAAGTGCCCCTTAGGTTTGGGTCCCTCCCTATATTGACCATGGGTACAGTGACCCTATTTTCTTGGAAAGAGTAAAGGATAAACCTGAAAAGGGGACAAATCTGAAAGAGGTTCATAAGGATTAAAAACAACAACAACTGTTTATGTTTGCAACTTTGCTTTACAAAGGGAAATTCAAGAGCAAAACCAGGAAAATAAAGAATTAAATTAAATCAATCTTAAAGGACAGCTTTCTGAAATAAAGGACTGTTCTTTATAAGAAAGGGCGTAGGGTCACTGTAACTATGGGTCACACACTCACCATAGTATCTCAAACACGTCCTTACAATAGATCAGATGCATTCTTAAGGACACAACACAACGTCCCTTGGAACAACAGAGTTTTATGGAGCAGGGGTGGAAACCCAGGGAGGGGAGGGAAAAAAACAACACAGCTAAACAACCATTTTTGTGTTCAAACTTCCCACCCACGCAGACCACAAATGAGAATGAAGAGAGCCTTTAAAAGCAACCTCCGCTCCTTAACAGGTAAAAGCAGAAACTGCAAAGCAAGTGAGACGTTTCCTCACCACTTGAACACCCTCCAAGTCTCCTGGTGCAGTGAAATTTTACAATATTTTTGCCCGCAATGCCAGTCTTCATAGCACATGTTTTGCAAACACGATGGTGGTCCATCTCTCCCTCGCGAACTCCCGGTTTTGCCTCTCTGTTCTCCAAAGCCACGCGACGACGTAACGCTTTAATCGCTTGACTCTCTTACATCAAATTTCTTAAAAGCAAGCTAGCAAACTCTGGCACCTTAACAAACATCTCAGACTATAGAAACCAGCTCTGGAGGCAGAAAATGAAAAAAGGCAGTTCCGGGAATAAACAGGAGGAATCACAAAGCTGCCTTTGCACTACACAGGAGCAAGAAAAACAGGGGTTTCCCATGACTGTTGTTTTTTTAACGCTCAGCAACCTCATTTTTGGCCATACTGAACAGAAGCACTAAAAGTGATCATTTAGCCATGTCTAGAACAGGATTTTCCCATTCTTTTCAGGCTGCAGAACCCTGCTCAAGAGGCAGAATTAGAGCTATCCTTTCTGTTGTTGTTACAGCTTCTGTTTTTTTTTAAAAAAGCTAGAGCTTTGTCAGAAAATTGGTGATGTTCAAGTGAACAAACATTTTCTCCTCCACTTAAGTCTCTCCAGGAAACGTGGAAGGTTAGAGTTCTGCAAAGCACAGATTGGAAAATCCCAGTCTAGAGGCTCTGCGCCCCTGCACTCTGGAGAAAACACACAAATCAGTGGCAAAACATGTGTTTTGGATTCTCAAAGGAGGACTCAGAAAGATCTGGGGCACCTCCGATGAAAGGATCCCACAGACCAGGCTGGAGAAGGCAAAGAACTGAGGCCTACAGCCCTGCAAAACGTTGGCGCCCACTCCCAAACCACCCCCAGGCGCTTCCTGCTTCCAAGTGGGTTTCCTTACCTGGTTCTTTCCTCGCCTGCGATAATTTCTTCTCACCAAGTTCTTATAGTTCTCATTCTTCTTAGTCAAATAGTAGTAGAGAACGCAATCCGCCACCGTCTAGAGAAAACAAACCACCACACGGGTTGGTGATACCTGATAACGAGGGCGTGGAAGAGAAGCACACTTTGGATAACACAGTATGGACCTTGGGCTGCAATTGGGGGGGAGGAGAGCGCCTTTCGAAGCATCACAACCCACAAGAGGATCGCCAACCAGTACGTCCAGCTCTTAACCCAGGGGTGGGTCAATTCTCCAGAGCTTCCTTGGACAACAGCTGCCACCGGCAAGGTTTCTGGTTTCATAGGGGACGTGGGGAAGATATATATCCAAATCTGAGGACGAGTTCTTAAAGAGGCTGAACCCAGTCTCTTTTGAACAGGGAAAAATGCCCCCGTAAAGCAGAATAAAAACGCAAAATTCCAACTAAGCACGCGTACTTGATAAGAACATTCCCACTTTGCAATCATCCCTCGCTGGGGTCTTCGGTCCATTCCCCCCCTCCACCTTAAATTTAAGCGTAACTTCTGGGCCCTAATAATGTCTTGTTCCTATTGTAAGACATTTTCAGTTTCAATTTATTACAATCCACTACCGTAAGAGAAATGCTCTTTCCGGGGTTCCAGGCAGAGAGGTGAACCTGGGCTTTGTAAACCACAAATTGCAACTTGGATTTTTGTACAATTCAATAAACTATGTTTAAGCGAACCACGGTTTGGTGTGGTGTTTGAACTAGGCCATTGAGCCGTCCTACTGTCCCAGAATTATGGTTTAATAGCGTTGTCAAACAGTGGCGCTATTTTGCCTGTAACTGACAAAATTACCCAACCGTGTTTGCTAATGTAATTTAATTTAGAGGCCGCCTGACAATCAAACGATTCTGGGCAGCTTATAACTCAAAACCAAGTTATTGTAAGAAAAGAAAAATACAACGGATCAGAGGAGCAGAGTACTAAAATCAAACTCTAAACAACGCAAAGCAAAGCAAAATAGAATAAAATAAAGCAAAGGGAAACACAATCTAAGAAGGGCCCCAGAATCACCCTGTCACCAAGGCCTGGAAGAACCACCAGGTCTTCCACGACTTCCTGAATGACATTATCTAGGAGACACGCCATGTTTGGAAGCTGGAAGGCCTGTTCTCAGAACACAAGTTTCCTGTGTGGAAACCACTTCACAACTTTATCCGAGTCTTCTGTTCTTTCTGGCCTTGAGTTTTCAGGCTAAGTTATTGTTTTAGTAAGCAGAATCTGGGGTACCAACAAAGAAGATCCAGCAGCTTCTTCACATTATGGAAAGAAGGAATTGTCTGGGATGAGCTTTCTTTGATAAAAGACATTAATGGGAAAGGGTTAAAAAAAATCCACTTACTTTCCTGTCCAGAAAGGATGCAATAAGACCAAAATTCTTTGGATGTTGCATGAATCTGGAAGCAGAGGGACGAAAACAGAGATTAAGAAAACAATTACAAAGACATTTGGTTCATTTGGTTGGAGTAACCAACCAGTACTTCTATGTAAATAACCATCAGACGCAAGAGTTGGGCTGAAACATACACGGCAGAGGGTGTCCTACAGGTACTACAGATACTCTGTAGACTACAGATACTCTGAGCTATGCTTCCCCAAAATCCCTCACCACAGGCCATGCAAGTTGGGGATGATGAGAGTTAGAAGTCCAAACCACAAGGGACATCAGGTTGTCTACAGAGGTTCCACACTTCTTGGAGTGAAGAACTCCCCATCTTACCCTGCACTCAACAATTCTCAATGACAACTGCTCTCCACTCACTTCTCCCGGAAGATCTCTTTCTCCTGCTCGCTCCACATGTTCATCACCTGCCGGTCCTTGTACACCTTCATGGGGTCGTCCATAAGGCCATTCATGTTGATGAACTTGATGCGTTGCTGCTCAGCGTCATACAGCATGGGCGGAATGACAGCAAGCTGGCGCATCTGTTTCTCCAGATTCTGTTGGGGAAGAGTAAAGATGACAGAGGGGTCTTGGGAGGGAGCAAAGCACGGGGAAAAAATAGCCCAAGACTTAGACAGAGGACAAACCAGAGAGAGAGATTTTTGGGACTGCAAGAAGATGAACTTCCATTCATTACTCATCCATCTGCTGTAAGCCTCACCCCACTTTTCAGGTAATTACTGTCGTGTTTCATTGGAACCCCAAAACACAGCTCAAGTGGTACCAGATTAAAAAATTGCGCTTCATTTCATAAACCTATGGGGTCTTTTGGGATTGATGGTGCATGGAGTATAATCAAGGGTTAACTAATGGTTAATGGTGAATTTCTGTTGGTGTCGGTTTCACTGAGGAATTTGGGATGATAGAAAAATACTGTAAAGCAATAAATAACTCCCATGACATCTATGTGGAAACCTCCACAGTCAGAGGTAGCCTATCCTTGAAAATGATGTTCTGGAGGGGACAAACAATCGGAGAACAGCTGCAGCCTGCAGGCCCAGCTTGTGAACTTCCCAGAGGCACCCACAGGGCCATTTTGGGAAGTCTGATGCTGGATTAGATGTTTCTTGGACATGACCCAGCTTCTTCTTTTATATTAGCTAGTGATGGAAGCTCCAGATATTGAGGAAATCCACCTCAGAGTCCTGAGGACTATGGAAAAGGAGAGGACCACAGAGCTTACTTCCTGCTTGTGGGCTTCTTGGAAACATCTGGTTGGCCATGAATGAAAAAGGTGTGTTGGATTCGACTGGCCTTTGGTTTGATCCAGCAAAGCTTTATTATACCGCCAGTCAGTGCCGAAACAGCAAACTTTGGAGAACTTAGCTCCATCTGATTTTTCTATCTTGGGAGAATCAAGCTGGGCTTTTGCTTTCACCTTACAAAAGGCTGTCTGGGAAATGAACAGGGAGGCCTCCCAAAGAGTTACAGAACAGGGCTGAGCCCCATCAAGACGGCAGTGCAAATGTTTGCGGGTGGTGTTTGCTCATAAGGGCCCAAAAGCAGGAGACCAGGGAGCCCAAAGTGCAAGGCAGGAGAAGCTCTTGGTCCAATCCATCCAGAGCAGGATTTGCTGGACTGTTGGGCAGCAGCATTAACAATCAGTTCCAGTGTCCAGATCGGTGGCGGCTGCATGGCTTCCCCAGAGAAGAAATGAGAGCTGAGAAGGACAGGACGTGAAGCGTGGAGGAACTGATGACCCAGCCTCACCTCTTGTTCCGAGAGCCCATCAATAATCTCTGACATCTCGTGTTCGCTGCGTGCTGCTGACATGGAGAGTCCGCTGCCTCTTTGTCCTCCCCTGCTGAGAAACGGCAGAGAAAAATGCTGAAAAAGAGACGTTTGGTTCCTCGCTCCCCATGGCCTCCTCTGACAACGTTGGCGTCCGTAAGGGCCAAGGAAGAGGAAGAGAGATCAATGCTGGGAAAGACAAAGGGTGTGGAAAAGTAGACCAGAAGGAGGGGGGGGGGGTTTATGGGAGCAGGACCTAATGAGCAGAAGGCAGACCTTCCCAATGATTCAGCCAATCAGTTATGCAAAGAAGGGCTTAGCTGAGCATGACGAAGTGTTTTGACCATTTTTGACACAACATGCATGTTTTGAGGCCACATTGGCTCTCTTGAGAAGCTACATGCTCCAAAAAACATTATTGGGGGGGGGGGGGCTCCAGATAAAGAAATGGGTGAGGATGAGCCTCCGGTCTGATTTAACTCCAACTCAACTGAAGCTTAATTCCAACGAAAACAAATCAATAACCTGCAGTTCATAGGGCTATTCCCCTGTGTATTTTTTTTTTTTTTTAAATCCTCCTCTCACATTAAAAACTGCAATTTGACAGCAACCTCTTGGAGAAAAGGCTGTAATTTATTTCATAGTAGGATGCTAAAGTAACCAAGATGGTCTGAGATGGTCCTATCTTCTCTCTTCAAAGCTCACGTTGGCAGAAGAGAGGACGCAACCGGGTTGACGTGGATGGCTAGACCTTGGTCTCAGGGAAGGATCAAAGTTTCCTGGAGGGAAGGAGGAAATGATCTCTGGAGCATAAATCTTCTTTTTGGCCACAACTTGTCATACCCTCAAAGACCACAAATGGAGCAGCAGATTCCCTTCAAACAACCCACATGCCTCCAGCTGACCTTTGCATTCGCTCCTGAAGTTCTCTCTGCTTTCTGATCTCAGGGAACTGTTTCTCATAATATTCACGCACTCTGCTCTCCTTGGCTCGGCGCCGGGGGTTATTTTCAATACGTTCCACCTTTTTCTCCCAAGCTTCCATCAGCTGGTCATACCGCTGGCAAAACTTCTGCTCCTGAAGAGCCAGGGCAAGCGGTTGTGAGGGAAAGAGAAGCAGAGAGAAGTCATGAAGCGGATTCCCCTCTTCTCCCCAAATCCAATTTCAAGCCCTATCTAGTCAGGGAAAATTAACAGGGATTTTCAGGACCAATTTACACCTTCTGAAACTCATCCAGATAAACAACTCCTGAGTTCATTCAACGTGCAACATCACACTTTGATCTGGGTGAAGGGTAGTGTGTGAGCGTAGCTACTGTATTTTGTCAACAACGGCATGAACTTAGCCCACTATGGTTTCATCAACAAAGCGTGGTTTTAGGGTGGACTTAGCTCCACAAGAGTCAGAATTCTGCACGAACCAAGATATATTCTAGGACACTTCTCACATCCTTTTGCAGCAAGCAAGATTTCCCAGGAAGACTTGGTGTGCAATATGGCGAGGCTATCATTTTTCAAGTCTGAAAAGCAAGGCCACTGAATTCACACAACACAGCACACACAAACACACACACACAGAGAACAGAGAAGCAGAAAGATCTAGACACAGAGCCCTGCTGTTCGCATATGATTCCTCGTTTTGTGCCCTCAAAATAAATAAAAGATCTGCAACCTGAAGGGACAGGAAGAGAAATCTTTCTATAAGTGCACCTCCAAAAACGGAGTGCGTTGAAAGCAGTGTGACCCCTGAAGGTACCCCTGAAGAAAAGGGACTTCAGAGGACCAAAAAGAAGGTTCTGAGAACATCAAGAACATCTCTGTGGTGTCACACCACTTGTTTTGGGCCTACGACAACTCTAATTCCGTAGCATCCAATCTTTGATTCTGCTGTGTTTGCTTCGTCGGCCACTTCTCAAACACAACAATACCGTAGTGTTTTGCCCTGGTTGTCAACCCAAAATCCATTTGTCTGAACGACCATTGTAGTCTTCCTAATTTCTGTTCCAGCTCCAAGAATCTTCTTCCCCTCCACCCCTCCTTTTTGAATATAAAGGACTACTGACACCATACATTCCTGGAAAAAAAAATCCCCTTGCAATTTTTATATTAGAAGGAGATTTTTTAAATTAAGGAGAAAAAACCTAGATTGATGTGGTCTCCATTCTTAGCAACCGCCCTACAGTGTTCTAATGTCGGTGTGCTGTATCTCTTCTGTTATTTATTAGGTACACCAGGAATAGGCAACTGGAAACAGTACAAATACAATAAAAACGAAACAAAACACTGAAGTTCAACATAAAAAGATGCCTGCTGTTGGTACTGCTAATTTTTCCCAGCCTCAAAACTGCAAACATGACTATATAACAGCCTGGGAATTTACTGAATTCATAAATTCAGTCGCAGCATTTCTCAATTTCTGCTTCTGCCTTTCTGTACACATGCAGCAGATTGATTTATTCATCCGCCGTGATTTTTAGCCATCGACGTAACAGTATAAAAAAGCATTCATTTCCAAAGTGGCAAATTTTTAAAAGTTAAAATCAAGGCAAAACCCACAGAAATACCCCGGATGAAACAGCGGCTGAGGGCCGGGGCAACCTCGATTCAGAAGGAACTCCACCTGACCTGAGTGATAATTGGTGTTAATAATTAATGCTTCATTATTGTTCCTATTACAAATTAAGCCACCTTTCAAGGCAAAGTCTCTTCATAATTGGCACCAGCAGCAACCAGAGTTATTTCTGGTCTTCAGAAAGACAAAAGAAAGGATGTCTTTGGAGATGAAGAATCCAGAACCAGGTGTAGGTAGAAACCAACATTGCTAACTACTCCTAAAATACTACACAGGGCAAGTAAGAAACTTCTACGAGTAAAATAATGCCTGGAGGGGCAGGTGGGGGGAGATCTATTCTGAAAAATATGCCTCTCATACCCCTTGGCGGCAATTTCCTTGCAAAGTCATGCTGGGAAGGAGAAGTCCCCATTTTCTTGCAGAAGAGAAGAGTTTCCTTGTGCGCCCGGCCAAAGACACGGCCTCTCTCCCCCCCGTTAAAACCCAGAAACCTTCCAAGGGCAGTTTTGATGCAGCCAAGAATAAAACCTCCCTCCGTTCCAGCTGCATCTGACGCCAGGCCAGAGGGGAAACAAAATGACCATTCAGGATGAAATGATCTCCAGTCCATGCCGTTATGGATTCGGATGGCTTTTAGTTTCTGTTTAGCTTCGTGGTTTGAACCGATGGGCATCTATTTGGCACGGAAATTGCGGCACCGTCTCTGCTTTATTGATTCACCCGCCTCTGCCTTTGATCCCTTTCGGGAATGGTTTCAAAGCCACCCCTTAAAGGCTTCTTAGCAACGGGGTGGGAACGAATCCAGAAATTCTTGCAACAGACCTCCTTTGTAAGTCCCCTAAGGTTGGGTAACATCTTGAGCCATCCCGTTTTCTAAGCACCACACAATTCAACCCGCTGCACCAAGGGCCTCCCAAGGCCACAGCAGGTGTGCGAAGCCTCCAGGGACGCTGGAGACGGACTGCTCTGAATTGTGCTGCTGAATTTTGGTGGCAAAACCCCATAAACCGAGGAACACAGGTCAGCCCTACCCACAGAACACCGTTCTGTTTGCGGGGGGCCTTGGATCATGCGTCCCCGAATAGGGAAGTGCAAATACGTTTCAAAGCGGGACGGTTTTGAATTTAAAATGTCCCTCACCCCCTTTCCAAAAGTGGTTTCAAACACTTTGGCACTCAAAACACTTCTGTTTGGAGCAAAAAGACACTTCCAAAATGCTCTACGCAGCTGCGGCTGGGCCTGAAACAGCTCGTCTGCGCAAATCCAGGTGTTTTGTGCTCAAAACCGTGGTGGTGCTCATGGTGGTCTGAATTCAAAGGGTTTTGCACAACCCCATCATACACTAACTTTAAAAAGAGGCATCCCAGCCACTGAACACCCCCAAGGAAGACGAGAATAGCCCCGTCTGGGGTTTCAAAAGGAAGCAACATTTCTTACCCACTGCTTACGAGCATGATTTCTCCTCTTGAAGTATAAAATCAGCTTCTTCCGCATTGCCTGATTTCTGCAAAGGAGATGAAAAGGACAGTTTGACCACGGGCAAACCACATTTTCTCTGCACCCCGAATCGCCCGCTGCAATGAAAACAGTGCAGCGTCATGCCAGAAACCCTGGGCCTTTCATGCACGCATTGCAACGTTGCACGGGTGTGCAAAAGGGCTGGCGCTCCCACAAGACCGCGTCATACTTTCCACAAAAGCATTGGCCGCTTCAGATGCCGAAGTGCAGCACCTTCAATAAAGTCGGGGCGGTGGTTTCCGTCTGGGGTCATCATGGTCACCGAGAACCCGTTCACAACACATACTCCTCAACATGCTACAACCTTCTTTGGGCCCTACACGCTAACTCAACCGCTATGGGAAGAAGCTGTCCCACAAAGTAAACCACGGTGTGCAGATGCCGTTTGGGGCTCACGAATTTGAACAGCTGCAAAAGCTTATATCTGGCACGGGCTTGGCGTAACTGCACCACGTCACGGCAGTCACTCAGTAAGGAACAAGGAAGCACCAGCCGCAAGAGAAGACGCGGAGGCTTTTTGGAAACGCTTGCGTCGGAAGAGAAGCCCACGGAGCATTTGGACCCCAGGCGGGGAGCCAAACTGAGGGGTTGTGAAGTTCTTTCCTTCTTCCATTTAGTCGCGGAGGACTATTCTGAGAAAATTCACGGCAGACGTAGATTAGTTTAACAGACATTCCTGGCATTTGAGGGGAGACTTTCTGTGGAAGTGTGGCAGCAATATTTCAACACCCTTAGACATTTCTAAGGAAAATGAAGTAAGAGAATAGAAAGCCAACAGCAACATTTGCAAGACAGATATTCCTAGAATGAGGATGGGAGAAGGGCCTTCTTTGCAACCACATACAGCTGAAGGAAGGACCTTTTATTCCCACACTGCTTAGCCCTGTGGATAAACAGACGCCTCATGCAAGCAAGCCACGTTACAGATTGCCCTGGCTTTTCAAATTCCCAATAAACCAGCTTCACGGGGGAGCTTCTGGACCCCCAGCTTCTCCTGGGCCTTAAACCCCCTCTCTCATTAAACCTGAGTCCGCTCCAAAGTTTTGGGTGTCCCTGATAAACTCTGATTTGGTTCACAAAGCTCTTGGCTGTATTCACAGGACCAGTTTAGCCCAGCCAGTTCCAACCCTTGCAGCTTCATTCGCACCACACACAAAGCTTCTTCTGTTTTTTTCTCCATAGATTGCAGGGTGTAGTTTTTGGTTCAATATACTGCATGAAAATGGTGATTCAGGAACTCAGTCAAAGGGGATGCACGCAAGCACAATTTTACTACCGTTCCCCTTGGCAGGAGAGCAACATCTGTTTGTTATAGAAGAAACCAACCTGGTATTTTGGCTCCTGGATTTAAAACATCTGCATAAAACAGGAGCAACAGCATCACGGCATTCTCATCTGCTCTTTTCCAAAGTAAATAAATTAAAAAAACAGCATCTTGAATGGCCAGCAAACCCTAGCGAGTTCTCAAAAGAAAAGGGGTCAAGCTGAATTCCATTTTGGCTGGAAAAAGGGCTCAGCTGTAAAAAAACAAATTTGATTTCTAAGGTAGCAATCGGCAGGTGGTAGCACTGCTTTTTTTCAGCAGAAAATAGCAGTTAATTAGAAACACAACCTGCCAACCTTACAAATAAAGGTAAGAGCAGACTGAAAACCTCTCTATTGTGCTGAGATGCGGAGCAATAATGGGAAAAAAACTCGCGGGGAAATTAATAGGCCGAATTACTAAGTGCTTTCAAAACAGACCTGCTTCACAGTTGATAGGTTTTTTAAAAAATCCCTCCAAGGGAGCTCAGAATTAAATCTGACTTGGTAGCTGAATTTCATTCCTATGTGAGCCAGCTTCCATGTTTCTAGACCTTATGATGGGACCAAACCACCTCCTCCTAAAGCTTAAACCCTTGGAAGATGCTTCTGATGCACTTTCACATCCACCACAACAAAGGATCGGTTATAAAGTCAGGAATTGGGAGTCACAAATCCACTTTCTGGAGATGTGGACAACTGGGGGGAAAAAACCCTCATCTGAAAACAAAGAAAGGAACAGCTGGGTGAATTTAAGAGCCACAGAAAGCGTCTGGAAGCTGCCAAGGATCTCTTAAGCTCATTGAAAAGTCTTTAGAAGGTGGAAGAAACAACAAGGTGACATTCTAAATGTCTATGCGATCTTCAGAAGATGAACCCAGAAGGGGCCGGATTTCTCCCTCGGCCTTGGGAAAGTCAACAATGAATTTTGGGAGGGACACTGGGTGCTGAGACCACCACTGTATCCCCCTCCCCAATCTTCTGGTTGCTCTTCCTCCATCCCTCCCTTCTTTCCAATCTGGTAGCTCCCTCTGCAATCTGCTGGGAATGGCCCACGAGAACTTCAAGCATGTGCCAGCGTGCTTTGGCTGTTAGTCCTTGCAACTTGCAGCTAGTCTAAGACGTAGGAAACTGTAGAAAGGTTAAACTGGGCCAGGTCCTGGAGGCATCACACGTCTTGTTCCCAGGGGAAGAGCTGAGGCAAGCACAGGTTGGCTGCTGCAGCTGAGAAAGAAGAGGAACCACACACACACACACACACAGAGGGAGGAAGGAGGCACGCCGTGTTTGCAAGCAGCCCTTGGGGACCATCAGGCCCAACTTCCTGGCAGCAAACATCTAATAGTGGATGCCAAGAGAAGGAAAATTAGAAGCTTAAAAGCCACCAGGTTGTACATCAAAAATCTCGCATTCACGCACATGGAGGAATGCCTGCTTTCTGCCCGAACAAGTTTTTTTTTAAACAAAATAAAATAAAACTACACACACACAGATATAGGGGCAGCCATCGAAAAACATTTCATTTTTTCCAGTTGGCACCACTGATAGAAACAGTATCAGCCCCTTTCCTTGGGGGACGCTGGCTGCACTCCCAGATCTCATCTGAGAACAGATTTCAGGTCCTCTCTTAGAAGGCTCGGCCAGGATCACGAACTGTAGCTCAAATGGGACCAAAGTATACCAGAGGCCATACACATCCTTTACTCTTAGATGCAGGTCCAGGGGATGGGCTACGTTTGTATTTTCCCCACCCGGTGTGTGACTCCCCTAAGAGGATTTGGGAAGGTTCTCGAATCATCTGCCCGTGTCTTCACTTGAAATGCAGACATGGCTGCCAAGACATGGATTTCATTTCCATGGATCTCTCAGGATCTGAACACCAAGTCAGCCTTGGCTAGGGGCCGTAAACTTACTTCTGGACCTCCGGAGAGTTCACACAGCCTCTCCAGCACAGTGGAAGTCCTGAGCACAGAACCACTCCAAGGTTCCCAACCACTCCAAACCCAACTTAACCAACCACAGTGTGTCTTCTCCAAACAAGACGGCTCAGTCTGATGGTCCAGTTCATGCCTCCTGAATCACAAACCTCTCAGCCTCACAAACTTCCCAGCCTTCTCTAGTTGTGTTGTGTAGGGCAGATGGCTGCTAGGGGGTCTCAAAGAAACCTCTCTTTGTCGCTGCCTAAAAACCATTTGAATTTTTGCAACCCCGTCTTGGTCATTCCAATGATGACTCCCATGTGGGGCTCTCTGTTTCTCCTGCAGCAGGTTTGGGAAAGAGACCTTCTCCAGGAAAAGCTAGGGGGACAAGAAGCCGGCCTGCCATCGACACCTCCAGAAAAGGAGGTTCTTCCCTTGGGCTAGGGAATCTTCCCAACTATTTCCCTTCTTTTTTTAATTATTAAAGATTTCTTTTTTAATGAAGATAAAAACAAATACGACCTAAAAAAAGAAATCAAAGAGAAAGCTGAAAGTGCAAGAAAGGAAGAAAAGGTGAAGGAAACATAGAAAAGGAAAAAAATATAAAGCAGTAGCTTCCGATCTTCTTCATAGCAGTTATTACACAGCCATAAATTTACCTCTTGCTCTATGGTTATAACATCACTCTCCTCTTTCTATAATCTATCCTGTCTAATCATCAGAACCATAAATCATAAGTTCATTTTTTTTCCTGTTTCATGCAAAAAGTCCATAAGGGATTTCCAGGCAGCAATAAACGTAAATATTGTCTTTTCTCTGGTCAAAGTCGTCAATTTGGCCAGCTCAGTGAGTTCCATCATCTTCACCAACCATTCCCCTATTGCTGGTGGTGCCGAATCTTTCCATCTTACTTCCCAACTATTTCCAACCATCACTCCGCTGGCAGAGACAAAGACCCAAACCACAACAAAGAACTGGGCCACATAATAATTTATTCAACTTGTATTATGCAAACCCACCCAAAATTATTAAGCAAACACTAGCTTAGTATGATGTGGTCTACATTCCCAACCTAGGAGTGAACACCTAACAAAGATCTCCAGATGATTTTAAGTACCTTTGTGAGCACACCAAATTCTCATCTTTTCCAGTTCCCCTTCCATCACATAAAAATGCAACTCTTCATCCCTTCCTGTACTCTTGCACTCCCTCTCTGTTATCTCCAAAGGATGAATCACTTGAGGCACCTCATCACTTCAAGCCTCCAAAGATGTCACGCTTCCTTTCTCCCTTCATGGGAAGAGGAGAGCCAAGATAAGGCAAGCAAAAACATTTTCTTTCTTTCCACTGTGGCTTTAATGTCCTCCCTGGGTGGACCTTTGAAAGACAGGAGTAGCGAAGCACAGAGACGGGAGATTTTTCGCTGCTGGCTACTTACATTTTAATGTTTTCATGGTATTGCCTTGTGTCCGAAGGCTGGTTGTACAATGGCTGAAAGAGAAAAGAACATTTGAAGTGTGAAAGAGAGCAAGGACAAATCTTTCGAAATGGGGGCATGCTGGCATTCAGAAGTTCTTGACTGCTTGGAAGCATCTAGTTCTAGAGAACCAGGAGCGATGCCCCCAAAGATCTACTTTTTGTCAAACATCAAGCTAACACCACTGCCCTTCTGCCTCTCTCATTCATGTTTCTCCCCTCTGGATTCCCTTCTTAGGTCCTACTTAACCAAAACAGGTTGAGCTAAGATCATTTTTCAAAAGAGAGAACCTGCTTTAAAACAAATGATGGCAACAAAACACAACTGCAAATCACAGCAGACTGTTATTAATTTGACCGTAGAAGGAGAAATGACCTAGGAATGAGTGCCATCCAGCAGCAGACCAGGAGCTACCTTCTTTGAAGATCCCAAAATCAACTCTAAGCTGAAAACAGAATCAAGTCGCCAAGCTGGGAGAACCTATTTTCAATCTTGTATGAAATACAACTGAGATCAAAGTGCAAGAACACATCTTTTCTACATTCTGTATCACTGAATCATAAAACTGTACAGTTGGAAAAGACCACAAAGGTCATCTCCTCCAACCTTCTGCAATCCTCAGGAAAACTAATTAAACCATCTTCCAGAGGTAGCTGTCCAACCCCTTCTGAAAAGCCTCCAGAGATGGAGAAGCCACAACCTCAATAAGTAGACCTTTCCAGTGGTGGACGGATCATCAAGAGGTTTTCTCTTATCTTTAAATGAAATCTAAGAATCTACAACTTACACTGTTTCTGGTCCCAGTTTCTATGGCTATGGAAAATAGTTTCTGTCCATCTTTCCTGGAGCCTCCCTTCATGTACCCTGGGTTAAGAACACCCAGTTTACAGACGACCCACAGTTAAGAATGGAGCCTACTGTAGCAAAATTCAAGTTAAATACACAATGGTTCAAGTTCATTACCCAATGCTACTTATATAGTACTATAAAATAATACTGTTCTGGCTTACATACAAATTTGACCTAAGGACAAACCTTGGGAAAGGAATTCGTTCTTAAACTGGGGACTACCTGCACCTGAAAATGGCTATCACATTTCCTATAAGTCTGCTTTTCTTCAGACTGAATATCCCAAGTTCCTGTCCAGCCAAGTTGGCTTTTCTCCTATGACCGTAAGACAAATTTCCATAGCCTCCTTACCCATTACTAACATTTCAACTGATTAATCATTCATTACAGTTATGACTCCTTGGGTTCTTTCCAGATGAGTCACACAGCCAAGGCTTTCAAAGCTGAACATAACTCATGAGTTGGGAAGCTTCACAATAGCTTCAGTTTTACAGGGTCAGCATGATCATCTCTCCCAGCCGACTGTTCAAGTAAGGACAAGCAAAAGATGAGGAAGTGTCTCTCCACACAGAGATATTTCTGCCAGACTGCATCACTTCAGTCACTGTTTCTAAACCTTGGCAATCTGAAGATAAGTGGACTTCAACTCTCAGAATTCCCCTGGGGAATGGCTGGCTGGGGAATTCTGGGAGTTGAAGTCCACATGTCTTCAAGTTGCCAAGGTTGAGAAACACTGACTTAGGTCAACCATTCCATACTGAGTAATACAACTCAATCCCTGGTAGGAGGCCAGCAAGGTAGGGGGAAGGATTTGAATGCTATCTTTTTCCCATGCCATATTTTTTATCCTAAGGGAACTTTTTAGGAAACTGAAGAGAGAGATTTGAATAATAGGAAGCTGCATCTCGCTGTGGCCAGAAATTCTCCCTAGAAGAGGCCGTATCTACCCTACCAGCTTCAACTGTTATAAAAAGTGGGTCACAGCCACCCGAGCACATTTCTGAAGACTACATCCCCATTCATGAAGACCCAAAGGTCTTATCTCTTTGTGGATGAGACCACTTAGATGGAATTAAAATTAAATATTATGAATAGATTGCTGTCCACTGGGTGCAACACCTGGAAGAGACCTGGGACAACAAAGAAGATGATCAGAGGCTACCAGCAACCACGGGCATCTGAATGAAGACTTTTGGCATGGAAGGTCAAAGAGTCCTCCAAACATCAGGAGAAGAACAAGTTCTCAGATTCAACCCCAGGCAACCAAAAGTTCTCTCAGAAGAGATCTTGAGGATCTGCTTGCTGATCCGAGGTGAAAGCTTTCCCCACCCAGTATGCTGTAAGTATGATGACATGTGGATGGGGGTGGGACGATGGGAGTTGTAATCCAATATATTGGGTGGGTACGAAGTGATGGTAGATAATTGTGCAGCAGATAAATGAAGTTTATCTTAAATGAAGATAAATGAAGATAAATGAAGCCACAGTTGTCTGCCGAGAGTTTCCCCTAGTCGTCTTTTTTTCCTCGCACCACACTTGGTCACCCTAGCACTTACCCAACCGGAAGTGTCATATGGAAATTAATCACAGCTGCCACTGCCAGTGAACTTCTCCATGTGCAGAAACTTCTTGAAAAATAACAAACAAAAACTATCTAGGCCTTACTCTCAAAATGGATCTCGATTTTTTTCTTGATTTCCAAAAAGGGTTTGGAAAAGAGGGTGGCTTGGAAACCCTTCTGTTCTACCGTCACTTCTCAATGTCGTCTTGAGGACCCCGGACTGTCAACACACTCATTCAACATCTGCACATTAGACGGCCCCAACAGTGACCAACCATGTGGGTGAACTGGAAGTTTTTTTCACTTTGAGAAGAGACTCTGCTCTCCATGCAAGCTTTCTGACCAGGACTAGTCATCGTCGTAGCAGCTTTAAATCATTTCTAACTGCTTATATTTTATTTTAGAGCCCTGAGCAGCCCAGGGGCAGAAACGCAGGAGATAAAGTAAATAAATAATATAAAAGAGTAAGGCTCTTGTTCCCGAGGCAGAAGATGCCAGGTTGAGCTTCTCACATCTCAAATTCAATGGTCCTAGATCCAATTTGCCAACCTAATGGTTAATTAAAGTGGTTTAATCCCCCACTTTTTAACATGGCAGTTTTTATTTACAGATAAAAATATCTGCTTCATTGCCTAATAGTAGAACCGGCCCACCCAACTCAAAGCCTTACTTCCAAGGCAAGGCCAGCTCTACCATTAGGAAAAGAAACTGCCTAGGAATGGAGAGATTCTTCTCAAGCCCTGGTCATTTTCCTTCCTAAACTAACTAGGTCTGCCAACCCCAGTCTCTCCTCCACCTCTTAAACTAGCTTGATACTTATGGGGGCAATGGAGAACACCACCCTGCTGTCACTGCAGATGGAAGTCCACAGCTCATCTTGTTTGCTTCTGGAGAAAGGGGGCACCATCCTGGCTTAACACACCTGGCCAACCCTGCTCCGGAGTAGCTCTTAAGCTGGGTTTGAAAGCAAACGCCCTCTGCTCGTGCCTACTTCCCAGCAAACCACAGACCGTGAGATTCCTTACACTGGTTGTCTAACAGTCAAATCCAAGGCGGACAGGCCCAACGCCTTGGCCAATGCAACGGGAGGCCGCTCAGATGACCTCGGCGCCTTGCTCCACAAACATACATGCCATGCACCCTAAGAGGACTGAAGGACGCCCTCCAGGCTGAAATGCCCACGGGCCTTTCTCAGGCACTCACCCACCTGGCAACTTCACCGCTCTCCCAGCTGCAACCAGGCAGGGAGGCTGCCAAACCATCATTTATTTTAAAGTGGAAAGAGCCTCGGGCCAGCCTTGAAAAACAAGGGCTCTTATCGTTCTGCTTTGCCCCAATTTGCCATTCAAACCAGGAAGGGCAAACCAACAGGTGCCCGGCAGGGTTGGCACACTGCTTTTCCAAAGAAAGGTGTTCTTAGGTGACCCTGGGAACTGTACCGTCAGCTCGGCTTCCTGCTTTGGCCGCCGGCCAGCAAGATGATGAGCCAACGCTTGGGGGGGGGCCTTCCTTGCTGCTGCCCTCTGTCCCAGTTTGCAACCGCTCTCTTCCCAAACTAAGCCTAGCCGATAAGGGGGGACACTCTGAATGCCAACCCAGACAAACCCGCTTCACTCCCGGGGGGGGGGGAGAAACGGAGGACCAAACGTGGACTCCACTTACCAGCTCCACCTGGGGCCCCAATCCTTCCAGTATTCTGTGAGCGGCTTCTGCCTTTTTCTGCAAAAGAAGGGAGGCGGGGGGGCCAGCGGGCACAGGAGGGAATTGGGGGGGTGGAGGGGGCGGGGGGGCGGGGAGAAAGAAACGCACAGAAAATGAGGATTCCCAACTGCGGGAGAAGCTGCTCGTGGGCTTCTCCTCCCAGCCGCCAGAATCCCGGCTCCAATTTCTCCTAGCGGAGATGACAAATTAAAGCACACTTCCTTCTCCGCCCTTCCCCAGGGCAGGAGAAAAGTTAGCAGCACAGAGAGACGGGAGGGAGGAGGAAAGGACGCGCGCGCATGCACTCCGAAGCCTTCCCCCCACCACACACCGCCTCTGGCTGAGACGCCAGCTGGAACGGCTGCCAAGTGAGAAAGCCTTTTTTTTAAAAAAAAAAATGATCAGAACCACCCGCTGCGGGCATCCAAGGGCGAGGGGAAATAGGAAGGGTTGGACGTCCCTGTGGCTGCCAACGGGACTTCTGCGCCCAGCGCTCATGCACCGAGGTCTTTTTCGGTGCCACGAATAAAAGCTTTTTCGCTTTCTTCCCGGGGATGGCTCGGGAGGGTGGAGAAAAGGGACAGAAGAAGGGGGAAAGGGGGTTGTCAAGAGGTCCGTCCTTTGCACATCCACCCCATGGCTCTGGGGTCCGTCTCCGAATCTTCCCTTCCCGCCACCCTGCTTTGTCCACCTGCGTGTTCCTGCCCGTCCCGGGAGAGACCACCTCGGGCTCCTAAGAAAGGTCCATGAACATCAAAAATGCCCCTTCCCCAGAAAGCCCCACAGAGAACAGGGCAAGGGAAGTCAGAGGGATAAACGTGAAGGCGACTTTTGCTTGAAAAGTGGGAGACTTCTTCCATGGCTCCTGGGACAAGCCTACTTATTCATTTATTACTTCCATTTACAGAGCCATCCCGCACCGCTTTGTGACTCTGGGCCGCTAACCACATTAAAAGAACATATAAAAGCATACAAAACTTTTTTAAAAAAACCTCCTTTTTGAGTACTGACATCTGCAGGACAGATCTGCTCTGGGGTTAGAGGGTCATCTCTCTGGCCCAGAAGAGAAGGCCTGGTCTTTGCTCCCATTCCCTGGGATCTACACGTGGTCTCCACTCTCTCTTCTTTTAAAAGGGCAGCCAAGCGTTGAACAAGTCATCCATGGTTATGTAGCTTTTGATTTATATCACTTCCCCCCCCCCCCCCCCCATTTTGCATCTGACTGAAAGTTAGCTTTTGGGGCACTCAGATCAAGTCCAAGGTGATGACCTCAATATTTCTCAACCTTGGCCACTTTTTAAGTTTTGTGGACTTCAACTCCCAGAATTCTCCAGCCAGCCACGCTAGCTGGGGAATTCTGGCAGTTGAAGTCCACAAAACGTTCTGTCAGTCAGTTAGTTACTTTCCCTAAAGCAGTTTCTCAAGTGTTTCTTGGCAGCTTGAAGATGTGTAGACTTCAACTCCCAGAACGCGTATTAGAGTGGCCAAGGTTGAGAAACACCAAAAATCAGACACTTGTGTCCAACAGCCTAGCTCGATCAAAGACAGAAGGAACAGAGAGAAACCATCGGATGCCAGCAATGTCATCCAACAGGAAAGCAAGGAATCGCCTTCTCCAAGACCACAGGCCACATGCCGGGTTGCATTTCACCAGGGAGGCCCCAAGGAAAAGCAGTTCGTAGAATCATCGAGTTGGAGGGGACCTAAAGGTCATCCAGCCCACCCCCCTGCACACGGCAGGATTCACTACACCAGGATTACTAAACTTGCTAAGAAATTAGAATGGGTTTTTCAGGGACTTACCCGCCTCTGTGCCACTCAAACTATTCCAGGTTGCTTAAGGAAAAGGGGTGGATGGGGGTTTACACCCTGCCTCCCTTGCACACTTATTAGAAAGTTGTGTTAATAGAGGTCAGGAATTGGAAGAGGGGACCACACAGAACCTGGAGAGTCATTTTGGCCTGGAAGGACAGGACCTGCCTTAATGGGTAGAAACCGAGGGGCCCAACTCCAGTTCAAAGCCTGTCCAGACCAACAGCTGCATCTCAGCACAGCCTCTGAAAATCAAACGACTGTTTTCCTGCAGCTGGAAACCCAGAAAAAGCCTCTTCTCTTTTCAAGGACTGCCGATGAGGTTCGGCGAAGGGGTCTACAGCCCGAATGCTGCAACGTCTACCAAAATGAAGGGCAAATCCAGTTCTGTTCTTGCAAATGTTCAGGTGAACCTGGGGCTTTTTGGTTTGCAGGTGAGAAGATCAAAAGCTGAGGTTTTATTTGCAGACAACCGTACCCCCTTTTCCGGGGGTTCATTGAACCATACACAGAAGGATGCTGTGGATTCCATGAAACCATGATGGCTAATCCGGTAAATATTCTGGTAATTTCATGGCTTGGTAGATGGTAGCCTGTAGCCAACTTGACTGCTGGGGAAAGCTAAGCTGGGTCAGAACTGCTTGGATGGGACATGAAGAAGGAAACTCCAAGGCTGGGAAGTCCAAAAAATAACTTCTATCCTGCTGCAAAGAGGACCACGCCACCCTTCCTCCAAGGAACTGAGTACACCTTGAATGCCACTCTTCAGCTTCAGGACCATCACCGAGAAGATGTGGTGGAGAAAACTGGAGCACAGCGGACAACCTGGAGGGCCCACCGAAGGCGATGCAGAATCCCCTTCCTTAGAAAATGGGGACATCCTTTTCAAGGGCACCTGAAATGCCCAGGGATGAACCAGGATATTTCAAAATATCTCCACAATATCCAGCTGAGAACCAGAAGGGGGCTGCCCAAGATCCCCCAAAATACGTGAACCAGAAGAGTGGCTTGCATGCTCCTTGACACGGCACCCTTTCTCACGCATGTGCAAAAAAGGCATTCCTACAACAAGGAATGTATGGAAAAAAAGGCTTTGCTCTGCAAGGGTGTTGTACCACCAGCCGCAGATGACTGGAGGGCTGCGGGGGGAGGAATTGGGAGCAGGGGAAAATGAAAACGATGCATTCCACAAGGAACCTCCTTGCTGCTTCTAGAAGGAGCCACACGAGGGGTCAACCCCGAGTGGAAGCCATCCACGTGGACGTGCTTTTGCCCCTGGTTCTGGACACATGAAGACTGCACGGTGGCTTAACAGCCAGGGAGGAAAACCACATTACAGTCACTCTGCAGTACCAACTTCGCAGTTGGCAGCCCGGAATTACAGCAGGAAAGACGCTGCAAAAAATGAACGTTCAGCCCCGCTTTGACCTGGATGACCCACCCCTTGACGCAGCCACACAGAGCCCCAAAGGACCAGCTTTTTCTGGGGGATATTTACACAACCAGAGAACCACCCAGTGGCCGGCTCTCGCATTACCAGCCGGGCTGCCTTTCTGACGCAAAAGCCGGGTGAGAAAAAGAAAGCGAGAAGGGGAAGTCTTTTGCCAGCAGCCCACAGCTGCATGGGAGCCAACCATGGGGCGTAAGACAGCATCTAGCCTGAAGAGCCACAACGACCCAGGACAGTCCTGCCTCACTGGAAGAGGGTGGCCCAGGAGCATTTGCTCCAGCTGTCCTGGACAAAGCTCTCCCACGTGCCCACCGATGGGACCCAGAAGGGTCCAACGCTCTCAAGGTGAAGCAGCCAGTCTGCTCTCCCGAGGGTTGCCAAAAAGCAAGCCAGATTTTTAAGGCATCTTGTCAGAGGGCCAGTAGCTGGACAGCCCGAAGGCGGATTTGATCCCCGGGGTGCCCGCTGGAATGTCCCCTCCAATCTGCAGGAACTCCTGTTTGGGGGCAGCCTCGTTTTCAGAAAAATTGATGAGGTTGCACTGGCTCCGCCTGGGGCAGTGTCGTCTCCCGGTGACCCATCCTGGGAACGGCGGTCCCTCGAAAAGCGAGACTGAAACGCCGGGACTCGAAACAGCCTCCCTGCTGGGTGCCCCTCCAGAAATCCACCCACCCAACCCCGCTTTGCTTCGATGAAGGGGCCACCGCCAGGCCCTTCCGCCGTGTCCCGAGACTGCAGCGCGTGAAAGCACGTATTTCTGTTGCGGTTCATTTTGTCCGCAAAGGCCAGGGCTGGAATGTAAACAGGCCACCCCTTTGCCATTGAAGCAAATATTTTTAGCCTACGTTAATATGAAGGACATCTAGTTTCCACCAGCCCCAGCAGTCCCAAAGCAGTCATCCACAACTGGGGGCCAAATCCAGCCTCTTAGCCTGGATTCCTGACAGCTCCCCCCCTGCAAGATTATTCACCTCTTTGGAGTCCTCTGGAAGAAGGGGGAAATGCGTGCATAAATCCTCCCCAACGTAACAGTCAAAAAGGTCCATTTAAGGTGGGGGGAAAAACAAAGGACATTTGGAATTGAAATGACTCGATGGCAAACTTGTTATGTACACCAGTCAACAAGGGGTTAGCAAGAATTAAACAACTTCTTCTCCTCCTCCTCCGCCTCCTCCTCTTCCTTCTTCTTCTTCCTATCCCTTTAGCAGCTCAAGGCTATACACGAAACCCTCCCTCTGCAACCTGAAGGCTATATTTTTTAATCCCCTGGGCAGAAATGCAGGCTAGAAGGCAAATTGTAATCATAATTGCAACAACAACCCCACAAGGGAGGCTGGGCTGGGACGTAGGACCTGATCTGGCATCCTTCATCCCGTTTTCCACTCTGAACATCCCTGTTTAGCATCCTCCCCTCCCCATCCCTCCTTTTCCCTCCCGGCCCCGATCCACGGCCGAGAACCCTTTGCCCAAGGAAGAAAAAAGGGAGTAGCGTGATCCACTCTGCAGATCCGGTTTCTGAAAAGATGAGGTTGCTGCAGATCAGCTAGATCAGCTAATGCCTATCGGAGGAGGAAATGGGTTTCCTCCGAAAAACCACCGTCACAATTCTTGTGCAAAGAGATGAGAAAACAGGTTTCGTTTCCTCTCCAGCCTGCATCTACAAGCAGCTGTACTGAAAGTTCCTCCTTGGGTTTTCAAGAGGTGAGTCTCCGTTTCGGCAATAAAAGGCCATCCGTTGAAGGGGGGCTCTAAAACCCAAAAGAAAACCTTTCTTTGCTCTTCTTCCTCCTCTCCTTCCGTCCCACGTCGACTAGCACAAGAACTATAACCGTGTTTGAAATGTCTGCTTGATCCAAGCCACCAATTTCTCCTGCTTTCAGAAATGCTGCTGCTTCTTCTTTTTCTCACACTTTCCTCTGAACAGACCAGCTCTTGAATTTTTGCTCTGAGCTGGGATTTCCATCATTAGTAGGGTGTTTTTAAAGCTCCATCTTTGTAGCTTTCTTCACGCTTAACTTTTTGTCCCTTTCAGGCCAACGGCTTCCAGTTTTGCCTTTCCGTCCAGGCCTGCGTGGTGGACTTGTAAAAAAGCTAGAAAATTCTGGGTACAAATACCTACAGTGATTCAAGGAATGTCAAAGACGATAAGCTGAAGCCAGAACTTTTCTCGTTGGGAGTCATGGAAAGTCAACTGGAAAAGACCTGGGGAAGATTATTTTTGTACATGGCAGCTGCAGCGAGATTATTATATGCACAAAGACGGAAAGATTCTGAAACAACCACGACGGAGGAAGGGTTGGTGAAGGCGACAGAACTTGCAGAAATGACAAAATTGACTTGTTTGATTAGGGAGAAGACAACATTTATTAGTGACTGGAAATCCTTTACGGACTTTTTGCTGGAAACTGAAAAGAATGGTGATTTATGGATGTGATGATTAGGAAGAGAAAAGAATGGGAAGAAAAGAATTATGATGTGACCTTACAGAGGGAGGACAGACAATAAATTTATTTGTCACTGCTGTAAAGAAGGCCGGAAGCCGATCCTTTATATTTTCTTTCTTTCTTTCTTTCTTTCTTTCTTTCTTTCTTTCTTTCTTTCTTTCTTTCTTTCTTTCTTTCTTTCTTTCTTTCCTCTATTTTCTTTCTTTCTTTCTTTCTTTCTTTCTTTCTTTCTTTCTTTCTTTCTTTCTTTCTTTCTTTCTTTCTTTCCTCTATTTTCTTTCTTTCTTTCTCTCTTTCTTTTTCTTTCCTCTATTTTCTTTCTTTCTTTCTCTTTCTTTCTTTCTCTCTCTCTCTCCTCTATTTACTTTTTTACTCCCTTCCTTCCTTCCTTCCTTCCTTCCTTCCTTCCTTCCTTCCTTCCTCTTTCTTTCTTTCTTTCTTTCTTTCTTTCTTTCTTTCTTTCTTTCTTTCTTTCTTTCTTTCCTCTATTTACTTTTTTACTCTTTCTTTCTTTCTCTTTCTTTCTCTCTCTCTCTTTCTTTCTTTCCGTTTGCTTTTACTATTGCATAAAGTCTCTTAATAAAAATTCTGGAAAAAAATATGGTCTCAGGCCAACCTTGCCCTGCGGTCTGTCTAATTTGAGGATGTTTCCACAAATTATCAGCCTGGACTGAGTGCAAGTTATCCTTAGCCAGACTGTGGCAGACCTGAGACTTTTCATACCTAAATCCTCTCCTGTCCCCTCCAAGCCGCAGCCTCTCCAACCCATTGCTCCCCTGACTGGTACACTGCCTCCAAAGCTGGAGGTTCTATTTACCTATCCTGGATCCCAGTCGATGACAGATGAACTCTCGCTGCACAGGCAAAAACGGGGCATGACTCTGCATGACTCTGTGAGATTTATTGGCCGCCTGATGCAAACTGTACTCTGCTGCAATTAATTTCTTTTTTTTAAAATGAGGCGGGGGGGAAGTGCTCAACTTTCCATTTCTCAGCTTGCAGCTGTGTATTTATAGACCGTCAGCAATGTCCTTTCGGAGGTACAAGCACCGAGACAGAAAACAAATTAAAATTCAGCCTTATTGATTGCTATAGATACTGTCCCAAGAGCCCAACAGGCACGGCGGCCTCTTTTCTCTGGCTGAGCTGCATCATACTTTTCCTTCATTTAAAAAAAAAAAAAGGAAAGGAGCAGGTTCTCTGCCCCCTGTTCTCCCCCAGCCCTGCTCCCTTCATCTGAAAACTGAGGGGCAGAGAAGGGATGACTCTGTGTATCCCCAAACGGGGACCCTGCTCTTTAATGGCTTGCTTCATCCCAGCCCTTTGCTTTTTCTTGACACAGCAGAAGTGCAGAAAGGGGGGAAAAAAAAAAAAGACGTTGCAGTGGCTGTCCTTGCATGAACTCGACAGCAAGCGAGAGAGAGTGTGTGCGAGCACCGGAGAGGAAAAACTGGGAGGGAGAGTGCGAAGGGGGGAAACGATGAGGTCAACTCTCAGAAAGGAAGCTGACAGGCGTTTGCTCTGAGGCAAGCCCGCATCGGAGGAGCAACTGCAGTGCTCGGGGACAGATGAAAAATAACCTGCTGGCGAGAAGGCGAGATTCGCTTGGCAACGCCCCGCCGAACTCAGGAAGGCGAGCGCCACGTTTGACCCGGTTCGATCAGCAGCGTTTCCAAGGGGACGAGGGTTTGTAAACCCCGCAGAGCTGCTGCTCGTCAGAAGAGCAAACCCACACCGGGTGGCGTGTGAGGGCCATATTCACACAATCCCGGCTGACCCACTTAACTCTGCCCCTGGGGAAGGGACCTAGATCCATGCCCTATTGGCACATGGCCTACCCCAACCCAGTCAACCAGGGAATGGCCATTTTTAAGTCCCCCTGCTGCCCCCAAGGTGGTGGGGGGCTCTCGCAGCCCCTCTGTCACAGGAACCAAGCAACATTTTGAAAGAATCTATAATACCCCAGTTAGAGTCAGCAGGGGGGAAGAGATTTTTTTTTCTGTCCTCCTTTCTAGCCTTTCAGCACCCCACTGTTTGGGGGGTGAAAACTCCAACAGTGAGAAGGAAGGTGCCCCAGGCGTTTGTGGCTCTCTCAAAGGAAGGACATTTGGTCCCTAAGAAACGGTTTGGAGAACACCACAGACAAGGGAAGTTATTTAAGCTCACCCCCCACCCCGCATTGCCACAGCTATCTGGGATGAAAATTTGCCCTCTCCGGTCATCACAGTATTCACACCCCAACTCCCCTCTGACCGGCCCGTCAAGCACGTGGTGCAAAGGAAGCCAATGTTTTGATGGAACCGATTTAGCCAAGATAGCTAAACCAAACTCCAGACCAAAATACCGCTGATAGAAAAGCAGAAGCTGGCTTATTAATAGCCCAGCAGCCTGAGAAGTAGCTGGCTAGGATTTCCCAGAGAGGAAAGGAGCCCACTGTCCCTCCAGCTTTAACCAGGATCAAGGCACTGGTTTCAAAACTGTAAACCCGGCCGAAAAGAGGATTTGCGAGAGGAGCTCACCCGATTCTCATCGTAGATGATCTGGACCAGGCTGCGGTGCTTCGACTCCAGCGGCGGGGGAGAGATCGACTTCTCGGGCTCCAGGGGCTTGGCTGCTTCTTCCTCCAGCTGTTGCTGTAGAATAAGGAGAGAAATGGAAAGGAAGAGAGGCACTCTTTGGAAGACCCGCTCGGGGAGACAACTCCTCCCTGGACTGCCTGAGTTACCTAGGGATTGCCATTTATGCGGATCGCAGCATGTAAAAAAGTTCTAATGCAACCACTGACTGCAAAGGGTTGGAAGAGTGTTTCTCAACCTTGGCAACTTTAAGATGGGTGGACTTCAACTCCCATAATTCCCCAGCCACCATATATTAGTGCCTCTCAACCTTGGCAACTTTAAGCATTCCCCAGCCAGACAACTCAACTCCTGGTGATTTTATGGATATGTCCCTATCATTCTCTTGGCAACAGCTTGAAACCGATTCGCCCTTGCCTCCTTCCTGAATATGTTTCACTTTCTCATTCCAGCCTACAACACTGGATTTCCTAGTGGTCTCCCATCCAAGGACTAATTAGATCTGGCTGTACATAGCTGTTTGCAGTTAGCCAAGGTCGGCTAAGGGCTGCTGCTTCTCCAGGCCCTTAGAAAAACCTCTCGTCTTCCTAAAAAGTGGAAATGATTGAATTGACGAGCCTTGTTGGTGGTTGCAGAAATGTAAAGAAAATTGGTTGGTGAGGTCAGAGAACAATGGATTTTATTATAGAGGACCACCAGGAGGGAGGGAGGGAGGGAGGAAGGAAGGAAGGAAGGAGAAGGAGAAAGAAGAGAAGGAGAGAAAGAAAGGAAGGGAGGAAAATAAACCAGGGCAGAATGTGAATCCAGCCAAATCCAGCTTATTCAACTAACCATGATTAAATAAACCACCGCCCAGGATCAGCAGCACCAGGCTCAGAGTGCGAATGCTTGTGAACTCAGATCTATGTCAAGCGAAGCTTTCTATGCAAGAAAAGGGGGTGCCCCAAAGCAAAGGTCCCGGATGGTAGTTCTGCAATAACCGAGCTGAAAAACGTTGGGACCGCGTTCCCTCCGCCGCCCCCCCGCAACCCGCGAGAGAGTTTTGTCTTCCCCCTTCCCCTTCCCTTTCCCATTTTTGGAAGTCTCGAGGACACTTGCTTTGCTCGGCCGGACTAAAATGTAATTCATTATCTTCTGGAGCCCTTCCAGGGAGAGAAAGAGAGAGGCGAGGCAACGCGCCGAACCCAAGATGCCCGGAGGAGTTCCACAAGGCCTCACGGCCACGACTGGCTCTTGTTTCCTCTCCCCTTCTCTCCAACCACCCGTGATCGCTTACGTGCTTTTGGGTGCCAGCTCTTGTAATCTCCAAATATCTTCCCCGGGTGGCTAATCAAGACAATATTGTCTTCAAGGGGTGGGCAGAGAGAAAGAGGAGGCAAGAAAAGCAGCACGAGATAGCCGCTCCAGCCTGAATCCTGGGCCCAAGGGACCGAGTTCAGATCCACACTAAGCCACCAGGAAGCTGGCCACAGCGCTTACTCTCTCCTTCCCTGTCCTACTTAGTGGGGCGAAAGGGGGAGCACCACGTCTGGAGCACGCTGGGCAAACTTCTCATTGTTATTCTTGGCAACCGAGGTATCAGCAAGGCCGGTTTAAGGGGTTGGGGATTTTCATTAATTTTTTTTTTAAGCACACCTGATTTTGCCCCGTTCCATTGGCAAAACGGTGGGAAATCGCCCTGCCAACATTCAGCGCAGTCCTGGGACGACAGGATTTGCTGATGTTCCTGACTGACCCCCATCAGCCTGCAAAACCCCCTTTATTGGAGGGTCTCCCTGTCACCCTCCGAGAAATCCTCCCTGGTAGCCATAGCAGTTCAGCTCCTATTATGGTTGCCACCAACGCTTAACTGCCCACACCCTCCACCACGCTATGCTGGTCCCCGTGCTCTACCCGGCAAAATGAAGTGGTCTAATACAGCTGGAACCCGGTAAAAGTGGATTCGCGTCTCTGACTAACTCCACTTTAGACCTCCTCGAGCTGAAATCTGGATGAAAAGATCTCAGCCGATTTCCGCAATGTCGGTTTTGGGAGAGGCATTACCTGTTTTTTTCTCAGCTTGGAAATCTGCTGTTCCACCATAGTGATTTCTCTGTCGACACGGTCCATGTTCTGGATCAGCTCTTCCTTCGAGAGCCGGGATGGCAGAAGATCCAGGTCCGAGTCAGGATGGGCAGAGGTGATGGGAGAAACGGGCTCCACTTTACCAGTTATGCTTCGATCCTGCAAATGGGAAAGGGGAACGGAAGTTCATGAGAACAAAGCCTCTTCTTCCTGTCTAGGGAGCCTCTAGGAAAATGTACAAGATGTACTTCATGAACATCCAAAGCTTCCGTTGTCTGAATGTAGCCAAGGCATCTCATTTGGACCCATTTATTTGGCAACTGTCTTTAACCTCTCACACAGATCCTCCTGTCTTTCCCCAGATGGCTCCATCTGTAACCTTAAACCAGGGAGAAACTGCCGAGCTGGCCCTCAAAACAGCTGCTTCACACCAGGAGACCTCATCCAAGTCAGCTATCTCAATTTCCAACTAGTGGGAAGAGAGACAAAACCTTCATTGTTCCATAATACCAACTGTCACTCCCTCTGGGTCCTCCAGAAGGTTCCCCACCTTTATCCTCTCCCCACAACACAACTTCCTGTCTTTAGACAGCTGGCTGGGGAGGGGGTTGCCTTCTTTGAAGGCACCAGGAGACAAGTCCCTCCATCATCTTGGCAGGCTTATGACTTTCTTTGGACAGAATGCCTCAGATACCCTATTCAGCCCCCCGACCCCCAACTGCAAAAGGTTTAGCCATCTCAGCTTCTTCCCAGGTTGAAGCATGGCCAACTTTATCATAGGCAAAGACTGGAGCCCTAAGGGCACACCTTCTGCTTTCCAGCTCAAACACGTCCCCCTTTCTGTGGCTCCAAAAACAAGGCCCCTTCGCCTCCCAACGGGGACAAGTTAAAGGTTGCCAGAATGTAGCATTGCAGGGTCAGTTACATCTACTTGGCCTGCGCATCTGAGTAGCTTCAACCACTCCAAGTGGGTGATTCCAGCCGAGACGCACCCCAAATGCACAGAAGCCCAACACACAATCAAGATGAGACAAGGCCTGCTATTTTTAACCCTGGAAAATGAGGTGGATGAATTCTTCCTCTCTTTGCACTGCTCTAACTGCTAGAACTTCTCTGAGCTTTTGCACATCTCAGGATGAGGGGAGGGGAGGGAGGGCAAAAACTAGGTTAAATGAAGCCACAGATGTGCAGGTCTCAGAGCAGTAAGTGGAAACTCCCTTCGTTGCTCTCTTGCTGTTTCGACTGCAGTTTCCAGCAGTTTTATGGCTCTCTTTCAGGATTAGCAAACCCTAAGACTAACCTAAATCCAGGTGTTACATCTCAACTCCTAGAATTCTAAGCAAAGGTTATGCAGGCTGGGGAATTCTGGGAGCTGAAGTCTTAGGAAGGCACTCCAGGTAAGGAAGGGCACCTGAATGTTTGCTAACAGCTAAGAAAACAAGTCGAGACCCATTCAGGTCAAGGCAAACCCATGGCTGAACATCTGGTCTGCATGCAGGAAGACCTGGGTTCAGAACTTGAGATCTCCAGGTAGGACTTGAAAAGATACACCCACCTGTTTCGATGGTCTCTGATTTATGCAACAGCTTTCACAGGTTGCAAGAAGCCACAGCAGTTTCGTCAACTGTGACGGGTGGCACGTTATCAAGCCTTGCTAGAGTAAGAAAACGTCCTGCGTTCACACTTAGCACGACAAAGCCAACGCTTCCCCTTATTCCTTATCGAATTCCATTTCCCCAAGAAAAAAATGCAACGTTTCAAAGCAGCCCACAAAATGCGTCCGCAGTTGGAAAGGAAGACCATTTAAAAATAATCGCCTGTAATTCACTCTTCCCACAGCCTTCAATCAGGAGCAAATACCCCAAAGAGAGACTCAGCAAATCTCTCTTGGCCTTTTTCAACCAAGTTGGGTCACGAAAACGCAACTCTGAATCATATGTCCTGGAAAAGCTCCCTCAAGCAAGAGATCTCCAGCTTTGTGCCACCACCCACAACAATTCTTGGAGAAGGCTGCCATGGCGGTTGGGAAAAGTTAAATCCAACAATGTCTTTCCATTCATCAACTTGATCTCCCCTTGGGGAATTGCATCAACGTGCAAAGAGCCCTTTTGGAAACCGACAATCCCCAACAGGCGTTTGCTGTTCATTCGGATTTCACTGGTGGTGAAGTTAATTATATATTACTAAACACAACCATTTTGTGCAAAGGGTGCTTCCCTTTCTAAAAGGACGCACAGATGTGATCCAGCAGAAGGCCTCTTCAGAAGAGGCATTCCTTCTCTAAGGAAGAGGAATGCCTCTATTAATTAATGCAAAACGAAAGAAAAAAGAATCATTAACTGACCAGGGGAGGTGGGGTAATTCTTTTTAGATAGATCTGGCTTTTTATCCTAAGCATTTAAAAAAAAAAAATGTTCAAGAGTTGTGTTGGGCATGGAAAGGTTCGACGCTACCCACAATGGAGGAATGGTTGGTGAAGAGGATGGAACTTGCAGAGATGGTTAAATTGACTTCCTTGATTAGAGAAAAGACAATATCTACATTTATGGCTGACTCGAAACCCCTTACAGACTTTTTTGCATGAAACGGAAAAAAATGCACTCATGACCTGTGGTTTTGATGATTAGAAAAAAATTGGATAACAGAAAAAAGTGAGCTTTTTTTGTCATCATAGAGTAAGAGATAATTTTGTAATTGTACTTATATTTGCTGCAAAGAAACTGGAAACTAGCTAGCTAGCTTCTTTCTTTCTTTCTCTCTCTCTTTCCCTTCCTTCCTTCCTTTCCTTCCTTCTCTTTATTAGTTTGTGTTAGTTTTTATGTTCTTGTAAAGCTTTTAATAACACACACACACACACACACACACACACACACATATATATATATATATATATATATATATATAAAAATAGAGAGTTGTGTTTGGTTTATCAATTTATTTGGATTTAAACGGCTGTTGTGACAATGTGCCCGACATTTGTTTCACCAACCGGATTGTGCCAGGAGCTCCACAGAGACGAGCAGGTAAGAAATATTTTAACTCCCAAACAACTGCGTGTGCACGTGACAAAAATGCAAACAGTCTCTGCTTGCGGAGTACGTCAACCGCTGTGGCTTTGCTGTCGTCATCAGCCTTGAGAGCTGGAAAACATCAGCAAAGGAAAATAAACTTTGCTGGAATCTTGTTTATGGGAAAAAAGAAAAGGGATTTTTTTTTAAAGCGGGGGGAGAAGGGAGGACACGGCCAGCCCGGTGTCATCAGAGGGAAGACATTAGATTTCCAAAGCCTCCATCCAAATTGAAGAAACAAAACGAATGTCCGCTTGAGATGGGCACTTCAGCCAAGTATCTCTTGACGTGGAAAGGCCAGTCTTTGGAAACCCTCGGATTTCAGAGGGGGACTGGAAGAGGGGGGGAGGGAAAAACCCTTTGCTTGCAAGGAGTCTTTTAAATGCTGCCTCCTGGGTATCCTTTTGGGGAGGGGAGGCAAAGAAGGCAGGGGGGAGAGGAGAGAAAGAGATTTATCCAGCCAGTAATCCTCAACAGAGGACAACATTGGGGAGTAGGCTTGTGGGGTTCCTGGGAGAAACAGTCGCTTTTATTCCATATTTTGGCAAGCAGGACCCCCTCCCTCTCCCAATTCCATAACTGTGGATATCAAGGTCCCAACTGTACAAAGTATTTGGCTCCAGGACAGCACGTTCTCTCAACGGGCCCGGGAGACTTTTCAACGACTTCTTTGTGTGGGCCCCCAACGCTGAGACCGGCTTGAACCGTGTTTTGCTGGATCGATCACCCATCACACTAAGCCAGCGGTTCTCAAGGCTTTTGGTCTCAGGACCCCTTTGCATTCTTAAAAATGAAGGAGGACCCCAAAGATTGGGTTGACGTGGGTTCTATCGATCAATATTGATGGCCTTAGAAATTAAAATTGAGGAACTGGAAAGTATTTATTTGTTCGACTTCGCGGACTCCCCGAAAGGGTCTCGGGGACCCTCGGGTGTCCCCAGATCACCTTTGAGAATCACTGCTCTATGATTCGTTGGTGGGGAAAAACTCAATTACTTGGGTTCCCACTCAAGATACAGCCTGCCTTGGGGTTTCCTGCTAATGCAGGAGCATCCATGCATTTTTCTCAGTCACGATAGAGAAGGGGTTGCTACTTTATTCTTTGGGATATTACAAGCCTGGGATCTTCCAGTGGGCTCCCATCCAGGGGCAATCTGACGCCTGACCTTGGTTAGCTTTTTGAGATCAGCCAGGGTTAGCCAAATGCCACCCGCCGCCTGCTGGTGGGGCGAGCGCACGATCTCGCGACTGGACCATCCCAACTCTGAAGTCACGCTCAGACACGTGGGGTCACAACGGCGCAACCCTGAACCACGCAGTGCGTTTCTAGCCATACCACAAGCGAAGCCCAAACAATACAAACCACGATATCTTATTGCTTATATGAACTCAGTCTTGCAACGACGAAACTGATCCTGCCCCTTTCCCTTTTAACACTTAATTCCCCCCCCCCCCATTTCCTAGCATTTCTTTTGCCCTGAAAATGAATTTATCACAAAGACAGATCAGGAATAAAAGGAGGATTCCCATATACAGGAATAACCTATGGTAGTGTTTCTCAACCTCAGCAAGTTTAAGATGGGTGGACTTCAACTTCTGGCCTGCTGGCTGGGGAATTCTGGGAGTTGAAGTCCACCCCATGCTGGCTGGGGAATTCTGGGAGTTGAAGTCCACCCCATGCTGGCTGGGGAATTCTGGGAGTTGAAGTCCACCCCATGCTGGCTGGGGAATTCTGGGAGTTGAAGTCCACCCATCTTAAACTTGCTAAGGTGGAGAAACACTGACCTATAGCTACAACAAGATTCCCAACCCAACAACGAATGCCTCTAAAACGATGGTTTACTACCCTAAAATAAGGGTACGGGTTATTTCCTGGAGTGTACACGCATTACGCAAACCAAAATGCAAAGAAGTCACCTTAAGGCTTAGCACGATGTGATTTTGGTTTAGCATTCCACGCAACGTGTAGATCCTACCCAAATCCCCGCAAGGTTAACTCACAAAACCCTAGAGCTAAGGCACCACAAAGAGCCCTCCAGCTGCCATGCCGTTTTCTTCTCTAGATTCTGCCCCTACGTCTGTCTCCTTTCTGACGGCCGGAGGCATAAACAGGCGCTCCATTTTTCAGCCAACGTCTCAGCCGACCGACTCAGAAAAATGGTTTTCTCTTCCCCCACATTACGGAGGTGGAAACTCCTGAAGGAAACCGTTTCTCTTTCAGCGGATGGGGTGAGGTGTCACCTTGTACAATGGATGGTGTTATGCAGGTGACCAGCCGGCCTCGCTAGGCACAGAGAGGCCGCCGTAATGGGGAAAACCGGGGGACGGAGGAAGCGTCTTTCAAGGGTAATTTAAACCTCGCCCACAATGATCCATCAGAAGAACAGAGCATGGGATGTGCACAACCGTTTCTAACCCCCCTGCAGAAGGTCCAGGGGAAGAGGGAAGAAGGGATCTCTTTCCAAAGTGCGAGTTTGGAAATCTGCACCCTGCAAGACGTAGCGGGGAGAGGGATGGGCAAATTAAGAAGGGCGAGGATGGAGCTAAAGACAGGGTTGCTTCTGGGCATCGAATGGGCCGTCTTTGGCTGCCCTCACACCTGACCCCGAGCCTGCGATGCGCATGGGCAAGCAGTGGGGTCCAGCTTCCCCCAACCTCAGCCTTTCCTTTTAAAAACGGCACAGATTTGCACAGAGGCAGGAAGGAAATGCTCGAGTTATTCATCACACACCTAGCTCCAGGACAGAGCACTGATCTAGATGATTACTGCTAACCGTCCGTTGCTATTTCCTAACGGAGCTTTTCCCAGGCTAACGTCCACCAGAGGTGTCGAACACTACAACTCCCATCACACCCAGCCCCTAGTTATTCCATCTTTCATCTCCCCACGCCAAACGAGCACTGCGTCCCCGCAAGGTGCAGAGGCATTGGGCTAGGGCTCGATAAAATTTACAGAAACACCAGCAGGACAGCCCAACTCTTGGAAGTTAGCAGAACATTTCCTCGGCTCCACTCCAAATTTCGTAGGATCGCGTGCAAGAGCGTTGAGATCCCACGGGGCTAGGCAGTCTGCAGGAATTTGGGACCTTCGTTCTCTGGATGCTGCAAGTGGGTCATCCTGAGTACGTGCTGCCCACAGATGCCCGACACAGCCAGCTCATACTGCAGATTGGCAGGGTCACGCACAAGGCACAGAGAACTCTAACTTAGAGTTAGACCCAAAAGAAGAAGAAAACTGCTGTCCTATATTGCAATCAAATACTACATCAAATGCTCTAATACTCCAGCCCGCTGTAATGGTATGTGGGAAAGACCTTGGGAGACGGGGCCAAGAGATGCTACAAAGGGAATGGTCTGATAAGAGAAGGCATAGCCCACAGCTGCACAAGGGGTGGAGAAAGAGGCTCAGAAGGGACCCTCCCTAGCTTCCCAGGCTGTAAAGGAGATGGGAGGGAGAACTGTATTTTCAGACCTGCAAGATTCTGTTAATGTAGCCTTACAGTAAAGTAGAATTAGCTCATCTGGTCGTGTTTCCTGTCTGGTCTACCTGGGAAGGCTGACATCCACCGAGAACTAGCGTAGGATGTTTTTCTCCTGGATCTTCCTGCCAAGCCAAGACACTTTCTCTTTTCAGCTTACCCTGGAGAGACCCTCTGTGCCTCCCTGGCTGAGCAGAGTTGGTGGCCTCAGCAACGGCTCCTGTAACAGTTCCAGCCGAGGTCGCTTGATCTCAATGAACTCCATTTCTGACTGTTTACTCAGGTCAGAGAGATAGGAATGTGGCTCTGTCCGGGCGTGTGTCTCCTGTGACCTGCAAAGAGATTGGGTCAAGGATCTCCGTGCAGAATGGGTTAGAAAAGAAAAAAAACACCTTATGGGTAGTCCTCGCTCAATGACCACAATAGGGACCGGAAAATTGGTTGTTAAGCTGGGTGGTTGTTAAGCGAATCGGACCCAATTTTGTAACCTTTTTTGCGGTGGCTGTTAAGCAAATCATCACGGCTGTTAAGTGAATCACGCGGTTCCCCATTGATTTTGCTTGCTGGAAGCCAGCTGGGAAGGTCACAAATGGTGATCACATGACCCCAGGACGCTGCAACCGTTGTAAGTGCGAGCTGGTTGCTAAGCGCCTGGACCACAATCAAATAACCGGGGGGAGGGGGGGTGCTGAGACAATCATAACTGCAGGCACCAGTCATAAGTCACTTTTTTTTAGCACCGTTGTAACTTTGAACAGTCACTAAACAAATGATTGTTAAGTGAGGACTACCTGTATTTTATACTTATCAATAGTGGCTGGTTCCTTAAGGAATTCACTACAGTGATAGGAACGATACAAAATATTGTTGTACAATGTCAAAACATCTCTGCCATAGTAACAGAGACGCTTTGTCATATTGCTGCATCCTTAGATTAGCAGAAAATATTGCCTCTTCCTTCTTTTTTTAATCATTTTTACTGAAATTTGTTTCCGCGAATAAAAGAAACACGAAACAAGATCAAGCAGAGAGTTAAGAAAAAAGAAGAAAAAGTGCAGAAAAGAAAAAAGAAAAATAGAAAAAAAGGAGCAACTTCTGATCTTCTTTACAGCAGTGACAAACAAGCTTATCTTCTCTCCTCCCCCTTTAAAATTTCATACGCAATTCCCCTCTCCCCATATTCCACCCTTCAAATATTGCTTTTTCCAAAGCAGATAAATCGGACGTGGTTCCCCGTTTACAGGACCCCCTTCCCTCCCCGAGCCGTCACACTTCACTTGGATTCCCAAAGGGCTCGAACCCAAGATCACGGACACGTCCCACCTCTTTAGCCTTACCTTTCATTCCCTGGCTGGAATTCGGATAACAAGGACGGTCTCCGACGTTGTGGGTGCAAGAGAGATCCTGGGGGCAGGTGGGAAGGGTATTCTCTGGGATGGTGCTGATATTCCAAGAGACCCACATCCTGCAATGGACGGGACGAAACCGAGTTTAGAGCTTAAGATCCAAACCATTATCATATAACCAATACTTTGAGATGAGCTACAATTGTTCTTTTTTTAATGTTATATTTTGCTTTGGATGAAAAAGCCAAAGATTTCTACGCTTGTAACATCAGCATCCTAAATGGTAATTAATATTGATGGATTTTTTTTCCTTTCCTTTCTCTATTTTCAATACTCTAAGCTGGTTCAATAACAGACTGTTCATCGTCCCTCATTGTATCATATTAACAACCCTGTAGGGAAACCATACCCTGTATCGAGATTGATAACCAAAGCATAAAAAGGGAAAATAGAATTTAAAAAAAGAAACTGTGTTGAGAGAGGGTTAGGAACTCCCCGTTTGTTTTAAGCGCTCGCATTGCCCAGAGTGAAATCAAGAAGGACCAACCTTCTCTACACAGTTTGAAAACCCAGCTCCCCCGTGATCTCCTACGAAGTTACCCTGGGAAACCTTTTAAAGCAACAAGGGTTATCAATATACTTTTCTGCAAGTCGGGATTTGCATGGAGTGAAGACCAACCAGGTTTGGGAGTCTGTGCTATTTCACAAGGACTAGAAGCTTGTCTTCCGAGATCCAGCCCACCATAAAAGGAAGGAGACGTTGAGGTCAATCCTTCCATTCACTTCAAGCATTTCAACCCTGCCTTTTCAGGGAAGAGTTTGGTCACAGCAAGCAAGGATCCTTGAACAAAACAAATGATTTTTTTTTCCTCTCCTGTCCCCAGCTTACTGCTGGGCCAAAGTCTAGAACAAACATCTGTCCTGTGCACTGCTGATGTACAGGTGAAACTCGAAAAATTAGAATATCGTGCAAATGTTCATTTATGTCAGTATGGCAACTCAAAAGGTGAAACCAATATATGAGATAGACGCATTACATGCAAAGCGAGATATGTCAAGCCTGTCTTTGGTATAATTGTGATGATTATGGCATACAGCTTATGAAAACCCCAAATTCACAATCTCAGAAAATTAGAATAGTGTGAAAAGGTTCAATATTCTAGGCTCAAAGTGTCCCACTCTAAGCAGCTAATGAATCCATAACACCTGCAAAGGGTTCCTGAGCCTTTCAATGGTCTCTCAGGCTGGTTCAGTAGGAATCACAAGCATGGGAAAGACTGCTGACCTGACAGTTGTGCAGAAAACCATAACTGACACCCTCCATAAGGAGGGAAAGCCCCAAAAGGTAATTGCAAAAGAAGTTGGATGTTCCCAAAGTGCCGTATCAAAGCACATCAATAGAAGGTTATGTGGAAGGGAAAAGTGTGGTAGAAAAAGGTGCACAAGCAGCAGGGATGACCGCAGCCTGGAGAGGATTGTCAGGAAAAGGCCATTCAAAAGTGTGGGGGACTTTCACAAGGAGTGGACTGAGGCTGGAGTTAGTGCATCAAGAGCCACCATACACAGACGGATCCTGGACATGGGCTTCAAATGTCGTATTCCTCTTGTCAAGCCGCTCCTGAACAACAAACGTCAGAAGCGTCTTACCTGGGCTACAGAAAAAAAGAACCGGTCTGTTGCCCAGTGGTCCAAAGTCCTCTTTTCTGATGAGAGCAACTTTTGCATCTCATTTGGGAACCAAGGACCCAGAGTCTGGAGGAAGAATGGAGAGGCACACAATGCACGATGCTTGAAGTCCAGTGTGAAGTTTCCACAGTCTGTGTTGATTTGGGGAGCCATGTCATCTGCTGGTGTTGGTCCACTGTGCTTCATTAAGTCCAGGGTCAATGCAGCCGTCTACCAGGAGATTTTGGAGCACTTCATGCTTCCTTCCGCAGACGAGCTTTATGGGGATGCTGACTTCATTTTCCAGCAGGACTTGGCACCTGCCCACACTGCCAAAAGTACCAAAACCTGGTTCAATGACCATGGGATTACTGTGCTTGATTGGCCAGCAAACTCGCCTGACCTGAACCCCATAGAGAATCTATGGGGCATTGCCAAGAGAAAGATGAGGGACATGAGACCGAACAATGCAGCAGAGCTGAAGGCCGCTATTGAAGCATCCTGGTCTTCCATAACACCTCAGCAGTGCCACAGGCTGATAGCATCCATGCCACGCCGCATTGCGGCAGTCGTTGCTGCAAGAGGGGCCCAAACCAAGTACTGAGTACATATGCATGCTTATACTTTGCAGAGGTCCGACATTGTTCTATTTCCAATCCTTGTGTTATTGATGTCATGTAATATTCTAATTTTCTGAGACTGTGAATTTGGGGTTTTCATAAGCTGTACACCATAATCATCACAATTATACCAAAGTAAGGCTTGACGTATCTCGCTTTGCATGTAATGCGTCTATCTCATATATTGGTTTCACCTTTTGAGTTGCCATACTGACATAAATGAACATTTGCACGATATTCTAATTTTTCGAGTTTCACCTGTATATAGTGAAATGCCAAGATGTTTTCCTGGCCGTGAAGTCTCCCCAAGTTCCAACCTGAAAGCCCACCAAGGTAGACCAGACTAAGCAACCAGTGCCATGTAGGTCCAACACTACTGTAAAGTTATAGTAACAGAATCTTGCAAATCTGACTGCGCTTCCCCCCTCCCTCCCTTTATCTTCATGAGAACCAGGAAGGATCTTGTCCGAGATGTTTTCTCAAGTTACTTTCTTAGTCTGGGCTCAAGCCCCTCTTATCTAAGCACTGTCGTGGTGCTGGCTCTTCCTTCTCTTCTTCAAGGCCATTCCCAATGCCCTCTACCTCACCTATCCTTGTCCATCTACACTGGCTTCTGGGGTCTTCTGGAAAAGTAAGGCAAATAAGAAATTTTAATCCCCAGCCACCTTATTCCCAAAACTTTTCTCCTTTCTCAGTGTCAGAAGTGGAAACAAAGGGGCTGTGGTTTTGGCGAGCTACTGACTGAGACTCTCTGGAGATGCTTAGGGTTCCTGATGCAATAAGAGAAGACGCTCCCAATTTGAGGAAGCATCTCCACTCTTGTATATGGGAGAGTCTGGAGAAATTTGAGGCACACACAAGCCTCCAAAATATACACTTACACATACAGGTCAAAACTACTCAGAAAAAAAAAGGAGAACTAAGGAAAACCCCTAGTCAACCACCATTTGGTCAAAAGAGAAACTTCCCCAAAATTAACTGCCATCTTTAGAGTAAAAACCACATCAACTGCACCAGAATATTCTCCAGATGTCAACATCTTGGTTGGGATTTCCTTCCTGATCTGAGTATTTTTTCCACTGCTTGATTATTCCTTTTCTTGCTTTCATATCAAGGCACTGCAACCTGTGTCTGGACACCCCACTCTCCGACTCCGGTCTCCCCCTCCCACTGGGCCTGACCCTGTGTCTGAATTTGCATTTCAGATCCAGCCACAGCTTGCTTCAACCATGCTTCCTTGAATAAGCTATGACTGGTTGGCTTTGCAGATCATCTGAACCCCCCAATGGCTGGATTCACCCAACATGCTAAACCAAATCAAGATGCAGGTGGAATCAGACCTTCTCTGTTGCCCAGTTAAACCATTCCTTCATTCATACACTCTCCCAGGGTGGTTTTAAATGCCTGGAGGTGCAACCCCCTTCATCTCAAAAGCTTCCATAGGTACCTTTCGAGGTAGGGCTGAACTACACACTGTGTTGTGTGAAAAGGGGAAGAGGAGAGTCAACCAAGGACCAACCACAAGACTTTCTATGCTTAGTTGATACTCTGAACTCATCCCCATGAAGCAAACCTTCTCCTACAGCAAACAGTCACCTTCTCCCGGTTTGACAACGCCAACCTTTTTGATAAACCACCGTCACCATACAGCGATCCTAAAGTTGATCCCCAAAGTAGCCTACAGCCCATCCAGACATCCACCAAGTGCACATGGTGCCAGTGGGGCTAGAAAAGATGTTTGGAGATTGAAGGAAACACCCCATCCACCATGTCAAGCCACCAAACTGGCCCGGCTTGCTTCCCACGGCTGTGAAGTCCTTGGCTTCCAGCTCTAGAAGAGCCCATTTTTTAAATTTCATGTCTCCCTTTCTCTAGACCAGTGTTTCTCAACCTTGGCAACTTGAAAATGTGTGGACTTCAACTCCCAGAATTCTGTGAGTTGAAGTCCACAGATCTTCAAGCTGCCAAGGCTGAGCAACACCGCTCTAGATAGTTACGGGCTTCCCCTCTCAAGAACCTCCTAGCCCGTTGGATTTCAACAGCTCAGAAAAACTGCCGGCCGTGGGCTTTTCAAGCGCCACAAACCGGCCAGAGAAATTCCAAGCAATGTTGAGGAAGCGGGCGGTGGACAAACGCTGGCAATAAATAAAAAACGTGAACAGCCCAATTCTCAGAAAAAAAGAATATTATTCCGAGGTCACGAAGGGCAAAAACACCTTCCTGGCTTTTAAGTGGCATTCCAAGGAGCCCTGCTCCAAATGAATGAGCGAGCCACGGCAGACCCTCTGCTCAATTTCATTGATATTCAACCGAAATTAATTTCATCTACAGACGTTTACAGAAGATGGCACTCTTTGGGTTTATCTGCTGGGTTCCTTTTTCCCGACTGTGGACGTTGCATTGAACTTTATCTTGTAAGCCATGGAGAGTTAGAATGATTCAAATCGTCGTCATAATACCTCTCGCGCTTCCCAGCCTTCAAGCTTCTTAAGTTCCTGTGATAGATTCCTTTGTGTATTTTTTCTTTTCTTTATTCATCTCAGGGGTTATTTTTGGCAAGTCTGAGATTACAATGGGCTTGTTTTGATGTTTCTTTCTCTGCTCCCAGTGGGAAGAGGCCCTGTTTCACTTTAGATCTAGAAAGCCGAGCCGAAAAACAAATATTTTGATGGAACTCGCCTGCCCCGGGCATTACGCTTCTCAGAGCAGAAGTCTTTCAGCCCCAAATTGTGGGTGACGATGACAACGATGAAGACGATGATGCAGAACGAAGGTGAAAGCGCACTCCAGACAGCGGCGGAGCACCAGTAATTATGGTTATTTTATGCAGACCTCCCACCTACAAGGAGCCAGTATCTTTGGTCTTCCACTCCCAGGAGATTTAAAACCCAACTCTGACCTCCGAGCGCATTTCCGTTTCCAGAGCTTCATCTCTAGCTGACTTGAAAGCAATCTGACTTCGGGGAGACCCTTTTGACATCCGCTCAGCTGAGCTGGCTTTTCCTTGCTAATGTAGAACTGGAGACCCTGGACTTGGTCAAGACTTCGTAGAGTAATTTGTAAAAGCCACACGCGCCAAACGGAGGACAGGCTGGGCCAAGGATTTATGACAAGGGGAGGGGGCAGAGCCCCATTTCAGTGGGGTAAACGCTGCTCTAACACAAACCGCCTGTTCAAGGTACGTCCCTTCGACGGCTGGAGGACCTCCAGACCACCATGCAAGATTAAGAGATGTTGAATTTCAATCCAAATAAAATATCCTCGGTGGTTCCAAAAGCATTCTGGGATTCAGCCTCCACAAACCAACTCAGCCAGTAAGAATCGCTTTCTGGGTGCCCCAAAGGCTCTTCTTCAGCACACGGAGCCTCTTGCCAAGATGGATCTGGTCAACCTCTTCATTTCAGGTTGTATCTTCTGCTTCCCAACATTGCGGATCCAAGAAACGTGGCCCGAGGTGCAAACTGATAAGGCTTAGTTTCTCAGATCCTGCGGAATTACTCCGCTCTGGCAAGCTAATTCTCTTCTGGATGTTTGGTGGAATGGGAGGTAGCTTAAACGTTTCTGGGCCTTCAGAAATGGAGAACGCTACCTCAAATGAATCCAGATTTGTCGCTATAAAGGCTCTTCACTAGCTTGGGAACATGGCTTCGTTCGCATGGTACATCTGAGGGACGATGAACCAGGCCTTGGTGGTTTCACAGGATCACCTGTTGTACCCCAAATGTGAGGAGTAACTGGTTAGTTTCTGAAGAACCCAGGGATTGTTGCATTTGGTCTGCAAAGTCCACCTTGAAACCAATCCTAAACTGTATACCTCTGGACCAGTGTTCCTCAACCTTGGGAGCTTGAAGATGGGTGGACTTCAACTCCCAGAATTCCCCAGCCAGCCAGGGCTGGCTGGGGAATTCTGGGAGTTGAAGTCCACCCATCTTCAAGCTCCCAAGGTTGAGGAACACTGCTCTGGACTAAGTTTCCAAGCTGAAAGCTTTAATCTCTCGGCTTATGCTGCAGAATTTCAAAACTTCTGGGGTGTTTTCACTGGTTCTCCCGAAGAAAGAATTACAGAGAAAAATTCCAACGGCTTTCAAACAAGAGACCCACGTTGCAGATTGAAATCGGGGAAATCTGCTGGACTTCTGGTGCGTATGGGTGGTTTCAGATAAGGGCTCGGCTGGGGAGAAAACAATCCTTCGATTCTTCGTGACCGAGTCCTTGCTGCCAAGATCCTAACCTCCATAGTTAAATACTTTTTTTTAATTCTTATTCTTTTATTTTCCAGGTAGTAACTAAAGTATCAGTGACCTCGTTTATCTTGGCAGTTTCCAGAGATTTCCTGGAGCTAATCATGTTTTCCGTATCAGCTGGGGCAGGTGTGGGACCCCAGCCTGATGCCACGGGAGGGAAAAAAATAATGTAAAAGGAAAATAATTCTTTTGCTTTCTAGAAGGAAAAAAAAAAAGATGTTTTGTTCATTCTCGACAATCCTCTGGATGCCGGGGCGAAAAGTAAGAATGCTGTCCAACTTTTTGGCGGAGACACCATTAGAGGGGTCTGCAGGAGAGAAAATGGTGTTGCACCATTATGATGTGAACCCCACCCATTTTTGCACACGCATCGTGATACCGGGAGGCCTGGGCAGAAGGGGTGTGGCTTGCACACAGTTCCACGACTCACACTTAGGAATAACGTTGCGCGGACCAAGGTGTGCAAGGCTTTCTGCCTTCCCCTTTAAGTGAGGGGCTCGCTAATTTAAACCCTAAAGCTAGTTTAAAAGTAATCTCCTGATTCATGCAATTAATTAAACGCAGTAAATAACATTTGCACGCCTAAGCCTTTACCAATATAACGCTCCGCTCTTTTTTAAGCGCTTTTCTTCTTTCTGTTTTGTTTGGTTCTCCCTTTGCTTTCTTTTCTTAAATAAATAAAGGCCCTTTTTAAAAAACAAACCAACCAACAAACAAGTGGGGTTGCTCTTTCTCCCCGGCGGTTTATAAGTCCCCTTTTTTGCACTGTTTCAGAAGGAGGCGTCCCCGGGACTGGCTGGCCGGAGCTGAAAAGCCAAGCGGGGCGAGGGCAGGTTGGGGGGACGAGAAAGAAGAAGAAAGAGAATGAATGAGAGAATGAAAGAGAAAGAAGGAATGAAAGTGAGAAAGAGAAAAAGAAAGAGAGAATGAAAGAGAAAGAAGGAATGAAAGCAAGAGAGAGAAAGGACAAGAAAGAGAAAGAAAAAGAAAAAGAATGAATGAGAGAAAGAGAATGAAAGAGAGAGAAAGAAAGAGAGAGAGAGAAAGGAAGGAGGGAGGGAGGGAGGGAGGGAGAGAGAGAAAGAGAGAGAGAGAGAGAGGAAGAGAGAGAGAGGAAGGAAGGAAGGAAGGAAAGAAGGAAGGAGGGAGGGGGGAGAGAGAGAGAGAGAGAAAGAAAGAAAGAGAGAGAGAGAGAGAGAGAGAGAAAACATGAATGAAAGTGAGAGAGAGTGGGAAGGGGAGGGGAGGGGAGGCCCGGCTTGCCATGCCAGGGAATACATACAGTCCTGCTGCCCTGATTCAGCAGGTCCTAAAACTGGAGTGCAAGCGACACAAAGGGAAGGCTCGTTAATCTGACAGTGGTGGTTAACCGCATTTCCCCCCTCTCCTAACGCTCGGCGGCCCCTTCAACCCAGCCCCTACGAAGACGCGAATTGCACCGTTTGTCAGAGGCTGGCAACGGCAAGCCCCCCCCCCCGCGTATCGCCTGCCAAGACAACAGCCCGGCCACTGTGGCGCCTTTGCCTCATGCACTAAAAGGGCACTAGCCACGGAGCCGACCAGGTGGTGTGCCGAGCGATGCCCAAGGAAGCCGGTCAACCGACTCTTGCCTGGCAACTTCCTTTGAAAGACCACCCCAAGGTTCTAGTCCTCATGGCCCAGAGGCCCCCTCTGCCCCACCTGCGTGCCCGCAGGTTAGAGCCAGCCCAAGGCAATTAGGTTCAACTCACCACATGAGGCTGATTTAGCGCCACGGGATAGGACATGGCATGAGAAGGGTAGTGGGTCTCTGCCCCCCGCCAGGTCTGGGCTGCTGGTTGCGTAGATCCAGCCATTGCCAAAGGAGGGGGGGGCGGTCTTCTCGGCGGGTCTCTCCTGCCAATCAGAGATGCGGCGCACTAGGGAGTCCCGGAGCTGGGCCCCACGATGCCCATCTCGGCCATGTCACGTTGCGCCTGCAAGGGAAGCAAAGGCAGCATGAGGTTATCGCTTTCATTTATTTATTAGTTCATCGCATTTATGCAGCCACCCAGCTCACCAGAAGTGACTCAGGGCAGCGCAGAACCATCTCGTAAAGCCACAGGAGAAGAACAGTCATCATAAAACACCCACAACGGATGAGATTCCCGTCGAAAAAATGGGGGGAGTTTGAGAGAGTGAATGGGGGGGGCATCTCCCTCCCACACAGAAAGTCCCAACTTTAATTCCCGGTCCCGAGAAAAGGGGACCACAGTCCGGCAAGAGCACCTTGAGGGCTACGTCATTTATTATTTTATTTATTTCCTATCTATGATTCTAATTTTGTAGTTTTAATTGATTTTAATTGTTTTGTAAACCGCCCAGGGTGGTGCGACGAGATGGGCGCTGACAAATTAGATATATAAAAAGTAAATAAATATGCCGTATCTTTCCCAGAGACGCGTCCTGTACAGCCCGTGGGGCTGCCTGCATAAACCAGGGTTTGCCTTAAGCTTGGCTAACTGGCTCAATTTTCTTTTGGATGCACCCGCGTTGGCCAGAGGGGCAAACGCAAGCCTTTGGCTGGTTTAGGATTTGGCGCACGGTGCGCACCCGAAAATTAATGTCAGCCAAGAGATTGCGCGGGTTGGGGTCCAACAACAGTTGCGTGTGACCGTAGGCAAACCTGAGTCGGCCGGTGGAGTCGGGCCAGGGTGATCCTCTGCACTAAACAATGGTTTGCTTAGCCCTGTAAAATGCAGTGTGCTGAGGATGCATAGCATCCTAAACCAGAAATCGGGGTTGACCAACCGCAAGTACTCAGTTTATGAATCCCACAAAGTCAGTGTTTCTCAGCCTCAGCAACTTTGAAACAGGTGGACTTCAACTCCCAGAATTCCCCAGCCAGCATGGGTGGACTTCAACTCCCAGAATTCCCCAGCCACCCATGCTGGCTGGGGAATTCTGGGAGTTGAAGTCCACCTGTTTTAAAGTTGCTGAGGTTGAGAAATACAGCACTACCCTGTAACATGGTTAGGTTTTGGAATATGGTTTGCACAATCTGAGCATCTGGATAGCTCCAAGTTTTTAAACCTGCCTGGCAACTGGAAAATTCACGTTTTTTATCCAGATGCACGATGATACGAACCCTGAAGCCTTCCAGATGTCACCTTGGAGTCAAAAAGGGATCGTCCAAAAGATCGGAAAGGGGCCAGATAAAAGGCGGCAAAACCAAGCTTCCAGTTTCTTCCAGAAATTCAGAAAGGTAACACTAGGAAGCTGTAGGACGCGTGTCACTTCCATCAGCCGTCGCTATTCAGCAACAGATAGACTGCCACTACACCTGGAGGTTCTACTTCACCTCGTCACTCACAGCGGTTTACCAGGATTCCCTTTTTCTTCCTCCTCCTGCCCGTTGCCCAAACCCCTGGCGTAAAGCCACGTGCGTTTTTGCATCTTGGGGGAAGCAACTTTCTTAAATTAATTATTTCTCTCTCCCGGCTCGGCTCTCACATCTCCATTCAATCCCTCGAGGGTTGGCTGTTTGTTTGCTTGGCGCCAGCTGTCATTTGCCGAGTCCCTCCCATGCGCCCCCCCCAGCCTCCCCTTAGCCGGCTGCCAAGGATGATGGAAGCTGGAGTCCAAAACATCCAAAATGCACCGGAGGAGATTTCCGTTTCAAACATCCAAATAAACATGCCGCTGCTTTGGCCCGTGATCCCAAACCTCTAGCTGGAAAGCCTTTCTTAATGACACGGCAGGATTATTTCTGCAAAAATGGAAAGAGGGGAGAACGGCATAGCCCCCGTTCTGAGAGGTGCAAAAATAAAGGTTTTTATAACCTGCTGTTTTTCACAGACCCTTAAATTACTTTGCTTGTGGACGATGGTGCACTTTGCTTGGTCGGGGCTTCTATTAAAAGCCACCCAGCCCTCCGGGTGCCCCCCTTGACCTCCAGCTGCTTAAATAAGCATTAAACCCAGATCCTGAATTAACTCTTAATGATACGTCGCATAAATTGGCCACAGGGAGATAGAGCGGTTGACCCACACTCTGCTCTTCTCCATCTTTCAAAAGCACGTCTCCCGTTTTTTCCCCTTCAGGTGCATCACGTCGCGGCGTTTAAATGCTTTTTTTGCACGGTTTGCAAAAGGGAAGACCGAGGGGAGGCCAAACGTACCACGAACAGAACTCTGCTTCCTCTGCTTTGCTCCCTATTATTGCACAACCCAAGGACTGGGCCACCCTCTGCACCCTGTCCCCAAATCCATTCACGAACATCTCAGGTTTCCACCAAGGATGGCGTAGTTGGAACAAGTTCCCTCGCCGGTTGAACTTGTGCCTGTTTAAAGAGCTTCCTCTGGAGTCATTTCAAATCCGCCCCCCATCATTGACCGAGTTTGGCAGCGCGGCAGCAACTTTCTCCATCTTTTAAATCGGTATATATTTTTGTAAAGGTTTTTATCGGTTTGTCATCACTTTCTTACTTGTAAGCCACCCAGAGTCCCTTCTACAGTGAGATGGGCGGCGTATAAATTTGATTAATAAAATAAGTAACAATCAAATAAACCCCCCATTTTCCACCCAAGCCCCACAATGAAATTCCATTTTTTTCCCAAGGCTGAATTCTCACAAAACATCTCACAAGAGAGAGCAACAGGCAACGTTTTAACCCACTTTAAACACCAAATGGATTGTTTTGGCCACCCAACACCTCAATTGTAAGCTTGGTGCCGTTGTGCAAACACATTCTCGCTTCATCAACAGATCATGATTCAGTGATTCAGTAAACCACAGCAGTGTGCGTTACCTATTTGCCCCTATAAGGCTCTGGATAAAGGCCCAAGGGCACACAATTTCACAAGAAGTTCACAGTGTATTTACTTCCAGTATTTACATCCTGCTCCAAACGTTATGGTCTCTGGGAGGGTAAACTACAGAAGTTCACTGTTTATGCAAAGCAGTAAAACCCACACAGGAGGAGGAAAGAGAGGAAGGAGTTGGGGGGAGAGAGAAAAGAAGCCGATCCAGGCATTCCTTCTTCACAAAATTACGTTACGCCAACCACGCTGAATTTTTTAAAAACTATCAGGCTCCCCCTCCTTAAAAAATGGTGGGTAAAAGCTCAGTTAAAAAGGAAACAATATCTTCTGAACACCAACTTCCACACGTAAGAAACACAGAAGAGAGAAGGGACAGGGAAAACAGAGTAGCTACCTTGCTGAACTGGAAAAAAGAATAATCTAAAGGACATTTACCAACTGAATTGCAGTCCTTATATACTTGAGGGAGCACCCTCGTTGCCTTCTATGCTCAACAACTCTCCTGCCCCCACGGATTAGGATGAATGGTATTTTGCCATTTCCTTTCCATTTCAAGAACCTGCAAGGAGACTTCCTTACAAAACTGCTGGGTTTATTTTTGCATTCTCCCACCCTCCGGTATATTTCCAGGAGAACACAGATTTTATCAGGGGCACCCACAGCCGCTGATTCCTCCAGAATATCATGAAAACGGCCTGCTGGAGATCCTTTTGTCAAATCTAATTGCCTGGATCACAAAACACCACTTTCAATGACTGAATGTCCCGAACAAAAGCAGCAAAATAGCGTGACTGGATTACTCTGAACTCGCCCTACCTCTCTAAATGGCTTTTGTGATTTCTCATCTCAAATAACTTCAACTAAAAAATAAGAACCTCCCGCCTGTTTTAAATTCAGGATATTCTTTCTCCTGCTACTGCGGTATTCCGTTTCTGTTTCATCTTGCACTTCATAACACATCAACCCACCTGTAGTTCTTAAAAGGCCGAGAAAACTCTTTTTACAAATGCCAAGTTGCCTCAGAGAAAATCCTACTCGCTCTAGGCGATCAAGATAAAGGCTGGCCGCCGTTCGCTTGGCTTTAAGGCTGAAGTCATGATACTAGTTATGGTCAAATAGTCTTTCTCTTTCAACCCCACACTTCGTTTAACATGGAATTGATTTGGTCCATTCCTGCTTGGTGTCGTAACAGGTTGGCACGTCGTCCAGCTGCAAGGTGGGCCTACGCCGAATTTACAGCATCAGTGAGCGATTGCCAATTATGCTTGGACCTATTTATTTTCCATTTATTATTGTCATTTTGTCATTCTAATTGACGTTAACTATCTTGTAAACTGCCCAGAGTCGTTCAACGACACGGGCGGTGACAAATTTGATATATAAATAAATCAGGAACCAGGGCACCAACCGAAATCTTGCTGCAAATCTAGGAGGCTCCATCCAGCAAGCGACTTCATTCTTGCTGATGAGCCAAACAGCTTTAAAGAAAAACGCATTGTCCACCAACAAACCACTCAATGGATAAATCTGTACAATGTACTAAAAAAATAAAAAAGACTCAGAGCATTGTAGAAATCCAGATTGCCAGGCAAACTCAATAAACCTGACTCACTTAACAGCGGGTTAGTGGGCTGTATGAATACAGCCAACCGAAGTCCAGAAACTCAGCAATCTTAGGAGTGGTTGAGAGATGGGAACTTATTCCATATTTTCCAGTCGTACGCAGGAACAAGTCTACCATTGGACGACTTTGTTTTTAGATTTTTTTAAACAAGAAAAACCATCAACCCCTTTTCCCCCAGGGTGGGGCTTGTTTGGAAGCTAAACCAGGATGCGTCGCACGCCGAGAGACTCAAAAGGTCTTTAGAAGGTGGAGGTATAAGAATAAATCTGCGCCTTCGAGGACAAACGGTTTCCAGGGGTCACAAGCCAAGATTCAGAAGTTATGAACTGGAGAAGATGCAGAGAATTCAACCCAGGAGGGACTTAAATTGCTACTCCCCTCAAACGGAGTCTGAATTTCTGATCTAATGTGGCGAAGTCAGGAAAAATGTTGTTTTAGAGCAATAATAGACGTCCAAGTGCAACTTCTTCTGAAAGAATCAAAGGGAAACCAACGGACCTCTGTGGTCAGATATTGTAAATATAACCACATTATAAGAAGGATTAAGGGGTCTGCATTGGCCAAGTTGGGTTACTGCAGCACACTCTCCCAGAAATCATGGTTTATAGCTGGCTGAGTTTGGGTCACCTGCTAGACCACAAGCAAGGCTACACATATCTTAGATTCATTCATTCATTCAATTTGTAGAGCCGCCCATCTCAACAGCTGCCTCATATTTAGTGCAAGAAGGGTGAACCCATCCAATGATGGCTTATAAATGTCTCGCCATTTGGGGGTGTTGCTTATTAATCTAGCGAAGGGGAGCAGCCTTTTAACTGTCCCCTTGTGGCTTCTTCTCCTCTCTCTTGCACCCAGGTCAGGACCCCCCATCACCTAAGCCACCATGGGCTTGTGCAAACCCAACCAAGGGTGCTTTCTTCAACAAACCACACTTAAGCAAACCACTGTTTAGGGCAGCGTGCAGAGCCCACCCAAGAACGGCTGAGGAATCCGTCAAGGGCCCGGAGCCTGACTCTGAGTAACGGCCCCCCAATTTTGCAACTCCTACGAAGGGGCTACAAGGAGCCCACATCTGTCCCCTTTAAACCTGGATTGGTTCAGCAGCTGGCTGAGGATGATGGGAGGGAAAATCCAGCCTGTGTCGGAGGATGAGGGTTGAGGAAAACATCGAATGCACAAAAACAGTTTAGGCTAAAAACAGAAAAGACAGGCAACTCCACCGCATTGGCTTTTGAGCGCAAGGCATCAACATGAGCTTGAGGGTTGATCAACATCAACCCCAAACCAAGCAATTCCAACATGCACCTACGAAACCAAGCCACTCGCCAAACCTAAGATACCCACCCTTTTTTCCCAGCCTGTGTCAGCCTACCAAACATTCAAAAAATCGCATCAAAGCCGAGGGGGGAAAAAAATTCAAAAAGAGGATCAATTCACCCTCTTTGCCTCCCGTAAGGTTTCTGGCTGCCAACAATTATTCTTTGTAGCTATGGAAACTCTGGTTCCCGTTCAAGGCGACTGTGGGCGAACCTTTGCAGCCCCTTTTTCACTGCTGTTTTTTTAAAATAAATCCTGCATCTTCAGTCTTTTATAGTTAAATCAGCCCAACATCCTCTCTCTCTCTCTCTTTTTTTTTTTGCAGCACAGAGCACCAGCTTAGCAGAGAAACGGGATATGGGGAGCCATACTATTTTTAAAAAATCTGCATTTCTACATTCCTAAAATGCATGGCTTAACGTTACGGCAGGGGGCTCTTTGCTTGCAGATTTTCAGTTGGGTGGTGCGGAAGCTTTGCTGAGTTTGAGAAAAGAAAACCAAAATATTAAAGTTTCAGTTTCGGGACATGTCCAATATTAACCAACGGTGAAATCTAAATTTGCAAGGGAACAAAAACAGATAAAGCTGTAACGTGGTTTTTATTTTGTTCAGATTTAGTGGTTTATAGCTTAGGGTGGCTTGTTAACTCGGCTTTTCTGCAGGAAACTACAATTAAACAAATCAATGTGTGAGCCGGTTGCAATGGAGAAGCCTAGGGGGATGAGAAAACATAATGCAATTTATTTTAGCATAATGAGATGTCAAAAAGGGCTTAGAGTGATATGCAAACCAAGTCCCTATGCCTTGCTCATCAAACCATGGTTAAAATCCTGCTTAATGTTATGCATGAACACAGCCATTATTTCTCTGTCTAATCTACCTTTACAAAATTAGTATGGAAAGGGGAAGTGAGAAATAAGTATGCCATTCACAGTCTCTTGGAAGAGAGATGGGAAAACGTTCAAAGAAAGATTGAGCCACCATCAAGATATTCAAAATTGCCCCGTGTTATTCTGTACTAAATAGCAACAAAGCCATTTCTCCCTTTGCTAAATGGTATTTAACCCAATATAATATAATTTATAGTGCCCATGTGCCAACTTAAACAAAAACAAGCTTTTACATCCAGTGTCTATGCTTGCTTTCACATAACCTGTTTTAGTAACACAGGAAACATGTAAACTAGGCTACCAGCTTTGGTCATGCCCCTGCCCTGTACAGCCTAATGTTGAGGACACAGTATCGGTCAGTTTGGGCACATTTTGGCCAGGAGGTTCCAAGGTCAACCAAAATCTAGTTGACCCCAAGCTCCCTCCTGCTATTTTACACAAGCCAGGATCTCTCATCAAGAGGCTACCTTACAACCCAACACACCGTTACTGTATCTCATCAACCAGGCAGTATGTATCTGGGACTGATACAATCTCTGAATGTTAAAGAAGACGACAAAGCATGAAGAGGTCTTGGACCTGATGGAAGCAAGAACAGTTAGCAAGGAAAGGTATTGAGATACACATGAATGAGGTTGGCATCAACTTGATTGACTGATTCTTGATTATGTGCTATCAAGTTGGTGTTGACCATTAACAACCACATAGATGGATCTTCTCTAGGAGGGTCTGTCTCCAACCTTCACATCTTCAAACCATGGAGTCATCACCGCTGTGACCAAGTCCATCCACCTTACTAGTCATCCTCTTCCTCTCTTTTCTTCCACCTTTCTCACCATTACAGACTTCTCCAGAGAGCTAGTCTGATTGAGTTTTTTCTTTTTCACACTTCTATTTCCTTGCTTCCAACTTACTTTTTTTTCCTGCACTTTGCTTAATGTGACTTTCCCTGAAAAGGAATATCATGATAAGGGAGAGAGATGGAAGATTTGCTGCTGGAGATTATTTATGTAATGAACTTTTCATAGTTAAGAGATTCCATAGGCAAGATCTTCACATTTCCACCCCAGCATGGACACCGCTAGAATCTCACATCCAATCCTGAAGACCAAACCTGGATTCCAAACACTCCCCAAATTCTCATCTGAAATTGTTCTAAAACACATTTGCACTGGAACAAGATGGCTGTAACCCAACCAGTGTGCTTTGGGTGGGCTTAGAAGGTGAACTCAACCACGGTAGCTTATTCAACAAGTCCCGCCTGAAAAATTATAATTTACTAAATCAGCAAATGACTCCCCAAGGTTAGCTAGTGATCTTCCTAGCTGAGCAAGATTTGAACCTCTGTCTTTCCTGCCTTGAACAAGCCAACACATACATCTTGGATAAATAGAGCTTGAAGCCAACTATTTGTTTCTGAGCAGAAAACTGGAGAAGAGGATTCAAAATTGGTTCTTTCTGAGTTCCAGAAGATTCCTAGGACGTGTATTGGAACCTCCAGCTGATGTGGTGGCCTCCATGAGCTTTGCAGCGACAAATAGCATTGTTCAAAGGTTTAAAAATAGTAAGCAAATACAAGAGTCCAACAGCATAAAATGGGTAATTGCTGTTGCCTTTCTTGTTCACATCTTGGAGCGTTTCCAACCCCCACTGTGGAAACAGAGAGAAGGGAAAGGGAAATTCCATTTCTCTACAATGGCTGGAGGAAGCCCCCAACTTCTGCATTCGCTCCACCAACATTTGAATTTCCTTTTCATTTTTTTCTTCACAATGAACTGTGCGCCGAATGCTCTCATACGACCAGCATATTTCCAAAGCCTTTTTTTTTTTTAGCTACTAAGGTTGATCTGAAAACCACACCTTTTCTAATAGGGAAATATGCACAGAAGCAGCACAAACTCAGGGTACAAAAAATGCTGAGTTATTTTTTCAAAGAAGGAAAATCAAAGCCATTCTGGCACACAGAAGGAGCAAACGGCGTAGACGTAGAAAGCTTGCAGATGACTTCTGAGCCGTTCATATCTATAAAGAAAATTTGGGCTGTAGAAATCAAGTTTAAAAAAAAAAATCTTTCCTATATTCTGGAGAGAGAATCCTTTTCCTTATCCTCATTAGCAAAACGTAACACTGCTAAATTTGGCTGGCTTCACACCCCTCTCTAAACCATCATAGCTTCTTTGGGGTTGGTGTGGTGTATGAACTCAATTTTTTGTGGTGTGCAAAGCTGACAGCTTAGGCTGAAGCGCGAAGGTAGATCTGAGGGACTTATTCAACAGACCATAATCAACAAAATTTCCACTGTGCGCCCAACGTGAAATCAGCCACTCTCGCAAACCATGGATAAAAGCAACTTTTTGAACTGCTAAATAAATTCATTCAGAGGTAAACCTAAAGGCTATTTAAGACCTGTTGAGTTCAGAGGGACATTTTCCAAAACCGATGCGCCCAGAGGCCTTATTCATGCATTATTTCGACTATTATTCTTATCGCTTGATGGCCACTCCTGTCTGTGGCCAAAATATTGGCTCAGAAGATGAGGATGAAAACATCAGTTCAGGGTACCTCCCTCCTCCCCAAACCAAAAATGAGAAGAAATGAATTTCAGTCTCATACATCTGGAGAAGAAGTTTGAAAGAGATGCAGAGACGTTACCCCAGAAGGAGAAGGAAATTGCTGTTCCCAGTTTCTGAGAGCAAACTGCGTGACCTGGTTGCACGCGCCACCCAAGAGAGCGATCAAAAAAGTGTTTGAACAAGAGAAGGGGAGAGTGGAAATTCAAATTAACACACCCTGGTTGAAATAGAAGATGCCCCCCACCCCAGAGCAAAATGGATCCCAAATGAACGATGGGAGAGCTAATCATCAAAGTCATGCTTTGCCAAAGGGTGAATCTTTCCAGGTATGACACTCTCAATGCTTCGTTGCAAAAGGTGCGATGGTCATAATGCCTCATTTTGCAAAAGCATGACTTTTCTAGTGGAGGAATCCCACTATTCAGAGGGTTAGATCAGTGTTTCTCAACCTTGACCACTTGAAGATGGGTGGGCTTCAACTCCCAGAATTCCCCAGCCAGCAGGGCTGGCTGGGGAATTCTGGGAGTTGAAGCCCACCCATCTTCAAGTGGCCAAGGTTGAGAAACACTGGTTTAGATAAAAGTGGGTTGGGAAATCTTATCAATCAGGGCCCTAACATCCTGTCCTTCACTGTAGGACTTCAGAAGGATCTCTGATCACCAGGCAGGCTGGGACGGATGGGAGTTGTAGTCCCAGCCCCTCTGCAGGACATCACACTGGGGAAAGCACCCCCGTTGAGAGACAGAGTGACGTAGTTTGACCTCCCCTCTCTCCCCCAGGAGTGAGAGAAAACGGAAGCACCCACGCTGCGGTGGGCAGGACGTTTCGCCTTCCGCCGAAAAGCGGAGACCAAGGCCTGGCAAACGCCGTGCCCCAGATGGATAAACCCACTTTGCAGAGACGGAAAACCGGCCAGGGACATCCGAGTCGCTTCTCTCGGAGACTTTGCTGGCGAGGCTCGCTGTGCCCCATTTAGACTCACGAAAGACGGCTAAAAATAGGCGCTGTGAGGCTGGCACGCAGGGCACCGTAGCCAAGAATAAAGGCCTGTTGGCAGGGCATGCTTTCAAAAGGGATGTGATTAAAAACCCAGAAAAATAAACAAATTGAAACGGTCGCTGGCAAGGAAGAAGACACCGCCATGGCTTTGATTTACGGAAATAAGTGTCCTGGAGCTGAATCCCCGCAGCCCAAAAGCCACCTCGGTTGAAAATGGCAGAAAGGGGAGATCAGGAGAAAACGCTTAAAATCCGAATGCGCTACTGATCCCCCGTCCCGTTCAGCCAGCGTTGCTTTAGCAGAGTCAGGGAAGACGTCAACGGGGGGTGGGGGGAGTCCCCATCCTGCCCTAACGTGGTGGGTTTGGAGTGGGCTGTGCAAAACCACCCATCGTGGTTTTTTTTTAATCATGGTTGAAAAAGGAAAGCGTAGAGAAAGCAAAGAAGTGCAAGGAAAGAGGAAAAAAGTTGAAGAAAAAGAGAAAAGAAAGAGAAAAGAAACGGAGACGTGGCTGCCGATATTCTTCACAGCAGTGATCAATACATCAGCTAGCTAAACTTTTCCTAGAAAGACAGAGTCACGGCAAACACAGGCTGAATAAAATCAAGGAAAAACAGCAACTCGGTCTTGGCGTAAATTCCAGATTTTAGCCAAAGAACTCCGGTATGTGGTTGAAGCCATTTTTCCCATTCACACTCTTGGGCCTTTCTGGTTCTTCTTCTGATTTTAGTCCAATTAACTTGGTTTGTTGTAGAACCAGGATTCCATTTGCTATCCTCTCTTTGCAAATCCAGCCCTGGGGGCATCCTGGTTGTGAGAAGCAAATGCCACCAAGCATAGAAGAAAATCAACACTCCTTTACTCCACTGTCCACGTTTCCACCTCATTTTTACGACATGTCAGATCTTGGGATCGAACGGTCTCAAGTCTTCGCCACCGCTGGGAGACAGCCGAGGCGAAAGGACAACTTAATTACTGATGGAGACTGGGCTAAAAATAAAACACAGCACAGTGTTCTGCAGCTACGTTAGACAAAGCGCCAAATGCAAGTGAGCTGGCAGCCGAAAAGAGAAATAGATTCGTGTACCGAGATGTCAAGGATTTGAGAACATCACTTCCGCCCCCTTGTCTCGCTTGAAAATAAAAACTTGGCTTCCCCTTGGAAGGGAAAAAAGAAAAAGAGAGAGAGAGAGAGAGAGAGAGAGAGAGAGAGAGAGAGAGAGAACCCATCTGTGAATAAAAATATGGGAAAAGAACAATTTCATGGGTTTGTTAGAAGACTTTGGAAACACGGTGATTTCATTCCCATGTCCTGAATTTCTGGAAATCTCCCCCTTTTCCTCCGATTCTCTCCCAATGTTTTTATTTTTTCCCCCCACTATTATCTTTTTTAAATTATCTACTCAATTTTTTAAAGTTCTTCTCCCCACGAAGGCCATCCCAGGCCTTCACAAGTCCATCTGGAAGGCCCTCATTTAAGAAGAGGTTAACTTTTCCCTGGAAATCCTTGGGGAAAAAAAGACAAGCACAGAAATCGAACTAAGAAATGTTTTTTTAAAAAAATAAGCCTAGCACATGAAGGAGGGGATGTTTCTCAGCACCCATCCACTGATTTGCCAGATTTCTAGATGAAGGGAGATGCACAGAACCCCGAAGGGAGAAGACAACTTGCATAACCCGAGCCCAGTTTAGCACCCTTCCTTTATAAGTAATTCGCCACCTGAATAATTTGAGGTTCCTCTTATTAAAATAGTAAGAGGCGGAATGAAAAATCAAGAGAGGCACGTCATCAAGAATTCTCCTCTGCTAGACCTCTTGCAAGTTTCAAAACAGTTCTCCTTTTGCCTCTTCCCTCCCTGACACCCTGGATTTTCTTCTGACAGCTGAATCAACAGCTGCAAACCCACTCAAGGTCTCTCAGAGAGGCTGCTCTGTTAGGCTCAGAAACTGAGCTCTGGAAATCACACATCACTATCTACCACCACCATGAACAAAGGAGAAGGCGAGATAGGATTCTGAGGTACCACAACTTGGGGTGTCCCAGAGGGAAACAGTGGGTCACAGACACAGCTACCCAGGCAAAGCTGGACCCCCAACCCATTCATTAGATCTGTAAGGTCAAAAAACAACTCACTGGCCCCGCTGGCTTAGGTGACTACCAAGGTCCAAGCCATCTGGAGGGAACCAGACCACTTAGAAGGACATCTTCTACCTCCAATCCAGAGAGTCTTCTAGCAACATCTTCCCCAGACCAGCCTTCCTCCATAGATAGGTTTCCACATTGCACTAAACCAGGGTTCCTTTTAATCCAGGCTTGCTGAACCATCTATAGTGGATTCACCCATGGCGCTAATGCATGAAGCGCACTTTACAAACCACAAATGCTGGTAAAATACTGGGCAAAGCCAAAACAGAGCAAGGTGGGAACCCAAAATACTTCAACCCATAACATAGGGAAGTCTTGCAGACGTGCATCTGATTGTGGTTTGCTGGGATTATCAGGGAATCCACAGGGAATCCCAGAGCCATCTTGCAACCATTTATTACCCAGGCCTGATTCTGCTCATATTCCATGCCCAGACAAGGCATCTCCAGCAGACTCGGATTGCTTATCGGATGTAATTTAAGGTGTTGGTATCAACCTAACCAGCTTAGGGGTTACAGGTTGGAGGGACCACATGATTACAAGCCTCTCCAGCCATTTAGGTCTTCAGGAGATGCCCTTCAGAGCAGTGTTTCTCAGCCTTGGCCACTTGAAGACATGTGGACTTCAACTCCCAGAATTCCCCAGCCAGCATGGGAGTTGGTCCACACGTCTTCAAATGGCCAAGGTTGAGAAACACTGCTGTAGATGATTTCCCACTGTCTTTCTGGAACAGACAAGAACATTTTGTCCCACATGACTGCCTCAGCATGGAACTTGCTCCTTCAACGCAGAGAAAACCCACTGAGCTGCACCCCCAAAGCCCATCTTTCGTTGACTTTTAGCATTTGTCTTATTCCATTTTTAAATGTTTTGCACTGTTGTTTTTCTTCTTTCCTTTGCCGCATCGGAGCAGGAAGGCAGGACAAATCAAATAATTAATGGGAAACAAGTAAGCTGGCAAGGAGAAATATCAAAGAGAGGGACCTCCTGGGAAACCTTCTGCAAATTGGTGAAGTCCGTGCAAGGCAGCCACCAAAATTCTGCAAAGCTGTGTCTACAGCCATTAAGAGCTTCATCAGACCCCCTTGACCAAGTTCCAGGTCCCAGTCTCCCTTCTCTCTCTTTTAAAATTAGCTTTCCCTTTCCTTCTCTTGTGACACAGCCTTTGGGTTCCCCCCCTTGCAGACCCCCCCCCAAACTTGCCCTTATCCAAATCCTTCCAAGGATCCGATTGCTGGGTCAAGCCAAGGAGCGAACCCAAGATTTTTTGCATTCATCTGGATTTATCGCTGCGCCGAGTGCAAGAGCAAACAAGGGGATCCTCGGGTTTTACTGCCCCTCCAGACCTCCCCCAGAAGGACACCCATCACCAAGCGTTTCTCCAACCCCGCGATGCATTTTTTAGCCATTGTAAAGCTTCACAGCCCCACCACACACGTCCACAAGATTCAGGAGGAGCAAAAGCGGTGGCTTTTCGCTCACCGGCCAACCATCAGAAAAAGAGAGCCACGGTGGGGAGAAAAAGGCGCAACAGCCAACATCTAATCAAGACGCAGCGGTTGCAGGAATCTTAACCTATTCCCTTCGTTCTGCAGTTGTGGCTTTTCATCCCAGCTCCTCCATGGCTTTAGGAGGGTTTCCTGTTCTTAATCAGATTTACGTAATGATTTATGTTCCCCAAATGAGCGGCAATTGGCAGGACTCGGCTCACAAGGGGGGACTGAGGATGAAGATGTCGCTCCAACACATTGCATTGCCCCCCAGAACCACAGCTGACGTGCTAGAAGTGGGGTGCACAGCCTGGGAACATCCAGCACCCTGTTTGCATCACCTCAGGACCCCAGACTGGGCTGTTAAATGCAACCTAGCCAAATTTCAACCATGCCTTTTTGGTTCATTTATCGAGGGGAGGAGGTGAAAGGATAGGGAAATAGATCACTGGGGGGGCGGGGGGGGAGACCTGCCATACTCCTCCAGTTCTGTCTAAAGCTAAAAACCAAGTTCAGCCACACACACCCTTCCTATGACAGCACAGCACCATCAGAGGTCTTCTGTGCCTCTCCAAAAAGTCAAGAGGGGGGCTTGTGACCCCCAACCCCCTGAAGCTGCACATTCCTGCACTTATAATAATAAATAATTTATTAAATGTATTTGCTGCCAGACCTCTCAGTGACCCTGGGCAGTCAGTAAAATAAAATAATGAAATGAAATGAAATGAAATGAAATGAAATGAAATGAAATGAAATGAAGGCAAATAAAGGCAAATAAAGGCAAATAAAGCCTACAGCCCTTTGCATGTTCAGATGGCCTTCTGGGCAGCCAATCAATCAATCAATCAATCAATCAATCAAATGCATAAAATAAAGGCAAATAAAACCTACAGCCCTTTGCACGTTCAGACTGTCTTCTGGGCAATCAATCAATCAATCAATCGATCAATATAATGCATAAAATAAAGGCAAATAAAGCCTACAACTATTGCATGTTCAGATGGCCTTCTGGGCAATCAATCACTCAATCAGTCAATCAACATAATGCATAAAATTAAGGCAAATAAAACCTACAGCCCTTTGCATGTTCAGATTGTCTTCTGGGCAGTCAATCAATCAATCAATCAACCAATCAATATAATGCATGAAACAAAGGCAAATGAAGCCTACACCTATTGCATGTTCAGATTGCCTTCTGGGCAGTCAATCAATCAATCAATCAATCGATATAATGCATAAAATAAACGCAAATGAAGCCTACAGCCCTTTGCATGTTCAGATGGCCTTCTGGGTGCTTCCAGCCTTAACCCCGTAGGCTGTCCTGGAGAAAGTATCACTTATCACCCACTGTGTATCTTTTAGTCTATTTTCTCTTGTCTAAATAAACCATGCTATTTGGGTCTTCTCTATTTATTTTTCCCAGCTCGCCTTTCCTTTTCTGCACTGGAATGAGCTTTGCGTCACGTTTGACGTTGTTGTGGGAAATGGCTACCCGTCTATGTCACTTGGTCACTTCTCCAGCGGTAGATCCGATACTGATAGAAGCTGCGGTGTCTGCAGGGGAGGTCAAGAAAGACAAGACGGCAGAGGTGGCCCGGGAGGTGCGCATGAAGGTACAGAGCAGCAGATCTGGCATTCTGAGACCACGTCTCCCATCTCGCCTTTTCTGAACCCCTTCTGAAGACCCCGTTGGATGGAAGACCCCAAGCCAACAAACATCTTGAACTCCTCCAATGAAGTGACCTAAATCACCCCACATCAGTGAGCTTGCTTATCGTCAGATCCAGAATTTCCACTTTGGATAGGACCACCTCAGTGTTCCCCAACCATCGAGGGCTCCAAACAGTTAGTTCCACGCTGTCCCTACCCCCAAAACGTTGGCATCTGAGAGCCCCGTTTCCTGCACTGGTAGCTTTGCATTGAAAATTAAACAATGGCTCACCAGGGAAACTGCAGCCAAGAACCACCTCCAACTGCCAGTCCCGTTACTCAGACGCAGACCGTGTGAGAACAGCTCTTCGGTCACCCCTGAATTGCGTGGTGGCTTCACCAACGGCCATCTGCAATTTACGTTCATATGAAATCGGAAACTCCCAGTCCCACAGCCCTACAATTCCTGTTGCCTCATAACAAGCGTTCTCTGGAAATTGCACACTCCACCAACATACGTTTACAGCCGCCTCCGAAAGATGCCACCACCACATTCTTCTTCCTTCCAAAAAAAAAAGATGCAATTGAGAGGGACTCTCACCGAGCTGTCAAAGCCTACCTTTCCCCTTGCAGAACACTGCACGCAATGCTCCTAAACACCCTGTCAAGAGCAAGGCTGTTTTTTTTTTAAAGGCAGTTCCTGGCATCAGCTGATGTTAGCAATTATGTCCAGATCAGGGCTACACCATTGACTATTGATTCGTTTCTGGAGAAGAAGACAGACTTTCCAGTTTATACATATAAAAGCAACAGAATGAAAACCCAGAGCTATGTTTTTAGGGATATCAGAGGACAAAGCTCACGATTTCTCACCCCACATATCCACCTTCAGCAAAGAGGCTTCTTCCCCACCCTGACCCCCCTCCAGATTATGTAATGCTCCCTTCCACACCTACAGCTCAAGTTTAAGACCCATCATAACGCAAGCCACCATAATCCCGTAAGGGATTCTCTCCTGTCCCAGCATGAACAGTCCTGACAAAGGGAGGTCAGAGATGCCACCAGTTAAAAAACAGGAAGAGACAGATAACACTTGGACTTATAGCCTGGGAAATAAAAATCATGGGCCTGGATACAAGGTGGCTGATGTGACAAGATTGGCGGCCGTTATTGCACAGTACATATGATTATCACCCCTTCAAGACAACCAAATTCCTTGAAGATCACAGAAGCAAGGAGGTGTTCCTATTTTATTCTTCATGGACCTGTTCTTATTTGAAGACCACCTCCTTGAGAAAAAAAATTGAGTGTCCAGGGGTCAGACAGGGTTCGTGGCTTCCTAGGTTGAACAAGCCACCCAAATGACGTGGTTTGTTCAACAAGCTCTGGCTTAGCGGGATCCACGCATCATATCTCAGTGGCAGATTCAATGCCGTATTTGAACCAGGGACCTGATCCATTTCTGGGGTTAAGGGAGGGTTAGTTGAACAAACCACAACTGGCTGTGTTCACACGCCATCCCAAACCAAAAGCCCTGGAGGGTTTACACAATAGCCCAAGGTGCAAACAAGCACTTAGGGTTTAATGCAATAAGCCAGCTACTGAACTTGCAAATGCTTGAGTGACCGAAGCAACACACAGCTTCTGCCTAGAATAGAGGAACCCAATTCTCAGTATGTTAAATAGAAGCTAAGGGGTGCAACAGATTGAAAAGAATGGAGGGCATGCAGAGACACAGTGTCTCCCGCTCAGAATCCTTGGGGTAACTCTTCTTCCCAGATGTCCTTCTCAATCAGACTACGATGGAAGAAATACATTTAAAAACCACCCACCCATCCCAGATGCATTTGTTTCCCAAGCAAGGTCTTTCTCATTCATTCATTCATTCATTCATTCATTCATTCAATTTATATAGTTGCCCATCTCACATACATGACTCTTGGTGGCTCACAAAGTTGAACCACAAAAGAATAATACCAAAAATAACCCAGATCGCACACGTCAGAGATGAGAACGTGAAGTGCCAACAGCATTCCAGCTACTTGGCCCCAATTACCAGCTACAAGACAGAAAGAGCAAATGCCTTGGCATACTTTCAACCAGGCCCGCCCAGACATTCTCTTTCTCTGGGTCAACTCTGCATATGCTCACTGAGACAATGCAAAAAATCCAGATGGTGTTTGGTCCCAGAATTGATCAGGTTGGTTAAGGCAAATATGTAGATCAACCGATCAAAACAACACATCCAGGAAGGGAAAAAAAACATGTATACGTACCAGAACTTTGCCTCCATATCCATTCTGCAAATGGGTGAAATATATACATTTTTAAAAGGTTTGTTTTAACTCTTGCACCAGATTAATCTCATGCAACAATCAGCAAACATTTTGGCTGGGTTTACCCAACACACAAAGCCATCCTTTGCTTAACCATAGTTGATGGAATAAACTGCATTTCTCTAGGGCCATACAGGTTGTAAATTATGGTTTATAAATCACAGGGGCTGGATTCACCCAACATATGAAGCCAACTGCACATAAACCTCCTTATGGCTTAGCATTTTGGGTGAACACTCATTCTGTCTTGAAAGTCTTCATCTCTTTCCTTGACCCTTCTGTGAGCTACAGGGGCAGGGCAGGGTCTGGACCTTACTCATTCATCTGGGTTCCCTCCGGTGCACAGATTTCAAATCCTACCTCTCCCTTGTTAGCTTGACCACTGCTGAGCATTCTTGGAGTTGAAGTCCAAACATCTGGAGGGGACCCAGTTTGGAGAAATTTGGGGGGCAGGTTGTACTCACTAACTGTGGAAACTGGAGCCACCTCCAAGATCTCTAGATGATTTCATAAAGAACAATCAGCAGTGGTGGACCAGCTGTGTTAAGAAATTTTGCAACTGGATAAGTTCTGGAAAGTTTCAAAGCCTCTGATCCAGTAGTGTTATCTAGATGACTTAAAATATTTTTACAGCTCTACCACCTTCTGCAAATTATTTCCAATCAGATCATTCTCGGGCAGAATGTCCAAATCACGCTAAAGCATTGTTGGGTTCATCTTCCTTCTTTCCAAATTTGGCCAAAAAATCCAACAAACCACAGCGTGGCCATTTTTAGAATAATGTGCATCATACGAACAGTTTCATCTCTGAACGCATCCTGCACAGCCGAAAAAAAGAAAAGAAACAACCAGTTACAGAACAAGGGGAAAAGGGCATCTTTCCACAGAACACACACACAGCCCCATGGCAAAAGCATTTAAGGCATTTCAACTTAGAGAAGACACGGGAGCAAATGAAAGAGCTTTGCAAAATTATAAACGTCATGGGGAGATATTTCTCTGCTCCTTGATAATACCAGCTTTTGGAAACATCCTACTAAGGTGATTTTCCGTAAATTCACAGCCGAGGAAAGCAGACATTCTTTATGCAAGTCATAATTAGTTTGTGGAATGCATGACTAAAAAGAGGGGGTTGAGGTCCACCACTCAGGAGGACTTCCAGAGGAGGAGGACCAACGGGGATTAGAAGAAATCCAAGGATCAGAAGAAATCAGAAGAAACCCAAGTGCTTAAACCAAATCCAGACGTCCCTTCCTTTTCCTCTTTGACAGGTTGAACATTTTGCCTGTACATGAAAGACAACTCTGCAGCTTGAAAATTGCCCAACAAAAGAATTTCCACAGCCGGGCTAGGGGCCAGGAATGCAAGATGGCGCCTGCCCCTTTCCAAGCCAAGTGAACTGACATGAACTTGCCCAGGCTTAAGGAGAACATGGCTGGCATGCTTCTAAGGAGGCCAAATCCTAGGGCATCAACAACCACCTCTTCCATGAAACCTTCACTGCAGACCCAGACTCTGAACTCCTTGCAGAAACGGATTTCCAGGAGCCAACTCCAAATTGTACAATCGAGAAATGGATTTAACCAAAAGTGATGAGAAAGCACTTTAAAGGAAAAAAAAGACAATCAACGATAGAAGATGCTTACTTCAATAACCGGTTCAGAAAAGGATGGTTTAGTTATTCAATTTCTCAGCCAGTTTTATGCCCCAAGAACTCGGTCACTAACAAATCAATAGCATGAGAAGGATTGACCATGCTCCGCCTTAAACCATGGGCTATAAACCACAAGATGGCTTAACATGTGGTGGGATCCTAGTTTCTCCACATCTTCCATGAAAATATTATTTCAAGTTTGTTCAGCCAAGTAGGAGATGACTCCCATCAATGCTGATCCCACCAACACCATGATCTCCATCAGGAATAGGCAATTGTTGTTGGAAACCCTTAGAATGGTCCATGATGAAAGATGGTGGGAATTTCTCCATCTGTGATGGGTTCCTGCCCAGCTTTCCTCATGGCTGAGAGCCCTATATACACTTGTCTGGAAGGATATGCACCAGTACAGAACCTTCTAGTTGCTGTATTCATGTTTTGCTCACTATGCCAATTCTACAACTTGCTCCAACAGGGTTTAAGCCTTGTTAAAATTAAAAAAAAACCCTTATCTAGTCACTGCCTTTGCAAAGATGAAAGGCCAAGTTCTTAATAACACCAAACCTGTCTGATCCAGGTTGGTCATCCTACTAGGTCCTTCTAGGTTCTCCCATTCAGATCCAGAATCCCAGGTAAACTCTTTCAGGTAAAACAGGTTCTTTGTTTCCATCCCTGAACTTCAGCAGTATATTAACAAAGTCCAATGCAGAATTAGAATTCTCAATTACATCTCCTGGAGGAGAACTACTCCCCTCTCTTATAGCAACCCATGGAAACCCTCTGATGTGCACTATTTTCTTCTTTACAAGTCAGGAGATGAGCAAAATCCAAGGCCATGAGCTTAGAACAAGACTCATTAAGAAGGCTGGGGCTGTCTGGAGAAGCCTATGACCCACCAATGCTTCCAAACCAGCCTGGACTGATCAAGTGCCAGCAAATCCCCCTGTGCTAAAATGAGCACATGCAATCGAAACCCACAGAAATGCAGCTCCGAGAAAGCTAAAACAAGCTCCCTGCAGCCTTAAAGGGGAATTTTCTAAACAAACCAACTTGGCTCATCCATAAATATTTTTTCAAGTCTTTCAGATCAGCAACAGATTGTGTGTTTAACGAGCAAATCATCTCCACCCACTTAGCCCAAGTATCTCAACCCTGGCCTTGGTTCTTCCATCATCAACTGCACACAACTCTTCTAACAGCAGCCACCATCATCAGCCTCAAACTGAGGAAGCAAACACGCCCCATCCCAAACAGACCAATTAATAGCCATGCAGGAGACTGCTTCTACAAGGATGATGATGTCCTAGAGTCAGTCAAAGAGGGGAACAAAATAATACAGAACCTTCTGAAGATGGAGAGGACATTCTTTGCGTTTTGGAATCCCCCAGGTTTCTCTAAGAACCTAAGAAGAAACTGCTGAAGCAGGATGACAACCCATCAGTGGCCTGCTTGTTGCGTCCAAGAAGAAAACCAACAGGAGTTCATCTCTGCTCTACCACTGCTCTCAAGAGCTGGGATGCAAGACATGAGGTCTATCACTCTGGAGGGAGCAAACAGGTATCAACATTATTGGCTGTTGATGGCCTTCTCGTCCATTCAATTTATCCATTCCTCTTGATAACCCTCTAAAATTGGGGGGTCACCATCACAGGTGGAAGTGCCATGGTTTAACCATGGTTGTGCAAGGAAGTCTGCTCAGATTCAGCTTTTAAAAATGACGCCAGGTCCTAATATTATGAGAGACCCCAAAAGGGTCCCCAACATGTTGCCACCATGCCTGGTAGAATCTCTCTCATGTTTCCCCTTATTCACTTTCACACCATGCTACAAAATCCCAGGGGGTTGTGCAGTCCTATTAAATTGCTTAAAATTTTTTTAAAAAAGGATAACCTCATTGCATCCAACTATTTTGTGTCCAAATCCCACAAACAAGATCATAGAGAATTATATGACTGCCTGATTCTCCAGCACAGAGGTAAACACACATTTTAACACACATTGATCCCAACCTCTGAAGAAGCTGAGAATGGGTAGGTGAGAAGAGGAAGCTATACAGAAGACCCAAATCAAATCACCGTACAGTTGGAGCTGATCCTGCCCAATGATTTAAAATGCAAACACAGCTAGGCTATTTTTAAAAATAACCTGTAAAACCAAGCAGGGAGCAGTTTTGGCCATAATTCAGCTCAAGGTTATTTATTATGCATCCTCCTTTTCTTAAGTGCGCAAAATGGTTTCTCGAGCAGACTTCTCAGTTGTTATAACTCTCCGGTAAGGTAGGCTTGCATTGTTATGCCCATATTATAAGATGTGTGAAGGACAAGATAGAGAGCTCTTAGCCAAGAGGCAAAGTTTTGACTCCAAGCTACCAAATAAGCAAAAGAATCACATAACCTGCTTCTTATAACACAGTAAGCCACAATACTGTTTGGTTTTTAGTGTGGAAACCATGGCTAAAGCAAACTAGGCTTAGCACCAGAAACCAGAGTGGGTTTCTCAATTCCAAACTCTTTCATTATAGCTTATGAAGTAGCAACAGCATCACTCCAGTCTGTTTGGATTTCTTTGCACTCAAATTCAAAATATAGCCAACAAAGGGCCATTTTGTTCAAGCAGCCTAAAATCCATCTTTCCTTTCTATCTCCCCAATTTTGACTACAGAGACAGTCTGGTGAATGCGTTGCTGAAATCCAGTAGACCAAGTCAGCAAAGTTCAGCCCGCAGAGCAAAAGGTACTGGCCTGGAAACCCAGGGGAAAATCTAAGTCAGTGCTTTGGGAAATAAAAGTTGTATTGTCTGCACCCCAAGGAGCCTTCTAGAAAAAAGGGAAGACAGGGTGGAGAAACTGGACCCAAGGCAACGAGATGCATGGAACAGAATTTCGGCAACTGGGTTTTGAAAGCCTCATGCAGTTTTCTCCTCAAAACATCTGGATTTCAGGCACCCCCCTTCTGCTGAAGTCTCTCCTCCCCACCCATGTCCCAGAAGTCATGAAGTTTGCAAAGACTTCTGGGAAGCAGTTTCCAGGACATGGCGCCATACCCCAAAATTGAGCTCTCCATGAACAATAACTCGGAAAGTTTGACGTTTGAGTTCTCCATGGACGGGGCTGGGCCATCAACTTCCCAAATTATCATTCAGGGAGAGCTCAATTTTGTGTTATGAGGCAAACCTGTTTGGAGGCAATGCTGAGGAAGACCTGACCTCAAACAGGATCACAGAACTGCAAAGTTGGACGGGACCACATAGATCTTCTAGTCCAATTTTATGCAATGTGCAAGAAAACAAGAGGTGATGGTCCAGCTTCTTCTTAAAAGCCTCCTGAGATGGAGAAGTCACAATCTATTCCTTATATTTAAATGAAATCTCAGTAGTTGCAATTGATAACTGTTTCTGGTCCTAGTTTCTATGGTCATGAAAGGAGTTCCTGACCATTTTCCCTTTATGGAATTGAACATGGTTATTATGTCTCCCCTTCGTCTTCTCTTCTTCTGACTGAATATTCCCAGTTCCTCCAGCCTGTCCCCACAGGGCATGTTCTCAAGTCCATGTATCATCTTCATGGCTCTCATCTGAACCTTCTCTAACCTATCCATCTCCTTCTCCTGCTGGAAACAAGATGCACATGACACCAAGTATGGTCTCACCAGTGATGAGTGGAAACAAACAATGACTTCATGTGTCTCTGATATACTTCTGATGCAGCCCAGAAATGCATTAAACCAGTAGTTCCACACTGCTGGCTCACGTTCAGCTTGTTGTCAACAACCACACCCAAGTCTTTTTCAGATCCAGTGTTCCCAGCCACAAATCCCCCATCTTATGCATCCTACATTTTTTCGTCACTAAATATAATAGCTTCTATTCTTCCCTCTCGGCCCAGTCTTCCAACTGGACCCAACCTACTGAGACAGGAGAGGGGCAACATTTGGCAGGAGGAATGAATCCACTACCAAGCTGCCAGTTTCACATGATTTGTGAAGGTCTTCCTTCCAGCTCAGGTCCCGAAGGTTGAACTCTGAGTGCACCAATCCACACACTCTTCCATTGAGCTAAGCAACCTCAAAGAACATGCCCACCCATAGTTTAGTCACAGTTGACTCAACGCACCCAATTTTCTGGATTTGCAAGACATTCAGAAACAGACAGCCCAGACTGAGCTCAAACTGGGTTAAAAAGTAGGAGGTTAATTATGTGCTTCTGTGTGCAATGCAAACACACTCCAGAGTTGGCCTGCAAGCCAACGTTACAAGGGATTCCTGAGCTGTTTTCGCAGGACAGGAAGAAATGTGCTTCACGCAAGCCATGAGCAAGGGGAGATTGTGGGCTGGAGGTGGGGAGAACAAACATTTCTCAAGAGTTATGATGTACTCGCCTTTCCAAGGTTAATGCCACTAAACCATCTGTACTATTTTCTTCTAAAGAAGAATACCTTGAAGGCAAACATTCCATGAGATCTGAGCCTCGACAAAACAGACAATTAAAATGGGGTTCTCTAACGCACACAGGCCTTACCCACACCTTACAAGCTGTGCTTTTTCGGGCTCTTTAAAGTACACCAAAAGTAAACTGTGCCTAACCACAGGGAGGGTCTGGATTCCAGAACGAAGAATCATTTTTTTCCTAGAAGGGAACCCCATCCTCTGCACCTTTTGCTCGCTTACGTTGCATAGCTGATCACGGCTGATTCTAGAAATTAACACACTAATATCTGTATCACAACCTTATACATTATCTTGCAATGACGGCCAACGTTATTAGTCTAATGCAGTTTCTCAGCCTTGGCAACTTGAAGATGTCTGGACTTCAGGCTGGCTGGGGAATTCTGGGAGTCGAAGTCCACACATCTTCAATCTGCCAAGGTTGAGAAACACTGGTCTAATGTCATGAAGGAGAGCACCAAAAATGGGTAAGAAGAAAGGGACTGGTAAAGCTGACACTCGCTGTATTGGTTCGTTGACTAAGCCATGATTTAACCATTGTTAATTCAAACAAAAACCAAATGTAAAGCTTACATATTTGTTCCCACTTATACAGACGGACTCAGTTTACAAGAACTTACAACTAAAGTTCCTTGGAGCTATTCATAATGCAGTGCAAGATTTCTTCTGTCAAACAAACCAGGACTGGCTTCATTTAAACCTGCCAGAGTCAGCCTCACAGACAAGTCAAAGAATTACGGCTTGCTCAATCATTTTCCAGTTTGCTTTGCCTTCTGCCCAACACCCAGCAGAAACGGATGCAGCTTAAAAAAAGGAACCAGAATAAACCTGGATCCTGAAGGGCTAGGGTTAAAACAAGCCAGGATTCATAAGCCAACCAAGATATCCAAGAGCGTTGCAAAAAAGAGTCATGGCTTTGGTCCCGAGGCAGGTTTTTATGTTTTGCTGAGTGAAAAGATGGCTCCGGGCATTGTCCCGGCGGCCCTGGGCACTTCGCTGGATCTGCCAGTTCAAGCCAGCATGTCTCATTATCTTGGCTCAGGGTTAAACGTTTATTTAAACATTTAAGGAGCTGTTTTGCATTGTGGAGTACAAAAGGGAAGTTATTACCTCAATTAAATAGCTTCCAGGTATCACCTCTGTAGGGACAGAAACGGCAGTATTTTAGTCAGTTAATGAATCAATTAAAAGCAAGCATGTTGGAGGCAAAACTCCTATCTGTTTTTTGAAGGCTCAAGTATTTGTGTATCCCTGCAGATCGCTCATTCGATGTCCTTCGCTTCCCAGATCTTTTCGATGCTCCAACTGCTTTTTAATTGGAACTTACCTGACGAGCTGTTAAGCCGGGACGATAATTAAAAAAAGATGGAAAAACGAGACGGACAAACTCTTTCCTTATGGACAACCGTAGGAGACCACGGAAGGAGAATTACGCAACGCAAAAAGTTCAGCCACGATGGAAAGAGAGCAGGAGAACATGGTGAAATTCATTCTGATTCTCAATTATTCCCCAAATACGCATGAATCTGGTTGAAATAAACCATTAATGTAAAGTACGATTTAGACCAGTGGTTCTCAACCTTGGAGGCTTTAAGAGGTGTGGACTTCAACTCCCAGAGTTGTGGACTTCAACTCCCAGAGTTCCCCAGCCAGCATGCTGGCTGGGGAACTCTGGGAGTTGAAGTCCACACCTCTTAAAGCTGCCAAGGTTGAAAAATACTAGTTTAGACACTGCAAGGATTGGGCGCATATAACGTAGCCATGGTCTAGCTTGGCACAGTGCATGAGCACAGCTAATTGTGGCTTATTCCACAGACTACAACTAAGGCCACCACAGCTTACTCCCATGTGTAAACCCAACCACTGATCTGGGGATTAACTTAGAAAAAAGCTGATTCCCGGATTAACAGAGTAAAACTTGGCATGGAGATGTAGTCCTGCCTAGTTTCTTAACCATCTTGGAAAGATGGAGAACATTCAACTCTGATTTCAGAATCCCCTCTCGTCCTTCTGATTCCATCGCCTTCCGGCTTCAGCACCATCCAAGTTAGTTTAAAGCAGCTTTAAAGTCCTAGTTTTGAACGACCCACAGCTGGAAGTTCAATTTGTTCTGCAACTCCCCCAAATTCAAAAGCCATCTTCGAAACACTGAAATAATGCATCAACCAGGGGTTGGGGCTAAATGGCAAACGCGGAGTCGTCTCACTTCCTGAAATGCAGGAAAAGAAAGGAAAACACAGTGTTTTCTACTGCCTAAAAAGAGTAGGCAATAGGAGAAAATTTTCAGCAAGGATGACAAACTTCTGGAAATCCAAACTCAAACCAGCATTTCAAATTGCCAAGAATTATTCTCCGGCCAAGAGAGAGGGTATCTGTTCCATCCAGACTCAATAAAACTAATCGTGCAATTAAATTTGCGGCACGCTCAGGCCTCCGACAACTTGGAACAATTCAACCCCCCATATTCATCTTTATTAATATGATGTTCCTCTACCCGTTTTGATTTATTAAGGGTTGTAAAATAAAACCACAAGTCCACAAAGCTGTCTTTTGTTTGCGTTTGTGGAAAAAGCTGTAGGGAAAAAAGGCAGAAATTATCTTAGCAACTTCTGAGATGTGATCCTTGGCAACTCGGCGCTGAAACCTTTCCCGTCTTGTCTTCTTCTCTGGGCTCTACTGTGCGCAAAGTTTGATGGTTTTGTTGGCTAACAAAAAGCAAGGCGGTTTTTCAAAGTAGTAATTAATCCAAAACCATTTCAAGAAGGAATCTGACAGACACACCTCTTGGCAGGACGATGGTCAAAAGAACAGTGTGTGCATTTTTGCAAAACTGGGATCAGGGTAGAAAAATTGTCCCGTTCCAACGGGGTGTGAGAAAGTTACCAAGATGTTCCTGCGTGAGTCTTTTGGAGAGGGGAGGTGTTTAGGACCTTAGGGTGCCAAGACAGATGTTGTTTTCAATCAAGAATAAGTCACATTTGGACATCACACTATGCTGTAATTGAATGGGACATGACTGAGCTGAAGAGTTTAAAAGTTTTCACTTCCAACCACCATTGACTATTATGTTCCAAGAATGGGTTGTTGGAAGACGTTGACTCGGCCAGTTTAAAGTTAGCTTGTTTCAAGAACCCTGCAGTAATCAATCAAGCCTTGGTGGCTTTTGTGTTTTTTGGGGAGGGGTGTGTGTGTGTAAACCAAGCCACCGTAAGCCATGGTTTAGGGCTTCATGCAATGTGCAAGCACAACTAAATGGGGCTTGCTGAAAGCATGATGAACCCAGAAATCAACACCATGTGTGAACTGGTCTCTAGAGTTGCTCCCCACTTTCTGGACTACATAGCCCTCTGCTCCCCTAAACCTACTCCTCCAAGCAAAGCTGCGTGTAAGCACGCGAGTGTGAGAGCAGGCTTACCAAACCCCACTCGGGGATGAACATGGAACCAAGTCTGTTAATCCAGACAGGGAAGGTCCAGAGGAGAGAGCAAGCTCCTCACTCACACCCTGAGCCAACCATTAATTTTGGGAGCCCAGACACAACCCTCTAGGTTTCCATCCCCAACGCCCTTTGCACAAAATTGTAAACCGGAGGCCACCTCCTTCCCAGCCGTGACATTACTCAATCTGCGCAGAGCCAACGCTCACCACTCTGGCAACCGGTCAGCCGAGGGGAGAATAGAAATCATCCTAGAGTTCAAACCCATAAAAGCAGATGAGAAATTGCAAAATGTGATGTGGGTTTGTTTTTCTTGCACCAGCACCAGCCCAAGAGAGGCTCCGCCAATATGGGACGGCCAGCACCAAACGCACTGCAGGTTTCACAGCCAGATTGTGTCACACCTGGGGAAGCACACTCCCTGGGCTCAGGGTCAAAGGTCGGACATGTCAAGCCGTGTCCTGATTCAACCTGCGTCACCCCAACTGTTCAATCTGGTTGGGCTTGGCATACTGTGCGTGAACCTGGTTTACATTACCAGCTGTGGTTTAGTCAGGGTTTGCATTCACGGGACTCAGCCCACCAAGCCACAGGATAGTTTAATGCAGTGTTTTTCACACTTGGCAACCTAAAGATGCGTGGACTTCAGCTCCCAGAATTCTGGCCACTATATCATTTTAAGGGTTATTTTCACAGATGCGAGGAGAAAAGGGTTGGAAAATGTGTGGTGCTAAAATACAAAAAGCATTCTGGCGTAGCAGTTGTAGCTGAATTCTTCGTATGCCTTTAACAAGGCATTACAGAAAGAAACAAAACACAGACACAAACATTAAGGCAATAACTCATTACAACTTAAAATCGTAATTAAAATCTGAAGGTTTGTACCCTTGCCGGCCTGCCGCACGTCAAGCGAGCAATAAACCTATATCCAAGCAGCAAATGTTTCTGTATAAACTTCTAAGTGTACTTTCTACCGAACAAGATGTTTTAAAAAGCAGACAGCCCCATCCGAAAAAAGGCATCTTAAATGCATTCAACAGAAAACAGCAAGAACCCTCTGTTATTTTCCTACAAATCGGGGGTGCCCTGATTTCCAAAACGGTTTAGCCAACCAATATTTGCACATCCACCACTGCAGCCAATGTGGAAACACAGCAAACCGGATTGATTCACGTTCCACTTGTCACCTCCAAATGTACTTTTTTCGCACACGATCCTACAGAGAATCCGGGGCCAGCCAAAAGACCCGGGTGCCAAACCACCGTGCCAGCAGGAACTTCAGGTCCCGGTGCCAGTTCAAACACACGCCTTGGACACCCAGCTCTTTCTCAAACTTCACGAACTCAAGTTCCCAGCAGCCTCATCGCAAGCTTGACGAGGGGAGGAAAAGGGAGCATTTCCGTAGCTCTCAGCCACCAAATGCAGGGAGCAAGCAGGGGAGGAAGAAACCACCCGCAACAGGAACTAACGTTCCCGAGACCCAATGACTGGGAAAGATGAAAAAAGGACAAAAATCACACTTAAATATCATCCGAAACAAGAAACGCAGGGCGGCTTGGATGACAGTTTTGACGCTCCCTTTGCAATCTGAAGCAATTTTAAGCTTGGCGCATGGAGGACGTTAACCCGACTTTGCTCCTTCTAGAGGCCGCGCATTTCAGCATGGTTAAAAGGGGCCGTGCACCACCCCATGCTTAAAGGGGGGGAGCAGGGCGAAAAGCGGGGAGTTTCCCAGCTAAGAGTTGCAACCCGCCACCCCCAACCCGAGGATCCCAAGTTAGGGAAGTTGTAATCACCCCATTCTCTGGCCAGGTGACATTTCTGCAGTGACTTCCTCTCCTTGAAAAGCTTCAAGCTGCGTTCATAAAAGATGCTTACCAAGGTTAGCTGATTCATCGTTTGCTCCATCAGCCCCCTCAGCAGGAGACACCCTGATCTACGAAAGAACCACAGGGTCTGGGTTCTCACACTCACCCCGCGCTTACCACCGCAATGCAAGCCCCCGTGATCTTCCCCAGCTCCCGGTCCCCAGCCGAGCAGGCCCATTTGCACGCCAGCCAACCCCTGGCGCTCTGCCAGTCCAGCTGCAAGCCGGTGGTTCGATCTGACTCAACCCAAGAGGCTCCATTCACACGAACCAGCCAGTCCCCCCCAACGCCCAGGGCGCTGTGCCAACTAGCGTGCACGGTTTGTGCCTGAGAGACCCCGAACCCAGCTCAGCTAACCAGGGTCAAGCGCCCTTTGTCAAATGCATCCGGTAGGATTCTCCAGGCGCTGGGTTATGGCAGGGAAGGCTGGCTGGCTGGCTGGCTGGCAGGAGGAAAGGTGAAGCAGGGCCCATCCCAGACGCACAACTCTTGGCACGCTTGCTCCAAGTGCAATGGAGTTCAAGCCCTGGTTTCACTGCAGTGAGCCAGCCCCGGAATTAAGCCTGGCGCCCAAACAGACCCCCCAGAACTTTTCCAGGGGTCCAAACCAGGCCTTTGCAGGGAAGGGGGGCATTTAAAGGAGACACAGGTCTTCTCCTTCCTAACAAGCGGGCACCCATATTAATTAAAATTACTCAACGATTCAGCCGTCCAATCCAAGCCAGTCTAGACAAAACTTCCTCTTCTTTCGGGCGGGGCGGGGCGGGCAGGAGGGCTGGAGAAACCCTTACAAAAAACAAGCGTGTTTTCCTGCTGCGTGGAGAGCCCCCCCCCGGAACACGTGTGCGCGCGTACACGCGTGGGGTTTGCACGCCCGGTTTGCCCTCTGCTCCTCCCTCTCCCTTCCAGGGGCTCCGGCTTGCAGATGAAGCGCCTGCCCCCCCTCCCTCCTCCCCCCCCCCGCCGCCGCCGCAAGTGCTTGAAAGGAGTCACGGCTTTTTTTGCAAGCGAAAAATCATTGATTTTTTTTTCCAGGAGGGCAGAAGCCGTCGATTTCACACTGCCTTTTCCGGCCTGTCTGCTTTTTTCTGAAGCCTTGGTAAATATTTCGGGGGGGGAGCCAAGCAACAAAAACAAAGGCAAAGTGGGGGAAGGGGCCCGCTCGTCCTCCGCCCTTACCTTACCTTACCGGCCGAGCCGCTCCATGAGGCCGCGGGGCTGACCCCTCTCTTTGCGAACAGCAGCAGCAGTAGGGGCGGCAGTGATAATTCCTTTTCGGGGCGCATCCAGACGCCTCCAAATCCGAGGAAAACTCCCGGCGGAGCGGATTTGGGGGGCTGCACGAAAAAGCCCAAAGCCCCCGCGGATGCCCAGCGACGGCGCCCCCCGCGCGCGGCGGTCCGCTTCAGCTCCCTCCGCGCAGCAGCGCCGGCGAGCGCGCCCGGCTCCCCATCGGCGCGGCGCGGCGCGGCGCGGCGCGGGGCGTGAATGCGAGGGCGGCCGGGCGGGGAGGCGCGCTCCGCGGCGGGGGCCCGGAAGCCTCGCGCTCCTCCGCCTCTCCTAAGATGTCTGAAGCTCCGAGCCGGAGGAGGAGGAGGAGGAGGCGGCGGCGGAGGAGGAGACACGGCGGCCCCAGCAGCGGCCGCCGCCGCCGCGCGCCCCGCAGCCCGCGCTGGCTCCGCCGGGCGCTCTTCGCGGGGCCCCAACTTTGCCCGGCTTCGGCTCGGCTCGGCGGCGGGGGGGGAGAGGAAGGGACGCGGGGGGGCCGGGGCCGGGGCCGGGGCCGGGGCCGGGGCAGGCAAGCCGGGCGCGCGCTCCCCGCTGCAGCCGCCGCCGCCGCCGCCGCAACAGCCGCAGCAGCCGCAGCAGCAGCAGCGCCCGGGCTGGGCGCACCGAGCGACGCCGCCGCGCTTGCAGCAGCCCGACTCCGCTCTTAAAGGGGCCGGCGCCGCCGGAGCTGCGGGGAGGGGGGAGGAGGCAGGCGCCCCCGGGCGGCCAAGCAGCCCCCCAGGAGGGGAGGGGAGGGGAGGGGACGGAGGGGAGGGCTGCCCGGCAGGGAGGCAGGCTTGCGCCTCCCCTGCAGCCGCGGCTCTCCGGGGGGAGCGGTGCACCGCCGGGGGGGGGAGGGCCAGGGCCAGGGGGACTGGTTGGGGCAGGAGGGGCAGATTGTGGCTGGCGAGCTGCAGAGCGCTGGGCTGGTGGGGCATCCAAGCCAATGAAGTGGGCGCCTGGGTTATGGGGAGGGGGGAGCGGTCCAGGATCTGCCCATCGGTGGCCCCGAGCCGTGGCTTAGCGAGGCAGACGGGGCTGCCCCCCCCCCCCCGGTTCATTGTGAAACCCTGGTTTACACACACATACACCCCCCCCCCCCCCATGGCTGGCTTTAGCACCCAGGCTCTAAGCCCGATGCACACCGCCGGCAGCTTGGGGCCGTGCGACTAAGTTCACCCCATGCACCCAACCCGGACTGGTTCAACCAGCGTTTGAGAACAAACCTCGGTTGGTCGGGTTCACACGTTAAGCCAGGGATGCGTGGCTGTTGGTTTGAAGGACGGCCTGACTTTGCCTGGTGTCTCAAGAGCTGCGCTCCTGGGCTCTTCGAAAAGAGGCTGGGGAGTATTAACGGCCAGAAAAGGTAACCGGAAAGGTCGACCAGTTTCAAGACCTCCTTTCTGCCTTCTTGCCCCCTCCCCACCCCCTGAGGTTCTGCAAAAAACCCAATTTTGGGTCCCAGGCGCTGCACGCCTTTGCACTTGTGGGCCAAACCACATTTCGGCTTCCAGTTCACAAGGAACAGATTCAACGCAGACCAAGCCAAACCCTTAATACTGTACGATGGATCCAGTCTGTGTTACGTAAACATTAAAATATATTTAAATCTGGGAAGCTGTTCACTCCAACTAGGACCAAGTTCAGCAGCTTTCAAGCCAGCCCCACAAGCAATCCAGAGCATATTTAAGATTTTTGTCTCTAAACATGTACAGAGTGCACTTCTCTCAAGAAAAACTAGATTTCTTCCCCATGCGAGCAAAGTTGTCACCCAGGAATTCTGTTGTTTAGGGATTTCAGCGGGCTACAATGGATTTTTGGTTGCATTTGCACCTTCGGGGTTAAAACAACAATTCCCAATTGTTTGTTACGCCATAAAGACGTTATACGTAAATGTGAATTCATGAGCAAACATTGCATGTTGTATAAATACGGCTATTGGGGTTTATAAACCATGATTTAAGGCTCAGTGTGTCAGGTGAATTCACACAAGGGGGCTTATTACATAAATCATAGCACAGCGTGTGAACACAATCATGGAGAATCAGGGTTCATTGCTGGCTCACTTAGTTTAGTATGTTTTAGCATTTGTTTTCATCTGGCCTGGTGATTTTTTCTGTTCTTTCAAGATTTTTAAATTTTGTCTGCCGCTTTGTGAGCTCACTGGAGCAAAAGGTGTAAATCCACCAACTAAGTGTCAGGGAAGACTTTGATTTTTCCAACAAGCACTTTTCTGGTTCTCTAAAATGAATTAGACCAGGATTCTTCAACCTCAGCGACGTTAAGATGGGCGGACTTAAGCTCCCAGAATTCCCCAGCCAGCATGGCTGGCTGGGGAATTCTGGGAGTTGAAGTCCACCCATCTTAACGTCGCTGAGGTTGAGGAACCCTGAATTAGACCAATGTTTCTCAAACTTGGCAACATTAAGATGGGTGGACTTCAATTCCCAGAATTCCCCAGGCGGCTGGGGAATTCTGGGAGTTGAAGTCCACACGTCTTAAAGCCGCCAAGGTTGAGAAACGCTGAATTAGACAAACATTTGGCACAGTTACTCACAGTTCTTATTTTGGTTTCCTAAATGGGGAACTGAGAATATAACCAAACGACTTTCTTAAGTCTTGCAACGAGTCGCTTCTTGCTCTCTTCTCATGTTTTTTTCCAACTTACCCACATTTATTTTCCCAGCTGCGTTCAACAGAGCTCCTCCAACTAACAGATCCGGTTCGTGATGCCACCGTGCGTTTCTCCTGCAGGGCACACACCTTCTCAGACCAAACTCAGCTTGGCTTCATGCAATTCAGCCATGCTACAGGTGAAACATTCCAGGTTCTGTCCCTCTAAAATAGTCTAATTTTTATGTTTTATGGTTTGTGGATCTATTCTCTTTTCTCTGAGAGTTCAAGGTGACTTCCATGCACCATTTTATTCCACAATGACAACCCGGTGAGGTAGGTTGGGATTGTCTAAAGATCTCTGGAGTCCTTGGTGCTCTCTGAGCTTGGTTGTTTATTTGCAGACGTTTCATGACCCAACTAGGTAACATCATCAGTGCTAGTGAGTGTGGGGTTTGCTCCCTGTTTCTGTACAGTAGCTTGCCCTGGCAGTGTCGGTGAGGATGTGGTTTTCTCCTTGGTAGTTCCTTGAAGATCTCTAATGAGCTTCGGGGGTGGAGGAAGATTTGAATGTTGATCTCCTACTCCAAGACCAGCACCTTCACCAATACACCGCCTCTGCTTTCATCAGCACATTAACCAGACTTTGCATGTTAGCATTTCATGCCGGCCCAACCAATCCGTCTTAAATATTTATTCTGTATCTTTTTTTTTTATTGCATTCTGTATTGTTTTGCAAACTTGTAAACATGAGACTGCACTTGGAGATACATGGCAAGACATGAGAAGTGCTATAAATAAATATTTGGAGTAAAGTAAATAAACACACTTCTTTCTGTTGTTGAGACACTGGTAGGTTGCACGGCGTGAACTCAGCCTAAGTCTAATTCCTTTGAAGGAGTCTATCTCAGATTTCTTTGCCAAGGAATTTGGCTAGTCTACATCCAATTCACTGGGAACCCCAATTGTTCACACAGCATACTAAGCCATGGTCTGTGGTTAGCCAAGGGAGCCACAATGGGCAAGATTGGCACATTATTTGAGGCCATACATTGTGGTTGATGAAGCAAGAAGGGTGGTTTGTCAGAGATCCAGAACCAAGACAAGGGTGGGTGGGGTTCACACACTGTATTAAGTCCAAGTTGTCTTAATACACTGAACCACAGTTAGCAGACCGTGATTTTGCTGAATTATTATTATTAACCCAAGCGCCTGGATTCATATAAGACGTTGAGTAATGAATCACATCATACAACGCCATTGTTGATTTCACCCTTGCTTACGAAATAAGTACAGATGGCTGGAGCTGACACAACACTTGGGTCCAAAGTTAACCTGCATTATGGCTGTGAAGGTATTGAGCCTGAGTGTCTGCAAGGTGTGGTCAGAAAAGTCAAGATGAGGCCCCCCTTATTTATGTGCGATCCTGGTAGCAAGTCACCTTTTCAGCTAGTGTGATCTATGGGAGTGAAGCCCTTCCCACGTTCCACCATGGTTAGTTGAAGAAGGCACAACGGCTAAGCCATGGAATACCACTAGGATACCTTAGCGTGTTTGCTGGTTCACCCAACACGCTAAACCAAAGCCATGCATGTTCTGGCTTCACACGTGAACGGTGCCTTTGCTGATCTCAATACGCCACGGCCCGGAATTCCACACCTTAATTGCTTAGCTTCACTAAATCAATATTAATTTATCGTCTTTAATGCAGAAGTGCAGTTCTCTCTCAAACGAAACCAGCCTCTCTTCAGAACCTCCCATCTGCCAGATATATAATTAGTGTATTACTGCCCATATATCTGCTAATAACTTTTGCCTGAACCCCAGTGAGGTGAATTAAAGAGAGCTAATAAGGCATGTCTGGTAATCCACTTACGAGCCTGCCTTATATTTTTGTTCAAACTTCAAATTAAAAGACATGCAAGGGGAGGGAGAGGGAGACCTAAGATCTTTCCTTCACATACCTCAAATGTGTGTTCATCCTCTCCGGAAAACCCTTAAATTCCAGAATTAAAAATCAGCTCTAGGCACTTGGACATGGACGCTTCCAAAACGTTGGCACCTCCTTCTCCCCCTTCCCATTTTAAGTACAAATGAGTAACAGAAGAGACCTGTAGGCGGACAGGCTGGTTTGGAAAATTACTCATTTTTCAGATGCTTTGCCAGCCTGCCAGTACTTCACACACACCCCACAAGGCATGTTAATTTCCTAATATCCACAAACAAGAATTCCTGGTTGCCATTCAGCCGTGCAACAACTTATAACTTACAGGAGAGAAAGTGCTCAATTTTAAAACAGCCCATCCTTGCTTGGCAGGATTTAGGAACTGGATTATGCTTTAGAAGAACCAAGTTTGATCCATCCATCACGTTAAGCCACGTTTTCCTTCCCCATGGCTAGAGGAAACCAGAGCGCCTTCAGTCCTCCACTATGTTTTCTAAACCGTGAGGAACAGGCTCACCCAACCAAACCGAACTGCACATTTAAAAGGACACTGTTGGATCGATCATCTTCAAGCTGTTGAGATTTCACGTCCAAGAAGTGCAAGAGGTCAAGGACAATGGTCCTACGTATTGACCAGCCCCACTGGCCACTGTTCCTTTTGCCGTTCGGACAGGCTGAGAATATTCTGCTGGGTTCCCAGGCTTAAAATCTGGAAGCCAACAGACGTGACCCTTCAAACTCACCACCAATGAAGGAAATCAACCCTCTTTCATTTTGGATCCAGATCGATTGGCCAGATGTAAACTAGAACAGGGCATCTGCGCTTCTAAAATTATGCTGAAGAGAGGCTGTTATCTGGGTATGACACATCTCAGCAACTGTGTCCCAGCCTAGGAGCTGCCTTCAGACATCATTGCTAAGTGTGGGTGGTGTTAAGTTTGATTGTGGTGGGGAGGGGGGCAAAGGTGATGTGCCAACCTGTAAAATGGTTCACTCTGTAACTAGGTTAGATGTGCAAATGCAAATGATAGCAACTATGATTTGTCAGGCAAGCAAAACTTCTCTGTGGTGGCACTTTTTGACCATCACCGTCATCTTTACAAGGTACATACCTACCTAGACTATGTATTAGGCACTACAGGACCATAATTTCCCCCAGGGGTCTTCCCTGCATGGATATTGTGAGTTTCCTGCCATCCTTTCCCATTGTTAAATATTTTAATGATAAAATGACTGGAATCGATGTGATTCTACCGTCAGCAAATTTTCCCGGCTTCCTGTCCAGGAGTTTCATTTTCTCAGGAAGAACAACCTCATGTTGGTCAAACAGGTCCATTCTGGGAGTTACCACAGGTAGAACTTCTTTATATAGAGAGAGCCAGCAACCAATCAGAAACCTCGCTGGGGTTCTGTCCAATGAGCAGCCTGGAAAATGTGGCCATGCCTCCTTCTCTCTTCTATAAAAGCGCCCTTCCTTGGTTGGCGAAGCTCAGAAGGTCTTTGTGATCTGGTTGCCCGCCAACCCCAACACAAACTAGACATGGTCCCATGAAGAATAATAAATTATGATTTGCCTTAATGTCAGCCAGCCCATTTATCTCTCTCTCATATGGTTTTTCTCACCCGCCTGTGGGAGAAATCCAGTTTTTCTAACATGTACAAAATGGTTTCCAAATCTGCACCCACCATCATGGATGACATCACAATTTCGAAGTTTGGAGGGAGGGACGGACGGCTGGAATTGTACATTTTAGAGATTATTGTGTGCTTCAGAAATGGGGTGTGTGTGTGCAAATTTTGTGCATGATGAGCACCGTGGATCTAGAAAGAACAGGAACAACACTGGGAAGAAGACAAGATATCATTGTGTCACATTTGCACAAATCGTTTCTTATTTTTCAGCGGGGTACGTATTTCTTGCAAAGCCATCCTGTTTGTTTGGCTGTTGTGAGGACTCCGGCCATAGCGGTGTGTGGAATAATGCATTGCATATGCCCAGCTCATTATGGGTTATTCAACCATGGTTAGACCAACATGGTTTGCACCAGCTATGACATGCACACTCCATTGTTTCTTAACCAGGACCTTGTGGGCCACACCAAAAATTGGCCCCCAACATTTTGCCGTCCCTTGATTCACGCAGTACCACAACCACAAACATCGTCCTCAGCTCTGAACTGTGACTCCCCAATGCCTCTGACATCCTGTCCGAACCAGGCCTTGCTCTCAGTGGTAACGTGGCTCGTTTGCTATGGCTTCGGCGGGAACACCGTGTGCGGTTGCTCAGTCAGGCTTCAGGCTCAGCGTGTGCGTGAAGACAACCGACATCCACCTGTGCTAAGGTGCATCCTGGCGAGACGTTGCTTCCGAGGAGCCGAAAGGCATTCAGGTACGCGCACCTGCGCACGCGTGCACCCCCTCCCAGAGTCCGGCCCTTGGGCGAAGCATGAATTCCACAGCTCCATGCTGTCCACAGCCCAGAGCAGCGACTGACTCAGCTGTTCTGTCATGGAGGGTGGGTGGGTGGGAGGTGTGTTTGTGAGCAAAGGGGGGCCGGAGGGGAAGGGGCTGGGAATGAATGCACCAGCAAACATGCCGCCTCTGCTTTTATGGCCAAGGCCGCGTTACAGACCCTTTGATCGACCTCGGCGCAGCCTGGCCGAGAGAGAGGGAGAGATGCTCTGCCTGTGCTGATGGGGGCCGGGGTGGGGGAAGCAAGGACAAAGGTGCCTTTGTGGGGGGGGGGGTGCCTTTTTCCCTTTCTGGCTGGAGTCCAGCAGAAGCAAGCAAGCAAGCAAGCAAAAAAAAAACCACCTCCAAAACACTGGAGGGGAGCAGGGCATGGAAACTTTAGAGGGAGAAAGCTCCCATTTTTGTTCTCCGAAAAGAAAGAGAGGCTGGCTGAGAGGGAGGGCCGTGAATGCAGGTTGGGGACACCTTTGGGGATCCGGCGGAATGCAAGGAGTGGGGAGGGAGGGACACATCGGGTGTTCGTAGCGGTTTCTTGCGCTGGAGCAGAAGGTTTTGTTGTAATAAGCACGATTTGGGAAGGAAGGGAGGGAGGGAGGAAGAGAAAGAGAAAGAGAGAGAGAGGGAAAGGGAACGGGGAAGGAAGGAGGGAGGGAGGGAAGGAAGGAAGGGAAAGAGAGAGAGAGAAGGGAAGGGAGGGAGGGAGGAGGGAAGGACGGAAGGAAGGGAGGAAGGAAGAGAAAGAGAGAGAGAGAGAGGGAAAGGGAAAGAGAAAAGAGAAAAGAGAAAAGAGAAAAGAGAAAGAAAGGGAAAGGGAAAGGAGGGAGAGGGAAAGGAAGGAGGGAGGGAGGGAGGGAAGGAAGGAAGGGAGGGAAAGAGAGAGAGAGAGAAGGGAAGGGAAGGGAGGGAGGGAGGAAGGAAGGAAAGAAGGAGGGAAGGAGGGAAGGGAAGAAGGAAGGGGAAGGGAGGAAGGAAGCACTGCTTGTTTCAGGATCGCCCACTTAGACCCTCTATGCACTTCTGCACTTAGAATGACAGGATCGAAAATGGCAGGGTTGGAACGGATCCTGAGATCATCTAGACGAACCCTTTGCCCCGGGCAGGGATTCCTCACTAGCCAGCATCCCCGACAGACGTCCAGCCAGGCTCTGCTCCAACCCTCCCAAGCCAGCAAAGGAGAGCCTCTCCCGCCTCCTGAGGCAGAACAGCTCTGACCGTACAGGAACCTCCTGTGATGTCCAGCCAAAACCCATTTCCCCCTTGCTGCAATTCCTTCTGATGACATCGTATCTTAATTCGACGAGCTCCTGGTCTGGCATCTTAACTGCTTTCATCTTAACTCCGCAGCAGCATGACTGGGGTGGCCACGCACTTCCGGCCAGAATGCAAGTTGATCGTAATGCCAGACGTTCCTCAGACCGGTGTTTTGACGGATGGGCTGGCCAGCTGACCGAGGCTGATGGGAGACGGAGTCCTAAGCATCTGGGGGGCGCCAGGCTGGAGACGTTGGCAGGAAATCAGGCGGTTCTGTTTGCAGAAATGTCAGGGGTGACACACAACCTCCACTCTTGCATTCCTGTTTTTTTTTTTAACATAGATGTGTAAACCAGAGTTATGACCCCATCCATAAACACACAGCAAAGGGGTCCACATACCCTGCAATGCATCTGCTTATTTTGGCCCCCTCTTAGTCATTCCAGATCAAACATTTGAATGACTTTTTGCCCCCTCCCCACCACAAAAATGAATGTCCCCTCGCTGGCAATCCGTTACAGCAGCGAGGCCCGAGAAGAAAATTATAATTGCCACCAAGTCCGGGTTCTGATCACCATTAATTAGATTTCGTTGGGTGAGAAAGAGGGAAGAAAGGGAGCAGCTTAATTATAAGGTTCTGGCGAGAACATTAATTACCATGATAATGCAAAAAGGAGACGAAATCGGAGTGCGCGTTCCTCCCCTGCGCATATGTCTACGTGTGCGCATGCATGTTCTCCTTCCTCTGCCGTGAAGTCTGTCGTTTTCACATTTACCCTGGTGCTGCGGGAGATCTGAAAGTCAACGCTGAAAATGATGAAAAAGAAAAGTTAATCAGCGCCAGACGCCTCTGCACATTAAAATGGGCTAGTCGTAGCCAATTTAGGATTCTTTCATTTTAAGCTTCGCCAGGCAAAATAAGACAAGGGTTGATGGAATCACAAGAGCCCAAGGACATCCTTCAACGCAAAGCAACTCTCAGAAGCGGAAAATCTGCTTCACGCATCGTGCTACCCTGGAGTAGCATTTAGGGGTGTCCTCGGTATGGTCAAAACAGTCAAGATGGTGGCTGTGGCGGTATGATCTCCAGCCATTTTTTAATGTATGTGGATTCCAAATGGGCGGGGCTTCAATCACCCTGTTGGGGCCACCATCTTGACTTTTGTGACTCTTCCTAGTATTGTTTCGTTGCTGGCTTTGCGTGGCCCAGGGACAAAGCTGTTACAGTTCGTAAATGGTTTAACGTGACATTTATGTTAGGTCATTTCGGGTTGTCCTACAAACTATGATTAGGAACCAACCACAGCTTAGTGAGCCCAGCTCCCACAGACCCTGGTCTGCCATCCCAAGCCCAGTTGGCTTAATCGTCATCGCCATCATCATCATTATTAAATTTAGAGGCCGCCCAACGCCCAGCGACTCTGTGAGAAACGTCAGAAAAGGGGGATGGTATTGAAGATCTGACTGGAGAAGAATCAGAACAACATTTCATTTTAGTTGAATTTCACTATCCATGAAACGGATTCTAATTTAGGTTTTGTCACGTTTCGGCGGAGGAGGACGAGCCACTTGAAGGTAACCCAAAGATCACGTATTGTAAGATGAAACACAATGCTTGGATTGTAAAAAATGCACACGCTGGCTTAGCGCCATGGGTGACCCAGGGTCATCAGTCCAGCTTCCTGGGATTTGAGACTTGGGATTTTCGGTTAAGGGTGGGCATTCCAGCTGCCTCTCTCTGATGCCTAACCCAGCTGGCAATCTTTTCCAGCTAGCACTGGATCAACATTTTCCACTTCACTGCTTCCAGTGGTTCAGAAATTGCAGCTGATGTGCAACCGTAACCCCGTCAGATTTTCCTGCCTTTGCGCATCCCCAAGAGGGGTGCTTTTCTGCAACTTTAACATCTGCACGTCAAACCAACAGGAAAGATCCTTATTAAAGCCGTGCAGGGCTTTGGAAAGAATTTGGGTAAAGCGTTTTGGAGCCCTTAACCAATGAATCACCTGTCGTGAAGAATGTGCAAAATCAGACCGGTAAAAAAAAAAATAATAAACCAATTCGGTTTCTAAGAACCCGATTACCTTCCAATTTCTGGCTTTTCATTTAACCCAATTAATTTATTTTCCCATCATTTCATAGCGGGCCACATGGCGACTTAACCGTTATAGAATTAGCCACCACGTGTTGGGTTTGCACAACGTGCTGTGTCAACACCAAGCAAAACCCAGCATGCCTTTGTGCGTGGTGTGAAACAGTTTAGAACACATTTTCTCATAGCGCAAGGACATTTCCAAACCTTAGTCTGGACAAGAGTACAATTCACCCACTCCCCAAAGCTTTTGTTAAAATTTGTACAAGTAAACAAAAGCAGGAAAACATCGAATTCTGTGTTTAAGTGGGCCATTTTTCTTTTCTGGATTCACTGTAGCCTTTCTGATCTGGCACCAAGATCGGCTGCCAAAGTTTCACATCCATCACATTTGGCAATGACTGGAGCTACATATATGGAAAAGAGGAGGAGGAGGAGGAGGAGGCATCAGCCTGCTTAAAAGTTTGCAGAAGTTCCTTTCCAAAAAGGAAAGGTGGGACCCCTCCCATAACAACCCAGCACACTTTTATATAAAAACCAGAAGCTGAATTAAGGCAGAACGCCCTTTGCAGCCACAGGCTGCTGAATTCCCATTGGAAAAGTAAAATGGAAAACAGGTGAAGGTGGAATCGGCATTTGAGAAGGCAGAACCTGAAACAAATTCCCATCCCTACATTCTCTTGCCGTTCCAGAAAATACAGCACAAAACCTTTATGGAAAAGGCTTCTTCCTGGCTCCATTTGCACGAGTCACCTTAGCCATGGTTTACTTAATCCGATTTTCTGAGTTTGCACCAGAACCATAAACTCAGCCCCTGGGCTGGATTCACCCCCAGGCTAAAACGTTCATGTGTGATTTGGTGCATTGGACAGAGGGTCATCCTTGTATTCCGATCCCCCTTGTAACGGCAGACGATTAAGCAGGCAAAGCATACTGCTATTATTAGAAAGTGATCTGGTTTGATTTTTTCTTCCCTTTCTTCTCCTTCCTCTTCCTCCACCGGGCGGATTTTAGAGAAGCATCACCGCTCTTCAGGGCAACAGAAATGAAGCCAGAGTTGAATTCCCAGGGAGAAAACCGATGACCTTTTCTTTTAATGGAGCAGGCAGATGCTCTCTTTTTCTGGCTTTATCATCAAACAAGCCCAACGTGCGTGAAAAGCAGCTGAGCGTGAAAAGAGGCCAAATTTCTGGCTTAGTCAATGGCTGTTCAAGGTGAGCAGATAGGCAAAGTGTTTGACGGAAGAGGGGCAGAAGTCACAAAGGCACATGTTGAAAAACCACAGGTCCAAAGCCAAGAATGGCGTTTTCTCTTTTTTTTTAAGAAGGGAGGTTGCCAGCTCGTAAGATGACCAGGGTCCAGAGGTGTGAAGTGTTGGAGAATCTTTAGGACACCAAAGATCGTAAATTCACTTCCTGCCATCTTCTGTGTAAGAGATTAAGCTGAGGCCAAGAAGAAGAAGAAGAAAAAAAGAAGTATTTCTGAACACAAATAAGCAGCAGATGGGGAAATCCCATTATGGGCTCATCACATAAATCAACTCTTAGTCCATCGTGCAAACTTTCTGGGGGAAAAAAGAGATTTAAAAGCTTTGGAAAGAGCCTGGCTTAAGGATCTCCATTATAAAGAGGGGTTGGAGGCTTCGTATCTCAGATCTCAAGATTCTGAAGTCCAACCCCTAAGTTTTGGCATTAAAAAAAATGTCTGGGCGAAACTCTCGGTTGGGCTTTGCAGTTCAGGGGTCTGAGATCTTGGTAGAATCCTGAAGAACCAGGGGATCGGAAAGGTCTCTTTTCGCCAAGAACCTAGAGAGCATCCATCAGTCACGGAGAACCATATTGGTTGGGTTGCATGATGGATCTCGCTGAGTGGTTGGGTTTGCCAAGCCAGCACACAGTTTCTTTTTGATTTCTTGTGTCATATGAACCCAATTGTTGTGGTTTGTCATTCTAGCTTGTTGCTGGCCTGGTTGCTTGGACCCAACCATCTAGGGTGGTGTTTCTCAACCTTGGCCGCTTGAAGATATGTGGACTTCAACTCCCAGAATCCCCCAGCCAGCATTAGAGAACTTCTGGGAGTTGGTCCACACATCTTCAAGGGGCCAAGGTTGAGAAACACTGATCTAGGGTGTCTTCAATAAGCCACAGTTAAAACAGCCTGCAATATTTAGTGGAAGCAAAAATGTCTAGGGACCAGGACACACATGCAGGATGGTCCCTCAAGAATTGTGCAGGTCTTTTTCTGCGCTTATGACACGTGTCCATCCGGCTCTTTCAACGTCCACCACCCCTCCGCCCTTGGCACCCTGTGCTGCTTCTCTTCCCTCCTCCCAACGTGGCGTGTTTTCAGCATTCCACAGATGCTTGCGACCGCTCGACCAGAACCCCAAACAGCCCTGCCGGCTTTGTCAACTTTTTACGAAAATGATTTGAAACAGGCCTCTCGCTTGATCCTTGTGTTTTCCCGAACCGAGCAGCTGGTTTTTTTCTCTCTCTTGCTGCAAAACTTTCCTTCGGCCACCCCGTCTTTCCCCTGCTGGGTCGCTCTGAGCACAGCAACCTTGACTTATGGCCACTGTCCAGGGAAGGAAGAAAATAAAGTCCAGGTAACTTGGCTTTCAAACCCACACTTCCTTCAGGTTCAAAGGGCTTTGGCATGTCAAGTTCCAGCCTTGACACACTGGCACTGATGACTCAATCACAAGGCATCACCAAATGGGGTATTGGTGGACTGGACTGGGGTATGCCCAATCAGGGATCCAGGCAGGCCCTGGCTCCCTGATTAACCTTCCCCTACGGCCCACCTGTTTGCAAACCGCCCATTCCGTGGCATTGCATTGGCACGCTTCATTTTTTTCTCCCCCTTTTGGGCATGCGCGGGGAAGCCATGCACTGAAGAATGGAATGTGCAAAGCAGTGACCCCTTCAAAGCCAATGTGTTTTCCAAGCGGAGGGACACGTACGCGGAGAGACACGTACGCTCTCCGTAGTAAATGCATTACTCAACATTCCATAGAAGTGAGCCAAAGTGTGAGGGGGGGGAATATTCAGGCAGGGTGAAGAGATGAATTACTGGCTGAAACAGCCCCCACCCCAAGCTGTGGATTAGGCTGACGTCCAAAACCCTGAACAAAACAGACACAGCTTTCTTCCTGTTGCTCTGCCAACAAGCCTCCAGATTCCATGCTAAATTCATTTTCCAGAAATGGGAAAAGCTTACAGAGATGAATGGAATGCAAGTGCTGCTTCCCAAAACCTGCTTCCAGCACCTTCCCGACCAGAAATGTTGACTTTCTCCAGGTCAAACAAAACAGAAGTGGAGCAAAGGGGGGGGGGGGGTGGACGAGTTTATAACGAAAAGTTCCAATTTCATTTCACAGACCTGGGGCCCCTCTGGAAAGCTTACAGGACAACGCGAAGGCTTTCGGTTTAATTTCTTTAGAGAGACTCAGCCGTTGTTTTCGGGAAGGACTGTGAGAAGAAAAGCCTTCCAACAGCAAGGCTCAGAGAAATGATTCTCCAGCGAAGCTTCAGTTTGTTGGCATCCTGTATATGAAGGAAATTTGACCCATTTTTCCCTCTGTGTAGAAGAACCATCCACTTTCTGTAGTCGCTCGAGTGCCAAAATCTTTCCACAGCTCCTTCGAACAGCTCCCTTGTCCTAGCGGTTTCCGACAACCATAAGGACTAGAAACTTGACTGTTGGACATAGATGCAACATCTAGCGTAGGCAACGGCTTCGTAGTTTCCTTGCTGGAGGCCCCATTCCGTCTTGCGTAACTGGACTTTGCTCCAGGTCCCCTGGACCAAACCATCTTGTTATGCAAAAGGAAGGACTTTTAGCCATCGTGAATATCGTTTCAGCAATCACCATGGGTTGTGCTGTTTCGTGTGGGGAGAAAAACACCATTTTGCTGTCCAAAAGATCTATTCTTAGGGGAGAAATAAATAAAAAAATGGTTCATAATGAAAGACAGGCTGGTTACGGATATATTTTTAAAGTAACGTGAAGGGCAAAAAGATGTCAGAGTGACCTGCAAGAATCTTCAGGGAGGTATTAAATCTATCCAGCTGCTCAGAGCATATATCTCACTGTCCCCCCAGCCCTTATTCCTTCCTGGCCTTTAGCTTCTTCACCCCCTCCCCCCAACTGCAGTTTTCGCCCCATTGAAAGGGCTCCTAGAGGTTGTTGGATGTTCTTCTTGGCCTCCCCTGAGAATTCATTCATCACTTCGGAAGACTTTCAGCCACACGGTCAACTTAGATGAGATTCAAGCTTTGCTCTGATTCTCCTGCCAAAGCCAAATCGGGTCCCCTGGATTGACAGAATCCTGACCTTCTGTCCTTTGGAACTTGTAAGTCGCTCGACCAATATTTCAGGATGGCAGCCTGAACGGGGCATTTGGAGCCAAGAGCCAAGATCTTCCGTTTCTCCTCCCGTCAAGCGTGTCCGTTTTGATGTCCAGTCTTCTAGGTACAGTCTTTGGCAAATCGAAGACCAGGGTTGTATTCCCAAGTATTTCGTGCTGGCAGAGAGAAAGCGAACACTGGTTTTCTTGACCCCAAAATGCTCCTTTGAAATGAGCTGAAAACAGATCCCTGGGTTAGCTTTTCGGAGCAAAATGGTGGGGATTAACTATCGCGGCAACCCAAGCCATGAAGAAATGAATTAAGTGGGTTGGGCACCGCTACTGTTATTGCAGGAGTAAGTCAGCAAGCAGATTGCGGTTGGGTCACGCTCACCATTCATTGCAGATTGTAGGAACTCCTCTCTGCAACCAAGGGATCCAGTCTATCAGCAGAAGGATTTGCTGGTGGGCTCCCTGTTGGGAATCTGGAAGTGACTGAAGGTTCTCTGAGCACAGACTGGGGAGAAAAAAGGAAAAGAGGAAGCCACCTCTGAGTTTACAAACTCAAAGATACAACATAAAAGGAAGAAGGGCTGGGGAGGGCAGAGGAAAACATTCGACCTCAACCTTCTCCAAACTTTCAGCTACGCAAACCTTGTGCTCATTCTCCTGCCCTTGCACAAAGCTAATTGAGGACAGAAAAGAACATCTTGAATCCATCCACACCAAGATGCGTAATGCCCTAAACAACCAGCTTGTTCTTGCCATTCTTGGCAATACCATTAACAAATTACAATTTGTTGCCCTTTCTTAATGGTCAAAATACGCTGCCAAGGGTAGAGCCTTCCTTTTACCTAATAGCCGGGCTGGCTTTGCTTTGCCATTTATCATTCGATGATAGATGGGACCAGGAGGTTTTCATCTGGCCCTATAAAATTCAATTACACCTTGGTGGAAGCCATTCTTCTTCTGGGTAAAGATTAAGCACCACTGCCCTCTATGAATTGTTACTCCAGTCAGAACCGTGCCTTGCCTGAGGATGCATTTAGAAATCTCTCCAAGCAAGGGGAGCTGAAACGTGCCCTGCTTTCTGTATTTATCAGACGTAAAGCCAGCTTTTCATTCTGAACCTGAATAATTCTCGCCGAGGAAAGAATCAGCTTCGGTTCTGCTTTAGAACAGCATTTTTTTAAGTCAAATGTCTGGGGCGGGGGAGGGGGGGGAGAAACCCTTCAGGAAAGCTTTTAATTCTTTCCTTTTGCAGTCTTGACAACAGACTGGTGGCAATTCGATGTCCTTAAAAAATACTGACGCCACGAAACCCGCTTCTCCGTCAGAGAGATGCCTCCCTTCTAAGCACAGCGGGAAACCCTTTGCCATCTCCTGTCAGATGCAATTAAGGAAAAGCTCAACCCGCCATACTGCTCGCTTGAGCGACGTCCCATCGGTTTAGCCAAGCTCGAGAAGAACGTCCTGGTTTCTCTTCCTTGCACAATTCCTGGAAGGAGGAACACAGATGGAAATGCTTCAGGGCTTGTTCGGCTGTTTCACCTACCTCCTTTCCCCTCTGGGTCTTCAGCTTGCTTTTGCATCACCCCCCATTTTTCCCCTCTCTTTCTCTCTCGGCCTTTTGGGGATCCGTTCGTGCATAACAGCCATGAGTTGTAACGGTCTGTGGGAATAACCTTGGGAGACAGGAGGAAGAGCCGCAGCCAGGGCAATGGTCGGATAAGAGGCAGCTGAACCCTCGGAAGGAATGGGGTGTGGAAAGCGTCTCGGAAGGGATCCTCCCTAGTTCTCTGGAGAGTAAAAGGAAAGGAGGGGAGAAACACTTTCAGACTTGCAGGATTCTGTTACTGGAACCTTACAATAAAGGTAGTCTTAGTACCTAGGGTTTTGATTTCTTATCTGGACTACCGCAAAAGGCTGGCACGCGCTCTCCTCTTGCAACAAGGCAGGACCTCCACAGAGCTCCTTCTGCAGATGAACCTCACTATGTGAGGAAAATGCTTCATGAATGTGGGGGTAGGAGGGAATAGTTACGCATGTTGGGTGGCCCAGAGAAACAGTTGCAGGTAACACTCTCTCCCTTGTTTCTTCCTGCTCTCATCCCGTTTTCTGTCTGCATTGCATGCACCATTCTTGCATCCTTACATATCTGTTGGAGGGTTATTTACAAGTTAGCAAATCCTCTTACCCTTTCCTCTCTTGATGGGGGGAGATTCTCCCTCCTCTCCTGACCTTTGCCTTGGCAATTTTGCCATAGTCTAGTCAGTTTCACAACCCAATCGAGTCAGTTTCAAAATGCTTAGTCACTCTTATCAGGCTGATAGCAAACACCCCACCTTGACTTTTCTCCTCTAAAAGCATGAATCTCGTAATACAGCAGAGTTAAAATGCCTTGTTCCTTGCAGCATATAAAAGCCACACCTGTTCGAAAGACCTGCTGTAAAGCCGGGGGAGAAATCAGGGCGTTTGAGGGGGAATAGCTTCAAGACAGGTTGGAGCGCACACCATCTGGTCCAGAGGACAGTCTGATAAATTATAATTTACATATAACTCTGAACCTGGATGCCTGCGTTTTGCAAAAGTAGATTGTTTCTATTTTTCCACTGTTCTCATTGTAAGGAGGAATGAACTCTCAAGAGAGCAAAATTCTAGCCACCAATGGTTCAGCATCTTGGGTGTAGCCATCGATTATAGTTGACAAACCATGGTTTCTGGCTTAGTGTGTCGAATGAATCCATCTCAACGTTCCTTACTGGATAAACATGAGTTGGCGCCATGTATGAAGCAAGGCTTGGTGCTCTCAGAATTTATAAAAAGACAAGATTCACATTCTAATGTCACTCCAACCTTTGGCACCAGTGAAAGGCCTTCTAAGAAAATGGTTCTGTTTCAGCGAAGACATAGGGAGCCCACACAACTCCTGCCCCACCTCTACTTTTAAAGTTGAGGCATTTTTGAAAAAATTGGAATCCACCATGCAGGGAGAAGAAGAAAAATCCTCTTTTCTCCAGCCAAGAGTTTACCAATAATAAATAACAAATTTGCAATCATGGAGCTTGGGCAGGGGGAAGTCTCCATTGCTACCATAACTTTTGTAAGCTATCGAGCTAGGATAAGGAGGCAATTCACCAGAGGGCAGAAAATGAATCAGAATAGGCCCCAGGCACACAAATTGGGGAGGGGGGGAGTGCACTAGCTAAATCCTCAGAATAAAGTGTAGTTTGTTGGAAAGACTACATATTTAGATTTATTGTTGGCTTTACTTAGCTGGACAGTAGATTTGGTTTAGGTGCTGCTTCTTACAGACATCCAGCTTCAGCCCAACGAGACAGAATGGCATAAATCCTGACATTACGCATAGCCCCCAAATGTCCCGGCTTCAGCCAAATTGCTAATTCATGCTCAGCGCTGCAGTTCCCAGCTGTTTGGCTGGCCTGGATTCTGAATGTCATTGCCAGCTCTTTGCTTGTAATATTTGCATCCAAAGGTTGTGGGGAGGGGGGGAGATAGAGAGAGGCAGTGCCAGCCCTATCGCTGCAAACAAATGATCTTCACTTTCCCGTTGAGCCTTAAACCTTAGGGCTACTGACCCAAGATGGGAGAAGAAAGGGCCTATTCATTTCCCACCCACTGGCTGTCAGATCATAATAATCATGACAGAAGAAGAAGAAGAAGAAGAAGAAGAAGAAGAAGAAGAAGAAGAAGAAGAAGAAGAAGAAGAAGAAGAAGAAGAAGAAGAAGAAGAAGAAGAAGAAGAAGAAGAGGAGGAGGAGGAGGAGGAGGAGGAGGAGGAGGAGGAGGAGGAGGAGGAGGAGGAGGAGGAGGAGGAGGAGGAGGAGGAGGAGGAATTAGAAGGAGGAAGAAGAATTAGAAGATGAAGATGAATAAGGGAAGAGGAAGAAGAAAGAAGAATTAGAAGAAGGAAGAGGAAGAGAAAGAAGAAGAGAAGGAGGAGGAAGAGGAAGAAGAATTAAAAGATGAAGATGAAGAGGAGGAGGAGGAGGAGGAATCATCTGCCACCAGTTGCAAAACAAGAGTCTGTACGACAAGATGAAGGCTATAAATTGCAGATTTATCCCTTATTTATTCTTATTTAAATAAATACTCTTGTATCCTTATTGATTCCTTCTTGGAAGGAATGCTCAGATTTTGTGGTGCACCAGAACAACGAAATTAGCCTGGAAGGAAATGATAGATACTGACACGTGTACATGTGTGCGTGCGTGGGGGGGGGGTTGCATGTGTCTGCCTGGCTCTCCTTAACAAAGTATGCTGGTTTGCAGCAAAGGCGTCCTTGGTGAAAAGCCGCGTGCGGAGTTCCCGGCTTCTGCCCCGAGAGAGCGCGACTGGGCGATTGGCACACCCAGACCCCGCTGTTTACCTAGCACAGCTGGAGAACACAGCTCCCCTTCAGACAAACAGAACAGCCATTGAATAAGCTTGGTTGCCAGCGGCCGGCAGTGGCGGAGAAACACCGCTTGCTGGAAAGCAAAGAAGCCGCTTTGGGAATGCAGCGCCGGGCTGATAAGAGGGAGGAATGGAGCCTATAGGTCAGGGGAGGCTCGCTAGCGGCAGGACCGGGATGCAGCGTTTTCAAGAGGCTAAATCAAGACAGCACGGCGGGCATTCAGAGGCCGGCCTGCAGCCCGTCAAGTCCCACAGAGCAACATCACGACCTGGATTTTCCCAAGACGTTGCACCTCGCCAGCCAGATCCCTCTGCCCCCTTCCTCAACTCTGCCCCAGGCACCCAAGATCTGGGGCGGGGGGGGGGGGAATACACCCTCCAGAGATGCTTTTCCAAAATACTCCTTCTATTCTGAGGTTACCAGGGAGCAGGCTGATTTCTGCGGCGGTATTTCCGCATGCCAATCTAACCAACCCCATCGATTTATTTGTACAGAAACCAAACGAGCATCTTTGAAGTTAAGCTCAAGGAGGGTTCTGCCCTCTGCCATGTGTTGGGAAGAAAGGTTCAACTGCCTGTCTCTTTTGCACGGGCAAGGAACACGTGCAAAAAAGGCCGGGGCTTCGGTCACATGGTTTGGCCACCATGTTGACGTTTTCGACCCCTCTGTGGTCACTCTGAGCTCAGTCTCTGCAGACTGTGTTTGAGAGACAAAGGAGGAGAAGGTTAAAGCAGAATCTAGTAAATTTGGCAGGGTTTATATTTGGTACTTCTCCAACCCTCGTTCCAAAAATTTGGGGTAAGTGATGTTACCTTCCCTAGCCCTTCTACTTTATTTTTACAATAGTCCTACAAGGCAGATCAGAGCACACTGAAATAGACTATCAGATCTGTTTGTTGTTTTATTTACCCAGTCCTGGGCTCTCCAGAAATGCAAAAAAAGAAATGTGCCTGGGGATCGCATCAAACTTGCCAGCCTCTCTTTGATGGATGCTGAAGACCCTCTACAGCGGAAAAGGAAGAAGCCGAAACATTGCAAGCTTTTTTTTGCATTGACAGGAATGAAAGAAAACTCTTAAACCTCCTTTTCAATGGGTGTTGGCCCCACTGTAATGGTATGTGGGAATGACCTTGGGAGGCGGGAGGAGGAGGTGCTGCCTAGGGAGGTTTAGATAAGAGGGAGTGTAGCCCACAGCTGCATAACTGGAGGAGAAAGAAGCTCAGAGAGGAATCTCCCTAACTTATCAGGCTGTAAAAGAGACGGCAGGAGAGTTGTACTTTCAGACTTGCAAGATTCTGTTAATGTAGCCTTACAATAAAGTAGAATTAGCTTATCTGGTTGTGTTTCCTGTCTGGTCTACCTGGGAAGGCTGACACCCACCCACCTTGAGCCCGGGAGTCTGGATGTACTGCACAGATGCTGACATGGCCCTCGAGCCCATGGAAATGGAGCAACTCTGGTAGTTTCTCCAGGGCTTCAGACAAGGAGATATCCTGTTCTTCTGGAGAAGTCAAGGACTGAAGCTTCAGTCCCCGTTTGGGTACAACATATATTTCCAGACTCCAGAACAAACCCAAGGCTGGCCTGATTTCCTCTAGCTCTTAAACTGAAAATCATTCCAACCCGATTGTGCCAAAGGCCCTCGAGGGAGAAAGCACTCAAGCTCCTGGTTGTCCCCCTCCTTGATCCCAGACAGAGGCCGGAGAGAGATCTCTTCTTGTTCTGAGTCAACAGCTGAGCTACAAATAGACATGTGCCTGCGGGGGATTTCTCGAGAAAAGGCAGCTGCAGAGACACGTAGGACTCTTTTATACACAAAGCAGGTGGAGCGAAAGCAGGGATTAAAGAGCAGCCATGGGAAAACTGAGGATATACGGGGTGTTTTATTAGTCTGACCGAATGCAAGGTAACAGTAAGGACATCGAAGTCTGTGGCTTTGTTCCCTACAGGCGCAGAATTCAGGAGATCTGGAAAGATTATGCTGGAATTGTAACCCGGGTTAGACTTTCTACTCTGACTGGCAGGTGGGGTGTGAAGAGATCCCCCTTAGGGGATTCATTCATCCTTGCATCCCCTTGTTTTTCCTTATCAGAGAAGGGAAGTGTCCCACGCCCCTTAGGTCTGGCAGAAAACCAGAGCAAAAAAACCCCAACAACACAGCAGGACTGTTGCCAACCAAGGCAGATCTATCTTGAAAGCATGCCCAGTACAATTCTACACCCCACCCCAGTCTCCTTTACAGCCCGAGAAACTAGGGAGGGTCCCTTCTAAGCCTCTTTCTCCACCCATTATGCAGCTGTGGGCCATGCCCCCTCTTATCTGACCATTCTCTAGGCGGCATCTCTTCACCCCGTCTCCCAAGGTCTTTCCCACATACCATTACACCCTCGGAGATGTCTTTCTGAGCGACATGGGCTGTAAATGGGTTTCTCCATCCCGGATTGTCTTTGTTATTTATGGACCCGGGAAGCTCCTGACAAAAGACAACTTGTGTAACAAAAGGAGCTTTATGTTTCGGGGCGTGGGTGCTAAAACCGAGAACAGGCTTTGAACACTCTCGTCTTTGCTTGGGCTGGAAAAGATAAGGCTTCCCTTGTGTCTGAAGTCGGGCTCATGAACCCAAGGACACTGTTGTCCTTTGTCCCAACGAAAACATGACAATGCTGTCATTCCAGGCCCAGGAGAAACGTCTCGGCACAGATGCAACTGGTGTATAGCTTTTTTAATTGGGAGCCTGGATGTGGAGGGGGGCCTAGCAAGGGCCTCCGTGCTCCCCAGTTGCCTTGGGGTCAATTCATAAGGGTGGGATGGGGGGGGTGTCTATGAATTTAGAGAAATTAAACTCCAAACTCAGGGGCTGTACATTTCGGAGAAACCCAATGTGACGGGCAGCAGGAATCAACCTCCCCCCAAACATTTCTTAGGAAAAAGAAGAAAAGACAAGACTGTAGCAGATTTTGATCCCAATTCTAGATTTTATTACCGAAGAGACTCTTTTAGGCCCCATGAAAATTGGATTTAAAAATAAGAGTCTTATTTCTGCTGGGTTGTTTTCCAACAACTGGATCACGATGGTTTTGTTTAAGCTTTATTATTAAGGTTGGTCGCACAGTCAGCCAGATGTTTAGACTGAGTTTGGCATTTTTGTCCACCTATCGAGTCTTTCCCAAGGACCTGGGATGGGCAGATGTGGTCGTTTGATGGTGTTAAAGATGGTATTGTTGTTGTTGTTATTATTATTAGCAGCAGCAAATTACCCAGGGAGTCTCGGGAGATCAAGAAGAGCTGAAAAGTAGTTTTGCAGAAATCTGATGAGGTTGCAAGATGAAAACACTAAGCGAGCATGAGGTTTTATGACCTCATGGGATTTTCCTGTAGCTACCTATTTATTTTACTCCAAGGGCGAGGCGCATTTAAGGCTAAGCCCTTGGCCTTAGTCCTTGACTAATTCCATAATCCATTGCGTGAGATCCAATGTGTAAAAAGAAGGGAATGGTGAGATATCAGGGGTCCCCACCCAGCCCTGGCTCTGGCCACATCCACTCTTTGCTTCAGCCCCAATCACTAGGCCACCTCCAATGGATTACAATGTTTTCATCTAAAATGTTTGGAAAGGGGAAAATATTTGAATTTTTTAAATAAAAAAACAAACATAATGAGGTCCATTTGGATAAAAATGGGGGCTCAGATTTGTTGGAAAAGGGGGGAATGTTCAGATTTCTTTAAAGGCGGAGAGAAATGGGTTACTTCAGATAAAGGGAGCCCAACTTTGCTACACCTGTTTAGCAGGTGGGTTCTCCAGGAGATCAATACTGAGGTGTTTTGCTTTAACCCCCTGAGTTTAAATCTTACAGACTTCAAATTCTGCAAGCCAATCGCCCCTTCTGAGCCGTTGCCTGGAGGAAGCCTCGCTGGGACACGGGGCAAAACTTCTGCAAAACTCCCTGAAGTCTGTAGACGAGGGTTTCTCACCCTTGGCGACCTGAAGATGCATGGACTTCAACTCCCAGAATGCGCAAGGGAGTTGGGGAATCCCTGGGGAATTCTGGGAGTTGAAGTCCACACATCTTCAAGCTGCCAAGGTTAAGAAACCCTGCTGTCGATCTTCTAAGTATATGGAGAAAAACATTTGCCTTTGTTAAAAGAGAGAGGGAAAGGTTTGGATTTGATTGGACTGAAAAGGGGGAACCCCCTCTGCATCAGAGAGAGGGAGGGAGAGAGAGAGAGAAAGAGAGAAAGAGAGGAAGGAAGGAAGGAAGGAAGGGAGGGAGGGAGGAAGGGAGGAAGGGCTCAGGTGGGTTGAAAGAGGGGAAAGGCTTTTAAAAAGCAAGGAGAAATGGCGATCCTAGGCGTTCTTACCCCGTCACTGCTGAACCTTCATACTTTTGAATAACTTTCCTCACTCGCAGGTCCTTCATTCTGGCATTCTGGTGGTTCAACCCGCCTGGAAAACAAAGAATGGAAAGGAAGTGAGTGTTAAAATGCAGCTGGAGTGGGGGAGAAATACGATAATCACATGCATTCAAGGAGGAAGGTTAGCACTTCCTTTTAAGCTGAATTGGTATACCCACTCAGATCAGTCTGATTTTCTTAGGTCTTTAGGGAGACCCAGCTATTTCGGGGGCTGTATTACTAACATCAATGGCCTTTCAGGAGAAAGAGGGATGGAAATTGGGTGTGTGTGGGGGGGGAGATGAATCAAAATGCCTACTCTTTTCCTTTCCTTTCCTTCCTCATTGAAACAACGGCAACATGCAGGAGGCAGCAAGCATTATCAGCAAAGGAGATTGACTAGACCCCACTGTGACTCAAGAGCGTTGTAATTAGAACAGGAAAGGAAGGACAAACAGTATCATTTGCCCAAATGAATTCACTTTTTCCACTACTTCAAAAAGCAGATGGGAAGGAGAGGAAAGGGGGGGGGGGAGGGAGGGAGGGAGAGGCACCCCACCCAAATCCTAGGTTTCCCAAAACCATGGAGAAATAAAATACACTAATAAACAAAGGGAACGAAAACATTCCCCAAGGAACTGATTAGTCTGTTATTTAGGAAAAGTCAGGCAGATTTCCAGCCGGTTTGGTTAAAGTGTCATTACACTGGATGGGCCTTGTAGCTAGGACGAGACTGGCATGGTGTCCGTACAGTAACCTAAGCCATATAAATCATGGTTTGTTGAACAAGGTAGAGTGAGTTGGGTTCCTGCTCTTTGCAGTTTGGGAAACCAGCTCTCCAAAGGTAGGTACGGATGTTTTGCAATCCTGAAGCCTACCGCAAGTCTAACCAAGAGACCAAGGACGGAATTTGGGATTGCCTATGACCGATATGAAGGGGATGCGGTGGCGCAGCGGCTTAATGACGCTGAAAGTTGCCGGCCAGAAATGGCTGACGCTTCGGCGGTTCGAGTCCAGCCTTCGCGTTAATGGGGTGAGCTCCTGTTTCCTCCCCAGCTCCTGTCAACCCAACAGGTCGAAAACTCACGTGAGTAGATAAATGGGGACTCTCACTCCGGTGGGAGGAAAAATGCTGGCGGCGCCTTGCACAGAGAGACGGGACCAGTTGCCGGTAAGCGCGAAACCGCCTCGCCCGAAAAGGGCGCGAAGCAACGGAAACCCCGCCTCCGGCGCTCACCAGCTGGGCTCTGCTCTAGGAAGGCGGCTCTGGCAAACCACTTCCGAAAAACAATTGCCTTGAAAACTGCAAGGATTCGTCCAGGCAGTCACTGCAGGGTCAGTAATGACTGAGCGCAGACAAAAAAAATAAATAAAAAATGACCGATTAGAAGATGTCCCATGAACAGAATGGCCCGTCTTGTTATGTGGCCTGTTTAGCAGGCAAAAGGGTATCAGAAGCGAGAAATTAGAGGCTATACTACACGGCCTCATTGTCTCTCCTCTTCTTAAAACTGACATCTGGTCTCCACATGGCCTTTCAGTAGCACCTCTGATTCCACCACTGGATGGATGCTCTTCTCTGATGGCATCTAAGGGCAGGTCTTCGTACAAAGGAGGCTTCTGTCTCTTTTCAAGAGTCCTTTATCTCACTACGGCAGAAATGTTCAGTCAACAGCTCTGCACATGCAAGGGTTGAGCTCTTTCTTCTGTTACCTGGAGAGAAAAAGAGACCACAGCAATTTGTTATGTGCTGAACTGATTAGTTAGACTTTAAAGAAATGTTCTCCTTATCAGCTATGCACCAACTGGGCTCAGAGGAACAAAGGTTTTCTGTTAGTTTCCTTTTCATCTTTATCTATACTTGCTGGGAGGGTGTTCTTTCTCTCTCTCTCTCTCTCTCTCTCTCTCTCACACACACACACACACAACACACAACTTGATTATCTTGGCACACCTAAAAAGTTTGTGTCCATTCTGGGCACCAGCTTTTAGGAGGGATGTTGACTAAATGGAGCATGTCCAGAGCGAGCAAGATGATAAGGGGCCTGGAAGGAATAGTTGGAGCCACTGCATATGTTGAACCCAGAGAAGAGAAGACCTCAGGGAGATATGAAAGCTTGCTTCAGGTACCTGAGGGGCTGTCGTGTAGAAGAGCAGCAGCATTGTTCAGAGTTGTTCCAGAAGACAGGACAACTGTCTCCCAAAGGACTAGATTTTGGTGGACATCAGGAGGAATTTCCTAACAGGAACAGCTGTGGATGCAGTTGTGTGGATTTCTGCTCTGGGCAGAAGATTGGACTATCTCCAATGTCCCTTCCAATCATTATTTTTATGATTATTCCACAACACCTTGATCTCCGTCATCCACTTGCTGTAGAAAAGGATCCTCGTAAGAGCATGATCCGAGGACAACAGTGAACTCCACCAAGGCAAAAGACTCTCCAAGGCCTCTCATTATGTCAGGGCACCCCAAAACCTCCAGTATGGCAAAATCTGTCTCCGTGTTCAGAACTCTGCACATGGCCCAAAAAGGTGCTGCAGGAGAAGGGTCGAACCTGTAGTGGCAACAGTATGCAGGAGGCATCTTATCTTCTGCACCATGCTAGGCTACCTTAAATGGCAAGGCAACATTGCCTACCTTGGTGCTCTCCAGATGGGTTGGGAGAGGGCTGCAACTCCCAGAATTCCCAGAGAAATCTGGAGGACACCAAACTGAGGGCAGTTCCATTTTGAAATGCCAGAGGACCTCCATGCTGAAATGCTACTGACTGATTCTCAGAGCCAATCACAGCACAGCGGGTCCTATTAAATCTGCAGCACAACTTTCATCATGCATGGCAGTCACCCTGATTTATAGCCACTCAAGACTTCCCAGCTAAAACAAACCATGAGTTTGGACTCTCCTGAGATAACACTTGAGCAGGGAGAAATGTCACTTCAAGTGGATTAAGCCTGGAGTCCGTTGTGGATGGATGTTGAATTAATGGTATCTCAACTACCGTATACACTCATGGATAAGCCCATCCGTGTACAAGCCAAACCCAACTTTTGGGTGTATGCTGGCACCTAAGATTCTCAGCTTATCTATGAGTATATATGGTAAGTCATCCTTTTCCTGGCTCTAACTCTGTTAGAAAAAGCAGAGCAATTGCATTCAAAATCCCCTGAGCTCCTTATGGTCAAAAGAGGACTCATCTCTTCCTATCCAAAACCATTAGTAGGAGATGATTTGGAGCAAAACACAAGGAATTCATCAATTCCATATGCTGGTTCCTTTCTCCCTACACTCTTTGAAAGGAAAAAATAAAGACATTCAACGTGAAAACGAAGTTGATGGGGAAGGGAAGGTTTACTAGAAGCTTTCAGATACTGAAGTTACCCAAGCAAACATTCATGAGCCAGCTTTGGCCTTCCAATTAAACGAGCCTTTAAAAAATATAAGCAATCTGCTAAATTGTCTCCCATTTCTGAGATTCCGCAGAGTGTGTAATCAGGCGCTTTCTAGCCAGAATTGTATTAGGCAATGCTAACTATTGCTTCCCACTTACAACAAGATTAACAGCCAATTTGGGGCCTAGTTGTGGTAGAGTTTAAATCTATGGATGGGATGACTTTGAGGAGCTGGCGTAAGAAGGAGGATCAAAGCTTTGCACAGATCATACTTCTGAGACTAAAACCCAATTGGCTTGATTCACACAACACTACCAACTTGGAAACGATGGTTCATAAACTCTGATGGAGGGGGTTCATGAGGCATGCAAGGTCTCAAGCAGAACACATTGCAATTTGGTTGGCTTTGGGAACCAGGTCTCATCCTCTGTCCACTTAATTAAAAAGCTTGATTAATGAGCCTACTCTCTCATTTTATCCCTTAGTTATGTGCCGCTCTTCACTCAAGCTCTGATGTTGACTGGGTCATCTGAACCTCCAACATCTGCCATGTACAACTAAACTTTGTAATCCACCACAAATCTGGAGTACAAGGTCCATTTTGCCCAACCCAAGATGGTGGCCATATTACGTTGCCCCTAGGCCAGAGAAACTCAACTTGCAGAAGTGATTCCAAAGACTCCGTTGCCGAATTAGGTTTCCGAGAACAAATGGTACCAAAGTGATCAACTAGATCAATGCCAGGGCCTCACTCATTTCAGACTTAGGAGAGCTACTACTGAACGTGATGATCCTGCTCAGCATGAGAAAATCCCCAGAGCAGGGTCTCCAGAAATGATCTTAAGGGTTTGGGAGGAACACAAGAGAAGGAATGCCCTTTCAGATATTGTCATGCTGTTGGCAGTTGCATAAGCCAAAAGGATATCTTCTGAAACATAAAGGTCAGAAACTTCTCAGAAGACTTGCAGCTTCATTAAGATGAAAGCAGGAAGGTCATAAGAATTCTAGAAAGGTAACTATTTTCCGCTGAGAACCAAGTATAGTTTTGTACCTTACGACGAGGACTTTCTGATTCTTTTTATCACAGTCCTATGGTATGTTGGGGACAAGAGAGTCTACAGTTGTGGATCACTTAGGTCACAGTCACCTGAAGCTTTATCGTTCACGCACGGCAGTTGGATGGACGTGCTTAATCAATTTCACAACTAATATTAGTTTTATGGATGCAATATGTTGCTCTGGACTGGCCATCGGCTGTAATAAAGAATCATCAATCCATCAGCCTTGAGCATGCTAAGAACCCACTCGGGCAGATATTTTCACAGACCTTGAAATAAACTGGGAGCCAGCAAGGATGATGTAACACCGGTTAAGCCCAGGAATCCGGGGGTGGAAGGAACAATTTCCCAGCTGGAAACCTCTGAACTTGAAGAAGTTTGCAAAGCAGAGCCATGGAAGAACAACGTTCACAGATCTGCATGATTTTTATTGCATTGATCTCAGTGGCTCATTTCTGGGTGAGGTCATTTATTTTTTTTTTCCACTGGAAAGATCATGTCCTGGTATGAAAGACTTGCGGTTTGTCGGGAGGTCACCTCTCCCCCTCGCAATGGGATTACAGCTCTTCAGAAAAGAATCTTAAAGCAAGTCCTGTATAATGCAACCTCTCATTTTGCTATTTCCCCAAAGGCGTGTCGAAATCCTCAGCAAAGGTAAGATAGATACTGTTATCCTAGTCCCTCGATTCTCCCCCCCCTCCCATTTTTCTATTCATCTTTAAAAAGCAAACAGAAGAACAGTATTTTTCCTTTCGGCTTTGGAAACTAAAAATGAGATAGATATTTCAGCTTGCATTCAAATGCCAGATTAAAAAAAAAAATTACCTGAAATGCAAACAGGTGAGCAATGGCAGGCAAGAAATGGAAATATATGCACGGGACAAATGTATATGGGGGGGAGGCATCCTTCCCACTCCCCCAGAGAATCCTGGGAACTGTAGTTCAAGAAGGGTAAGAATTTTCCACTAAAGCTTTCCTCATCCAGAATGGCAATATCAACTGGGCAATCTTAATTGAAGTAAATTGAACTAAATTTAAATTTAAACCCCTGAATTGAACGGCCTGTTACCAAGGGGGTGAATTGGAAGGAAGGCAAAATTAAACAAACCAAGATGTTGGCATCACTTTTTTAGACACTGCTCTGGCATCTCTTCCATGCTCCCTTCCTTCAGAATGAACCGTTCACAGCAGGATTTTTCTTCAGAAGGTTTACAGTGGCCTTCCCAAGCTGAGAAGAAGGATGGGACAGCAAGGAGAGCAGATGGAAGGAAAGCGGCGTTCGGTGGCCAAAACGTGGCCCTGTCTCAACGTTTGGGGTTCCCTCGAGGGTAACACCATATTTGCTCGGCCCACGGTTTCCTATTCTGTGATGAATTTGCACAGCCCTCTTTCCGTCGCGTAAGGAATAGCTGTCTTATTATCTTATGAAGACATCTTGGATTCAACCAGAGGACCATTTATGTTCATGTTTCCTGAGTGGGTCCAAGGGAACGGCTGTAATCATCATCTTTCCTCTGCAACAAAATCGCTCATCCGTCCCTCTTGATGTTTTTATGAGCCTTGGCAAAGGGAAGAAGGCTGAATTCGAACAGAAACCAGACCAGACCAGACCAGACCTGGCTGCTGAGAATCCATCCTTGCAGGCAAAGAGGCGGTAATCTTCCAAGGAAAATCCTCCTGTTCCCGGCCTGTTTGGGCTTTGTGCCCTTGAATGTCACTCAGAGCGAGCAACGAGGAAAAGCGTTTTGTATTCTGGGTCATGCGAAAGGATTTGGCCGCGACCCAAAACGTTTGGCTCGGTGGAGAAAAACATTAAAATAAAAAAAGGCAGCTGTTGTTAGAGGGATATTTCTGGCACAGCCTATTCTGGTCCCCCAAGTTTGCACTAAATGCAGTATTTTGAAATAGATTCCTCCTTGGAAAAGGGGGGAGGATGAAGAATTAGGTTATTTGGTCCCATCTCTCTCTCTGTCTCTCTTTAAAAGAGTTTTTATTAAAAGGTTTTACATACAGAATAAGAAATACGTTCAAAGAAAAAAATTGAGTAAAGGTGAAAAAGAAAAAAAAAAGGAAGAGGCAAAGAAAAAAAGAAGATAGAGAAAAGAAAAAGAAAATAAATGAACAGAAAACATGAATTTATCTATCTATCTATCTTTCTATCATCTATATCTATCTATCATCTCTATCATCTCTATCTATCTATCATAATCTTCCAATCCGTGGTTATACATACAATTCTAATCAAACTTCTCTAAGACCACATCATAATTTCCTTCTTTCTATAACCTATTCTTCCGAATCATCAAAACCATCAGTCACTAAATCATTTTCTTTTTTACTCAGAAGGTCCATAAGGGGTTTCCAGCCATTGATGAAAGTCAGTAATGACCTTTCTCCAGTCAAAGGTTATTCGGTCCCATCTCAGGAAAGAAGAGAGAGAGGAAAACACCAGATCCCCAAGTCAACTGCACTACAAAACCTTTATCTACCCTGCCAGTTGGACATCTATCTCCTCCAACAGGCCAGGCTAAGCTTGGTTAATTTCAGTCTTGGTTAATCTGTTGGTGGTGATATGAGAACCAAGCCTGGTTAATCCACAGGCTTGGTTCCCATGTCACCACCAACCGTATGAACCCAGAAGGTGAACCGTGTGAACCCAGAAAGTGGAATCACTCAGTCGAGAGCACCAAGGACTCCACAGGCCACTTTCTTGTCTGCAGACTTCCTTACTGCCAGCTTTATCTCAGGTCACACACTGCAACCCTGATCAAGCCGTAGTCACTGTCAGGGGCTGCTGTTGCTTTTCTGAGAAAATTCAGTCTGGCTCAGAGAAGGAGGGTTCTCTGGTTTAAAGGCCACAGTGCACACCCCACCCCGTGCCATACACCCCACAGCAAGGCAATCTTTCTTTCTGGGAGTCTAACATTTGGTGATTCACAGCCTGCTGTCAGGTTTCTATGGTTTGCATGAATCACGTACTTAAACAGTCAATGAGAAATCTGTGGCTTTCTCGTAGGCTGCAAATGGAGCAATGAAGATGGTTAGATCTTAAGCTGACATGTTCCTCCTAGTGATTCCACCTTCTAAAACGATGCAGATTCCAACAAAACACTCTTTCCCACCTTGGCAACTTCTAGACAATGTGGACTTCAGCTCCCAAAATTCTCAGCCACAGCCATGCTGGCTGGGGAATTCTGGGAACTGAAGCTCAGGAAGTTGAGAATTGCCATGGGGGAAACCCCTTGGGGTTGCAACTTTTTCTTGATTGCCAAACTGTGAGATTGCAATTTCACATTCTCTGTGTTTGCTTAAATTGCTGGGGCTCTGTATCAGGACACAACATTTAAGACAGGCAACCCTGGAAGAAAGATCCACATTCTAAAAGCCAATATTCCTATGTAAATACTCCAAGGGAAATAATTCCTATTCCAGCTGCACATTCCCCACTCACCAAAGTGGCAATTGTCGTAAGCTTTTAAGCATCTTGGTATGGACTCCGTAGCCAAGGAACGAGATTGCTTTCCCAGATGGACTTTGCAAATCAGATACTCTCTCTCAGCCAGATGGACCAATCACTCCATGAAGTCAAGTAAAAAGAATCCTTGGAGCCAAACTCAACTTTTTGGACAACTCCCATCTAGAGAGATAGACTTCCACCAGCCCACGGCTCTCATTTTGACACAGTTTGATGCCTCTAGCTTAACACAAGCATGGAAATCAGCATTCAGGTTCCAAATATGACCTCCCTAGCTTCGGTCGATGGATGGACCACCTGGCATTTCTCGCAGGAGTTGAGAATAAAGCTTTGCTCAGAGTAAACTTTAGTGCAAAGTTGGTTGGGCAGGAGAATCAGATGTCTCCTCCAAGCATCCACACAGCCAGCTCAATACATTTAACAAGCTATTTTTTACAAAATGGAGAGAGACCAGGAAGCAGAAGCTGAAGAATAATCATGGGGTTCAAAGATTCACGGAGAAAATCTATCTACGTGACCGCTAGGATTCGAAAACAACTTGATGGCACATAATCAAAGATTGGGGTGTTTACCTCTGGTTTCCTTAACCATGATCGGGTGAATAAGCCAATGAACCACCTCGTGGTTGACAGTCCAAAGCGGCTGGATTCCCCCATCATGCTTTGAAACCAAGCCATGTCGTAGCTTGGTGTGATGTAAGAACCCAGCCATCATGGCTTGTAAACCATTGCTAAATGGCTGAGGCTGTGGACGGCTGCCCAAACCGATTCTTTCCCAACCATGATTCTCACAGAGTTTTCTTTAGCAAGATTTATGAAGATGAAAAAGTCCGAGTTACAAGAAGTCCAGCAACTGAACCGATTCCCGTTTAAAACCAATACATTCCTGTCTCCATTATGGCAGAGACTATTTGAAGCTTTTTCTTGCAACCTCATGGGGCAGTTGGTAGCAAAGCAGTCTGCAACTGGGTGTATAGATAGCGGTTGCTCAAACGGCAGAGAACCAAGCCTTACCTACTACATTGCAAGACCCCGGCCATCGGTAGTGAACCAAAACCTGGTTGAGGATGTTGTTGGAAGCCCAGTGCCAAGATTCAGTGACGCTGCCAACTTGGACTCTTATTCAAATGAAACCCAATTAGATGATCTGACCGCTTTACAAAAATGTCATTTGCTGGGGACCGACTAAAATGACAACCTCTCCAGGTTCAGATGACATTTTGAGCTGTAAACAAACCGCAGAAGAAGGTGTCGCTTTCGCTCTTAATAACCCGGTCAGATGTTTTCTCTCCTGGGCAAACGTTGTTTTGTCTGAGCAGTCAAGGAAAGGGCGAAACCTACCTCTGCAAGGTTTTTGGGGTTATTTTATTTTATTTTTTTTGCTGAAATATCCTGCCACATTTTCATGCAGGGAGGATTTGTCATCTAAAGGCCGGTGCTTCCCCCCCCCCGCCCCCTGGTCTCACTTTTGGCTGCATTTTTATATATCGGTAGCATCATTATGAATCACAAGCACGCCAAATGCCGCTCTGAAATGATTCATCACCAGAGGAGGTGAAAGGGGAAGCCGGCAGATCAGCAGAAGATTAAAAAAATCCCCCAGTAACAATTAAAAAAAAAAGAGAGCGAGGGAGAGAAAGAAACAGGCTCATAAATCTGTTCATTCTAAAGCGGGTGGATTAATCTTTTCTTCCCAGAACCCTCCGACGCAGCTGAGAAGGCGGGTGAGTTTTCAAACAAACTCACAAAATAAAATTCAAGGTCCAGTCCGGGGAGGGGGGGGGAGAGGGAGAAGAAGGGTGTGGCCAACTCAAATTCCAAGTCAGAAGCGTGACTGCATTAGAGACAAGAAGTTTCAAATTCCAATTTAAAAAGAAAAAAAAAAGACTTATTGGCCCAAAATTGCCAGCCCCCATCGCCTTGGTGGCCTGCTTGAAATATTTTACGAGTAGAGCAGAACCAGAACGTTCAACAGCCATAACATTTAGCATGGGGGCCGTCTCTGGGCTTTGCAGAAGCTGGTGGTGCCTGCGTGGATACTCCTCTGCTGAGATTTCGGCTTTGGATTCCACCTCGGGGGGGGGGGGGGGATCGATGAATTGCCTTTAGAAGCGGGGCCTTTTCAATAGCAGCCCCGCAATTGTGCCGCAGGGCAGGAAAAAAATTCCCGTCATGTGTTTCTTTATTATACCGCCCTGTTTCAAGACTCTGGGCAGCGTGCAGTGATAAAGATGAAAGACATAAATCAACCATCAGAATGGGGGGGGGAGGAGAAGGAGGAGGAGAAGAGGAGGAGGAGATGAAGAAGAGGAGGAGGAGAAGAAGGAGAAGGAGGAGGAGGAGAAGGAGGAGGAGGAGAAGAGGAGGAGGAGGAGAAGGAGAAGGAGAAGGAGGAGGAGAAGAGGAGGAGGAGATGAAGAAGAGGAGAAGGAGAAGGAGGAGAAGAAGGAGGAGGAGATGAAGAAGAGGAGGAGGAGGAGAAGGAGAAGAAGAGGAGGAGGAGGAGGAGAGGAGGAGGAGGAGGAGAAGGAGAAGACGAAGAAGAGGAGGAGGAGGAGAAGAGGAGGAGGAAGGGAAATAATTTGGGTTGAGATGAAAGATTTGGGTAGAGCAGAAAAATATTTTATCAATATTTGAACTACTGGTAAAAGACATCAGTTACTGGCAAGGATTCAGAACAAGTAAATACTAGGCTGGGTTTGTATCCCATGCTAAGCCATGATTTATTTTAAATGTGGTTTGTTGAAGAAACCTTGGGAGGCCTGGTTTACAGGTAATGCTAAACCATAAACCATTTAGACTAGACAGCATAGATATCATGATCAGAGACAGGCAGCGGTTGGATCCACCCATCATGCTAAGACAAACCCTCTTGCTAATGCCTGTTTTGGGATCTTAAAAACCGGCCCACGATTGCATGAACCTCCAGTCCGCCTGATGCAGTTGCTGTGTGGCTCCATCAAGCCCACTAAGTCATGGTTTGTATACCCAAAGAAACCACCATTGGCTGGTTTGCAAAAGTCAACGAACTCAGGTTCATCCAGGTTCATCCAGTGCTGAAGCCAACCCAGGCACTGTTTGAATGTAGGTTTTGGATCGCCTGGGGAAAAAGGGGGATTCTCCATTCTTGCTTTGGCCACAAAGACGGAAAATTCCCACTATTGGAGGCCACAGAGCGGGTGAAAAAGGAGGCCGTAGACTGATTCTTCCCCGGCTCTTTCCATCATGGAGCGAGGCTCAGCGGCTGTGGTTTCCTAGAAAAAGGTTTCTTGTAACAGGGACGTGGGGACTTCATTACTCTTTCCATGACACGGGGGGGAAAAGGGGGGAGCACGAAGAAAGAGGTTACCGTTCGCCAGGGCTCTTGGCAAGCTGCGAACGGAGATTACGATGCGATTTTTCTTCCACACAACTAGAGCGTTCTACGTCTCTATTTTAGCTGTAGGCTTCTTGCTACATCTATATTTTAGCCCTGTCATGGGGATTTTTAGATGTGGCAGAACAAGGGGAGTGAAAAAAGAGGCCTTCTTCTTGTCCACGACAGGCTGCTTGCTTGCTCTTCTCTCTCACTCTCTTTGAGGAGGGGGAGATCACTGAGTCTGGGGGGAATTTCAAGCTAGGGGAGTTGAGGTCTGGTAGGGTTTCCTGCACTAACCTTCACTGGGTCCTTTCTATCACCAAGGGCAGTGTTTCTCGACCTTGAGAACTTGAAGATGTCTGAACTTCAACTTCCCCAGAATGGCTGGCTGGGGAATTCTGGAAGTTGAAGTTCAGACATCTTCAAGTTCCCAAGGTCAAGAATCACTAGCAAAGGGGCTTCCTTGTTTTAACATTCTTCCCCGTCCAGGTTGGTTTTGGTCAGGAGAAAGAGAAGAACATCTTCAAGGGAGACTCGGCAATGTGATCGTAACCAGCTTTGTAGGTATGGCACTTCAGGGACGCTCCTACCCCGGCTGGCTGTTTTATTTATGCCCCCACTTCTCAAGAAACTTTTGGAAAAGCATCTTAAGGGCAAGGAGAAGGAAGCAACAGCTGTAGTCACGATACGAAAACGGAATCTCTCCCAAGGGCAGAAATTCCTCTGAAAATGGAACAGAAGAGTTTTTAAAGAGCAGCTAAAAATGGGAAGAGAAAGGACCTGGCGGGCCTCACTGGGGAGAGAACTCTGTAGCAGAAGCATCATCACCAAAACATCCCTGACTCTGCTTCCTTTTGGAGTGGGACAGTCTGGTAAAGTTGTGGACTTCCAGATATTGAGGAATTACAGTTCCCAGCATCCTCTGTCAACTTTGGCCATTCCAGCTGGAGTTTCTGGGAGTTGTAATCCAGCAACATCCAAAGGACTGGAGATTCCTCACCACTGAACAAGTCTATCTTCCTGATACCCTGCCAATGGTCAACCTGATGCACCAAACAACCCACAAAACAGGACAGAGTGGTTATCCTTCTTTTATGGTTATTCTCTGGCAACTAGGATTCAAAGGTAGATTGTCTCAGCTGATGAAGGTTCCATGTGGTCAACATGACCGATAATAACCCATCATAAACAAAGCCATTCTTAATGAAAGACATTCATCTGATCTCCATCTCTACCATCTTCTGATAGGAAGTTTTCCATGATACGTTTCTGTCAATCTTGAATCCGCTGCTAAAGGAAGGGGAAATTCTCTTTCCAGTTTCTCTACCTTGTTGCATAATTTTTTAAAACTTTGGTCGTGTTTGTCTTTGGACATCTTTTCCTTTCTAAGCTAACATGTTCCAAATGTTTTCCTCCTGCTTTGGGGGTTGGAACAGACATCTATTGCAAAAAAAGAAAACAACAGTCTTCTGTCATCCTCAGGATAGCTGTACGAGACTCAGACGGGGTTCACACATCCCACAAAGCCATAACATGATTTATGGGTTGTAAACTCCGAGCCAAATTCAATAAAACAACAGTTAAACAAACCACAGCTTTGTGTGATGCCCAAACCAACATCGTGTATAACAGTCTTCTCCCAACTGATGTCTTCCAGATTGGTTGGGATCACAATAGCCAGAATTCCTAGATCGGCAGGATTGCCGATCCCTGGATATTGTTGAAAGGAAACAAGGAAGAACTTTGCAGGGGATGAATGATCTGACTCAGAATGAAGATGCTTCTTTACTGACACCCAGGCACGAGGAAGCCAGGAGACAGCTGGGGTCGAGGGCAGAGACAATAAAACCGGATAGCTATTGAGGGCAGGTCAAATTTGGTCCACAAATCAACTGCCAACTGGGGTGGGGGGAGAAAATCCACATTCCTAACAGGGTATCAAAGTGATGTTGACAAGAGCAGCAGGGAAGGACGTGTTTGGAGCCCCTGAAAAGCCAGGCAGTTCTCAAATGCTTTGCATTCCCCACCTAATCTTCAGTTTACACATACATCTATCTTCAAAGCAGGCCTGCAAATTAGCTTCCAGGTCAATTCTCCCCTTGCCCCCTTGCCCCCAATTAAGATGCCTTTGCAGAAGGATTAGCCAGCCAGGAGGGCAGCAAGCCCCACAGCTTATATTCCCCTTCTCCTGTGTTTCTTATGATCCACACAAAAACCTAGTTCACCACTTTGAGAAAAAGTCAACATGAGAAAAACTTGGGTTTTGCTCAACAGCTGGCTGGGGGTCTGTGATTTGCAAGTTCACCTTTAGAAGAGAAAAACTTGGGTTTTGCTCAACAGCTGGCTGGGGGTCTGTGATTTGCAAGCTCACCTTTAGAAGAGAAAAACTTGGGTTTTGCTCAACAGCTGGCTGGGGGTCTGTGATTTGCAAGCTCACCTTTAGAAGAGAAAAACTTGGGTTTTGCTCAACAGCTGGCTGGGGGTCTGTGATTTGCAAGCTCACCTTTAGAAGAGGTGAGCTTGCAAATCACAGACCCCCAACCAGCTGTTGAGCAAAACCCAAGTTTTTCCCATGTTGACTTTTTAGGACACCAGATTGGAGAAGGCTGATCTTGAAAAGAAGACATTCCAAAGAGTATCCTTCTATCAGTGGGTTTTGGTATCCTGGTCCCTTCAGTGTAACGTGGAGCCTGGTTCACATCACAGAATAAACCATGGCCAACTGCATTTGTCAACTACACTTGAATAATGTGCTAAACAAACCCAAGGCAACACAGATGTAACCTGGTGCATTGTGGGGAGCTGGGCTCGCCCAGTGAATTAAGCCAGTTTGTTTTAAGGGTGGTTTGTTGAATAAGCCACAACTGGCTTGATTCACGCATCATGTGAAGCCATAAATCACGATTTACAAATCAGAATGGCTTGCATACCCCAAGTCAAAAGCACACGAACCATGTTTGGACGTGGTTTGTGAATGAAGCTGAAATCCAACATACAGTAAAAGAAACAGTCCCCAAAGTCCAAGAGAATTCATATTCAGAACTCGTGCAAAATAAAATAAAATAAAATAAATCCCAAAGAGAAATATAAGACTGTTCAAATACATTGACTCACCATCATTACACCTTTGGTATGATGGGAATTGTAGTTCAATACACTTGGAGATCATGACGTTGGAGAAGTCAAGACACCAGTATGCATATTACTAAAAGGGGAAAAAATCCTATTTATAACAGGAATATTTTGGCATCTTCAGGAAAAAGGGAGAACACCCTGCCCTTTGAAATCCAGATGCATCTGTCATTCTCCTAGTCCTCCTTTTAAGCCTCCTGGTTTGAACTCAGAACAACAACAACAAAAATCAAACAATCCATCTCAGCCCTTTTATGTTGGCTCACATTTCTCAAACACTCAAAGAGAGGCTGCTTTTCCCTAAAAAGGTCTCCCCCCCCCCCCGGCCTGCCCCACCCCACTCTAAACACAGAAGATGGCCAAACCATCTGGAAAAATAGAGAACTTGGCAAGGCCCGTCAGCAAACCCTTGCTTTAATCTTTCCCAAGCACCCTACAGTAGCCAGGAGATGTTTCTCTTTGCCTCGCTGCACAAGTAAGAAAATAAGAAAGCAGTACAAGTGAAAAAGGCAATGAAATAATAATAATATAACCCCTCCGATTTATACCGCTGAGAAACATTACTTTGGGTTTTAAGGTGGAGGACATCAGAGGGGCCTCTGTCTCAAGCTCTCTAGATCAGTCTGTTGTTTGGTTTGTTTTAGCATGGGTGTCAGAAACCCAACCAAAAGAATTGGGGTGTTTCTTCAGAAGCTGGCTGAGAATTTGGACATTTGCAAACACAAGTGTGTCAGATGGTGGAGGCACTGTTCTCTGAGCTCAGCCTCCCAGTAAGCCATGATTAAACATAACCCAATTCACCGGATGGCAGAAGGTACTTTGAAAGCCAAACGCCCTTCAATGGGCAGAAGAAACAGTCATCCCAAAGTAGCTCCATCAGGCTCCACGGCCAGCTGGTAATTAGGATTTCATAATTAATTCACTGGACATCTGAACTTTGAAGTAGAACGTGCCAACAGCAGTGTCAAAAACACAAGCACCTTTGGGAGAGAATCAGAATTATTCTAACCATCACCTCTACCCTAAATGGCCATCTTCTTAGAGAGGCTGAAAGCTTGAGTTTGAAACCATCGTGGGGCTGTGAGTCTTTGGCAGTGGTGAATTGCCCTGGAGACAACCTGGAGAAGAAGTGAGGTCAATGTTCTGAGGCTTGCTAAGAAACATTAAGACCCAGTTTCCATAGTACATTTAGGGTATTTATCATCAGAGAAGCTTTTAAGGAAATGCTTGCATCTGGAGCAACGTTGGAGTCTTAATTACATTAGCATTGAGCTGTCTCAGCTTTACAACTTGAGACCAGCTGTCTGGGAGGTCATGGGTTATGAATAATGTTTCTGAGGAGGACCTGGCTTTCAGGACTGGGCTGGAGTAGGCAACCCAGTGCCTCTGAGGGCTGTGGATTCCAAGTCTGATCAGCTCCTGCCAGTCTGCTCAGTGACAAGGTCACCTTCTCCTGGACTATGGCCAAGACAATGAGTAGAACTCTGGCAAAGTGTGATGATGGTTAGGAAGACCCAGCTGGTGGTCTTGCTCAGAAGCTGTTGCTCCAGCTGCTGGATCATAACAAACCTTGAAGTTTCATATAGGAAGGAATAAGGATTGTTTGCTCCTAATTATTTCCACCTCTGGCTCTGACCTTTCTCAGCACTGGAGGACCTCTCATTTAGCAACATCTAAAGATCTCATTCTGTGATCTACGGGGCCCTCCCTGCTGGTCATATTTGCTTTTGGTAGTACTACTTGCAAGGGAGAAAAACACTAGTACCAGATCTCTTAGACTCTTGGTTCAAGAAACCTCATAATTTGCCAGGTCCTCCAGACTTAACCTTCTCAGTCCCAGCCCACCAGATTCCTTCTCTGCTGAGCAGAAGTTCTGAGTTCTGCTCAGAAGAGCTTGATCATTCCTTCCAGCTCTCAGTTCATTAACAAGCCAAATTCTTCCCCTGTAGCTAGACTATGTTTCTTGAGCAATATCTTTTGGGGACTCTATAACACATCAGTTCATCAGGGTGTTCATTCTCTACTAGCTTTCAAAAGACACACACACCAGGACATTCCTGTGCAGAAACCAAGCCAAATACGGTTCAACTCAACCCAAACCCCCCACAGAATCCTTGTTTTATTGACACAGAAGTCTTTCCATCTTGGCTACCCTTTGGAGCAAGTCATGTTCAGGAGATGGGACCACGGCTAATTCCTGGAGTAACTTCTGCATGGTGGGCAGGTGAAGATGAAGCTGTCAGTCCCAGAACCTGGATCCATTCATTTCGGGTGAGTGCACTCAGACACAACAGCCCCACCACATTATTACACCAGCCTACCCAAAGATGCAATGAAGTGACAGGGTTCATTAAGATAACAGATGGCTTTCAAAGGTCAGATCACTTTGGGGACAATTAGGGAGGGGAAAATGCGATGGAGGAAACAGGAGGACATTCAGAGGAGCAGCACATCCTGAAAATGGCATTTTGCACTTACTAAGCTGGTTTGCAAATTGCATGGCGGCAATTAACTGCCAGGCTGGATCCATTTGGCAGGAGGAGGAGAAGAAACTGAGGCCACGGGACTCCTGATCAATAAATACATTTCGAATTTGGGTAAGCAAATATACAAACAGTCTCAACTGTCCAAGTAACTAAGTCTCTCCCTCTGTGCTTGTGTGTATACAAGAGACAGTGCGGCATAATGTTAAGATGTTGGGAGACCAGGTTCTAGCCTCTCCTTGGCCATGGAAACACCTGGGGGACTTCGGGTGCGTCCCTCCATCTCAGCCTTAGACTGGGAATTCAAAACACATCTGTCTGCTCCTACAGTGGAAGACTGGATTATAAAATTAACTGAACTTGCAGACATGGTGAAGCTGACCAGTTTGGTCAGAGAAAAAACAAGACTGGAAACCTTATATGGACTTTTTACTGAAAGAAGAAAAGACCAAATTGATGATTCAGGGATTATAAAGGGACAAAGAGGATGGGGAAAAGATTAGATGATAATTAATCAAGAGAATGAAGGGCGGAAGGGATTGTTGTATTATTTTCTTTTTTTCATTTCCTTCCTTCCTTCCTTCCTTCCTTCCTTCCTTCCTTCCTGCCTGCCTGCCTGCCTGCCTGCCTGCCTGCCTGCCTGCCTGCCTTCCTTCCTTCCTTCCTTCCTTCCTTCCTTCCTTCCTTCCTGTTTGTTTTGTCTACTTTTACTATATTGAATACACACACACCAAACACATCTATCTATCAAGCTGCACTGGACCAGTATCACTGATCACAGTCCATAACCTTCACCAAGAAGCCTTCATCCTGCAGTGAAATGATTTGGGTTGATCATCGCAACATATATGTGTGCATACATATAGATGTGTGATTGTGTGCATGTGTCTAAACGCACCTCTATATGTATGCACACGATAATAATGTTATTATTATCCGTTTCCAACCAACCCCGTTTTTGGCTGGCTATAAAGTTTCCAGCAGCCCCCATCTGTCTCCTCACTCTCAGGATAATTCCAGGCTGGTGCTCACGAGGAAGTCTTCTTCTCAGCTACTTCCTCCGCTGGGTAGAAGGCTCACGGTATGCTGAACACAACGGATGTGAACCCTGATCCCCCAACTGTTCCTTGGGCCATAAATCAGAAACCTGCCAGGGACGCCCAATGACTCTGAAATTAATTATCTGATAAGGCGCTCTTCCCACCACCTCCAAGACACAAAGGGAGGGGAGACAGACCCCCCATGACAATTCTTCCAGGAGCAAGGTCAGAAATGCATGCAAAGGCATCCGTTTGTGCCAACATGGATGGTGGTTGAACTTCTTCCAGAGCTGAGTGGCTCCAGAATCAACAATGGGGCAGGAACATCAGCTTGGACGAAGTGATCTGCAGCCTAGATTGCTGCCACGGCTACAGCAGTCCCATCTTTGACCCAGCATCTTTCTCCATGGGTCTACAGAAAGTGCCTTGTAAGCAGTTGCTACTTTTAAGTTCTCTTTCTTAAACCTCTTCTCCTTCTCCTCTCTCTTCCGAACCACTCCAGAACTGGGATTAAAAAAAGTAGATTATCAAAACACGACTCAGGGTTCCTGGAACCTTTGCAAGGTGCACCGAAATAAGAAATGAACTGAATAGGCAAGGACTGTTCTTGGTGAAGACCACATGCAAACTGGGTTATATTTCTGAGTCTGACTAATTCTGAGGAAAATGGCCCTTTGAGAAAGCGGAGGGGGAGCCGGAAAAGGAAGAGCAAATCTCCGATTAAATTGCAAAGCTGGCTCCTGCCAAATTGGAGATCTTACGTACATGACAAAATTGAGCTGATGAGCAGACAAGACAATGCTTGCTTAAGGATCTTGAGGGCTAAAGTGGGAGATGAAAGAAAATGTAAAAACCTACTGCATGAAGGAATCAGAAAATTCTTCTGAAAGGCTGAGCATTGTTGAACCGACGTCAGAAAATTACCTGTATTCTTTTCCATAATTAAATCAGAGTTCTTCCTGGAAGCTATTTTAAACACACATTCTCCTAAGATACAGCTTTATTTTTTCCCACCTCCCCAAACTCTCACCAGAAATGAAATATTGCAGCTATTGCCAAGTAACTCACACAATCATGAGGCCTCTCTAGTTGCATTCACACCATGTGTTATCTTGGGCTGCTTTTAACCCTTGTTTGTGGAATTAACTCACTTTTTGGGTGTTGCACAAAACAATGAATGCTAATCACCCTAGCTACATGAAATACATCACATTAAAAAAAAAATGAACTGAGGTCAAAACTAACCAAGTTTAGTCTTTTGTGTGAATGCTTCTGCTAGGCTTGTATTTCATCTGAATGTGTCCTGTGAACACAGCCAAAGTTGTTATGCACATATAGCCAGGGAATCACACAAGGGGGTATTGGACTGGCATCAGGAAGACCCAGGTTGGAGTCCACCCTTAGTCATGGAAGTTTCTTGGGTGATTTGGGGTCAGGCACTCCCTTCCAACCCAACCTACTTCATATGGTTGTTATTGTTGTTGTAGAAAAACACTGGAGGTAGGAATATTATGTAGGACACCTTCAACTCCTGAATGAAAAGCAGAATAATAATCCATCTAACCTTTTTGCTTGTTTCTGGCCAACTGAGCCATCCTGGCCTGTATTGTTGATGGCTGAGAGGGTTTTGAAACCCAGCCAAGTGATTTGGTCAACAAACCTTGTTTACAACCTGCAGTGGCTGGCTCACCCAACTTGCTAACTCAAAACCGAACCATGTAACATGTGGGCCAAGCCACCAGAAGAACGTTGAAGCAAATCTCCCAGCTAAAAGAAACTTGGAAAGGTTTCTGAGGATGGGAGCCATGCTCTGCCAGAAGCAGATTTCTAGCAGTCAAAATGAACTTTCCACACTCAGTTGAGAGATATCCAAACCTGGACAATTACGTAAAGACCTTGGATAGACAAATGATTTGCCAATATTTCTCTGAAGGCTGTTTTTAGTTCCAGCTGGCTGATAAACTCAGGGATTGCTAACTGCAAGAGACTAACCTTAAACAGAAGAGATGGAGAACGGGCAACGTGGAGCCAAAGTCACTCCTGTGTGATCCTCAGAAAGCCATTTCTCATTCCACAAAGACTGATCACTGCTTGGCCCATACCGTGGGAAATTTAAAGGAACAATGATTTGGCCCCAACTCCCTACCTGAGATGTGGCAACAGGTCTTGGGTTGGGCCTTCTGATTCCACCAGCCTGGCATGGCATAGCTCCTCAAGTGGAGAACTAAGGAGGGATCCCAGGTAGACCCATATGGAGAGGTTGTTGGAGGTGAAGAAGACACTGTCAACAGAGAAAAGAAAGAAGCAGAACAGATCAAAAACGTTGGACATCTTTTCTCCTGTGTCATAGCTAACACAAAAGTTGATGATCCAGTCCGAAGTTCCTTACTTGTAGGAAACCTCAAGCTTGGTCCATTCACCAATTAAAGACCTAAAGCCTGCAGCTGACATCAAGAAAATCAAGATGTCAGCTGCAGCCACCTGACCAAAGCCCCGCCTCTTTTTTACATGTTTCACATACACAATACACTAAAAAGGGACAAGGCTTTGATTGCGTGGTCACAAACACCGTCTTTATGTTTTTTGACCCTCTGCAGACGTACCGGTGCCCCAGGATTTCTAGAATAAGCCTATCTTATATCATATGGGCTTACCCATGTTATCTATCTATCATTTTCTATTATCTATCTATCTGTCTGTCTATCTATCTATCTGGTCAAGTCATTTTACTATGGGTCACAAATCCAGAATCAATCAATTAATAAATCAGTCAGTCAAGTTATTTTATTATAAGTCAAATCCAGAATCAATCCATCCATCCATCCATCCATCCATCCATCCAAGTCATTTTACTATGGGTCACAAATCCAGAGTCAGTCAGTCAGTCAGTCAGTCAGTCAGTCAGTCAGTCTATCTACCTACCTACCTACCTACCTACCTACCTACCTACCTACCATCTCCTTCCCAGGTCCTCCAAAATAAGAGTTGGCTTTCTATATCATATCATATACCGTATTTATGCTCCTGTACGTATAGCACTTTATCTCCTCTGTCGAGAAGTGGGACTAGGATACCCAGCTGGGAACAAATTATAGGACGTTCAGGCAACATCTCTGTTATTCAACTGTTTTCATGTTGATCTTTGAAGCCTACACAAAGCAGAATTTTCCCCTACATTGGCAATTTTTCAACTCTGTCTTCACTGCCTCACTCCCTTTGACTCATTTTATAGCAGTGGTTGGACCAAAGTGTTACAAGAACACAGTGGAAGACAATGTTCCACTGTTAATCACAGGGACGATTACATCTTCTCCAATGGGGGTGTGTGCGTGTTAAAGATAAACTTCTCTCGGCAGCGAGAGAGATTAAAGATTCAAAAAGAAGGGAAGTGTTTCTCGGGGAAAGCTTATGGGGAGCTCTACCCTGAGATTTCGTTTCAGATGCTGCTTTGAAGCAAGGCACACGGTGTCCTGCCAACAGCGTATTTCTTTCTGATCATCCACCAAGGTTCGCTTAGGGCCAATTAGCAAATTGTAAATTATGCAAACTAGACCGCTTGCAGCCAACTATACAACCCCTCCACCCAGTCTCTTGGCAACCACTACATTGTGCCTGGAGCATCTCGGGCTACCTGTGAAGACTTCAAAAATGGCACCTTATCCACAGCACCGGTGATATCCATAAGCAGGGCTTTATCATACCAGCTTGCCATTTTTTGGAGGGTAAATGTTGGCGATGAGTCTTCATGCCTTCCAGGGATCAGCTCCTGATGTTTTGGGGATCACCCCTTCCCATGTCAGCTGGCCCACAGTTTAAAATCGGCTGTGATGGAACGGCTCTTCCTTTCATCTCAACTGTGATGGGTAGAAAGGCGAAAAAGGGACTTTTTGGTGGCCACATCTGAACGCAAATCTGGCACCTGATCAGCTGGTCTTTGTTGACTCAGAGAGAGGTTGGCAACGTGAAGCTTCAAGGTGTTCTTCTGGCCTTCGGAGACAAGTGAGGAAAAACAGCATCACGGCTCTCACCCTCTTGAGATGCAGAACGGCATTAACTGTAACCCGATTTCTTCCTACACAGAAAACAAGCTAAGCGAGTTTAATTAGGCTAAAACAGGTTTGCAGCTCAGCATGGGTCTTGCATGTTTTGGGAACAAAGCCGCTATCTTTGGTTAGGACTAAGCAGGTTGTGTGAAACTAAATTTAGGCTCTTCCAGCTCTGGAGAAAAATTGGCTTATGAATTTCCCAGGGTTCTGCTCCCTAGAACTGGAGCCTTGTCAGACTTGCTTGACAAACCCCAACGTATCTTTACCAGTTGCTCAGAACTGGACTGCTTTTAAACTGCTCTGCATTTCAATCGACTGGTTTAATAGGACTTGATTTTGCTGCTGAGTGCTGATTATTGACTACGATCTTCGTTTTTCTTTTGTACCCGACTCTGGGTTCTTTGGGGAGTAAGAATGGGATCTAAATCATCACCATCATTTTTTTAAAAAAAGCAGGTCCAGTTTAGTATCCTACCCCCTTCCCTGGTGTCCAGAATCAAAATGCACAGTATCATTTATTCATTCCTTGCTTTTTTTCTAGGCTAATTTCAGTGTCTTTCCTTCAGGGTGTCAGCTGTAAAAAAAACCCCTGCAAAACTACAAATTACTAAACAGTGTCCCACACTTTTTCCAACACCTTGTTTCCATCTAGGTAATGATAAAGCTGGCCCGGACGAGAGCACATTTTATTCTTGCCTCCTACTCCTTGTTCGGCTTGCACGCTTTATTCCGTACGCTATTATACAGCAAACCTTTCTCCCACAAGCACACTTATTCCAAGGAAAAGAAAACATCGCTGACTTTATGATCTGAGAATAAAACATGACCGTTTGGTTGAAAACCTCAGCCAGAATAGCACAGAGGCAGAACACCGGAAAGGATGACCTTGGAAAAAATAACAGGGATGTTGGTCAGGGCGTTAGCTCTAATCATGGCACTTGCTGACCTTCAACGTTTCAGGAAAGCAGGCAATGAAGGTGAGGAGCAGGGCCTGGAGTATGAAGTAATAATCCTCTTTTTTATGAGGTTGGTTTCGTCAGGGTGACTCCGTCGCACAGGCCTTGGGAACCCCAGAAAACGCTTGAGAGCAGGATCGTGGATTTCAGATGACTAAATGCTCACACGGAAGAAGAGCATTCTCCTTGGAGGATAAAGCATTCCTACTCGATGCTCCAAGGTGTTTCGCAATTCCACAGGACCATGCCTCCTGCTCCATGGCTCTGGTCCAGGAGCTGGCATCTCTGAATGCCATCTCTGCTGTGAATTTGCTAGCTCAACCGTTCTTGCTCAGATGTTCTCCAAAAATGTTGGAGAGCCACTCCCCAACTTGAGCCAGAAGAACCAACACATTGCAAGGGAACCCGGGAAAAGGTGGTTGCCGTAATCATGACACTCACCTGGTCCACTTATTGTGCTAAGCCATAATTTGTTACCATGGCTTAAAGTCAGAAGGTGTCTGGTAGCATCTTTTCTGACCAACAAATGTCATTAAAAGGCATCAGCGACTCACTTCATCAGGCATCTCTTGGAAAGGGTTTAGCACAATATTTGGCTGCAGACTGTAGATTATCCTTTCAGTCCTTCAGGAATGACATCATGCTGTTTGCATTTGGCTAGAAAAATGAAGCCCCTTTGCATCTGGGCCAGTTTCTTACTATGCTTTATGGGTTCCCACTCCATCTGGCTGAAACTTGGTGCTTCTTGTTGTCAACATTGTAGGAGGAGAGCTGTGTTAGTTTATGGTGGCAAAAAATTAGGAGTCTGATAGCACCTTATTTTATTAAACAGCGTCAGCCTTCATGAGCCACAGTTCCCCTCATCACGTGCATAGAGTGGCTAGACCCGTGTTTCTCAACCTCAACCACTTTAAGATGGGTGGACTTCAACGTCCAGAATTCCCCAGCCAGCCATGCTGGCTGGAGAATTCTGGGCGTTGAAGTCCACCCATCTTAAAGTTGCATTCTGCTGCCTGGGGAATTCTGGGAGTTGAAGTCCACCCATCTTGAGATTGAGCAACTCTGGGTTAGACTGATGGCGGATTTAAATTGGGCTGTGGGGGGAAGGAAGGGAAGGGAAGGGAAGGTGGGTTGGTTTATGCACATACAATTAGATATGAGCCAGATTGCAGATATCTCATCAATTAGCAATGCATAAAGTCCATGACTCTATGCACCTGATGAAAGTTCACAAAAACTGATGCCTTTTAATAAAATCGGTTAGTTGACGAAGGAGCTACTAGACCACTCTTGATTTTTTGGCCACCATAGATGAACACACCTCTCCTCCTCCAATAACCGTGGTTTACTGACTCAACCAGAATGGACCAGGCTCACATCAGGGTCCCAGACCAGGGCTTACAGACCACAACTGTTTGGATTCACACAACACGCCAAGTCCCACCAACCAAAGGGGACGGTGACTCAGCACCCGGTGGAAGTTGGACCACTGTGTGGCCCTGGCCTCTGGAATCTGACCTTGGTGGGCAAACGCCTGCTGTTCACAGCTTTGGAAGACGTTGCGCAAGGCAGGCAAATATTTTTAGAAGCCGGTCACAAGAACAGCATGCGCTTCCCACCCAGTAACTGTAATCCGGGGAAGCAGAAAATAAATAGAAGGGTTGATAGTCCAGATGGCCACACAACAGGTCAGCCAATTCCCTAGTGAAGCCATCCGACAATCCGATCGTTGGGTAGACCCCAGCGTGTGCAAACGCTGCCATGTTTCTTCACCTCTGCGAAGAATGTGGTGGGCAGTAAGAATCTTTTACGGTGGAAAAATGGTGGGACTCCAGATCTGCAGCCTGACTGAAGAGATGTGTTTGCTCTCCGCTTAGGAGCTGGCCCCATATCGATGTAACGGAAGGGCTGAGCAATGTCATTGCACGCAGTCAAGGTTTAATGCTGTTTACATATCTGCCTATCAACCTATCATATATCTGTCTGTCTATCTGTCCATCATCTATCTATCCATCCATCCATCATCCATTTATCAATTACCTATCATGTTATTTGTCTCCGTTATCTACCACATACCTATCAATCATCTATCTATGTATCCATCCGTCCATCCATCCATGCATATACAGCCTCCAAAACAGTCTGCAAAATGCCAGATTTCTCAACTATTTATATGCATGGCTCAAGCGGAGGGGAGTGGGGGAATACTGGCTGGAATTTTCTTTTGCAGAATCGGTATTTATCGTGGGATGGATGGGACTAACAAGGCAGTTACCCCCAAACTCGCCTTCCTATAAATCCCACCAACCTCACATCCTGGGATCACACCACCACCCAACAAGCATTTCTTAGGTGCCAGGAGGAAGCACAAATATTTTACAGCAGCTTTGGATCCCAGACTTCATGGCAGGACTACAGATCTTACTGTTCCCAAAGATCCTGCAACGGAGACGTTTTAATTTAAATCAATGAGTTATTGATTCATTTTTCATGCCCAGGAAGATAAAGCAGAGGTATTATTTCAGCCTGTACTTATAATGATCTGAGAACATCCCCGCTGTAAAGTATTTCCTTGACTAAGGGAAAGCAGCTTTAGAAGAGCACAGACCTGGATAAATTAAAAAAAAATCTTGAGGATGATCAAATATTAAGAGCGATTGGGGGTCAAACAAGGCTAAACCATTGTTTAACCATGGTTTGTTGAACATACCACAAATGGCTGCATCCACGGGTCTTGCTCAAGGCAAAAATTATGGTTTAGGACCAGAACGGCCAAATGATAGCTTGTGTGAAGCTATTTTCAGGCCTTCCTCCCACTGAGTTAACTGAGTTTCTGGTTTAGGTTCTTTCAATTCCCAATTTCCACACTGTCGTACAACGGTGAATCTGGGGATTTTCCCCAAGCCTGTTTATGAGAGCCTCTTTGGGGACACTGGTCACAATGGGCTCCCCAGCCAGATCAGAGACTCTGAGTCCTCTCTCTTTCAACACTTTGCAACCCAATCCCCTCCATTGTAGGACTGTTGCCAAAAATAAAAGACAATCCCAGATTCGTTTTCTTCCTTTCTTATCCAAGTAACAGACATGGTTTCCTTTGGAAAATAGGACAGTTCATAATGCTAGCAAGGCAACCGTAAATTTTTCCTCTTTTGAATTTGGAGAACCCTGATTTGTAATCTAGCAAAGAGCCCATTTCGGGTGGCGGGGCAGGGCAAGGGGACAATTCCTGCTCCGAAATATTAAACTAGGGGTTGAGTTGCCAGTTTTTTCCCTTTAATCTGTTCAGTCGTGTCCGGTTCTCGGAGACGGCCTGGTCAGGCCCCTGCAGTTTTCTTGGCAAGGTTTTTCAGAAGTGGTTTGCCATTGCCTCCTTCCTAGGGCCGAGACAGTGTGACTGGCGCAAGGTCACCCAGCTGGCTTCGTGCCTAGGCAAGACTGGATCTCACGGTCTCCTAGCTTCTAGCCTGGTGCCTTCACCAGTGCACCAAAGCTTCCTGCTATTGACCAAGGGCATTTTGGGAGGGGGTGTCTTTTCGAGGGAGACAACCCAGTCAGGTTGCCCCTTTGCGACAGAGAGCCCAAAGGGAAACGCGTTGGGGTGTGTTTAACAAATTGGGGGATGCTGGGAGTTGAGGTCCACCCATCTGAGGTCGAGAAACATTGGTCTAAAGCAAGCCCAGCCCGGCTACATCCAGCGCCACGTTATGACATCTAGCCGTGAGCAAAAAAACACCCAGCCAAGTCCTGTCAAATAAAAGGTGATAGAGCTGAGCTTTCAACGGTGCCTGGTGACTTTCATTTGCAAGGTAATGCAAACGCTGGAAAGACTCGGCGGCGTCTGAGCAGCATTTGAATGAACGATGGGCAGAGTAGAAATGGCACTTAACCCATTAACCTCTTTGCAATGATGTTCAAAGCATCCGGAACTGCTCTATACAACCGTTTTTTTCAGGATGCCGCCTGGACCGCAAGACGTAGGGTGGCGTGGGGAGAAGAGGACCTACCTCCCCCTAAGTCTGTAGCTGCCTGTAGAAAAAGGGTGCGTGTGTACGTGTGTGAGTGTGTGTTAAAGATAACTCCAAGTGGGCCGGCTTAACCACGGTTTGTGCGATAAGCTGCAAGTTGCTGGGTTCGCAAGACATAAGGAACAAATCATGGTTGGCCAACGGCAAAGGTTGGGTTGGCGTAGCACAAATGGAAAAATAAAATTAAAAAAATCACACAGGGTTTAGCCCGAGGGAATCTCAACTGGGTTTCTTAGGTGGCCACCTCAAGAACTTTCACAGAGCAAAGAAATGTCCTCTACTTCAGGGTTCCTCAACCTTGGCAACTTGAAGACGGGTGGACTTCAACTCCCAGAATTCCCCAGTCCACCCGTCTTAAAGTTGCCACGGTTGAGGAACCCTGCTCTACTGTATTCTTGCATTCCCTATGCAGACCCAAATTGCCCATCCCAGCCAGGTATCTTCCAGGACTCCCATCTGAGACCTGAACAGGCACGGACAGCCCACACAGTCCTAAAGACTTAAAATATTTACAAAACATTAAAAAAAAAAATCTATCAGATGAATTTCCCCCATTTTTTCTTGGGCCTTTGCGTTCATCGTCCAGCTTCTTCTGTCTTTTTGTTTAATCTCAGAGAATACGCTAAAAGCATATGGCAAGTGTGTTCTTTTGCACACAAGGAAATCGAGGCTGTCTTCACACGCATCCTGCAGGCATCCAAGCGCAGGACATTGTCATAGCATTGCTCTCCTGCGTGACGGGCATGACTCATTCCTTTTTCTAATACCCTGCTGGTTAGAAAAAGAGGGAAGCTACATTTACAGATTTGCTCATTGCAGGGATTTACAGTGTATTTTAGCCATCGATGACGATGATGATAACAATAAAAAAAAGGACAGGCAATTGCTCAGAAACGGAGTGCCTTCACGCACACCCCCGCTATAAAAAACGAGAGTTTGCAAACCAATCAATCAGCGGGCTCAGAAGAAATTAGCTAGGGAAAAAGAAAAAGGCGTGAATTTGGGTCATTTGCTGCAAAACCAGCTCCCTCCCCTTTAACGTGTGATTTCCTTCCCCGCCTGGACCAACTTCAACCTTGAGAAACCACTTCTGTGCGTCTGCTACGAGAACGACACGGCCGGGCCTGTGAAACCACCAGACACCGAGCACCACTCAACGGAGACGGTGCAGATTTTAACGTGGAGGCGGATGTGAAACAGAAGAAGAGCAAGCCCAGCCAAAAATATCTTTTTTCAGAGATCTGCAAAAGACACCTCTTTTCTCGGAGCAGGCCCCCAACTTCTAGTAAAGTGAACTTTCTCAAAGTCTGAAGTCCATCGACGGGAAAGTCTTCTTCCAGTCCAGCTTGAAGGACAACACAGTCATGCAGATTTCTGATTCCTCAGACTAGGCGAGAAATGTGGGGTTCCCTGGCGCTTCAGGTTCTCAACGGGGTCAACCCTGTTTAGCTACCGAGCCCAGACAACATGGGTGCTACTTGGGGAGACCCGTTATGGGATCAGTGCAAAACCACAGGTTGTGGGCTGAAGCCAATGCTCCATCAGCATTTAGGAGCTGATCCCCAACACCCATGTGCAAATTGACATCCAAGATAGTTTCCTTTAGGTGGGAGACCGAGGGACATGAAACCCAATGCAGATGTGGGTTAAATATCCACTTTTCTCTCTCTCCCATCCTCCCTCCCCCCCCAGTTTTAACCACCAACTTGGATGAAGAACTGGAGGCTCTGAATCTTGCTTGCCTTTCTCAACCTAAAAATTAGCTACACTTCGTCTGATTTGGCTTCACTTACCCACCCTTCCTGGAGAACCCAAGGAAACGCAGAGGTGAGAACTCCTCCCGGTTTCTTCCCGGTTCCCCTGAAATGGTGAAACAAAACTATGAGGTGTATCTTGATTGCGGCCAACAACGCAAACATCTCCTAGTTGGTGGGATGCAGGTTCCAAGATGCTGGCTTGCAAGGTAGTTTCTAGATCAGAAATCCTGGCTTGCCCATCGTAGGGTGAGCTTGCTTGGAGCAAAACTTGGGTTATGATGGTGCTCCAGGCATTCTGGCCAAAATGTGCGCAATCCAGTATTGTGTCCTTAACAGTAAGAAGGAATCCTGCACATAGCATGGGTTCGATCAAGACCGGCCATCTAGTCGACACCTCTAATTGAAAAAGCATTATGTGAAAGCCTCAGTTAACCAAGGCCATGATGGGTGACACAGGTTGCCATCCTTGGGGCTATCTGAGGATCTCATGAGTTTTCTTACTGTTGTTCTGCATTTGGCATATTGTCGTTTAACCCAAAAGACAGCAGCAGGTACAGGAATACGAAGGCATGCAGGTGAGTCAATAAAGCTCTTTTATATTCTACTGAACTCAACTTTAATTAAGTTGATTTTCGTGAATGAATTACAGTTACAAGCCACCCCTGAAAACTAAAATCTTCACTTCCTGGCGCCCATCCATCAACTCAATTTGCCAGAGCAATTATCTCGTTAAAATGAAATGTTAGCTCATTGGGGCTGGATTCAGCAAGGAATCCAGCCCCAATGAGCTAAAATAACTAGATTTTTTTTCCCGTCGTACACACGCACACCTACACACACCAGCTGGATCCTTCCAAGGGCGTATCCTGAGAAATCGCAAGGGAAATCCAGCCACTTCAATGCCCAACAAACATTTTTCTTTCTATGTCCCACTTTCTCCAATACAACAGGACGGGACATTTCTCAACCGAGATGAATCTCCCCTTTGTCTGTCGAGGCTCAGTTTACGTTAATGTACAGTAAATTGTGATTTAAAATCACAACGCAACACCTCCACCCAGTGACAGTGTGCCGTATTGCTACTGAACTTGAGACCACGTGAAAAGCTGCAAATATTTGACATTTTCCCTCTTGGCAAAATGAGGATCGGTGGCTAGAATAAAATGTCTGATACAAAAAACCCTGAAGACTAGATCTTGTGGTAGATAAAAATCAACACCCTTAATGGAACTTTGTTTCTCTATATGATAACAGCAGCAAGGCGCTATGTCCCCCAAAACAGAAACTGATATTACCCACAATGGAAGAACGGACGGTGAAGTCGACGGAGTTGGCCGAGATGACGAAATTGACGGCTTTGATTCGAGAAAAGACACTGAGCAATTTTAATGCTAACTGGAAGCCATTTTTGGACTTTTGAAATAGAAAAAAATGAACTTAAGTTGCATGGATTTGATGATTACAATCAATACCGTACAATAGAAAAAATGAGAGTTATGTTGTCAACTTAGAGTAAGACTTTAGTGTAAGCTGTTAGTTAAATTCGTGGTGAGGACAAGTCGGAAGCCATTCTTTTCGTATTTCTCTTTTCTTTCCTTTTTCCCCCTGCACTTTTGACCTTTTTCTGTACTTTTCCTTCCTTTTCCTTTTTTCATTCTTTCCCTTTCATATTAGTTTTTTGTTAGTTTTTAATGCTCTTATTTTAAAATTGAATAAAGTTATTTGAAAAAAAACCCGACGCCCTTTACAGGACAGGGGAATTCAAAATCCAGCATTCATTCGTTCCCAAGGAATCATATCATAACAAGCCACTTTTCTTTGTCCCCGATTGCTGCTCCCTCCACTTGAACTGAACTTGGATTGACATAAAAAACCGCATCTCAGCCCAGATTCAGAGAATCATCTTTCTCCTGCTCCGGGCAAATATTTAAAACAGTACGGCATGTGCCTAAGCATTGTGTTTCCAGTTAGACTTCAACACAGACAAAAAAAGAGAAGAGGGCGATGTTCCACCAGGAGGTACTCGCTGAAAAAGAACAAAATTTGGAGCCCAAAGGACTCCCAGGAAAAGAGATTCACGTGTTTGTTTCAAGAGTGCACAGCGGCCACGTTTATTCCCTGCACGCAGAGACCCTCCACAATGCCCGTTTCCGGCTGGTTTGGCTGGGCATGGTGCTGGTGCTTCCTGAACACTGATAAGATGGTCAGTGAAAATGAGATTGTTTTGGAGCCCAGGCCAACCAGTGCTGGGTCATCTGGAACCAGAGTTTGCCTTCCGATGATTCCGACTACATTCGCTGGCAGAATGGCAGTTGTGCAGCTGGCCATCAGTGAGCTCTTGTTTGAAAGGGGGAAAGAGTCTATGCTGAAGGTTCTTTTGCAGGTATGGGGCCCGCTGAATAGCCCCATAGGTAAACGCCAGCAGGGAATGTACCCCTTTCATCGTAAAGGGGTAAAAATGTGATTTTCACCTTTAAGAAGGATCAAAGGACTTTCTGGGCATGAGAAGCAGGGAAAGATCCAGGCTTTGTTGGCAAACGGTGGGAACAGAGTGGGGGCTTTGCTTGGCCACTCCAAGTGTCCTCCAATGGTCTTCAAAATCAGATGGCATTGATGTTCTTCATGTCTTTGCATGAGAAAAACAACTTGGAGTAGGCTGGCTGTTTTGGAAAGTGGGTCTCAACTTCTTCCCGGCTGCAGCACAGTCCTCGAGTTTCCAATGGGGACATCCATTCCCTTTCATTTTTCCCTGCCCACGAATAAGTAGGATTGGTAAAAGAACTCAAGATCCTTCGCGAGAAGGAACCGAGGTTTATTATGTGTTACTGCTACTCTGAATTGTGTTTGGGTCCTCCTGCAGAAGTGGGGTTGTTTCTGAAGCTTCCGTAAGACTGGGTGTTTGCGAGGTCCTCGTTGGAGCCTTTCTCTGAAAAGAAGCCAGAACATCTAGTTAGAACTGCACCAATCCTGAAGATATATGGGTTGGGTTGATCCTCAGCTGAGCCAACTTCACTTTCTGACATCTCATCCTTTTCCACGTGGCAAGCCTTTTCTAGGAACTAAGAGACTAGCCTGGTTCATCTGCAACTGAATTCTGTGCTTTAGCACAGCATCCTCCAACCTGGTGTCCTCCAGAGACAATGGACTGTATTGACATTGTTCCACCAGGGTGAAAAACTGCAGTGCCAAGATCTCTGCAGAGGCTCCAGGTTGGGTGAACATTACACGCCTGAATCTTACCTCCTCCACCTATTGTTTAATCAAATAAACCAAACTCAACCAAACGACCAGCAGGATATTTGATTTGATTCAAATAAACCATAGTTGGAATCTGGCCTGCTTCAATAAACCACTGTTCATGTTAAACCAATATTTAACATAATATTAATTCATATGAGCATATTCTAAAGAGGAAGCCAAAAGTTATCTCCTGCCCTTTCTCTAAAGGTGGTGAAGGGACAGGTTTGAGTCTCGTGCATGCAAACTAAGACCACACTTTGGCCCAGGATCCAACCTGGTCTATCTTCCAAGCTTTCTTTTCCTTGGTTCTTGTACAAGGACTGGTGAATGTCAACTATCCCCACAGGAGGGCGCTCGTGAATAAGGTAGCAACTACACAGCAATGGGTCCCTTGCTCCCACGGCTTTAAGAAATGTGCCAAGTGGAGGAACATCTAAAGCTTTTCCTCTGGTGCAACCCAGAACAACTGCTCTGTGTTGTCATCCTTGCTGGGTTTCCATTCTGAAAATGCAACGACCTCCATCGGCAGAAGATTCTGGATGAACCACAATGCTTCTCTGCACAATGCAGAACGCTTATCGACTCATTGCTGCAGGATTGTTCCAGATGCCACATATAGGGAATATCTGTCTTTTTTCTGACGGGGCAATTCCACCCAGAAGTCTCTAAAGGCCAGGAGCCGGGTGTCATCACCTTAACAGATACTCATCCCACGATAACTCATCTACTTTTTAAAAGCGGACTCGTCCCACGAAATCTCATCTACGGTTTAAAAGCAGACTCAATGGAAAGTTAGTCGGATCCCGAGAGTTACTGTCATCGGAGGCTTAGCAAAGCAACAGATTCTGCAAGACCGACTGGCTCTTTCAAGCTTCTGTTAGCCTGTATTGAGGGAAAGGGGAAAGTCATAGTGGATTAAGTGGTTATACGGGGAAGGAGTGAGTGAGGATATGGGAGATAAAGTTAGGGGGCCTGTTAAAAGCAGGAGGAATTGTGGGTAGATTAGCTGAAGGAATTGTGGGTAGATTACCTGCCACAAAGACAAAACATTTAAAGCAACGAGCCGTTCCAGCAGCTGTTTTAAAACCCAAGGAGGTTTTAAAATGGAGTCAAGCTACATTTTGCTTTATTTATTCATTTTTTTAACGCGAATTTACCTTTTTTTTTTTCCCGGGAATCCACCTAGAGTTTCATCTCCATCCACTGCAAGCTGGTTTTTTTCCTGACGCCTGGGATGGCCCCTTTAGTTCCTGAGCTCTTACTACTACGGCAAAATAAAAACCTTTTTCCCTAGAAAATAATTAGCCTGGTTTAAACAGTTTAGGCTACATTTTTAGGACATTTATGTTATCGGTTAAAGGAAGAACGAAGGAAAAGCTACTGTTTAAGCGAACAGTTTTATTTCTGAGGTTATTTCCTTATTAAATTAAGGAGATCAGAGTAATTGTTTGTCCTAATTTAGGCAAGCTACGTTTATTATTTTAAATGTGATTTAGACGTGATTAAGAAGTGAATTATCAAATTAGATAGTGGGGTGCGCAACATATTCTCAGTCATTTGAGCACTGGGCTGCTGCGCGGAAAGCAATGCTTAAAAACCACACAGATACACAAACACACAATTTGGGAAAGAGAAGCTTTTGGTTGACAAATATTGCTAATACTGTAAAAAGATCCCTGCAGCATTCAACAGATGGGTTAGAGAGCTTGCAGTGTCTGCTCCGAATGATGCAGAGAGATAAAGAGAGAAGAATTCTCTGTTAGACATCTGGCTTTTTCTAGCTCAAGATGATCCACTGAAGGATCTCTTACCAAAGGCTCTTGATACCCATAATTATTGCCAGATCCAGATGGAATCTGTATTGCAACGGATCCATCCTTCTGCCATGAAAGATTCAAAGTCTGTTGAGGAAGTAAAGAGGTCTACATGAACACCACACTAACTGGAGGACAAGGTTTAGAAGTTTTGCTTTACTTTCTAAAGTATCTTGTGATCCGGGAGAGAAACGATTAAATGGCAAGGATTTGGAAATCTGCAGAGAAACCTCTCTAAAGCTTTAACGCCCACCCCAAAGCGCTCGGTGATGGGGTTGAGCGTGTATGAATGGGGTCTCCTTTTTCAAAAAGTCCGAGAATGCAGCTGGCGTGGAAGCAGGAGGTTTTCCACGAATGGACTGCTGAGGTTACACATTGGGACATCATTTGCACATTGTTGACTCACCCTCGTGTGAGATCAGATGGGGTGGGTGTTTCTTAAGGTCCTTTGACCCCTTGCAACTTTTTCGACTAGCAGCTTCCAAAGAAGTGGGAGGTGTCAGTTGGAAACTGCGGGCTCCACGGGGAGCTTTCATCCTTCACACCATCTTCTCCTTACTCTTCTGATCCAGATGTGGGCCTGTGGGCCACCATTTATTCCTTAAATGCATTCACTGCGTGAAGGACTACTTGGTCCATTGAACTGATTTAAACAAGTAGGGATGACAAGGGTCAACTAACCAGATTTAGAAGGGAGATCCTTCCTTAGGGGTTCAACACGGAAGCACTTCATCATTTTCTCTGCTGAAGACGAGAGGACTATTCTGATTACTCTCTATCAGAATCTCAAATAATCCTCCCATTTAAAGTTAAATTATTTGGAGGGGGGGGAGAGAAATCTTAATTCGCTTATTTTACTAAACTTAAATGCTACTCCAATCATGTTTAATTCTGAATAGCTTTCTTTTTTCTTTCAAGTATGTTCAGTAACCCAGGAATATTTGAACTTTATGGTGTCACGACCCCTGAAAATGATAAATGAATCTGTGTGAATTTGTGTTTTCACTAGGATTATGGTTGGGCAAGAAGTAAATATGCTCTTTTTAACACAGGAACCTGCAACTTTATAATTTTCTTTTCATCCGAAATAACTAAGCAATCACGTTTAAAACTATAATTTTAATGGGAAGGATGCACTAGCTTTATACTAATATTAATTTATTAAGCTTGTATGCCATCCGACTGTCAACGGCGGCAATATTCGTTCTGTATTAATTCCTGAAATCTGGGTTTTATTCTTGAGACAGCTGCTCCTACTTCGCATTCCATGTTGATCTGGGATTGGTATTTGCTCTTTATAGCAGTGACAGTAGAAAATCCTGCCTTGTTGTTCGCTTCTCCAGGCAGAATGGGAGTGAATTCTGACCATGATCCAGCTTCGGGTGCACATATAGGAGGCATTTGCATGCAAAACTGAAGCCCTGTCACAACATGCTCTGGGCTTTGCTTGGTGAGCCAGATGCTGGCCTATCCGGGCAGAATGAGAACATGTATGGATAACAATCCAGCTTTGCTACACTCTGGGCCTTGTTCTCTGCTCTGCTTGGGCAAGCTGGCATCTGGGTTTCCATACAACACTCAAACAAATCTGCACTCCCTCCTTGGCAGGACCATGAGACACAGTCTAAGCGTTCCTGCAACAACTGACAAAGTTTTGGACCGACTGACAGGAGACAGCAAAGACCTCAAAGAAATAAATGAGCAGGAACGGGGAGCTGTTTTGAGAGAGAGCAGCATAATCCTGAACAGGGAGAGACTCTTATCAAAGACATCCTACATAAACAAGTACATGTTGGTTACCTCCAAGACAGGACCATTATGACAGTTGATTGCCCATTGATATTTATTTATTTGCTTGATTCATATCCTACCTTTCTGCTCTGGCAAACACCGAAGGGAGTTAAGATACATTCTCCTGTCTTGGAGAAACTCAGAAGAAGGCCTTTTTTCTCAGGCCCAAAGTCTTCTGATGGTAGGAGCATCTTCAGAAGGCCTCTCCTGATAGTCCTAACCAGCAGACAGGCTCCATACAGATGTAGAGGGCAGAGAGAATGGCCTTGAGGGACAGGAGGAAGAACCGCTGCCAAGGCAACGGTCAGATAAGAGTAACCTGAGTCCAGGGCAGAACTGTAACCTGAGAAAACATCTCAGACAAGGCCTTCTCTATTTCACACGAAGATGAAGGGGCAGGCGCATTCAGACTTGCAAGATTCTGTTACTATCACTCACAATTAAAATAGCATTCATCTACACAACTTTCCTCTGAAGGGCTGACAACAGGAGAGGAAGTTCCTTAGTTAGTTGGGCGTAACCCATTTTAGAGTGTTTAAGATCTAGACCATTCCACACCTCAAAGATTAACTCTCGTCAGGTAAAAGAAGTTAACCAACTTGTTGCAGATCACCCATCTACATTACAGCAGTGTTTCTCAACCTTGGCAACTTTACGATATGTGGACTTCAACATATGCTGGCTGGGGAATTTTGGGAGTTGAAGACCACATATCCTACAGTTGCCAAGGTTGAGAAACACTGGACTACAGGTGTGATTTGAAATCAGTCTCAAAAGCAGGGTTTCTCAGAAGGAGGAATTATACACCTGGAATCCAGGTTGATCTGGGCATTATCGAGAAGGAGCTAAATGGACAGAGCAATTTTTCAGTTTGTTAGTAATTCCTTCCTCACGAAAAAAAAAGAAGATAAAGATGATAGATAGATAGATAGATAGATAGATAGATAGATAGATAACATGGGTAAGCCAATATGATATAAGATAGGCTTATTTTAAAAATCCTGGGGCACCAGAATGTCTGCTGAGGGTGAAAAAAATAAAGATGGTTTTTGTGACTGTGCAGTCAAAGACTTGTCCTGTGTAGTCAGGGAAGGAAGGAAGGAAGGAGAAGGGGGAGGGGGAGGGGGAGGGGGAGGGGGAAGGGAGGAAGGAAGGAAGGAAGGGGGAGGGGGAGGAAGAAAGGAAGGAAGGGGAAGGGGAAGGGGGAGGGGGAGGGGAAGGAAGGAAGGAAGGAAGGGGAAGGAAGGAAGGAAGGGGAAGGGGAAGGGAGGGAGGGAGGGAGGAAGGAAGGAAGGAAGGAAGGGGAAGGGGGAGGGGAAGGAAGGAAGGAAGGGGAAGGGGAAGGGGAAGGGGAGGGGGAGGGGAGGGGAAGGAAGGAAGGAAGGAAGGGGAAGGGGAAGGAAGGGAGGGAGGGAGGAAGGAAGGAAGGAAGGGGAAGGGGAAGGGGAAGGGGAGGGGAGGGGGAGGGGAAGGAAGGAAGGAAGGAAGGGGAAGGGGAAGGGGAAGGGGAAGGAAGGGAGGGAGGAAGGAAGGAAGGAAGGAAGGGGAAGGGGAAGGGAGGAAGGAAGGAAGGAAGGGAGGGGAAGGGGAAGGAAGGAAGGAAGGAAGGAAGGGAGGGGAAGGGGAAGGAAGGAAGGAAGGGGAAGGGGAAGGGAGGAAGGAAGGGAGGGAGGGAGGAAGGGTCTGAGCATTCATTCAATTCCTTAAACCAATGTTTCTCAATCTTGGCCACTTTAAGGTGTGTGGACGTCAACTCCTGGAGTTCCCCAGCCAGCATGCCAATTCTTGGAGTTAAAGTCCACCTATCTCAAAGTGGCCAAGGTGGAGAAACGTGGCCTTCAACCAGCACCAACTGCATACTGTTAAAGCAGAGCTGCTTCTTTGGAGCTACACGAACCCCGCCTCCCCTTAAGAAAAAGTCAGATGCACTCTTACAGGACTCCCAAAGTCATAACTACTTGTAACCCGTGAGAAGGGGAAAACTACTAATTACGCGGGGGTTTAATAATCTTAAACGACATTGTTAACCCAATTTACTGCCCTTTAATTAAATACGATGTAGCCATCTTTCCAGCTTTCCTTTCTCTGCCACACTGGGATTGGATTCAAGGTACAACATCTCTCCTCCCTTACCCGCAGCCCCAGGTTACGGCAAGGCAACTATTCCTTTGCCAACGCGTGCTTTACAATGGGTGCTTGCTTGTACCTACAAACCTTGAATGCCTAACAGATGCAACATTATGCAAGTTAGTTCGTTAATTTTCTTGGAGTTCTACCAGAGCACCTTTTACCTTCTTTTTACAACCAACTCTGCCTCTAAGGCTTTGCCGGAGCAGGTTTGAGTCAAAGGAGTTGACTCAAAAAGGTGACTTGACAGGTGGCTCGGTGAACCTGGTCCTGGTGGAAAGATCCCAAAGAATCCAAATGCAGATGTGCACTGAAGACCACCAGATCTTGTTTCGGAACAGCTCTCTTGGCTTTCAAACAATTAAACAATCATACTCTGCGGCTCTGGAGATTGTCCTTAAATATACAATCAAATGCACACAAGGGTGTCTCCAACCGGAGCAATCTATTCCTTTTGATCTGGAACACCTATTCTGCCAAAAAACTTCAACTGCACTTATGAAAGGGTTCTCTCAGGGTCTGAAAGACATCTCAGAGAACAGCTTGGAACTCAAAATGTCCTGGTTAGTGAGCCAAGCCACTATTGCGAGGGCAAACGAGGCTGCTCCACATCTTCTAGGAGTTCAGAACACCTCCAGGACAATCCATCCAGCCTTCTTTTGCCCTCCAAATGGCCGTTTTGTGCTCAGAATGAAGTACTTCAAATTGAAAACATTTTACACACATCTTGGGAGGTTTGAGCACTGTTGCACTGGGGTAGTGCAAAACTTACAACCAAGAGCCCTAAAACAGCTTGAAGACTTTTAAGAAAAAGCCTTGTCCATGGAAACATTTGCAACCATGAGTTCCTATCCAAAGTACCCAAAGGCAACATCTACTCTTTTTGCTGTCCTTAACACCAAAAATGTAACACAATTAAAACTGCTGGATTACAACTTGGAGATTTGTGTGGGGTTCCTAATATTGACTGGGGAAAAGAAAACTCAACAGGAAGGAACATCTGCTAGAAGGCTTAGCATTAGTGCTCCTGGTTTTGACAGCTATTCCAAAAATGCAATCTCAGTTTCCAGGTCACAATTGGCATAAGAATTGCTTCTTCCCCACTTGGTGGTCCTGGATTGGGCCGTTTCCAAGGGGAATCAGGAATCTTCTACTACGTTCTCTTTGGGGGGAACAAAGACACCTTGAATCTTGTTGAGCTTCCTGGTTGAGATGTCTTCTAATCTGTTGGGATATCCATATCTTACTCCTGTCTCCAGGTGGCCTGGAGTAAAGCTGAACTTCAAGAATGAAGCTTCTCTCCTTGTACTGGGCTATCTCAACTCAAAGGGAAAGAACTTGCACAGTTTTTTTTCTTTTAAAAAAACACTTTCTGTGCAAACTCAAGAAGGTTAGAAGAAGAAAACAAGAACCGCCTTTGAATGAAGAGAACAGGAATGTTCTGACTGACTGCAGGGAGGGCAAAACCACACAGAAGCTCAATAACGATATGAAGGAAGGAGATTGGCAGATCCAAAGTCACTTTGCACCTTACCTTGCTCCTGAGCCCAAGGAAGCCAGCTCCCAGGAGCAGAAGACTTCCCAGGGCCACCAGGCAGTACTTCAGGTATTCCAGCAATGAAGGAATAACTATCAAATGGATATAGAAGTCATTCAAAAGATCTCCTTCAACCACTGCGCTCTGCTCAAAAAAAGAAACCAAACAGATGATCAGTGTTTCTATTTCCCCATGGGATTTTATGGCCTGCATCTAATGGGCAGAATTCTCAGCAGTGTGGAAGAACATTGCGTCCTTCTTGGGCTCCATCAATCAACATCCAACTGGCTTTCCATGGTTTATTTGGAACACGTGCCATTTGGATCCCTTCCCTTCCCTTCCCTTCCCTTCCCTTCCCTTCCCTTCCCTTCCCTTCCCTTCCCTTCCCTTCCCTTCCCTTCCCTTCCCTTCCCTTCCCTTCCCTTCCCTTCCCTTCCCTTCCCTTCCCATCCCATCCCATCCCATCCCATCCCATCCCATCCCATCCCATCCCATCCCATCCCATCCCATCCCATCCCATCCCATCCCATCCCATCCCATCCCATCCCATCCCATCCCATCCCATCCCATCCCATCCCATCCCATCCCATCCCATCCCATCCCTGGCAAAAGGACATGGAATTTCTTTTGCTCCCAGGCTTTGCAGATTTCTCTGTTTCTCCTCTTCATGAATTGTCCTTCCAGCCCCCAACGCCCATCAACAGGCAGTCCCATTTTGCCCTGATTGGATTTAGAATGCTCAAATACGTTCTGTGACATCACAGCAGTTTAGCCAATGGCAGACCAGAGCGACACAGAACTTTATTTTTTTTTTAAAGTCCATGATACAGAAAAGGGGGAAAGGTGGCATGGTTTCTTCCCACCAACCCAAAAACCTTCCCCCGAACTTAACATTTACTTTCTTTTCAAACAGCAGGACAATTCACAGCAAAATTCAGCTTGGTAGCCAAGTATGAAATAAACCATTACAAGAAATGAATCATTGTGTAAGATTGCCAATTTAAGTACTGAGTATTTTAGATTGAGAGGGAGGGAGGGAGGGAGGGAAGGAAGGAAGGAAGGAAGATAGGGAGAGGGAAGGAAGGAAGGAAGGAAGGAAGATAGGGAGAGTGATGGAAGGAAGGAAGGAAGGAAGGAAGGAAGGAAGGAAGGAAGGAAGGAAGGAAGGAAGGAAGGAATATAGGGAGAGGGAAGGAAGGAAGGAAGGAAGGAAGGAAGAGTGATGGAAGGAAGGAAGGAAGGAAGGAGGGAGGGAGGGAGGGAGGGAGGGAGGGAGGGAAGGAAGGAAGGAGGGAGGGAGGGAGGGAGAGTGATGGAAGGAAGGAAGGAAGGAAGGAAGGAAGGAAGGAAGGAAGGAAGGAAGGAAGGAAGATAGGGAGAGGGAAGGAAGGAAGGAAAGTTTAACCTGATTAAAAGTTACTGCAAACTATATACGTCCTTCTCAGAAGGTGTTTGTGTGGGCGTGCACACAGACCCACACTTACCTCCGAAAACCAAAGCAGGGGTAACACCACAGGCTTTATACGTCCAGTTTGCCTGAAAAATCAGGTGAGAATGAGCATTTTAAAATCTCATGGTCAAAATTCGTGCACCATTTCCTAAGCCTGAGTTTTGGGTTATGTAAGTGGCCTTGTGCCACCAACTTGATCTTTTCTGCCCAACTCCCTGAGGAGGGATTAATATGACTCAAAGAGGTGCAAAGAAATCCATTGTTCTAAACCCAAGCCTCCCCCCCCCGCCCGCCCGCCACTTGGCAATCAGGGCCAACAACTTACCAGACACCAGGGACATGTTTTATTAAGAGATTCAGTTGTATTTTGACCGAACAGTTCATGGGAATCCCCGTCATCTGCAGAAAGAAGAATCAGATTTACTGTGGTTGCTTTTTTCAAAGATCCCATTTATTTTCCCTTTGCTAGGCTTCAAAAGCCTCTTTAAGCAGCATGTGGTAGTTGGTGAAATCTTTAAAAAAAATAGGAAAAAGAATGTAATCAGGCAACAGGAACAAGACACCAAAAAACAACCATTTGCACGCACGCACATCTACACACACACCAAGTGGGCGCACTGACTGCAGAACAGGATTGGCATTTGTTTTATCCTTGGGCCCCACTGGGATTAGGGTGGCACACGGGACCTCCTGTTTATATCCTCACAAGAAGGTAGTTCAGAAGACACTTCACTGCAGAACAGGGATTCAATTTAGACCAGCGTTCCTCAACCTTGGGAACTTTAAGATGGGTGGACTTCAACTCCCAGAATTTCCCAGCCAGCTAGAATTCTGGGAATTGAAGTCCACCCATCTTAAAATTCCCAAGGTTGAGGAACACTGATTTAGACTTCATTGTATAGTCTAATAGGGGCCTTCTCAAGTATGTGTTGGACTTCAATTCCCATCACTTCCAGTTCGGAAGCACCAAGCTGGAAAAGGCTACATGCTGGCTATTTCCAATGGTCACTCATAGGTCATTCGCCCCGAGAGCCTCTGTGTGTTGTGGCATTCTTTGTGTGAATTGGCCGAACACCTCTCGCATCACACCGCGTGATGAACTACTAGTGTGAATCCAACCGATAGCCTCTCTCTTCAAAGGTGTGACATGAGCCAAAATATTAGGAGGAAGAGGGAGTTTGCAAAGCTCAGCAACTGAAAATATTTCCCAAGGAGAAGTATATAAAATTATCTACAGCCTCTGGAGAACCGTATCTGCAAAAATCATCTGGAGAAGAACTTTGTGTAAGTACAAAAGGGAGGGTAATTATCATGTTCATTGAGAGCTCTTCAACGCTTTCAAGTTGTGCCAAAAATCGTGCATTTGTGGTTTAAAAATACCCTAGGAAAAGAGTATGAGTGTAATCCCCCACCATCTGGCAGGACATTATGGCAGAAAAAGAGGGCAGCTCCTTCTGTGGTGGAGCCCGGATTTGTCCCATTATAAAAAAAGAGAAAGAAAAGATTTAGTCCCAGTACAACTGTAGGACATTAGCAGTTGGGGTTGTGCAAGGTCACCAATGGGCAATTGCCTGAAACCACAACTGAGTGGGAATCAGCTCGTTACATGCTAAATAATACTTCTCAACCTTGGCAGTTTTCAGGTAGGTGGACTTCAACTCCCAGAATTCCCCAGCCAGCAAGCTGGCTGGGGAATTCTGGGAGTTGAAGTCCACCTACCTGAAAACTGCCAAAGTTGAGAAATGCTGTGCCAAACCATCAACCGGGTTTTCCCAGCCACAAGGGCTGCAAAGCCAATATTATAGAAATCATTGGCTGTAATGCTCATGGTGTGAATCCAACCGTGTGGCTAGGAACTGGGCCATTCGTGGGCAGATGAATCAATAGATGAGTGCAGGATCTCTGCCACCTATCATCGCTGTGGTCATCGCATGCTTTTTGATCGGAGAAAGAACGGGCAGATGAGATCCTTAATCTTTCTCACACCTGGGCCACGTGCAGCTTCCCTGCTAACGATAAAGACTATAGTTTTGAAAGACGCTGGCCAGGATCCCACAGGTGCAACCAAGCTCTAGTTTTGCCCCAGGCAGGTCCACGTTGTCCTATGCAAGCCAGGATCTTTATCTCAGAGGCTTCCTTGTAAGCCAACATACTGTTGGTTCTCTCTCACCAACAAAGAGGTAAAGGCCACTTGCTGACATTCAGCCTTTAGCATCCCCCAAATACGAGAGCCATCTCACTTCTCCACATGCTGCTCTTCTCCAGCCAAAACGGCACGCGGGGCGAAACGTTCTTCCTCGCAGCGGGAAGCCGCGCACCCATGCATGCGCTCTGACCTGCCGACTCACAAGGTGCAACCGTTCCCCTCCTGCCTGGGAAGGGCGGAACGGCCAACCATTAGGAGACAGACATATTGCTACTCTGCTCCTTCTTGTTTAAGAGATCACCAGAGGAGATACTCTGAACTGGTGAAGTGGCTTCTCCAATTAAAAACGCGAGAGGGAACAAAACGTTCAAGCAGCTTGGCCTTTAAAGGGCACGAACCGGCACATCGACTGTGAGATGCCTGCGAGAGTTATGTGGAAGCATGAGAACATTTCAGAAGAGGCATTCATGGTGGCTCAAGATCCCTTCAATTCCCATGGGAACAGCAAGAAGATGTTGGAAGTCCAGAGGCACCAGAAGATCACACATTTGTAAGCACCAGCTTTATTACTAGAAACGTTGAGCAACGCTGCCTACAGTAAGCATTAAGAAATCCAGATGTACCTTCATCTGCAATATTTTCCCAACTGTTTTGCTGACCCAAAGTCAAAGAAGGATTCCAAAATGGGAGGAATGTCAGAGCTGTCACTAATCTACTGTTTTTCAGTTAAGCATGGAAGGAAGGAAGGAAGGAAGGAAGGAAGGAAGGAAGGAAGGAAGGAAGGAAGGAAGGAATTCTTGCAGGGTGAAGTCTAGATTGAGCATCAAGGCACCCATATAAATGCACAGTTTGATGGCAGATTAAATGTGGCTACAACGGAATCAAGTAGAAATAATTTCTTTCCATATACGAGACAGAGCAAAAAGGCGCATGACCCCAAATCACATTTTCAAATAATCCCTGCAAGTAAACAAAGCTGGTGCACACACAGGGTTCCCTGCATCAAGAAAGTTAGCACAAGAAAAGCAGGATTGGGCTAATGTTTTCCTTCAAGGACAGGTTCTTAAGGAATTCAAAAGCAAAACTGTTCAATAACTGGCTGAAGATCATACTCTTGTTTTGGGGTAGTGAAAAATAGGCAACATGTTGTCTAAAAAAAGTGTGTGTGGGGGGGAGATTATGTTGGCTATTTTCCTCCTTTATAGTCTTTTAAAAAAAAGAAAAAAAAAGACCCAGAAAATTACAGCCCCAGTTAGTCCAACACGCTCCAGATAAAGTGGTGTGAGAGTTATTGATGATCATGAAAATGTATTCATTATTCTTTGAGCTGCCCCAACTAGTAGAATTCTCTAGGTAATGTAGGAGTATATGGAAATCATCAAATATCTAACAATAAGCAGTGAGGGAAACAGGAGGTAAAAGTGATAAATGAAGAAATGAAACTGCAGCGCCTAAAAAGCTAACAATGCATAAAACCAGCAGTCAAATTAAAAAGGGTGGTTTCTATCTCTGCAAATGTCTTGGTGGTTGGCTTCCCAAAACTTTTGTGGATAAAAGAAAAAGGAGAAGGAGAAGAAGAAAGACAAGGAGAAGCGGGAGAAGGAGAAGAAGAAAGACAAAGAGAAGGAGGAGGAGAAGAAAGACAAAGAGAAGGAGGAGAAGGAGAAAGACAAAGAGAAGGAGGAGGAGAAGAAAGACAAAGATAAAGATAAAGGAGGAGAAGAAGAAAGACAAAGAGAAGGAGGAGGAGGAGAAGAAGACAAAGAGAAGGAGGCAGACAAGGAGAAGGAGGAGAAGGAGAAGAAAGACAAAGAGAAGGAGGAGGAGAAGAAAGACAAAGAGAAGGAGGAGAAGGAGAAGAAGAAAGACAAAGAGAAGGAGGAGAAGAAGAAAGACAAAGGAGGAGAATAAGAAAGACAAAGAGAAGGAGGAGAAGGAGAAGGAGAAGAAGACAAAGAGAAGGAGGAGGAGAAGAAGACAAAGAGAAGGAGGCAGACAAGGAGAAGGAGGAGAAGGAGAAGAAGAAAGACAAAGAGCCATTTCTTTTTAGAATACAAATGCAAAAGTAAGCGGCTGAATTCCTTTTAATGCATTCTTTTGTTCTTCTATGATGCTGTCAACAAAGGAATAATTTCTGAAATAGCGGAGCCGTCGCTAAAATAAGTTCTACAGGCAAGTGGAAATCTGTCTCCCGACTTTTTTTTTTTAATTTCTTTTTCGATCCATCAGACCTAAGAGGTAAATAGGGCTAAACAAGATTTCCTGATTAAATGTCAAGATTTGAATTTAAACATTTAAATAAGAGGGCAGGAAACCATGCTAAAATTGTCCTGGGATATTGCAAGGTACAATTACCTGGTAACGATCATAACCAGAGAATGAGGGTGGAAGAGGTGAACTCACCGGATGTATATTGACAAAAAGATCGTGTTCTGCTTCATTTGGATACAGACCCTCTACCGCGTCCAGTAACGCTGGATCAGCATTTAGGAAGTGAGGTTGAGAAATAAATATTGGTGCATCTTGAAAAAAAAAATACAGACGATTATAATCAAAACAAAACCAGCTCCTTCCCCCCCCGCTTTCAAAACACGTGCAGGATTCATCCTGCTGACTATGTCACTTCACATGATCAACGTGATTTTGTTGATCGACGGGGTCATGAGACAAGCAATGGTACGAAGTTCAACGGATCACAAGGACCAGTAACTTGTCTGAAAAAGCAAGAGGAGCCGTTCCCCTACGGGTAAAAATCCCCATTGGTGTGACAAGCCAATGCAACCGAAGACGCCATTTTTCACAGGCAGCTGTACATTTTTATAGGAGCACAGAATAGCTCAAAAACTTCCAGGGCGTTCAAGTTAAGCTATAGCTTCTCCTCCCAGGGGTTCTGCAAACTGCAAATTAAAAAATGCACCAGCTATCATCGAGGACCTAAAAGATCTCTCTCGATGGGAATGAACGAACGGAACTGCCGAGAGAGAAAAATACAAAGGATTGAAGCCTGCATGCCATGTTTACCTACTTCAGGCTTGACCACGAGCCAAGTCTAAGAACTATTTGCTCTAGCAGGCCACAAGCATGACAACAGGAACCTCATATCAGTTCATATCATTCACCCAATGAAGAGGAGGAGAAAAATGCTGACAGTTTCCTTCAATGAGTTCCCACTTCCTTGGTTTCTAAGGCCAATTAATTCTGCCCTGCAATGAAGAAACTAGCATCTGAAACACTCACAGGCTATCCAGGTAGAGCAGTGTTTCTCCAGCTTGGCCACTTGAAGATGGGTGGACTTCAACACCCAGAATTCATGCTGGCTGGGGAATTCTGGGTGTTGATGTCCACCCATCTTCAAGTGGCCTAGTTGGAGAAACACTGAACTAGAGGCTGGAAGACACACTGTTCATGTCAAATTAACTGAAGATCAGGAACATGAAAAAAAATGATGCAATTCTGTAGCCACAAGTGGAATTAAACATTTGCTGTATTGTATTGCACTAGCCAGGACTGGGGCAAAGAGGTCATAACATGAGAGACCGAAAGCTTGTCCTGTTGGCCTAGCAATCTGTATTCACCAACCCCACTAGATTCTGCCCCTGTATTTTCAAAGGCTTCTTAAGGCAGGATTAGACATTTTAGTAAGCAACCAGCCGGTTTCTTTTCAGAAAACTTTATATATCCAATGGAACCCTTTATATATATCCTTTAGATGTATTACTTTGATTAAGCATGTATAATTCCAACTTTAGCCAAGAAGGAACAAGATGTATAGTTTTCCTTATGTTATTTTAACAATATTATCCCCTTAGATGCTAGAACAGTGTTTCTCAACCTTGGCAGCTTGAAGATGTATGGATTTCAACTTCCAGAATTCCCCAGCCAGCCTTCCACACATCTTCAAGCTGAAGATCCACACATCTTCAAGCTGTCAAGGTTGAGAAACACTGCCACACTGTTCATCAGTTTCCAGTCAACATGTGGTTGGTCCAAATTCAAAGCCAACCCTTTTTGGAAAGTGCAAAGCTTTAGAAAGCCTTTGGGCAATCAAAATTCCAGCAGACGTACTTGATTGACAGGGGCTAATGGTCTGGATCCCGGATTGCCGACACGGACAAAAGCCCTCATTGGGCGGATAGACTGTTCCATTGGCAAACAAGTTCTTTGGAAATGTGTAGTGATAAACCGGTATGCCTTTGAATTTTCCAGAACTGGTATAGTTCAGTTTAATGGACCTGAAAAAGGGAGATTAAGAGAGAGGTCAAATGAGGCAGAGATTCCTTGAAAGACCAGCGTCCCGATGGATTGTGAATGAAGAAGTTCTAGAACAGTGAAGTTGTTCTGGACGCTGAAGTTCCAGAACAGAGATGGAAACCTTGGGTGGCCAGATGCTCCACTTAAAACTGGGAGGGTAAGGGGTTGGAGGGTCCACATGGAGCGATGGAGCAACTGACAGTTGGATATTTGGCCATTCATCCATTGCATTGAAAATATATTTGAAAAGTTGCATCGGTTCGGCAGAATTCTAGCGTAGAACGACGCCTTGTAGAGGCAAGGATTTGCAAGCAAGTCACCTGCAGGCATCTGGAGAATAGAGTTCCACAGGCGAAGAGGGAGTCATGAATGGTGGCCACATTTCTCCGGCGGTTCCATTAATCATGTTACATTGCTCCGAATGCCAGTATGGTAACTGTAGGAGAGAGGGCATCTTAACATCCAGAAGCCAGGCTGGTGTAACAACCCATTTCCTCCTCTAAAGCTAAGAACCATAGTCTAAAACAGCTTCTCCGATACTTTCCAGTACAAACTCACCCTGCCATTAAGCTATCCTTTCCCATGCTATTTTTCCTCTGTATCAGATTGGCCACCAGGCAAAAATTAAATCAAGAAATCCCACCAGGAAGATTGTGGACCATGAGGAAGAATGAGATCTCCAGCAGAAAATTCTCCATAGCAGCAGTACCTTGAACAAAATGTGTTGCCTTGAACAAATCTGGTTGGAGACAGTTATGAAAATGAAACTCTTGAGGACAACTTGTCTCCAAAATCAAGACTGCCTAAACAGAGGACAGACCTCTTTTATATAAGACCATTTATGGTCTGCTGCTGATGTGAATGTGAAGATGTTACTTGTTCAACCTTGGGTCTTCAGAGATTGTTGGACTACACGCCACATCTTCTTCGGACAAAAAAGCCTAGAATCAGGGTGATGAGAGCTGTAGTCCAATAACATCTAAGGTTCCAGGAGCAAGCATATTTGTTGCTTATTTAATGGTGAGGACACTGTTTCAATCATTTGGAAAATGCATTCACTTTTGCAGATTTTATGCTGAGACCCACCTCTTCTGTAAGACTTGTTCCAGAGGCTAATTCATCCTGACACAGTGAGAGGAAAACACTAGCTGTCTGTTACCAAAACAAGCAAAAGATGGAAATAGGGCCCCCTACCTAAAAGATTAGTCTAGCTCACTGCATTGCTCAGGTGGGAAAAAGCAGCCCAAGAATTTGACCCTTGATTTTCTTATAAACAGGGCTCGCGTTTGATACACGGCAGTCACTGGAATTCTTTCCATATGGCTTTTTAGCTTTTCTACATTAAAAAACAACAACGATTATTAGAAATCCTTACTGAAAATAGCTATTTGCTTTGTTTTTACCTTTTTTAATCCATTCCAAGTATCCACCATATAGACTTTGGAGATATCGTCCACGCCCGTATTCACAGTAAAGAGACCCGAGTGGGAATTGTTTAACTGTAATGGAGAAGAACAGATTGGGTGATTACACACTCTTAGCAATATATGGGGCTCCCTGTTAACTCATTTGTCAGAGAGGGGAGTAGATGAAAGAAAAGGCTTCCATCTTAACAAGGTAGGTCACAGCCCCAAGGCAGAGAGGTAAATGCCTATGTATCTTTTTACTTTTTGGCCCAACAGCAAAAGACATTTCAGGGAAGCATTCCTGCTGGAGTTTTTAACTAAGCCAGTTCCAACCGTGGGTCTCTAGAAGTGGACTGTAACTTCTATCCTCCTCGATCTCTGGTTAGCCTTGGGTCTCTACGTTCAGGGAATGATAGCTGCCATTTTTTCTGACCACTGGTTATACTGGTTGGGAGGAGTGTTGGGAAACTGCCAACATTCCCTGGTTAGGACAGAAATCGTAGCAGGATGCCCAAAACAGGTTTCACCTCCCGCATGTTAATTTTGAAGGTGACCACGGTGCAATGTGTAAGATCCGTGGAATGTCCACCACTCAAAAATCACGTGCATCCCTCAGCTTGGTTAAAAAACAGTGGTGAAAGGCAGTTTCTGATTTCTTCCTCCACTAAATATGATAGATGTGGCTTTCTCCTGGGAAGTCTCTGTTCTTTGGGATTCCCACCCACTTTGTCCCAAAGATGACCAGGGCTGGACCGATGTCCCTCCCCCAAGGATCTGACTTACATCAACAAATAAGCCAAATTTTTGTTTGTACGGAACGAAGGTGAGTCCAAGGCTGTTCAAGAACTGGGTGAAGGGTTCATCGTATCCCCATATGAGCTCCTTGACAGTTCGGTTTATGAATGTTTTTTCTTTGAAGAGAGATAGAGTGGTACTGAAGGTTATCTTCACGGGAAACGGCATGTTTTCCAACATTACAGCTGCTCCCTTGAAGAAGGAAAAAAAAAACAGAATAAAAAGATCATTGAGGCAAACAGAAATAATAGTTTCCTATATTTTAGAAACTGGTCAACTATTATAATGTGGAGATGCGTTTCCTAATTGCTATTCAGTTTGTGCTCCAGCGAAGAGAAGCTATTGAACTGGTTGAGCCCACCATTGTGGGAGTGTGTCTGAGTCATCTGTGGCAAACTCCCTAAACCATGTTTAAACAAAAGCATGGCTTAGCATGATGTATCAATACCTAAGACTCACATCTTATCGACATCCAGTTTTGAGAGTTGGGGGACCGTCAGAAATAACATGGCAATCCCCTTGTATAAATAACATTTCTCTTTCAGATAAATAACTCCATATCTTCCATTTGGCCTTCAAAGAAAATGGCGGTTGTAAAGCATGCCGTCAACAATCCGGATTTATTGCTAAATATGCGAGGGTTGACATTGGATCTGTGGCATTGACACAAATTCTTGTAGCCGTTAGTAAGCAATGAATCAGTTCCCTGAATTTCATGCCGGTGATAATGACTACAACAGTGTTTCTCAACCTTGGCAACTTTCAGATGTGTGGACTTCAACTCCCACTGGCTGGGGAATCCTGGGAGTTGAAGTCCACACGTCTTAAAGTTGCCAAGGTTGAGAAACACTGGACTAGAAACTTGGATGTTAGCTTCTGAAGCATATAAAGAGATTCTGAACTTATCTATCTGTGGGTTTTCCTGCAGAAGAGCGCAAGTATTTATTCACTGATTTCTCTACGATATTTTCAGACCACTCTAATCAGATGAGACTTTGAGCGTACATCATAGAGGAAGCAAAACCAGCTGAGAGTCAGTCTGGTGTAGTGGTTAAGGTGTTGGCCCAGAAACCAGGAGACGGTGAGTTCTAGTCCTGCCTTAGGCACGAAAGCCAGCTGGGTGACTTTGGGCCAGTCTGTCTCTCCCTGCCCAACTCATCTCACAGGGTTGTCGTGGTGGGAAAAACAGGAGGAGGCAGGAGTACGAGGAGTCACTCCACCTTGAGTGATTTATGCAAATAATAAAGGCGGGATTAAAAAAATCTGTGTAATAAAAAAAATCTAATGCAATCGTACAATGGTGCCTAGCTACGATGGTTGCTGGAATAGAACAGCCTTTACGAAAAGTAAGTCGAAAACGGGGCCAACGTACTTCTGGGGGAACGTATTGCTAGATCGAGTGCGTGCCCGAAAAGCAAAATCCGTGAAAAACAGCCGCGTGATCCTCTGCCGAGAAACCCAGCACTGACGCCTGCTCCGTGGAGGTGGGATGAAAACGCTCAGAGTTGTAAGCCCACTTACCAACACCAAGATATTCGGCATGACGATGTAATCGGACTCCGACCCGTTGGAAAGGTCCGGTTGGAAGAAAAACGACCGATAATTCAGAAAGGAGACGGTATGGTTGCTGTGAAAAGTGATGTTCTTCTTCTGCCTGTGCTCCCTGCAAGAGATGCAGAACCGTGACGGAAAGAATCAGGATGGAAAATTGCACTCTGTTCTTTTTCGTCGGAAATGGGTTACAGTCATCTACAAGCTGCCCTTGATGAATCTGGCCATTCCATTAGGCCATGAGGAAAGACAGGAACCACCATTTAAACAGAAAAGGCTTCCTTTCAAGCTGCAGTTCACCAGCAATTTCCCTTCTTCTTCCATTTAAAGAAGGTCTACAGTCACCCGTGCTTGTATGAACCCCCTCCAATTAAAATAAGTAACGGGTGCTTCAAACAGTTTTAATCCACGGAGCTTAAAGGCTGCTTTCAACACGAGCCAAGGCTGAGCGGCGTACAGTTGTTTTTCTGTGCAGATTTAAGGCATGGACTTCATACATCGGGACGTGAGCGGGCTGTATCTTCTCTTCCTTTTCAATTTAGCTGAATTTTCAATTCAGCTCACACCCTCCGGGAAAGGGATCAACTCTCAACCTCAGTCCAAACCTAAGGAGCCAGGCTGGAGCGAGTCTTGCATCCACATTTAGCAGCTGCAAAACCCTGCTCTTATATAATGTTTAAGTTTTCACCAAAAATGTTGCTTTGTTTTCTGTCTTTTTTGGGGGAACTGGAAAAATCATGCATGAGTTACTTCCTCTGACCTACAGAACCCTACAGATTCCTCCACCCTTTTTTCCTCTCCTTATCTGAACCTCATAGCAATCTTGACATCTGCCTAATCATATTGGCTTGTCCTTGTAAGTGTTCCAAGAGAAGAGATTCTCTGCAGATCAGGGTTGAACTGGGGAGTCCTTGGTGCTCTCTTAGCTTGGTTGTTGGCTTGCAAACATAGACAATACATCTTCTCCAGCAACCAGCACCCAGACAGGTATCCTGGTCTAAACCACATTTACACACTATTCGAAAGAGACCATAAGAAAGCTAAGAAGGAAACAAGAAGACCAGAACACAACCTCTTCAGCAAACAACACCCAGATAAACGTGGATGAATGCCAGACAAACGATCAAGCAGAAAACAAGACCCTAAAGAAACACCCCCACCAACACTGGCAGGGCAAGCTACTGTATATAAACAGGGAGCAAACCCCACACTTCCTAGCACTGATGTCAGCTAGTTGGGTCATGAAAACGTTTGCAAGCAAACCACAAAGTTCAGAGAGCGCTAAATGCTCTAAGAACAAATACAACCACATCAGCAACAGTAAACAAGATTATGAAAATCGGCTATGTTCCCTGTCTTAGCTCAGCCCTAGATATTGCCCCAGGTGGGCTCGGTGGAAGCAAATTGCGCTCCAACAGGGAGCGACATGCTCCAAAAATTACTTTACAGTTTATCTTAGATTTTAATCCCTTTGGCTGGGAATCTGAGTAGGTAAATTACTTGTTCTGATAATTGTAATAAATTCTTGCGTTTATGCTGAATCAAGGATATAAAAACAGTGACTCACATCCCTTTATTGTGGGGTTTCTTTCATAATCCCTCCCACGTGGGGAGGCTAACGATTCCCCACTTTGATCCACCAAGAAACTTCCGATGCAAAGCAGGCCGAAATTCCACCCGTGGCATCGATCACGCGGCACCCTCCGAAGACGCCAAATGCAATTGTCCACAGCCACATTGTGTGGGTGGTGGAGCTGGCCCCTGCTGCGTGATACGAAGACGGTGCCGTGCAGAATAGGTCTCTTAAGCAACTCGTAGACTTTACCAGCATCTTCCCCAAACTGGGTTTGATGGTTTATAATAAATCTGCAACAACTAATACCTGTGTGTTTTTCCAGAGCTGGGGGTGGGATGGGGGTTGACATTTGGTGCCCCAAACTCTAGATTTAACTGACAAGTGCCTTCGGTCTACAATCTCCCCCGTCCTGACTTTAAACAGCAAACCTTGTGGCTGAAAGAATGGCCTTAATGTTGAAATGTTCCCCCTTCTTCCCCACCCTCTGCTTGGTATAATTTCTCGCCCAATTAAAACGGTTCTGGAGATGCTGAAAGGTTGCGCTCTCCGTTTGACCATTTCAATACACTCTGGACATTTGCACTTTTTCAGCCCCCAAACCGACACCACCGTGATGGTTTCTCCATAAGGAAAACTCTTCGGGGGGGGTGTGTGCTTGCAATGTCTTTTCACTTTTTTAAGGAACAGATTTCTGTCCTCCACATGAGAAAAGGTGTTGGGGATCCTATATGGGTGATACGTGGAGGGCAGATTCAGTATTGTAGACTTCCGTGTCTCTGCTGTGGGAATCTAGAAGCATTGGGCATAAGCTGGCTGAAGAAGAGAATCTTCATTTATTTTAAAAATCTAATTCTGGGCAAGAGAGAAAGAAAGAAAAAAAAAGACATCGAAACTAAGACACCAACTTTGTACCAGTGGGAGCAAACCTCTGCTGAAAACAAGACTTATAAATAACCAAATACCTAGGCAGTGTACAAAACCAAACACCGTATAAAGGACAACAATAACAACAAGGTGACATAGTAATAAATTATAATGATGAGGATCTTCCTCTATCTGCTTAATCACCTTCTGGAGAACCCACATTTTCACTTACGTCATAGTTTAATCTCCTGTGGGAAAAGCGTTTGCACAACCATTCCCAAGTGCTTTGCAAATAATTTTGATTAACATTCAGCTCTGGAAAATCATCTTCTCTCTTAGGTTGAGTTCCCCTGATTATCCAGGTTAACCTAACAACGTTTTTCTCAATTAACTTGGCTTTGCATGAGACCAGCATTATAGCCTGATCATGCCGAGTTGGTCCATGCTAAGGGCAGGGATAAAATTGGTGATGCAGTGTGTTGTTGTTTATCTTTGTTACTCACACACATCACATACCGATCTTTATTCCAAACTGGGCCTTCCTGATGGAGATATCAACCAAGGCAAGTAAACATCTCAAGAATTCAACTTGTCCTCCACGAAAAACTTTTTCATGAGCTTTCATAACACTGAAGATTCTGTTTTTAACTTGGAAAACCCAGACACTACTGACAATACAAGAATGGTTGTTAAAGCTGATGGACATGGCAGAAAATGATAAACTGATTTGCTTATTAAAAATAAACTCAAACAATTATTACACCTTAAAGAATGGAAACCATTGATGGGCTATTTGCAAAATGCAGGTGGGGTGAAGCTCACATGGGGATTTGAAGATTAGATTATAAATGTAACGGGATATATTAGACAAAGAATGATTCTTATTTAATGTATTAAAAACTAGCACTTATGATAGCCTTATTATTCCTAAGACCAGAGATAGATTGGAAGTGATCTATTTTTCACACCTTTTTTTCTTTTACTTTACTTCACCTTTTTTCCTTTTCTTTATATTATGTATTTCAAGTTTCTTTTCTATTTCTAACTTTTAAATATGTATCTTTAAAATTTCAATAAAATATTATATATAAAAAAGAAGATTCTGTTTTTACCTCATGCAGTTAATATTTTTATACAGCCTCTCTGCTCGAAAGGCACAAAGCGTCATGCAAAGCCATAAAGCGATACGACAAAACCACGGGATCCATCATGAAAACCATCTCAAGCTACCTTCAAAAGATGACGCTCTTCATCACCTTTTGGGGAAACCCAGAAAGCCATTCCAGACAGGTTTCCACGCAGCACCAAACCCTACTGTGGTTCTGATTGTGGGTGGGCAAAGCCAACCCTTGGGGTTCAGAGACCATGGCTTAACAGGATGTGGAAATCTAGCCACAGAAAAGAGTTGCCCTCAAAAGGTCCTCTCCTGCAGATTTGAGCAAGCGGATGTTTTAAAGTGAGGTAGGGACTTTCTCTGATTGCCGAAATGCTGATATAGTGCATATCAGTCTTGGGAGCTGTCCAAAAATCACTGTTCTTCTCTCAGCTTTTGCCTTCATTTTCTTCTGAGAATACGAACATTTATTGCTCTACCTTCTCTGTAGTTCCTTAAACTCACAGTAAGGAGACCTGGAAAAATTGGGGATGAAGGAGATGATTTTCCCCAGTTGACCTTCCTTCCTTCCTTCCTTCCTTCCTTCCTTCCTTCCTTCCTTCCTTCCTTCCTTCCTTCCTTCCTTCCTTCCTTCCTCTCCTCCCTCCTTCATCTTCTTCCTTCCTTATTTCCTCCTCCTCCTATCACTTCATCTCCTTCCTTCCTCTCCTCCCTCCTCCATCTCCTTCCTTCCTTCCAACTGCCCTCCAATCTCCTGAGAAAACTCTCCTAACCAACTCTTCTCATGAACTCTGTGAGGGTCCCAAGCATTCCAGAAAGGTCTTCTAAGCTAGCTCCTTCTCATCACCTGCCCTCCTGCCCCAAATCTGCAACCATGGTTTATTTTTCTGCAAAAGCTGGTGAACCCAGAGTCCTGTCAAGTGCCACAACTCGTGTATTCCGATGACACAATCTTTGAGCCAAGAGAGGAAAAAGTGCAAACCTGTACACGTAAGGGCCACGTTGACTCACGATCGGCTTGGCTCCTAAAAGAATGTCCTCGGGATTCATCACATCAAAGACATAGAAGGAAAGGAAGAACGGCAAGGGGAGATCTCTCCAAATGTTGAACATGGAGCTGCTGGGATCAATTCTCATATTCTGCAATCGTAAGAGGAGAACACAGTTCAGAGCTAACAGCCCATCACCACCATCAGTTGTGACTTAAAAGAAAACAAAGGGGCAAACCCAAGTTTACAGAAGAAAGTAATTCAATTTTTTAACTGGAAAAACAGCTTGTTTATCTCTAGTGTTTTTTTCTTTTCTTCATCATCTATATCCTTACTGGTTAATACTTTGGCTATTTACATTCAGATCTTTTTGAGCCAACCCTTGAAGAAAATTAGCACCCAAAGATATTTGAAGTCACTGGGTATCACCCATGACCTCCATTTCCCAAGAAATTTTTGATTATTATTTTTTTTTGGCTCATGACTGCTAAATTATTATGATTCACACACCCTGGAAATCTTAGTTAAAGCTTCCAATACCTGAGGGATCCCATTTTGAACTGAACCTGGAGGGTCAGAAAACACCTTTAAATGCCCTGAGGTATGTTTTAAGTATGACTTGTTGAAATGGCACAAGTTACTGGGTTCACACCCATGTTAAACAGCCAAGTGTGGTATGCTACCTAAAATGATTCAGTTAACTCATGGTGCAATGCCAAAACCTAGTAAACCAGACTGAAGCTTCCTGGTGCCATGGTAGAATGTGCAAATAATTCTTGGAAGATGCCTATGCTGGTCTTTAACCTTAATAAATATTTGATTTGATGGGAGATGCATAGCTGCTGTCTTGTCCTTCAAGTTCTTCCAACTGTGTTTTGCAGAATCCAACAGTTCTGCAAGAACTTGACGGGTTCCCTGTGATTTTTTCCCAAGGGGACGAACAAGATTTTTTTCCAAAAGGGGAAGCAGGACTTTTTTCCTAGGGGGGAAACAAGATTTTTTTCCCAAGGGGGGAAACAAGATTTTTTTTCCAAGGGGGAAAACAAGATTTTTTTCCAAGGGGGGGGGAACAGAAAGTTCACTTGCACCCAGCCTATTTCCTATCCCTTCTTGATCAGTAATTTGTTTTTAACAGGATCCACCATCTGAAAAAACTTGAAACTCCTGTTCTGGATGACAATGAACAGATGCCAACCAAGCCATGAGCAGAAACTCATCTTGCACCCAACCCAGCGTGCCGTTACCGATGTCTGCAATTTCCATAGAAATAGAAGAGTTCTATTTGTGTGGATAAACTCCCTGGCACATTGACCAGACTTATTTACACTTCGCGTTTACCTTCGCAGAAGAGAGCTACTGTTTTCCTGAAATGAGCCATCGGCTCATAGCATGCGCAGAACTGCCCACGAAGCAGAGTTTGTTCCAAAACATGATGCTAAAATAGGCTGGGCTGGTTTGTGGTTTTCAGCATCCTACAGACACAGGCTCTGGAAGTTAATTAAGCAACCTCTAATTCCAGGAGAGGAAGGGCTGGACTTTGCAAACATTTCCAGGTATCGATCAAGGGTCAAGGACCGTGTCAAAGTTTGAACAACAGGATGATGCGTATATAAGCAAACAGTAAAACAATTGGATTTTGGAAGGCTGGGGCAGGCTGTCCCTCTGGCAAATGGAGATCAGGTCCAGTCATGAGTAGAACTCTGATTTCCCCGGCAAATATTTGCAAACAAGTAGGCAATTGGCTAAACAATCAGCCCATCCTTAACACATATCCTTTTGACTGATCGTCCTTATCCTTGAGTTATTTTTGTCAGTCTCAGTTTGACTTTAATATGAATTCTTAAAGTGCCACTCTGTCAAACAAGGATCTCGAGAGCTTTGTTCCAATCTTAGGTCCCTGCTCAGAATAAGAGAGGGCTGTTCTTCCTTCCCCTGTTTTGTAAAATCTTTTAAAAAATATTTTGTAAGCCTTTTGTGGATTCCTTCCCCTCCCGCCCCTTCCTGCCTTCCTAGTTCTTTTTTTCCTCCCTTCTTCTTTCCTCCATCTTCATTCTTTAAGGATCTTGGTGAATGAATACACAAACTTATACATGAATTAACTAGGTAGTTTCCATTTCTGACCAACCCATGGGGCAGCAAAGGAGGAGGACCTCTGTGGCCCACATATAAGGGCACTGCTGACTTCACAGCTGCTGCTGAACCCCAACCCTGCACAGGGATGACCTGCTGGACTCCAACCCCCATCAGCCCCAGCCAGCACAAGCAACTGTCAGATGATGGGGTTGTGGGTTGGCATGAAGGAGAGCGAACCGTGAGAATGGGGAAGGAAGAAGCGAGCTGATAAGGGACACCCCTAAGGGCACAGAAACTCAACAGGGTTTTATAATCAGCATTCATGGAGTCTCTCCCCTGGCTCTTCCCTCCCCTGGCCTACGTCGAAGGGCTGAGAGCCACATCTGAGCGTGGGGACGTATTCCCCACCCTTGTGGAGACTGCTGGAGCCAAGCAAAAAGGCGAGATGTTATGTGTTATTCAGTGCCGGTAATCAGTCCTTCACATCGAGCAGGTTGCAACCTGAACTCGTGCGTTCAGCTGAGATCTTAGTGAGTTATCTTGCTCCAAAACACCTTGCAGCACTTGCCCATTGTCAGAAAAGTGAACGGAGGCAGGCTGGTAGCCAAAAAAAGTAGAATGTCAAAGGTTGGTTATTTTTCATCAGTATGAAACTTTAGACCAGTGTTTCTCAACCTTGGCAGCTTGAAGATGGGTGGACTTCAACTCCTAGAATTCCCCAGCCAGCCATGCTGGCTGGGGAATTCTAAGAGTTGAAGTCCACCCATCTTCAAGCTGCCAAGGTTGAGAAACACTGCTTTAGGCTGTAATACATCTGAACAATTTCTAGCACTCTCATTGCCCCAAATGTCCACACATTTGGGTAAATTACTGCCACTGTCTGCTGGCAAAGCCCTTGAAAAGGAAGAGGACTAAAGCCTTAATTTAAACCAGTGTTTTTCAAACTTGGCCACTTGAAGATGGGTGGACTTCCAGTGCTGGCTGGGGAATTCTGGGAGTTGAAGTCCATCCTTCTTCAAGTGGCCAAGTTTGAAAAACACTGGTTTAAACTCTTGAGTTATCTGCTTCCTGCAGAATTAAAACTAAGGCTCTAGTCCTCGTGGGTTAACTCTAATTTACTCCCAAAGAGGCACACGTTACTAGGATTCCGTGGTTGTGATTCTGGCGACAAACCTCTCCATTCACCGCAAGTTAACCTTCTTTTATCCCATGCTATTTATATTCTCATCCCTCAGAGGCTGCACTCAAACCAAACCATTTTTTTTCCTGGTAAGTAGGGCAAACCACTCATCTCACAAACTGCTCAAGAATGGCCTTTAATCTTTTGTAGATGGGGAACAAGAACAAGAACATTCTTGGTTGTATGCTCCAGCCAGGGCCCAAATCAGATAGCTTCTCTGTATGTTAATTTTAGATGGTTATTACCAAACAGGGCTCTCCATCAGAGACATCCAGGAGTTCAGCTCGAATTGGAAGGGAAAAAAACCCCTGTGTTTGCACAACCTGGTTCCCCAGGGGTTAACTTCACCCTGGTTTAGCAAACTCACCCAGCTGCTTAGCTTGCTCCAACATACCGAAGCATAATGCAACAAGACAGGTAGGATTTGAACAATGCATTCTGCTAAAATTGGCTCTCTGTTTACAATTAAGCGTGCTGTGCAAATAGAGGCGGGGAAAAAAGAAAGAATTCATAACCTACAACGCAATGTCACAATACACACATTCTTAAAGCTATTCCTGTCACTTTATTCTTTTGCTAAAATACAGCATGCTCGTTCACTGGATTGTCAGTTGAAGGAGTCACCAGACTAGCGGTTTGTTTCCAGCTGGAAGTTATTCACTGCTGGCTTGAACACTCCAGCTAGAGAAATGCAAAGGAAAGGATTGCAAACCAGCTGTTTACTCTCCCTCTTTCAGTCCAATCTCTATCCAGATTCCTGCTATCCCTTCGGAACAATTTCACTATTCACCTCCTTTTCACTTCCCAGCTAGAATCTTGCTCCTTAGCCTTTCTTGGGGGTTTGCCAAGCAGAAGTGAAACTTGAAATTCAGGCATTTTAAGTCATTCCAGTTGCCCTAAGCCTAATTTTTAAAAAGACATGCTTCTACCCTGTTACCCCCCTCTTCCTAAAAACATTTAGCTCAGCATTACATTTATTTTTCCTCTATTCCTTTTAAAAGGGTTTGTGAAGCTCCTTATTTGGGGCTAAACACCACAAAAAAAAATCCTTCCCCCAAATCTGATTATTGCAGGATAGAAACAGCCGCTCGTTTTCAGAGTTGTTAAAAACTGCCATCTTGCAAGTGCTTCCTGAACTAGGGAATGAAAAGGCCTCTCTGGAAATGATCTGGCCCTGTGCCCTTTTCCATGCAGGATTTCTGTTTGGCGATCCAGCTACAATCTCTCGGATTCTGACCCTCGCACTGCCGGAGCGTCGTTCCTCAATCAGAGGTGTTCCTGGTGCAGGGGGGTTGCAAGCCCCAGATTTGTCAACTGTCTGGCTGAGCAAAAATCATTGCCAGGACCTCTGGAAAAAACACCGCTGGGAAAAGCTGGTCTGAACTGGAGACCAGAAAGTTGCAGTCCTTCAGCCTTGCAGGAAAATGAGCACAAACTGGCTGCAGGACAGACAGTTCCTAAACAGTGACCACAGCAGTTGCATCGGTCACTTTCTCCCTTTCGAAAGGGGCTCTAGGGGAATGGGGTCTGGATTCACAGGACCATCTTGTATTTTGGAAAAAACAAAAAAAACAACAACATTGCAGTGGGTTAGGGTGATTCTTAATTTTGAGGACCCTGCTGATTAATTAGGGGTACTTATTTATTCTCAAATCTCCACCAGCGGGAGGAATTCAAGGGCAGAGAAATTGAGGAGTTGCTTTGCTCTGAGTTTGGCTGGAAGACCCCTGTAGAAAGCATCAACCTTAAAAAAATCACGTCACTTGGTCAGAGGTTAAGCCGAAAGTTTAGAAAGCTCTGGAATAACAGGAGCCGGTAAAATAAAGTGAGCCGAAAATTGATAGAATTAGGCGGGCTTTTTTTTCTTTTAAAATATTTCTGCTCGATATTTCATGCTCAGTTTCGGTAGGTTTTGCTCCACTTTTGCTTGCTGGCTGCCCGTTTGATCCGACTCTTTCTAAACTACACCAGGTTGGTTCAAAAGGCAGACCTCGATCTCAGGTTGGTCGCTGCGCTGTGATTATCCTTGCAAAGAAGAAACCTCCTTCCAAATCCCTTGACCTGGGAAACTCTGGTTAAAAGGGTGGGAGAAGAAACTGGACCCCAAAATTTCCCGGAAAGGGAGATTTCCTGCTCTGTCCCATCCAGATGCCAGGGATCTCCCCCTTCCCAAAGAGGATGGCAGAATTCACTACCCGCCTGGGAAAACTTCTTCACTTAAGGAAACCAGCTAATACCCCAGAGCTCAGCCAAGGCAGACCGAAGAACTGAGTTCCCAACATAGAGGAACGTGGGGATGACCTTGGAGAAGAAATTCAACCCCTCTTCCATAAATCCCAATTTAGCCCTGGAAGGGAGGGATGGGAAGAAGCTCAAGGCTGATCCACCTCGATTCTCTTCGGTATGAGAGCGAGCAGCAGAAAACGCTGGCCGGCTTTCCAGACTCTGTTATGACACCGTCATAATAAAGCAGTTCCAAGAAATCCTTGTAGTGATTGTTACCTGCCCTACCTCGAAGAGCTAACATCAGGGAAGGATCCGCTAAGCTGCTGTGGACATTGGGGCCAGACCGTCCCCTTCCCTGACTGCAGCTGCGTTTTTTCTTCAAAGCAACATCCACGCGTAGAGGGTGAGGTGAGCATCGGGCAAAGTCTGTGCCGGTGAATCTAGCTTTGTTGACCAGGGGAAAAGCGATAAAGACCTTGACACTGATGGTTAAAAAAACACAGGCTGGTGAAAAGTTAAAAAGTAACTTTCTCAACCCTAGAAAGTAACTTTTCCAACAGCATGGATATACACCAATGGGTGTGGGGGGGAGCTCTCAACCTAAAAACAGGCAGCAGGGGAGGAAGAAAACGGCTTGATTTATTCGGAAAAGTTTTCTGGAAAATACGTTTTAACATTTTAACACTATTCCACCGCTGCGGGTGAGGCAGACCCAAATGGCTGCAGGGGTTAAGAATCGCATTCTTAGTCAAGAGAGGAATAAACTGTTTTTTAACAGAGGAGATCAAAGAAGGGGATGGGTGGGGATTGAAGCCATTCAATTAAACTTTCCTTGTTTTGTTTCTGATCCTGTATTGCCACTGGGGTATTTCAGCCCTTCTTATCTGTACAGTCTTGCAAATTTAAAATATTGGAGGTTGCATCCCCGGGGATGGTGATGTGCTTAATAAACATGCACGCACAGAAGCCCCATGAAGGTGCTGGCCTGTCTCCTTCGGATCCGTACAATCTGTCCTATGCCGCAGACTAAACCCCGTGCATCTTAAACCCCTCTGTAATCTACAAAGGCCAACGGGGGTGGTGGGGTGGGGTGGGGGGAAATCTGCTTAGGTTAGAAGCCCTTGGAACGCCCACCGCTTTGCAATGTGGATCTGCTCCTTTCTTGTGCCAGCAACAACAAAACGCTGTAACCCAACACAGCTTTTGTGTTTCCATCACGGGTGACAGAAGCAGGGAGGGGAAAGGGAGACAGCTGGTTTCCGAAGAGAGACTCAGCGACGTTGGCAAACCCGTGGGCAAAACCAAAGCCGCCTTCCCAATGTTGCAAGGAATGCTAGGGGCAAGACTTGGGGGACGTGGCTGTTTTTTCCGTGCATCTCTGTGGGTTCCACTTTGGGATGAGGACAGCGACGGGCGTCCTCCTCATCCTGGCCGGGTACCTCGAGGGCCACCCTTCGGAATGTCAATCTGCAGCTCTCGCTGCTACAGGGCCAAAATTGGGCAAGCAAGGATGCCAAAGGCAGTCCTGTTTTGTAAATCCCGAGGAACGATCGGCAATAGGGCTTATGCCAACTTGCACCCCATCTCACCACCCTATCCAGAAACAAGGCTCCAGTTTTTTAATCTGCCACCATTCCCTTGGCAACCGGTCTCGGGTATGCCCGACCCTGAGACTAGGTCACAAGGCACCAGAAGGGACGGTTGCACAAAACGTTACAAAAGCCCGATTGCACAAAACATCCCCCTTTAGAGCGGTACGGTCCAAGTGAAGCTACAGCAAAGGTTGGCTGAGCGTGTGCCCGTCTCAGCAAAGGACTAGATGATGGGTGTGTGTGTGTGTGTGTATCTTGTCTCTTCTCCCAGCCTCCAGATGGGTGACCCAACCTGTTTTTAAAAGAATTAAGCCGATTTGGGAAAGGAGAAGGATTCGCAAAGGCAGAAAGAGAGAGGAGATTTAGACAAGGTAGCTCAGATTTCTCCACGCAGGGGCAAAGGAGCGTTCCTTAGCCTACCTCGCAGGGCTGGCGGAAGAGAACACAGAGGAGAGGGAAGGTCGGCCCACACGGGCGGGGTGATCAATGCAAGCGATGCCTTGGCGCTTCAGCGAACCTCCGCGCTCCGACGGAGCGTACCTTTAAGCGCCAGCGCAAGGGACCGGCAGGAAGAAGTCGGCGGCGATTCAATCTCCATTAGGCAGGTTTAAAAAAAACCATAGCGCAGAGCGAGCCTCCCCAGAGGGCAGGACGCCTCGCTCGGACTTCGGCGACTCCCCGCAAAGCGCCGCGGGAAGGGCGAAGCCGAGCCTGGGGCTCCACGCCGGGGAGAGCCTCCCCGCCCCGCGGCAGTCTACCCGGGCAGCCCCTTACCTTGGCGACCTGCTGCCGCAACAGGCCGGGCAGCCCCAGCACCAGCCCCAGCCCGAAGCCCAGGCACAGCAGGCCCACGACGCCCAGCCCCGCGATGGCCCCGCAGCGCAGCTCGCGCTCGCGCTCGCGCCTCGCCATGGCTAGCCGGCCGCCCCGCCGCGCTCCCTGCCATGCCAGCGCGCGGGGCCCTTTACGGGCGCGCGCCGCCCGCGCCGCCCGCCCGGGAACACCCCGCCCGGCCGCCCAGCCAACGGCAGCCGGCGACGCCGCGAGAGGGAGGCGCCGGGCTCGAGGCCGGCCGGCCGGCCCGGCCCCCCGCCTGGGCGCGCCACCCGCCGGCTCCTGCCCCGCGCGGAGGGAGGGAGGGAGGGAGGGAGGGCGCGCGCTGGAAGGGGCTGTCTGGGGGCTGCCGGGCCGGGGAAGGGGGGCGCCGCCGCCGCCGCTCGAGCCCCCGCACTTGCCTTCAGGGGCTGGGGTGATCCCTGCCCGGCTGCCCCGCGGAGGACGCGGCTTCGGCGCACCGGAGCTGCGGGCCCGGATCCGATTTCACGCCGCCGCCGCCGCAGCTCACCGCCGGGAAGCCTTGGCTCCGCGGACATCCCTGCCACCAACTCGGCCCAGGGCGTCCCCCCCAGCTGGAACTGCGGCTTCCCTCCGCCCGCCCGCCCAGGAAGCAGCCGGCAGAATTCGACACTGGGCACCTTCAGGAAACGTCGCACTGGTGTCGTGAAGCACATTTATACCAGTATTATAGGAAATGCTCGAACGTTTTAAAATGCGAATGAGGAAAGCTCGTTTCTCCACCCATAACTCTGCATTGAGCAACTCACCCACCAGTAGTACCAGATAAACCCTTATTATTTTTTACCACTTCCCTGTAATGCTGCTACAAACTCAAGAGTCCTATAAACCACAATTCGACATTACAGCGTGAAGCTCCTCCCTTGGGCCCCAGGGCTGAAGCAAAGTGCCTTCACACCTGGCCACTTTGATCCCTCGCTGGCTTGAGCCATCACTGCTTGCTTCGCATCCTGCAGCAAACTTCTACAGAGCATTTCAAACCAAACCAACCTCCCTCTCAAGCATTTGCCCTATTTTGTCAATGAGCCTTTGCATTCTGCCCTCCTTCCTCCACATTCTTTATGCTTTATACACAACTATACAAACACAGGTAAATAATTCACAAAGACAATTTGGAGTTCAACAGCTTTATTGAAACAAAGTGCAGTGAAGTTTACTTGTAAGCAAGCAAAAAGCTTAAAAACCACCCCTCAAACGCAGGACCAGGTGGAGGGTGGACTCCTTCTGGATGTTGTAGTCGGAAAGGGTGCGGCCATCTTCCAGCTGTTTGCCAGCAAAGATCAGCCTCTGCTGGTCCGGAGGAATGCCTTCCTTGTCCTGGATCTTGGCCTTGACGTTCTCAATGGTGTCGCTCGGCTCCACCTCCAGGGTGATGGTCTTCCCAGTCAAGGTCTTCACAAAGATCTGCATCCCTCCACGTAGGCGCAGGACCAGGTGGAGGGTGGACTCCTTCTGGATGTTGTAGTCGGAAAGGGTGCGGCCATCTTCCAGCTGTTTGCCAGCAAAGATCAGCCTCTGCTGGTCCGGAGGAATGCCTTCCTTGTCCTGGATCTTGGCCTTGACGTTCTCAATGGTGTCGCTCGGCTCCACCTCCAGGGTGATGGTCTTCCCAGTCAAGGTCTTCACAAAGATCTGCATCCCTCCACGTAGACGCAGGACCAGGTGGAGGGTGGACTCCTTCTGGATGTTGTAGTCGGAAAGGGTGCGGCCATCTTCCAGCTGTTTGCCAGCAAAGATCAGCCTCTGCTGGTCCGGAGGAATGCCTTCCTTGTCCTGGATCTTGGCCTTGACATTCTCAATGGTGTCGCTCGGCTCCACCTCCAGGGTGATGGTCTTCCCAGTCAAGGTCTTCACAAAGATCTGCATCCCTCCACGTAGCCGCAGGACCAGGTGGAGAGTGGACTCCTTCTGGATGTTGTAGTCGGAAAGGGTGCGGCCATCTTCCAGCTGTTTGCCAGCAAAGATCAGCCTCTGCTGGTCCGGAGGAATGCCTTCCTTGTCCTGGATCTTGGCCTTGACGTTCTCAATGGTGTCGCTCGGCTCCACCTCCAGGGTGATGGTCTTCCCAGTCAAGGTCTTCACAAAGATCTGCATCCCTCCACGTAGGCGCAGGACCAGGTGGAGGGTGGACTCCTTCTGGATGTTGTAGTCGGAAAGGGTGCGGCCATCTTCCAGCTGTTTGCCAGCAAAGATCAGCCTCTGCTGGTCCGGAGGAATGCCTTCCTTGTCCTGGATCTTGGCCTTGACATTCTCAATGGTGTCGCTCGGCTCCACCTCCAGGGTGATGGTCTTCCCAGTCAAGGTCTTCACAAAGATTTGCATTTTCACTGCAGTGGGGAAGGAGGGAAACAAGGATTAGGAAATCACACCAATCCAGTTAGCGACTGTCAATTCTGCTTAAAGAGCTCCTTGTTCAATGTCACGTTGTAACTGCCTACATTGATTTAACATAAGGAAAAGTTTACGACAGCTAAGTCCACTATTCTTTTCCTGCTGTACGCTGCCCAGCGTCACACTGTTAGAGCTGGGCCGCCCCCTAAGTCCATTAAGCCAACCAACAAAATCTGCCCCACAGGAATGCCGTCTACCTCTGGAGGCTGGGCGTTCTCTTTCGTGGGGGGTTCTGAAGAAGAGGCTGGACCTCCACCTTTCGAGGACGGCTGCCTCGCTTTTCCTGCAGGCCGCACAGGCCTCGCCTACATGACCTTCGCGGTCCCCTCGGCCTCTCCCACCCCGGGCCTAGGCCCGGCTTGGCTTTTACGAGCCAAGGGGGCCTGCTCGAGATGCACGGACTCCCCCCTCCCATGGCAAGGCCCGTGGAGGGCTGCACGCCCCCGACCCCCCTTTACCCGCCTGCAGCACCTGCCTCCGTCGCTTTCCGGGCCAAGAAGCAACGAAGGGCCGAGCGGGAGGCAGAGCGCGTGCGCGCCGGCCGCCTTTGGCAAGGGGCGGGGCTGCGAGCGCGCGTCGTCACAAGGGCGCCGCGTCACGTGCGTGGGCGGGGCCTCGCTCATCCTCCCTTCCCCGTTCTGCTTCCGGGGCGGCCATTTTGGGTCGCGGCAGCCGTTGGGCCCTCTTCCCTCCCGCCTCTCCCGTTCATTTAAAGCAACTATTTCCCCCTCATCCGACGCCGCCACGAACGGGAAGCTTGCGGAAATTCGCGCTGCTTCTCCGAGTTCTTTCCCCCGCCTAAATAGCTTCCGTCCCGCTCAGAAACGAGACTCCCTCCTTCAAAATAAACTCAAGGAAACCCAATCTTCCTTCACTGAGTTTAACAGAAAAGAAAACGAAAACACCTCAAGGCTTACCGCAGCTTGAGCGGGTCCCGGCAAACAACAGCAAATCCACACAAACAAAAGGCGACTTGATCTATCTGCATACTCCGCGCGGCTGCCTTTTATATAGGCTCCGCACTTGGATCCCTCCGCCAACGGAAAGGGGTGGACTATTTTTTCATTCGTGCGCAGGAGGCTTCCCGTTAGCCAATAGGGCTGCGGGAAGTCAGGAGGGGCGGTGGCAATGAGTCAGCCCCGCCTTCCGTGGCGGAGAGTGGCGGAAGAATAAAATCTTCGAAGCTCGGTGAATGGACAGCAAACGGTTGAGTGGCGGAGAGTCGGTTGGAACGTAAACCTGGGCTGGATTTCTTGGCTAAGCCGGAATGGGCGGATAGGAGAGAAATAAAGAAGAAAGTGGGGGGAGAATTAAATGCCAACTGCCGGTATTCCCCAGCCAGCATACAGTACGTATTTCTCAACCGTGGCCACTTTAAGATGGGTGGACTTCACCTCCCAGAATTCCGTAGCCGCATGCATTAGTGTTATTCCACCAGCATGCTGGCTGGGGAATTCTGGGAGTTGAAGTCCATTCATCTTAAAGTGGCCAAGGCCTGGTCGACCTCGTCCTGTGAACCTGTGGCCAAGGTGAGCAGAGTTGCTACCTCCCAGCTTTCTCTCTCCAGCAGGGCCAGAGCCTCCTCTTCCTCTTAGACCGAGTTGGCCACAGGGGCTGCCCCACAGCCTGCAAGATTTCTGGTTAGGCAGGCGGAAGAAATGCCCCTAATGCATCAGTGCGGGCCAAAAAGGGCAGCGGCGTTTCCCAGGTCACCTTCCTGGGATTTTGCAAAGGAAGATACCGCTTGAAGCCTTTTAATGTTAGAGGAAGGAAAAATTTAAAGAAATGAAAAAGGGAGGCCTCCCCGTCGGGGAATCGAACCCCGGTCTCCCGCGTGACAGGCGGGGATACTTACCACTATACTAACGAGGACGGGCTCTGCGCGAGTTTTCCAGCCACCCTTCTTGAAAGTACGGCAGAATAAAGGGCCGCGCCGCCTTGAGAGAGGCGCGCTTTTTCAGGAAGCTCGTTCGCGAAGGAGACAGGCGAGCCGCGCACACGCCCCAGGCCCGCCTTCCCGGGAACAGCAGCCGCACACAAAAAAGACACTCCCGCACACTGGGAGGACCTCGGGTGGGATCCCGCCCCGCGTTCCTGATTTATTTAGCGGCCTTTGCCCCCTTAAAAAGAACCTGCCGAAACCCGGGATCGAACCAGGGACCTTTAGATCTTCAGTCTAACGCTCTCCCAACTGAGCTATTTCGGCCGATGGAGCTGTGGCTGCTCATCCTCCCCTACGAGCTGGCGACGCCCCTCTTTTTCCGGACTTCCGACGAGCCCGTCTCCCCGCGGACCGGCTCGCCTTCGGCACCGCGCCCCGCTCTCCTCCCACGAGGCGCCCCTGGATTTCCCCTCCTGCCCCACCGGGAGCCCTCCGACTCCAGCGTCGGGGGCGGGGGCGCCCAGCTTAGCAGGGCGGCATGAGCAAAAACCCTTTGGGGCAGCCCGTCCCCGTGGCTGAGGTCAACCCCGCGGAATCAAACCAACGAGAAAATCGTCTTTGGCCGTGGCTGAATTAAGGCAAAAAGGGAGCCTGCGCTACTTTTTTGGAATTTTTCTTACTTTGGAGAAAAAAAGCGAGCCTCCCCGTCGGGGAATCGAACCCCGGTCTCCCGCGTGACAGGCGGGGATACTTACCACTATACTAACGAGGACGAGCTCGGTTTGAGGTGTCAAAAATACCCTAGATAAAGCGGGGCATATGCAGATTCTCGGGCATTTCTGCTCCTCCCTGCAAGGGCTCATTTGGGGAAGGGAAGGGAAGCCCTGATCCCCTCGGAAGGCCCTTTCCGAGGCTCATGCCACCCTGCCCCTTCTCCGGAGGGGGGCCCTGGACCTCTGCCCCCCAGCTGAGCAGAGTTGGGGGGCGGCTGGGCTAAGCCCCCTTCTGCTGCTAAGCCAGAGGCCTTCCCGGTGGGGCAGAGGGATTTTCTTAAATCAGCAGATCAGTCAATCAGCCTTGCAAGGAAATTTGGCTTTCTGGAGTTCAGGCAGGGAGGCAGAGGGGGAAGCCAAGGCGAGGGGGATCCTCAGGGGGGGGAAAGCATAAAAGACTTAGGCCGGATCAGGAGCAGGAGTATTTTCATGGCAGCAACGGGGGAGAGGGAAGTTCAAGCAATGCTTCTCCCAGGGCTAAGGAAGCTGGACCCTGAAAGAGAGGAGGGGAGAGAAGATTCAATGCTTTCCCATTATTTTAGAGCAGAGTTTCTCAACCTTGGCCGCTGGAAGACATGCGGACTTCAACTCCCAGAATTCCCCAGCCAGCTGTGCTGGCTGGGGAATTCTGGGAGTTGAAGTCCGCACGTCTTCCAGCGGCCAAGGTTGAGAAACGCTGTTTTAGAGGCTGATGCTGAAAATGCATGGATTGCAAGAATCCTGCAGGCCCGCAAGGCATGGACAAGGGAGGAAAGCCAAACACCACTGCAGCAACTCCACTGCCTGATTAGGCCCCCTCCCCCCAAAGCAAACAGATCCCAAAGTGGGATCTTAGGGGAGAAAAAAAATCCCCTCCTAGGGGAAGACATCCTGGCCCTTCATGGTGTGGGTCAGAATTTGGCTGCCCACGAGAAGAGCACCGATTAGAAGCTGAGACTCGGGGTAAGGTGTTTCTGTCTACACGGGAAAACTGGGCACCAAAAGGGAAAAAAAAAAGGGAATACTTTTTGCAAGGGGGGGGTAAAAACTGTGCAAAGTTTCAGTCACTTTGTACTTCCTGCTACAGAACTTTTTAGCCAAGAGGGGATGTAGCTCAGTGGTAGAGCGCATGCTTTGCATGTATGAGGCCCCGGGTTCAATCCCCGGCATCTCCACATTTTTTCCTCCCCGTTCAGATTTTGCAAATGCCAAGCTGAACCCTGAACCAGCTCGCTGATCCACTCCAACTACTTCTGGCTCCTTTTGCATCCCGCTATTAAAAGTCCTTCCTATTCTATTCTTCCATTCTGCTCCAGCCAGTTTGCGAGCATCCTTCATAGACTTTCTGCCACCGCTACCAAAATAGAATGAACTACCATCAGCTGCGTAGAGAAAAATCAAAATAGAGACATAGATCTGGGGGAAATTCCATCTCTTAGGTGTATGCAACACCCTTCTATTTTTAGCTTAAAAGGAGTAGAGAAGAGGGTGAATATAACACATTTGCAAAGGATCTGCAAAGCAAAGCACAGGTGGGTTGGAAGAAAAACGATTTATTTCAGAAAATGGCATCGTTCAGGGCAATAACCGATTTATGAACATGGAAATACTCTGGTTGTTTTTTAAAGTCATTATAGGTGTACTTTAAGGCCAGAAGATGTGTAGGGAAGTTTCAGAGATTCTTCCCCCAAGACAACTGTCTTCTTACATTTGAAAATTCCGTTTTTTACAAGGTACTGATGCATTGAGCCACCCAAAGCGATTCTACTTCATTCTTTCCAACTGGATGATCAAGTTCAAAACCCACACAGGGTTGCGGGGGGGACATGTTCACCACTGCAACTGGAGCAGAAGGAAATTGCATCTCGAAAGAAAAATCTGCCTCCGCGGGCATTCAAATTAAAACAAAGGAAAATAAACCACAGAACGTAGAGAGCAAATATTCATTGAATTATTACATTTACAAACTGCCGCGACTCCCAGTGGGTATGAACAGAAAATGCCAAGATTAGCACGAGGAGCCCTTAAAGGAAAAGAAACAGATGTAAAGAGACTCAAAACTATAAAATTTATTTTTTTTCAAGCAAGTGCCATTTCTTGACGTTTATTTCTGCAAGACTTGGAAGAGCTGCAGTTCGTTGTAGGGTTGGAACGTGTGAAGGGAGAGTTTCTCTACTCTGCTGAGCCTTAATGTGGTGTGTCTGTGGCTCCATGTGTTTGTGTGAACCAACCCCTTGTGATGTCCAAGCCATGGTTTCTGGGTCTGCGGGCGAAAGTTTAACCATTGCAGCTTAGCCAGAAAACCACGATTAAAAGAAATGCAGCTTAATGGAACGTGTGAGGCTTGCGACTTCAATCCGCATGTCTCAAACTTCTCTCGAACATCAAGGAACTTCTCTGTCCGGCGATGACTTCTTTGCAGGTAAATGTCACAGATCACACCCGTGTTGCTCCTCGGGCACCAACAAATTCCTCTCCCCTTTTCCTTGTGCGATTACGGATCTTGCTTTTTTCATGGCGTTTTCGGGGAGAACCCAAGCCGGAGAGCTCCTGGCTCGAACACCCACAGCATCACACCGCCGGAGGCCAGATTTTAGCTACTTCCTCATGGGTCACTTCTGGAATCCACTGGCAATATTCTGCCAGCAAATCTGCAACGGGAAGGTTTAAAGAGGGATGCGTCAGCCGCCCGCGATTAAACGGTGACGGTCCTGAAGCCAGCCTAATATCATGATTCTGGCAACGGCAGGTTATAAAACCGTACAAATCTTTACTGGCGGAATCGCTAAAAAGGCAAAGCACGGTCTTGCGTATCTGGAAGCTTACATTTCGGATTCTTCTCCCAGGCAACTTGCAAAGCGTCCCTGTTATCCGCGTTTTCGGAAATGAGAGCCTGAAGCAAGGATTCTGTCCTCGGCTGGAGCCTGCGGGAACATCAGCAAAGGGATTGATCCAGAGCAGGGTCGCTCAACTTCAGCAACTTTAAGATGCGTGGACTTCAACTCCCAGAATTCCCCAGCCAGCATGGCTGGCTGGGGAATTCTGGGAGTTGAAGTCCATGCATCTTAAAGTTGCTGAGGTTGAGCAACCCTGATCCAGAGGGAAAAATCAAGGTGGGGAGCAAATGGAACCGGTCCCAAGCATGGTGCACGGATGCCTACCAACCAACCCTCCTCTATCCTATATGGATTATGGGAAAGACCCATGCATTTCACTTCTTCCACCTCTAAACCTCGGCTGTACCTCTCTGGCTTTTAATAAAGTGGGTACAGTTGGAGGTGGGGGATCCAGGACTCTCGTATTTTTTTCCAGAGGGGTGCAACCCAAGCGTGGTTCTGTCTTGGTTGGCCATTAGGCAGACCCCCATGCCAGAAGACGTTATGACCTGGTTCCCCCCCAGCTGCCCCAAATTGCTGGTGGCATTCCCCCCACAAAGGCCGTGTCGTGGTGGGCCCCACCAAGGTGGGCCTGCGGTCTCGTGGGTGACACTTCAAGAGAAGGAGTAGGTGGAAGGGGACACGGGTCGTTCCAGGAGGAGGATCCAAGCCTTTTAAGGGGCAAAACAGGTTCCTGAAGTACCTGCGAATCTGAAAGCCCCTTCTCTGCTCCTTCCACAGCCCCCTCCCAGCGTGGAGGCCAAATTTTTGGCCCTGCCCACTCAGGGGGGCGACGAAAGAAAAGCTCTTTTTGCACCCAGCCACCAAATCTTCCTATGCATTTTTCCCCCGGGGGAGGAGGGTGCCTGAGTGTGGTGCTCCAACCCACTGCTGTGATTTGTAAGCTGACGGTTTCTGGCAGTGCTGAATAGAGCCAATTGTGGTTTGTTTAACAAACCATGATAAAGAAGCCACAACGTAGCGCAATGTATAAACCCAGCCGGAGGGACGCCTTTGGGTCAGGTACTTGCCAGTTGCCTGGGGCCAATAACGCAAGGGTTTTGGAGGCCAGATGGGCCCCTGATCCTGTCTCGATGTTATATTTTATCCTTGCAGCTACAGCACGACGACGTGCAAGAGAGGTTGTAAAGCATCCTTCAGAGACAGAGAGCCTTCTTAAGGACAGATAACCGGAGCAAAAGGTTGCACATCTTCTACCCCAAGATGCTTTCCCAGCTTGTTCTGAAGGCTTTGGGATGAGACAAATCATCTTTTTGGGACCCCCGAATTCTACAACCAGCCCCAAATAGCGGAGCCACAGTGAGCAACGTACCTGGACCATGTCTTTAGCATCGTGACCGGACTCGACAGCAGGCAGCAGCTGTAGGCTGCCAACGTTTTCACAACCTAGAAAAACAAAAAGCCCCATTGTATTCATCCACCGATCTGTGAGCCCGACATCTTGAAGCGTTTTTCCAATCGCTCATCACCGACCTTTTAGTGTACTTAATTAGCGTGCAAATAAAAACAGAGACTGTAACATGAGAAAATTATTTCCTTTCCCTTAAAAAAAAAAAAAACGAGGGGCAGGGAATTTGTGGCCTTCTAGCTGCTCCTGGATTACAACTCCCACGTGCCGCTAACGTGGCTGACACTGATGGGAGGCCATGGTACTTGTAGTCGAACGCAGTTAAGCGGCAGGCATCCGGTTGGGCGAGGAACGCTTGAAATTCAACGAAAGTCCGAGACAGCAGCAGATCAGGGTGGGGGCCGAGACAGAAAGAAACGCGCACCCACCTTTCCTTCCAAGAGAAACCTGGCAAAATGTTTGAAGCGATCAAGGCCTTCTGGATAATCTGCCTCCACCGCAGGAAGCTGCCAACCGACCCGATCTGTAGCAGGAGAAGGGAGAAGAGTGAATATCTTCAGGGTGAACCGTACGCTGCGCTCAACCAGGGTGGACTTTAGCTGTTCCTTGTCAAGGAAGCCGTAAGTCAGTGTTGTCCAAACTTGGCCACTTTAAGATGAGTGGACTTCAACTTCCAGAATTCCCCAGCCAGCATGGCTGGCTGGGGAATTCTGGGAGTTGAAGTCCACTCATCTTAAAGTGGCCAAGTTTGAACAACACTGCCATAAGTGAACTGTCTCACTGGGAGATCTGCCATCTTCAGGGCGTCACCTTCCTGCAACAAGATCGCCCAGGATGGCAAAGGGAGTAAAAGAGGATTCCAACAGAAGAGAATCTCCACGGTTCAGGGTTCAACTTGGTGCTCCCTGAGCTTGGTTGCTGGCTTGTGGACGTTTCATGACCCCACTTGGTAACGTCATCAATGCAAGGATAGTAAAGGAGCTCCTATTTCTTTCGTTGCCTGCTTTAAGTTCAGTAGATATTTACTGAATAGAGAAAGCCAACTTACAGAAGGTGCTGGGCCTGTGGCAACGGACGTGGCCCATTTTGAGACAGTAAAATGGAGGAGGATTATCCAATGGCTTTTCGAAATGGCAGTAGGGAGGCAGGAGGAGAGGGATCCACTCCGGTTCAATGGCTGAAACCCCTTCAGAAGAGCGGGAACCACCCAGAAAATAAAATTGTGAGAAAGCAGGAGTTTAGCTTGGCTTCAGTGGGTCTGAAAATACGCAAGACTTTGAGTCCCATAAAAATATTCCTTCTAAGAGAAGACATGGAGCTTGGTGGTAGCAATGAGAAGAACACGAGCATGCCACTGCTCTACAAAACTATTATTCAGCTCTGACACCCCCATCCCATCCAGGCTTGGGGGGCTGATGGGCAACCCTGCTGCTTTGAGGTGGTATGGACGCCCTCTTCAAGGATCTGTCCCTAAGGTTGAAGGAGAAGCCATCTCAGAAGTGGCTATCATGGCATGAGAACTGGGGGACACCACAGATGTATCTGGTCCAAATGGATGTTCACAGTCACCATCCCAAGATACGCCAGCTTGCCACAACTCCCCCAGGAAACACTGAGGATTCCAGCAGCATCCAAAATGTTCTCTCTTAATTGAAAGGTCTCCCGGCCACTGATCTCCAGCTTGAGATGGGAGCCTACCAGACTTTGTTGGGAAAGAAAGACCAGATTTGGGATCAAGGACTCCCCCACCCCCTTTGGCATCAGGTTCACCAATCCCAGTGGGATTATCAGGCAGCAGAATTGAGGGAATAGCTGCTGATCTACTATGAAGGCTGGGAGGCGCCTTAATTCTGGTTTGGCAATGTCTCAATTTCACCCCTAACCCAGACCAGCAATGATCTATTTATGCTGAGAGGCCAAAGGATGCGTCTTAGCTTTTTTTTTTTTAAGTGGCATAATACATCTTATAATTTCATAAGCAATCAATGAAGTATAAAGAAACTGTATCTCCATGACATTTTAGATCCCTTGCTTGCTTATTTCTATTTTACCCTTTTATTCTTTTGACGTGTCCTTTCTCCCTCCATGTCTATATTCTTCTTTTAGAAAACATGTCATTAAGTAGAGATCAGATCTATTTATTCTAAGGAGCCAAAGGATTTTTTAAATTTAAAATTTAAATTAAATCCTTTATTTTTAAAAAATGGGATATAATAATATAAGTTATGATTTCATAGGCAAGTATATTTGTCTGTTACCTTCTTATTCTTTTGACGTGTCTTTTCTCTCCCCTTGTCTATATTCTTTTCTTTAAACATGTTGTTTAAAAATAGATGCCAAGGAAGGGAAACAGCTTCCTGTTTTACCTTTCATGTACATCTTGGTGGTTTCAACTATTTCCTGATACACCACAAACTCAGGGAGCTCCTTAAACAGGACAGAATTGGGGTGGATGAAGACTGGATCGTCCAGAAGTGGTGTCTAGTAGGGGAAAAAAGGGTGGGATGCAGAAGCAGAACAAGAGAGAATAAAAAACTCCATATATTACAAACCAGCAGCAACTCCATCTGCCTGGCTAAGATGAAAGTCCTCGGCAGACGTTTTGTGATATTTTACAACAATATCGCGCATTGATCATATTATACTAGTGTGTGATACTTATTAGTAAACCAGCGACTATTAATAAGATATAAGGCACATTTCCTCCCCTTTTTTCCCGTTCTTTTTTGTGCTTTTTTCCCCCCCTTAATCTTTTCCTCTTATTTTTGGTATCGCTTAATTTTTTTTTTTTTACGTTTAAAGATGGTTTTAATGACGTGTGTGTGTGTTTCAGCGTACCGAGGTGTTTTACCTATTTTTTTTCTTGCCACGTCTACATAAAATTAAATGAATTAATTAAAAAAAAAGGAAAGTCCTGGCACTAAAACGCGTGAGAGAGGGATACCTTGTAGGCGTTTTTCCACTTCTTGTCGAGGAGTTCCTCGGCTTGGATCCTTCGGGCGACGTGGTCTCCCAGCCCTGCCAGGACGATCTGCCTCAAGAAAGTGACCTGCTCTTCTGTGGGAGGCTTCATCTGGGGGTCAACGAAGAGCTGGGCCTCCGGGCAGACGGCGTTCACTGGGAAGCGAACACACACACCCCCCCCCGAGGTTGCGAGGGTCAGAGCCATCATTCAAGCGGAGGTGGCCCACTTGAATGATGCCCTCAAGGCAAGGAAGAGCAGATCCCCAAGAACGGGAGCTGGGACGAACGGGGGCAGCTGGGGAGACTGACCTGCGGTCGTGAGCTGCCCGCGCAACCGCCGGATTTCCACCATGGCTTTGTAGCGCAGGCCGTTTGCGCTACAGAACTCAGGAGTGCACCCCGCGTATTCACAGGCGCCCACAGCTCCTGGAAGAGAAGAAGGGGTCTCAGCTCAGGTGGAAAACCAGCCAATCAACCAACCTTTGGAGCCCCCAAACGAGCCAGGGAGAAGAGCCGTGTTACCGAGCATCACCATGAGGTCTCCCAGCTTCCGAGAAGGTCCTGGCCCAGCCCAAACCCGTTGCATCTGCACCATTCGAGCCCTCTTCCCTTTCAGGTTCTCCTGCTCTTCTTCGCTCACGGCAGGCCTGCATCAAAATGAATGAATGAATGAATGAATGAATGAATGAATGAATGAATGATTCAATCGATCGATCACACAGGCAAGAGAAATGCCCCAAGCTGCTGATCTGCAGAAGTTCTGGGGTCCCGTGGTAGATTTCTTGCTTTACCTCCAGGCAATTTCTGCTTTTCTTTTTCTCACACGCCTTTCGTTAAACTTACGGAGGCCTGACTGGTACGTATGCTTGCAGGGCAGAGGAACGCTCCATGCTTATGCGTCGCTAACCCCCAAATCCATCCTGCTAAAATATACAATTTGCACAGGAGACAAAAAAACCCAGCCTGCCCATAACTGCTCACCTGGAGGACACTATTTCTCATCCTAGGTAACTACCTGACGCTCCCCAGACGTGTTGGATTTCAGTGTCCGTTCTAACCAGGTACTTAATAATGTCCAATTAATTCTGCAGGACCTCGACTAGCACGCCTTTTTGGCTGATCATTGCAGTGCTACTGAATTTTTCTTTGCGCCTTCGAGTCACTCTTGACTTCCAACTACGTGGACAAATCTGTGCAGTTCACAGGGTTGTTTCTTTAACCCACAAACCAGCTTGGAGCCCGTAAAACCACTGACGGATGCACCGCAACGGAGACCAGGTTCTTAATAGCCCTGCAGCAGCCTTACCTGTTGAACTCTTCAAAGAACTCCCTCACCGTCAAGGCCGAGACTAAGGCGATGGTGTAGGGCAGGCAGTTGTGCTGTTTGCTCAAGGCAAGCATCTTGGCGTACCGGGGAGCTACCGGGAAGGAGGCCATGATGACCCCCAAGGGGCTGATGGGGCAGCTGAACTTGGCTTCCTGCAGCTTTTCCAACCTGGAAGAAGGAAACAAGGAAATGTGGAAGCGGAGGGGAGGTCAGGGTGCATATTTTAATCAACGCGCAGTCCCACTTTTCCTAAAAGCTTGTCGTCGCATGTTCCGTGAGAATTCCTCCAAGCCAAACATCAAGAAGACCGCAACTTTAGATGGGTAGACCTTGGCCAGCTAAAATATTAACTGGGGTCTCCAAGGGAGAGGCAGATGTTGGGGGGGTGCGTGTGAATGCAAACTCCCAATTTTAACCTCTGGAATTAAAGCAAAGGAGGCAGTTTTTTTTTTTAAACTCTTTTAGTCTCTTCTAGTATTGCAACAGGTCACAAGGAAACATTAAAAGAGGGTTCGGGGGGGGGGAAATGTGGCAGAATCTATTTGTTCTTTTCTCATGCTGGCTGGAGAATTCTGGGAGTTGAAGTCCACCCATCTTCAAGTTGCTGAGGTTGAGAAACACGGATTTAGGCTGATCTTAACGATGTAAAATAGACACTGCTAAGGGAGTTAGTGAGGTAACAGATCAACGCTTTACGGCCAAAACCCAATGGATGTCTGTTACCTTCCAGTTGTGGTGGGGGCCTTCAAGGCACCGAGGGCCACCAACAATTCCTCCGCGGCTATCAGCGCATCCATGGACGGCGGGGTCGGAAACGGGAAATTGATCACCTATAGATAGGAAAGACACAGACAGTGGGATGGAGAGAGACTCGTAATGGAATATTGCAACAGGACAGGAAAGCTGCATTCATTCATGGTGACAAAAAAATCAGGAGCCCCAGATAGTCCTCGGGTTACGACGGTGATCGGGAGTCCCAAGAGGACGCAAAAACGGTGATCTGAACCCAGATTTAAATCGACATGGTCACAGGGTTCTGGATTAAATTACCACCCTGCTCCTTTACTTTTTAAAATAAAGCACTTTCAATCACTGCCTGCTACGTATTTTATGTTTATGCATTTTATTTATTTACTTATTTTATTTAATTTATTAAATTTCTCACCCACCCATCTCCCCACAATGGGGGAACTCTGGGCGACTCACACCGAACTTTAAAAACAGAAATATATATAAATACATAAAACAAACATTGCTACACAATTTTTTAAAACATAATAGTATAATGCTTTTTCTTATGTAGTTTTTACTGTCCATGTTTTGTTGACCCCTATACAGTGGTACCTCGGGTTACGAACTTAATCCGTTCCGTGACTCTGATCGCAACTCGAGTTGGTCGCAATGCGAGGTAAATTTCCCCATAAGGTTCAATGTAAATACGGTTAATCGGTTCCGCCCTCCGAATTTGGTCGCACCACGAGGCAAATTTCCCCCAAAACACACCACAAGCCTCACCGAACGTCTCCTTGCTACCGCGGTCTCGGCCACAGGAAGCCGCGACCGCGTGGCAGCGGGGCAAATGGCCGTGGATCCGGTTCGTAGCTCGAGGCGGAGTCCGCACGTCAAGGTAAATTTTTGGGGCTGGAGCTGGTCATATCTCGAAAAATTCGTAAGGGGGGGCGTTCGTAACCCGAGGTACCACTGTATGTTTAAATAAAATAAAACGCAGGGAGGGTAGAAGGGAACAGCTTTCTGCTTCCTATTTTGTCCAGAGATCTGTCTGGTGTATGTTCAGTGGCATACACTGAACAGATCTCTGGCATGAAACCTTAAGACCCGAACACTGTAACAGTCTTTAAAGGAACCACGAATCTCCTTACCTGCTTGTTGGTTTCTTGCTAGAAATAAACAAGGTGTTTACCCTTTCAAAAAAATAAACTAGGGAGGCTGTCGACCGAGCTGAATAAATCTACTACTAAAAATGGACCCCCACCTTCTCGATGTTCAACGCTTTCATTTGCAGAATTAAATCATCCACAGGCCGCCTGGTGATCTCGGGAGCAGAGAACTGCTCAAAATCGCTGAACACAGCTGAAGAATAAAGCCTGGATCGCAGAGACAAAAACAAAGAGGCAGCAACAGAGATCAACACAACCCTTAAAAAAGGAGTTCCTTGCTAACGAGGCCGTTTTTAAAGAACCGTTTTCGTTCCCATGGTTGTCCGGGGATCAAAGGAAGGGGGACGTTTCTGGATTGCATGCAAAGGATGGAGACCTTGAGACCTACCACCTTGGCACAGACTACAATACCAGTTGCTCTGGCCAGCGGAACCGATGTTGAAGGACGCTGGCAGTTGTAACTGAGCAACAGCTGGTGACATAGGTTTTTATCCTGCAGTTCGGGGGAGGAGGCCACCAAGAACATCTGGAATGTCTCCCATCCTCCAATCTTTCTTGCACCCCTGGACCATCCCTGGTCACAGTGGCCAAAAATGGGTGCTGGAGTTTGCAGCCATGTTGAAGTAGGAGAGACACGCGTACATGGAGGTGTTTGGTGCCTGTCAGTGGTGTGTTTCCATATTTGAATCTCCCCATCTATCGACATGGAGATGTAAGTGTAAAAGTACGTGCCCTGGGCTGGGGTGGGACTAGAAATCTCCAAGATCTCTTCTAATGTGAGGTTATAAACCAGTGTTTCTCAATGTTGGCAACTTTAAGGTATGTGGACTTCAACTCCCAGAATTCCCCAGCCAGTAGACTGGCTGGGGAATTCTGGGAGTTGAAGTCCACCCATCTTAAAGTGGTCAAGGTTGAGAAACACTGATATAGACACAGATGCTACGTTTCAGAGAGCTTTCCTTGGATTCGATATTGCCATCTTTAACTATTGTTGCTCTTTGCATCAATCAAACAGTGTTGTTTGATTGATGTGATTTAGGATGTTTCGGGGTGATTTTTAAGACGTGATTCTTTTAAACTGCCGTTTTGTGTTAGACAGAACCAAGAGGAGTTTAGGCTGGGATGGGATCGAAATGGGTTTAAAAAATAAATCCAAGCGTGTGTACAAATATTGCACAGATGTGTACACATGCACAGCGTGCACACTAAGAGAAAGCCCTTCAAAGGGCCCACCCACCCGAATCAGAAGATCTTCCCTTCACCCAGTGGGTGCCAAGGGCTGATCAGCCTTGTTCTAAGAACTAGGGAACTGAAATGGCTTTTCCAAAGATTGGGGCAGTTCTGATTTTCTGGCGTGTAAGGAAAAAAGGAAACAAAACACACGTGAGCTGACCTGTAACAGTGGCCTGGTTCTGTTCGACCAGCTCGGCCCGCCCGCTGGTTGGCAGAGGCCTGGGACGTCCACATGACCCTGAATGACGAGATGCCGGTGACTTTGTCGTAGAAGCGTTTCTTGACCTTCCCGCAGTCCACCACGTACTTGATGCCCGGGATGGTCAGAGACGTCTCCGCCACGTTGGTCGCCACGACGCACAGCCTTGTGCCAGGAGGAGGGGGCCTGAAAACCTGAAATCAGGGGCTGTTTTCAATGGGTGAAAAGAAGAATATCCCACCAAACACAGAGGGCAGACCCCACTAGCGATTCCTTCTACAAACAGCATCTGTGGTGATGTTTGCCCACGTTGGGGAACTCCATGGCTCCAGCCAGCCATGCCCTTTTTGCCAATACTCCATTCCAAGTCAGATTCCCAATTTTCTGAGCCCAGAAACAATCAGGGAGTATTCTAGAAATCACCCTGAGCAATGGTTTTTTTTCAGGGCGGGGATTATTCTTATCTAAGATATTGTTTTTCCTCATTTCTTTTTATTTGGGGGGGGGAGTAGTTCTGCAAACTTCAGAATCCACCCCCAACAGACCCTTTTGCTAACGAACCCCAATATCCCCACAGGGGCGATCCGTTTTACCTTGGCTTGCTTCTCAGGAGCCAGCAAAGAGTAGAGGGGAAGAACGTAAAGGGGATGGGAAGAATCCAGTTTCTGGCCTGCACCCAAATTATAAACAGGGAAAAGAAATCTGATCTGTGCTGAAAAAATTAGCCTGCAAAGCTATTAGCAATCCGTACCTGCAATGACGTCCTTTCTGCAACGAGATCTCTGTTGTAGCGGTTGCTTATTTACATTAACGTTATGCGTTTTCATTTTAATTGTGTACCCCCGTAAATCTTTGGGAAATATGGCAGTATCAAAATATAGCCAGTAAATAAATCCATTTTAATATGTTTTGCAAATCAGAGCTAAGAGGCAGGGGAAGAAGAAAAGCAGCCCCTATTTTTCTGGAAGCTTCACGAGAACTAGTCTCTTTACCAGATTTACTTACTATAAACCTAACAGAACGGTTGCTTTAAAAATGGGGATACTCTGTATTAAAAAAATTCTCCTGCTATTAAAAAAAAACCCAATTGATTTGATGAGGTTATATAATAGCGTGCTAACTTAACTTCATGGCTTGTTCAACAAGCCAGCGTTCCATTTCATATATGAATATGAAGGCAAAATCTGGCCAGAAAATAGAAAAATAGAGGCTGAATCAGATGGTACCTTCCCTTATTTTGGCTTTAATGTGGTGTTACCCAGGCTAATACGGCCTGGTCAGCAAACCATGGTTAAAAATCTCCCCAGTCTTCTGTGCAAACTCAGCCAACTTTAAAACGTTTACAAAAGACAAACCTTCTTGCGAGCAATCTTCGCCCAGGTCAAGGTCGAGATCTGAACCAGCCGAGTTCACTTCTTCGTCATCGTCCCCTGCCGCCTCTCGGTCTTCGTCTCCTTCATCCACCGGCAGAATGGAATAATTATCCAGATCAATTTTGGGGAGTGTCTAGAAAGAAAGCGGGGGGAACCCCCCCCCAAAGACTAAATGACCTTCTAGGTTTGAAATTTAGAGGGCATTTGGGAGCGCAGAAGCAGATGTTCAATCTCGAACGTGTTTGGGAGGTACGAACGTATCGGATCACCTAGAAGATAACCAGGGTGTTGCCTTTCACACAACACAGACATGGGCTGCTAGGAGATGGAGGTGTGAAGCTATGATCCCCCCCACTTTTTAAAATAAGGAACAAATAGGCAAGAGATGAATAAATCCTTTTTTTCACACCCCCTGCGTTCTTACTCGCATTCCAAAAAGCACTCCAGGTTTACAGTCCTCGTGAGCCCTCGAACTGAGAAAAACCCTGAAATTCCAAATCCAAACGGCTTCTTTTGCCAACTAGAACGGAACAGATGCTAAAATAAATCAGATTTTAAACGATTTGGCTTTGCTTCCGTTAGCTGCTTCTGTGGAAAGGTGGGATGGAGTTCAAACAAAGAAAGGCCACGTTCCTTTCTTCCCAAGGTGTTCACAGATCTTTAAGCCATTCTGGAGCCTGCAGGAAAATTCTGCCAACCTGAAGGGCGTGCTTCTTTCTCTGCCTGGATTTCTTAAATCTTCGGACGGCTTCCAGAGAATCGTCCTCATCTTCAGGCCCTGCAAAGAGCAAAGCCAAGATTTTCTCAGCCAGGTCTGTAAATGCTAGTAGCCGACAGCAGAGAAGATTGAACTTTTGCATCGATGAAGATGCAGTGTGGACAGAAAAAGTGGGCAGAATGCAAAACGCTAGAGCAGGGTTTCTCAATCTTGGCCACTTTAAGATGGGTGGACTTCAACTCCCAGAATTCCCCAGCCAGGATGCTGGTAGTTGAAGTCCACCCATGCTGGCTGGGGAATTCTGGGAGTTGAAGTCCACCCATCTTAAAGTGGCCAAGATTGAGAAACCCTGCTCTAGAATGAACCGTTCAAGAAGCCGATTTAAGGGAGTGATCAATAGGGCCAGAACTTCCTGATGAGGTTCCCCATCACAGGACACCAGGGTCACCTGAGAGATGTGAAAGAGTGGGGAATATCAATTATTCCGAGACCATTACATTTTCTGCCTGATACAAAGAAAGCGAGACAAAACAGTTACCCATCCCTAAGGGTCTAAACCAGGTTACTTACAGAAATTTAGAGCACAGGTAAATAACCTGGTGCCCTCCTGATGCTTGGGCTTATACCTCCCACAATCCCGTGGCCAAATTAACACCCAAAATCTCTGGACGGACCCAGGTTGCTCCCTCCCGAATGAGAGGAGAAAAGGCTGCATTCTCGAGGACCGAGCGCCTTCTTCCGTGCTGCTGTTTGAGCAAGCGTTAATTGAAGGACGCCGGTGTCATTCTCAAGGACTCCAAACTTACCTGGGGCGGCATTTCTGAAAAAGGGAAACGCCTTCCTTAGCCTCCTACACAGGGAATGGACTTCGGCCTGTCCAGTTAGGAATACCAAAATCCCTCCTGCAAAAGGAAGGAAGGAACGTTAAACTGGACCACGAAAGGGAAAGTTGCAAGGAGCGTAAGCGTCCATTCCTGAGAAGTGACAGCTTTCTGCTCCCTTGGCAGAATATCAAAATGTCTGAATGCTGGAAGACCTGGCTGGTGATGATGTATAATGGTATGTGAAAAAGACCTTGGGAGACGGGGCGAAGAGATGCTGCCAGGGAATGGTCAGATAAGAGGGGGCACGGCCCACAGGTGCATAATGGATGGGGAAAGAGGCTCAGAAGGGACCCTTCCTAGTTTCTCAGGCTGCATAGGAGACCAAGGGGGTTAGAATTGTTCTTTCTGACTTGCAAGATTCTGTTAATGTAGCCTTACAATGAAGTAGAATTAACTCATCTGGTCGGGTCTCCTGTCTGGTCTACCTAGTAAGGCTGACGTGATGGGGGTTGGCATCCAGCTTAGGGGGACTGGTTTGGGTGGGACGCAGAGAGATCTATGGGGTGTCAGAACTTTACAGCGATGGGCCCAGGGTTAACTATGTGCTGCTCCTGCTATCCGAGAGTTTTGCTCCACTCCCTGCAGACAAAATCAAACGTTCTGGGTTTCTCTCGAGGAGACCGTTTTTGTACCGGCCATCTGACCTGGAGGAAGCATCCGGTGGATTTTGCAGACCTTCCGAAAACATTCCCCGCTGTAATCATCCAGTGGGGTCCTCTTGTTAAAATGTACGGCGACTGGAAACTGCCTCGCGTCCACCTGACACACAAAGGACCTTGGGTGAAAAACGTGCCGAACCCCAAGAGGGCAGGAAAATGGTGATCTGAACCCAGATTTAAATCGACGTCATCAAGACAGTTCTGGATTAAATTACCATCCTGCTCCCTTATTTTTTAAAATGAAGCACTTTCCACCCCTGCCTGGTGCGTATTTTATGTTTATGTGTTACTTTGCCCCGCGGAATTCTTTTCTTTTAAATCGTATAATGCCTTTTCTTAGGTGGTTTTTATGTTTTGTGCATCCCGATATGCTTAAATAAAATAAAAAAGGCAGAGTGTAAGAAAATTGCTTTCTGCTTCCTATTTTGCCCACAGCTGCATGCTGTACGTCTAACAGACTTGCTGCATAAAACCTTAAAACACAAACACTCTGACGGTTTTTTAAGGAACTACAAAAACCTCCCTACTTCTTTCTTTCTTTTCTTTTTTTTGCTGTGCTCGGTCTTTACGTGGTGAACTGGGGGCCACGTTCCAAACAAGAAACAGCGGGGTCAGGATCAAAACTGAATTTCATTTCATGTATGTTGCGTGGTTAGTAAGAAAATATGAATCAAAGTTAAACCAAGTTCGCAAGGTCGCGAAACAAGCACGTTTTGTGCAGAGGGAATGGGTTTCTGAACCCACGCCTTTCCCTAGTGCTAGTGTGTCTATCCCTGAGTGACTTTGGCCATCTTGAAAAAACTCATCAGGGTTGAGCATGGTTAAGATGGATGGGACACCACAAGGAAATCCCACAACAGTCGGGTAGACAGGGCAGTCCAAAGACACCTTAGCCAATCGTACACCATTCACATATGGTGATCGGGGCACTTTCACAAACACAATAAAATAGCTTGGCCGAGCGGTGAACTCAACTTGAAAGAGACTTTGTCTTTACCAAACTAAAATCTAGATAGAAACGAGAAGGCCCGGGTGTGGGAGCGGCAAAAGGAAGGTTAGGATTTAACAGAGATTTGAAGGAAGTCTGTTGGGTCCACGTGCAAAAACCTCATTTCCTTTTCCTCCCCCCCCCCGGTCACTTCTCACCTGTATAACCGGAGGAGCAACGGGGAAGAGTTTCTGGTTAGCGGTGAAATCTTCCACTCGCAGCGTAGCAGACATGACGATCAGTTTCAGCGGCTGCCCTTTCTAGCAACGGACAAACATAAGACGGGACTGGAAGGCTGGACTTTTAATGGGAGAACTAAAGATTCGAAGATTTTCTTGGGAACGAGGAGGAGGAACGGGGGGGTAGAGAAAGAGCACGCGATGAATTATCCCACGGTCTCTCCCCGACCCAGAACGATGCTCAAAACCCAGCGGCCAATTTCTCCCACCTGCTCCTTGCTTGACCTTAAATCTGGCAACGGTTTTACCTGGCCTTCAGGCGGATAGATGATCGCATTGATTGAGAAGCAAGGCACGTTAACTCCCAAATTAAACTAAGCCCGATGGGACAACACTACATCCATTTCATTAATCATTCTGTCTTCTCTACCTTGTCTCGAAGAGGCACGATGCGAGATAGGAGACCAATTAAGATGTCGGTATACACGCTCCTTTCGTGGGCTTCGTCCAGAATAATGACACGATACTTGGACAGCAGGAAATCCTGGAGGAACAAGGAAAGGGAAGAATTTCACATCAGCCGGCCGAGCTCATCAACTGAGACGTAGAAGACGGGAATCATCTCACGCTCAACAAAAGTGCCCTGCGAGGGGACAGTTGCTCAACAATCAAGCCATTTAAATCTGGTGGAGGGGGGAAATTCAGCTGCAAATTTATAAGTAAGAGCTATACGTCGGAGGACACCTGAGATGGAAAAGCTGTTTGCAGAAATGTTTCGGGCATTTGATTCAACAATGGAACAAGATAGTGTTGGAAATTTCAAGGCCCTTGAAGAGGGAGTGAAAAAATCTTCTTCTTTCATTTCAGAATGCAACTCTTGTTTTTTTTCGGGGGAGAGGAAGCAGGAAGAAGAGATTTTCTGACTCCCCGGATCTCCTCTTGGACCCGCTAAGGCGAGACGGCACGTTAAGCCCGAAACATTCTCCTGAAAGCAGCCTGCACCCCACATTTCAAACGCGTAAGAAAAAAAAAGTCGTCACCTTCTGGATTTCTTTCAACAGCACACCGTCCGTCATGAACTTGATTTTTGTATCGTTTGTCACGTTCCCTTCGTACCGGATTTGGTAGGAAACCACACTGGTGTGGAGGACACAGAAACAATGTTGAGGTTGCCAGATTCCCCCACAATGCACAAAACTGACACAATGCCATCAGGTCGGGCATCTATCTCGCTGGATGCATTTAGGGCAAATGTGAAGAGCAAATAAATGCTCGCTTCAATAATGTTAGCCTCCTTACCTCCAACCACTGTCCACTTTAATTTTTCTAGCTGTTGTTTCAAAAACTCAGATAATGCATTTGACTTGGTTGGCTCAGGCCGAAAAACAAAATGAACCATATCAGGGAGCGAGTTGAAACACTGGCTCATCGTGGTATGGAAATTGTCCTTTAAAAACCCAACACTGATTGAGGCATTAACCGTCCAAAGGACAGGATCATCATATCACTTTCCAGCTACTTGAGTTCCCTACAAAATCTATCCCATCTATTAACATTGCCATGGCTAGCTGGGTCCTCAAATTGTTCTGTTTCTTGAACCTGGAAAAGGTGCCAAGGTTGGCAGATGCCTATTTCGGCAGAACGTTTTTTGACAGCGATATCTAAAACCGGTTTGGGAAAGAGGCCGCCCAGAGCACCCTTACCGTGATGACAAATTCATTTCCGCTGCAACGCGCTGAGACATAGATATCGCTGCTACGCGCCGAGGCTCTGTAATCCCAACGATGCCGCTGGAGCTACAGACCAAAGGGAGATGAGATTTTAGCACACCAGCTGGAGGGAGGGGATTAACACCTTTGATGCAATCCAGTTTCTTTGGGTTTTGCAGTAACGAACGGGAAGTGAGGTTATGGCTGTTCACGGTTGCATCCAACCCTTCGTTGCCAGCTGTGGGGCCCCTCTTTTGACCAAGCCATTTTGCAATTTCCTAGCTCCAAGCCCTCCCTCTCACAAAAGTGTCACAGAACAGAACTGTGAAACTTCAGAGCTCCTTCTCGGATCAGCCTTCTCCGATGAGTTGTGACAATCTCAGCCAAACCAACAATTCTGCTTTTCCTCCCAGAAGGGAGCTTCCCAGGTTGCAGGCTTGATCTCCACCCCCCCAGGGCAATACAGGGTTTAAATCAGTGTTTCTCAACCTTGGCAACTTTAAGATGGGTGGACTTCAACTCCCAGAATTCCCCAGCCAGCATTCGTGGACTGGCATGCTGGCTGGCTGGGGAGTTCTGGGAGTTGAAGTCCACGCGTCGTAAAGTCACCAAGCTTGAAAAACCTTGGTTTAAATCGTTATTTGTGCCAGAGTTTTGGGGAAGTCAAAAAGAGGGTTACTGTTAATTGATCTGATTTGATTCTAGCGAGCACTGACAGATCCAACCGACCAAGGAATGGAGAGTAAATATGAACGCTGCGTTAGAAGCCCAAAAGCTTATACCTTGCGTAGCCTGCTTCATAGAGGAACTGAGGCACTTGCGTGGTTTTGCCACAACCTGTTTCTCCGCATACGATAATTATGGGATTCTCCCGCACGGCTTCCATTACGACTTGCTCTTCGGCAAGGATTGGGAGCTTCAACCTGGCTTCCTTAGACAAACAAGAGAAATGCCTTTACAAAGAACAGAGGCTAGCCGTTGGCTGTTGCAGCCCCAACGGCAAATTGGGTTTTAATACCCATCGCTGTGGAGTTTTAAAAGCCCTGTGGTTAAAATTCCCACTCAAGGAGCCCCTTTCATCGCAAAGTACGGGTAGCTTCCTGCTTCCCATGCCAGATGGCTTCACTGCTCTTGGTTTAGCACATAAGCTATGATTTATACCTGAGTGCGATACGAGTGCCTGGCTAACTGGGGCTTCGTTAGCAAACCGGGGTGGCAGAATGACGCACAAGAACCTTCTCTAGGTTTGGATTCGAAACTGACCTGAATCTCAGAGGATCGATCCACTGGAATGAAAACTGCAGGTTCTGACGTGGGCTTAGAGGTTGTGTCCCTTTGCACAGAAGGTCTATCGGGTTCTTTGGGCAAACAGAGTGGAGAGTGGGAGACCTCTCCGGATTCTGTCTCAGCGGCAGCAGAGGCTTCTGGAAGTCCCTCTTCAACCTGTTCTTCCTTCTCTGATTCCCCACTCTCCTCTTCCTCCTCCTCCTTTCCCTCTTCTTCCACCTCCTCCTCCAATTCAAGCCTGCATCTTTTCCTATTTGCCCCCCCAACGCTTTTGATTTTCTTCGACCAGACGGCACTCGGTTCTTGGGGTGACCTGAAACACCAAGACTGTGTTTAAACCCGCTCCACCTTAATCCCCAAGCGCTGAAGAGGCACCAGGGAAAATGATTTATGCCTGTTTTCCCACTCCAGATGAGGGGATGTCAACTCCCAGAATGCCCCAGTCTGATGCACATTTTTCTAAGAATTCTGGAGGCTCTCAGATCTGGAGTCGCCCCGAAAGTCTGATTTGCCCTCTCTTAAACATTATCTGCCTGTCCCAAAGGGCACAGAGATGAGCTCAAACATGTGCCAAAAGGTGCTGCCCAACCAAACCTATGTCCACGTTGCATAAATAAAACGGAATAAGTGAGCTTGACCCTTCCTTATCTCACCTTTTGGCCTGGAACATCCGCTTTCCTGTTCCTAGCTTGGAAGTGGTATACAGGAGTTTCATTTCAGCCTCAGACACCTGGACTTCGCTCAGCCTTTTCAGCAATTCCGCTCGCTAGGATTGCACACCAAACAAAACGGGACAAGCCACGTGAGCCGAAGATGCAGCCAACATCCCTTGCCTCCCCGGATCGCGGTTGGGAAGCGTGGATTTCCTGAATCGATCACCCACCTTTTCTTTCTTGGCTTTCTGTTCCAAAACCTTCTGCAAAATTTTCTTCTGCTTCTTGCTCAGGGGCCTCTTCCCTGGAGCTTGATCGCAAGGGGCAGGCTTCTCCTGCCGGGCTTTTCGTGATGGAAGGACGAGGGCATTGCTGTCGTCCACTCCTTTCAAGATGGTGTCATCTGGAAGGGGGTGGGGGAGAAAGAGAATGAGGACCTCACCTCGCAACTCTACTTTGCTGGCCCAGCTCCATGCACATTCCCTCTGAAATACGTCCCAAGGCTCTCTTGGTCCACGGACCTCAGACCGATTGGCAACAGCTAGGACTGTTGCATTCAGTTTGCTGAACAAGCCACCCAGGCAACCCATCTTGAAACATCAATTGTCGGAAGAAAGCGGGTGGCTCTGAAGCGAACAGACCTTCTCTCTTCCCTCTTGCGTGAAAGCCACACGGAGGACTCCCTCTCAGCCCTGTGGCCAGACAAGAGGTGTAACCGGGAGTACTAACTCTATCTTTATGGTAAGGTTACATTAATAGATTCTTGCAAGACTGAAAGTATTTCTCCCCTCCTTTCCTTTTATTCTCCAGAGAACTAGGGAGGGTCCCTTCCGAGATGCTTTCCACCGTCCCATTCCTTCTGAGGGCTCAGCTGCCTCTTATCTAACCGTTGCCCTGGCTGCGGCTCTTCCTCCTGTCTCCCGAGGTCACTCCCACAGACCGTTACCGTTGCCAGCAGCTACCTAACCTGAGCGCAACTAGTCAAACCTCCACGTACAGACATCGTCTACTCCACATACCAAAAGGTGACTACAAACAGTAACAGAGGTCCCTTTGCAAAGAAAGCCTGGACCTCAACGTTACGGCATCTCCGAAAACCCTTTCGTTCCTGATTTCCAAGAGCTCAAAACATTTCTACCCGAAACCCCTCAATCTCCCAGAGGACAGATCCAGGCTCTTGGCCTAAAGCAGCTTCTACATCACTAAACTCAACCCATGGAGTCTCCGGAGATAGGCTTCTCCAAAGGACAGCCTCACAGCTACCGAGGATCGGGAGAGGCCCAGGTTCAAGTCCCTCCGCGCTTAGGAAAGCTGCTCAGACTGGACTACCTTGGGCCAGGCATGTGTTCTCCTCCGACCGGCCTACCTCACAGGGTTGTTGTGATGGAGTTTAAAAAAGAGGGGAGACCCTTGGAATCGCCTTAAGAGGAAAAAGGGAGGGATATGTGAAAGAAAGTGACACAGACCCAATAATAATAATAGTAATAATAGTCAACGTAGGGAAAGAAGGCTGTCTGCTGCTGGAAACAGGAGACTGGGCGGAATGGATGCCTCGTTCCAAGTGGTGCATAAGGTTATTTATTTATTTATTTGTTTATTAACTTTCTCCCCCGCCCATCTCCCCCCAACGGGGGAACTCTGGGCGACTCACACAGAACATTAAAATCATAAATATATATAAATACATAAAACGTCAATTTAAAAACATTACTAAGAAAGGGAAAGGAGTTAATTTGCTTTAGAGATGAGACACGGCATGTAAACGGTAGGCAGGAACAGTCAGCCCTGGGGTATATTTTATTTTGATCTTTTGGGCCCGCGCCTCTCTCAGCCCAGCCCAGCCCACCTCGCAGGGCTGTTGTTATGGGGAAAACAGGAGGCAGATAGGCTCGCCGCCTTGAGTTCTATATAAAATGGGCGGGATTAATAATAATAATAATAATAATAATAATAGTAATAATTCACCTCCCAGTTCCAGCTGCACAGGCTCCTGGGGAGCGTGGCCCCCCCGCCCGGGCGACCCCGGCAGCCGCGCCCGCCAGTTGCGCCTCTTCCGCGCTTTCCCCATCGGAGCGCGCATCAACAGAGCCGCCCACGTGGAGCCCCGAAAGCGCCCACTTCCGCCTTCCGCAGCCTCGTCGCGCCCCATCTCGCGAGAACTCGCCGAGGGCCCCGGCTCTACTGCACGAAACAGCCCGTTCGAAGGGGGCGGAGCTTGCAGAGCTCCCCTGCGGGTGGGCGGCAAAACGCGGCGGGAAATCCAGGCATGGCGGAACGGGACGAGCAGGGTGATGCTGACGAGGAGATTGCCAAGGGGTATTTTATTTTAATTGATATTATTAATGAATCAGTGAAAGCAACCTTATGCATGGAGGTGACGTTCCTGCTAGCTTTTTCCTTTTCCTTGCGCTGGAGTTTAGGTTGTTTCCTTTTTTGCATTTTTCAACAAATAAATTTAATATTTATATTTCATATGTATGTATTAAATTTACTATTAACATTTCAAGCACATAAATTTAATAAATAAAATAAAATAAAAAACCAGGATTCTGCATTCAGGTCTAGTACTGTAAGAAAATCATTAAAACCCTCCATCAGCTCCAAATTATAAATCAGTCAAAACTTTGGGGGGAGTTTCCAGCAGTGGCATCAACGATGCATGAAGGTGTTCAGTCTGCACCCAACAAGCTAAGCATGCAAACCCAGATTCCTTGCAAGGCAGTGCCCAAACTGACCGATTTTTTTTTAAAAAGCCATAATAACGCCACTGCAAAAGTTACAGTAAACATTTAAGATTTAATTGGTCACCACACCATAATTCAGTTGTGAAATCAGTCTACAAACAGTTCACTATGTACAAATACATAGATCCAATGGTCAGATAATAAATAAAGGCGTGGACAAATCTTTCAGATCTTCACGGTTATTCAACAGCATCATTGAGAGAACTAATGTTTTATTAAGATCATCGATTAAAAGGAGGCCTACAACATTTTCTTCTGACCAAAATCATCTTTTTTTAAACAAAACACGTAATTTTGCCATACAGATTTTTAAAAATAACCTAAAACTTAGGAGATCAGATGTCCAAATAGGATAATCAATCACTATACTCAGTTATGATCAATGTACATATCTTTTTTTCTGCTTTCGCAACAGGAAAAAAGAATCATTTTTAAACATGGCACTTGGCAACAAGGATCAAAGGAATGAACAAAGAAGTTTAAAGTTGCATGCAAAACGTAAGAAAGAGCGAGCTTCTTTAAAAGAAGGGGAATATAAGACAAGTGGATAAGATAGAATCTTAGCTGCAAAATACAAATTATTCAGCAGGCACCAGGAAAACACACTTCATATTCATTAACAGAAGAAAAAAATAATCTACAGCAGAAACTTAAATGCCCACAATTCTGCAAAGCAACTTTGCAAAAAAACTGATCCTATCCCACAGGGCAAAGTTATGGCATTATCTGAGCGCATGTTCGGCACACAGCACTTCAAAACCCAAGACAGCTTCAAAAAAAACATTAAATTCAGAACATTTAGACTCGGCTCTATTTCTTGGTCAGGCTGATATGCCTCGATTGACTACTCATTAATTGCATTGATGGTTTACAATAAACGCCTGCACAACAGTCTGGTTGGACACAAGATCGGAACTCTTGGATGGGGGAAAAACTCCCGTAAACAACCATCGTTGTAATGTCCCAGTAATGCTCGGGGTTTGTTAAGCGGTTTTCAATGGTTGAGGAACTGAGGTTGGTCCAAAAAACCAAAGGTTGGGCATATACTGGACATTCTTCCATAGTCGGAACACAGAAAGATTGGCAAATGTTGCCACTGGAAATTTAGCACGTCTAATACCTCCTAACTATACAGAAGAAAATATAGAATTGTATACCCTTTTTGGAGCAATGTGAAGCTCACTCATCTCCCCATGGGTAGTGCTGACCAGAGTTACACGTGATCCAAAGGACGATCCAAGTTAGAATGAACCAAGATCAGCCGGCATTGCAATGCGGGGAAAAGAAAATTATTTGCAGAGGGAAGAACAGCGATCTGGCCTGCAATGGGAATCTGAGCCAAACTGTTAGGGATTAACAGCCGTGCAAATCCAGCCTTAATTCAGCCTGGAGAAAATGGGAATCAATGGGAAAACCCATCAATGGGTTGTAGGCAAAGGATGGGATCCGGTATCAAATAAATAAAGTCAAAAACTTTATGACTGCCGAGGATCAGCAACGCCATCAATGGCTAACTGCAACGGCACTCAATTCTTCTCCCTCAACTGATTTGTTGGCTAAATGGGATAAAAACGCCATTCTCTGCAAAGCGTCTCCAGGTATCTAAATAGGGCTGATGAGGGGCGAACCCCCCCCCCAAAGCAGAGAAGCCAATCGTTGGAGAAAGGGTGGGAAAATCCATCAACATTCGCATTTTTATAGAACAAGGGGGGAAAAATGCTCGAGCATCACCTTCACCTTCAAAAACCTGTAAGGGAACGGTGGGAATGCTCACAGCATATTTCAAGTACAATAGTTTGTGCTCTTGTTTAATTTAAATAAAAATACATACACCACGAAGGGAGAAGGGCCAGGGAACACACACTTATCTGCACAAGTGCAGTAGGTGAAATATTTACATCTATATTCTTTTTCAACAATAGCTTTATACAAAACAAAATGCTGTGTATATCAAATATATTTATATGTATATATATATATATATTTTCGCTGTTCCCGCACAGCCACCATGGAAAGCTGATCTAAAGGAGAGGGGTGCATTTTTACCAAGGTTTTCTCAATTCCAAGGAACCTTTTCTTTGTTCTGCACCGGCAGCAGCTGAAGAATTTGATCGCGGAAGAAAAGCAGTGGATTTCGGCGCACCAGAGGACATTCCGTTTTGGAAGGATTGGGACGACGTGGCAGCCTCCCAAAATTGCTGGAAAAGAGGTTTCTTTTGGAAGAAAGGGGACCCTTACCAACTCAGGAGCTTTTCGAAGTCTGGACTGTCCTTTAAGTCAATACAGATAGAAACACACTGATGGCGAATTTAGTGTCATCCGGCCAAATGATTGCCCTCTTCCACGGGCATAAAAAGGATGGCAGGCAGGAGTTACGAAGTATTCCACCAGCTTCCATTCCTGTTTCCAGTTTTCCCAGGAAATTACATGCTATATGTCTAAAACAAAATAGTTAAGTGCTTTGGGAGGTTAGGAGGATACGGCAGAAAAGTAAATCTTTGCTACAGGCCCTGATGCTTTAATACTTTATGGGCACTGTTTACACCAGAAGCCCCAGGCTGTCCCTCGGGCAAATTCTTCGTAGCAAATCAAATTGGCTTCTCTACTTTTTAAGGACCGAACGCCATCGTCCCCTCCATACATCTACTGTGAAGGAAAAAAAAAGATTCAGGGAAGGTGGGGGGAAGCACCAGATCTTCCTGAAGTTTATGATTTTATGGAATTTATTGCCACACTGGTCCTGAGAAAGATTTCAGCAATCCTTTTTTATCTGTCGCTGATGGTGGTTTAAAACTGAGCTGAGCTGAGGCTCCTGGGCATTTAAAAGCAAGGCGTAATTTGGATGGAAATGTTACTTCCTGCCTGGAAACACTCCATGGCCCCAGCTAACTCTGCACGGCTTATCTTCTGCTGTCACGCACGAAGCTGTTCTTCGCTGCTAATTTTATCTGAGCGATACTCATTTTCTTGCTCAAGGTCTCTCGCTCAAGTTGTACCAAATGGGATGAGCAACCATATATTGCAAGATTTTAGCAGGAAAGATTTTGGAGATGGCTCTCATCCATTTCAGTGGAGCAGGCTGTCTGTGTGGGTAGACCAGTGTTTCTCAACCATGGCAACTTTAAGCTGTAGGGACTTCAACTCCCAGAATTCCCCAGCCAGCGTACTGGCTAGGGAATTCTGGGAGTTGAAGTCCCTACAGCTTAAAGTCGCCAAGGTTGAGTGTAGACTAAAGAAAGGGCTTATTTCTAATAAAATTGATAGGAGGACAAAAAAATACAGAAACGCTTTTGACGTTCAACGGTGGTGGGTATCCGAAGGATGGGACTTCCTGCTCTTAAAATCAGAACGGACGTCGTTTCGATCTGACTGCAATAATTTTTTTCCTTTTGCGATCATATGAAAAAGACAACACGAGGCACCAAATGAAGTTACCGCTGAGGGCAAGACGGAAAAAAGGAAAGAAAAGCCGATCCTTTCTCCCGTTTCTCAGCAGAAGCGTCGGGTAGAATTCCTGACGCTTCCTTCCCCCTGTCCCAAGGTGAAATCTGCATCACGCTGATAGAGAATCTTTTCGTCTCGTCTGAAATGAACGACTCGATCGGCCTCTATAAAAGCTTCTCCCCCCCCTTTTTTATTTTTTATAAAAGATGTTTCAAATGCTTGGAAAAAAGCAGATAAAATTCTACTCATGGGCGAACATCTCGGAATGTACAGCTCATCTATCTTACAAGGGAATTAATTTTCTTTCAGTGTGTTGACTGAGAAACTACTCGCGATACGCAACTGCTTAAGGTCGCACGCTTGGTTTACCCCAGAGTCCGCCTCGTTGGACGATACGCAGCGATCTCCCGGAGCGCGGGGGTCCCAAGCGAAGCGTGGCCTTGCCTTAGTCGCCCCCTCTGTCCAGATTTTCGATCACGCGAGACAGACGGATGTTCAGGAGTCTGATCTGGCTGTCCAGATGGTCAATCTTCTCCTCCAAGGTGTTGTGACTGTTCCGCCTCCAGTAGAAGTTGATGGGACCGGTCATGAAGTAGACGGCCACGACGAAGCAGAGGGGAAGGACCGCGTGTTCAGGCTCGCTTTCGTATTTCTGGAGGATGTACACGCAAGACAGAGCGAACAGGACGATCCGGATGATCCAGAAGAATCGCCCGCACAGAATGTGCAAGAGGTAAAAGAAAAATCCGAGGAGAAGAGAAATGAACCAGTAAGCCAACAAGATGGCCCCGATCAGCAAAAGGGCCCGGGCGGGATTGCTGGCTAGAGCGGTGTGGCTGAAATAATGGGTCAGATTGGAACCTGAAAATCAAAGCAGAAAGGGGAGAAGTAGGACACAGGAGAATAGGCACCATCAGCAAATGAAAAATGCGTGCATCAGAACAAGGATGTATTCCTAAGGAAAGATTTGATGGGTGTACAAACCACCACCTGAAAACTCCTTCGATACCCAGGAAAAGAGCTGTTGAAGATCATCTAGCTTGATCCCATGTTTTTAACAACCAGGCCTGTTAAGACTGATGTTTCTGAGAACCGGAGGAACTCAGCACCAAGCCCATTCAACTAACTATAAAATATCAATTTTATATCATCCCCCTTCCCAGTGAGTGACTCTTCACAAATTATTTCCCTTTTTTGACTAAGATGAGAGACAATCAGCTTGGGATCAAGATCGAGACTCCACAAAACGTTGCTGTTTTCCCCACCTACCATCAATTCCAAGGACATCTAGAAGATCTGTCCATATTCTCCACAAGGTATCTACTAGAACGTCCACGCCGTACACGAATCGCTCCGTCAGTCTGGAGAAAAACTGGAAAGGCAAAACAGAGAAACAGAGCAGAAACGTTTCATCCTCTGGAATTTTAAGTGTTTCTTAGGAAAGGAATCGATTCTTCTAAGAGCACAGAAGATGGACGGGTGTCTACCAGGAGACTGGATTTCCCTCACCCACATATTAAAGATAAAAGGGAAAAAGGCCACGGCATGAATGTAATTATGAATCATATAATGTACTTTGTCCTTGTGCCTGCCCAAGGACATGTCCCAGTCATGTGCTCCCAACGGTTGAGGGAAGAAAGCAGCTGAGAACCAACTGCCAGGGAGAAGAAATGATCTGGGAAGGAGTTTGGGGTCAAGGAAGGCTAAGCAGAAAGAAATCCCTCTTTTCGCCTAAGGATTCAGAGGGTTGCATTCTCTGGTCTTCCTTTGCTTTTGGATTCTCTTCTCCTTCCAAAGGAAAGGAAAAGGAAAGTGCCACCGTTCATGCATGGAAAGCCACGGGTGCAAGGACAGGCCCAGAAGGACATCCGGGAGGGGAGAAAACCAGCCATTCCTTGCTACAGCCATGCCCAATTTCTTTTATCCTCCTAGACCCCCAGCAACGTTCCTCCTGCCAGAATTTTGTCTAAGCACCTTATAAATCAATCAGTCCAGCCGGACCTGCCAATAATACACGATTCTTCCCCTGTTATTATCATTTCAGACTGGTTCTTCTTCTTCCCAAAGCTACCATGGTTTACAGTTCTTCCTCTTTCCATCCCGAATGCCTGCTAATTCTAATTTCTTATCTTTACTTCTTCCCCTTAATGTTATTATTATTACCAGTCCTTTGCCTATGCTGTTTATTACCATGAATTCCACTTCCTACTAATAAGATAGCCTTCCTGTTACTAGCAGCCTTATCAAACCACGTTCTCCTCTTCCTCCTCCACCATTGGCTGTGCCTTCTCCAATTCACTCTGGTTTCCATTCCTATTCTTCCCACGACAATGGCAGTATTATTGATTAATCTCCCTTCCTATTAGGTCCCCCTGTTATTAGCACCCTTGAGTGACTGATCATGTGCCATCAAGTCTGTGTTGACTCGGGGACCCCTGAGATGCGTCGTCTCCAGGGTGCCTGAGTAGCACATCCTATTCTCCTCCCATTTCGATGAGTTTCCCATCACCACCACCATCCTCAGGTCACCTTTCCAGCGGGCACCCCAAGGGGGCCAACCAGGACACCAAACATCTCCAATCATTACCCCCACCGCCATCAGGTCACCTTTCCAGTGGGCACCCCAACGGGGCCAAGCAGCACACTGAACATCTGTAATCATCATCACCCCCCCATCATCACGATGTTAACTTTCCAGGGGGCACCCCAACATCCTCACCAGATCCCCTTTCCAGCGGGCCCCCGAGCGGGCCAACCAGGGCATCTCCAGTCGTGCTCCGGCCGCCCACGCCAGAGCCGGGGGCCGCCCCTCTTCCCGGGGCAAGGGACCCCCGCGCCCTCCCCGCTGCCTGACCCCGTCCCGTCCCGTCCCGACCCTCCCCGGCCCCGCTGCGCCGCGCCGCGCCGCGCGCTCCTGCCCGGGCGCCGCTCACCTTCTGCAGGGCGCGCACGTTCTCCTCGCCCAGGAGGCCGCTGGCGCCCTGGTAGACGCCGCTGGCCGCCCGCCGGAGGCTGTTCTGCTTGTCGGCGCCGCGGGCCCGCGCCCCCCGCGCCCCCGGCCCGGCCAGCAGCAGCAGCCCCAGCAGCAGCCCCAGCAGCGGCAGCGCCCGCGCCCGCCTCGCCCCGCTCCGGCTCGCCATGGCGCTCGCTCGTGCGCTCGCTCGCTCGTGCGCTCCAGCCGGGCTGCCGGGGCGCGCGCGGCGCGGCGCTTTCCCCGCCCCGCCGCGGGCCGCTCTCGCCCGGGCGGGCAGCGCACTCTCGCGGCGGAGGAGGCTCCGGCGAAGCTCCGCGGGGAGCGCCGAGCCCGAGCCCGAGCCCGAGCCCGAGCGGGGCGCCTGCCCCTGGGCTGCCCGCGCACGACTCGGCTCGGTCGGGCGCTGCGCTCGTTGCGCGCCGCTGGCCCCGCTCGGGGACGCCGTCTCCCCCCTTCCGAGCCCAGGGCCAGGCTAGTGGGGGCGATGTTTTTTAAAACTATATTTATTAAGACTTTTTCCATACCGTCCAAGCCAAATCAAAAGGTGGAAAGAAAGCGAAAGAGAGAGAAACCCGAAAGGGCGAGAAAAGGAGGAGGGAGAAATTAAGAAAGGTAAAATGAATTAAGCTTTAAGAAATGCATACATTAAAACTGAAATTAAGAAATGTATAAAGGACTCCCGACGTTCTCCCCCCCCCCCGCCCACCGGGAGTTTCAATCTTACGGTCGCCCCTCCCTCGTAGGAACGACCCAGGCCCCTTGCTCCCCACGTTCATCCAAGTCTATTTTAATCCTCAAATCCATAAATCATCGTTTCATTGCTGTCTTCGTTCAGCAAAACGCCCATGGAAGGTTTCTAGCCTTTAAAAAGAGTTTTGCTTGTTTTCTCTCGGGCCAAACGGGGGGATTTCCTTGTTCTTCCAAATGGTTTGGGGAATTGTCCTCCAGGGTTAGTTTCCTCTAGCAATGGAAAGGCAGGACTTAAGGGTGTGTGTGTGTGTGAATGGCTTGGAGGAAAGATGAGGGGATGTAAAAATCCAGGGGTCTGCTTTATGCCACCTTAAGCCATAATTGGCTTAGTTTGGAACAGCCCTGGCGTGAACGTGGAGGGGAATGTAGCCTTGCTGGCTGCTAAACCATGGTTTAGGACATTTCAGCAGGGTGTTGAACTCAGCGTGCTGGGATTTCTTCAACCCCCCCATACAGAAGCCGACTGGGTTAAGTGTCTTATTTTAATCTTGGCTTAGAACCACCAACTGGAAGGGTGCAAAATTCTTCTGGAGGTCCAGCTGATCCCTCACTGAAGGAGCCACCAGCGCCAGTGTTGCTCAACCTGGGTGACTTGAAGATGTGTGGACCTCAACTCCCAGAATTCCCCAACATGGGAATTCTGGGAGTTGAGGTCCACACATCTTCAAGTTGCCCAAGTTGAGCAACACTGCATGGAGCCATCAAGCAGGGTTTGCTCACACCATTGTTGGGTTTGCTCATCGCCCTAAACCCAAGGCAAACAAATCAGTAGACCTGAATGCGAAGGGCAAACAAATCACTTGAGTCAACATTGCACCCAACTCTTCCTCTCTTTTTTTAGCCCATTTCAAAATCGAGGCTACTTTGGATCAAGGGAGGCCCTGACCTAACCTCTCCGTTTTGGCTTTGACCGTCTTCCCACCCAACCCTGAGCTTTGGCCGAGGTGTTGTTGACCGAAGCGACTCCACGGGCTTCGTTTGTAGCCCCGGCGCCCGCTGAGCCCTTCCCCAGAGTTCGGGGAGGCTTATCCCAATGGCTCAGTGCACCAGGTGAAATAAATCAGTGTGCTGGCTCCTGTGCCCACATCTCCAAGGCTGGGCCTCTGATTGGGCACGCCTCCCCGCAGCTCGGGCACCCATTGGTCTTCCCAGGGTGAGCGCCTGCAACCTCTCGCGCGCATTGGCTGGGGCGGGCTCCAGCACTCCCCCAGCTTGCTCGATGTCCCAAGCTGCAGATGCTGGGCTGATGTGGGGCCAGACAGAGCTCAGCCAATGGTGCTCCATCGGGCTGTGGCGCGCTGGAGCCATAGATTCATCCGCTTTTCCTCTGAATGAACCAGCTATTTGTTTGAGCTGGGCCAGCTCAGAAATTTGCAGAAACCCCGTCAAGCCCATTTTCAAACTCTCCTTCCACCTCCCGATTAGACAAAGGAAAAAAAAACGCTGATTCTTTTTTCTCCAAAGCAAATAGATCAGCCAGGTTCTTCCACTGTGATTTCCCCAGAGTTTGGAGGCTGGGCAGAAATATTAATTTAGAATGGGTGGCTCCGGCTTTCGATGCAGTCCTTGGAAGGGAGTTTTCCAGCTCCGAAGCCTTTGAGAAAAAGGGGATAAGAGAAATAACGAAAAAAACCCCCAACCAACAGATTTGCATGTTCAGGGAAGGGAAAAAAGAGAGGAAAATCACTAAGTTGGGGTGCCAATTCTCAGCTCATAACGTATGCTGTGTTTGCTGCCTTACTTTGAAATCAGGATCCTGTTAATAAGCCGGTGCAAAGTGGGAATATTACTTTATGGATTAGCCATTAGGCCATATCAGAATATAAAATGTAAAATACAAAACAATCAATGACTATGCGTTGCAAAATAGAGTAAAAGGCAAAATTAAAATGCAAATCGTAATTTATATTTGCAATTTACTTGCCCTGCAAAAGAACTTCTCATCTGAGACGTATATCCCATGACTGTGTTTTGTCATGAATATACAACATATATTTGGGTTGGGACAGTCTGCAAAATTGGGACGGGAGACCACTAGGAAACCTCAGAGCAGGAGAGGCTGGATTGCAAAGTGACACACCCTCCCAGAAAAAGGCGCAGCCCTGCCCCTTCCACTTGTTGCTGAGACTATTGAGGGAGTGTGTCTGTGAACACCTGGAAACAGGAAGGAGCTCAATGGGCAAAGTAATTTGGTGTCAAGGAAGCTTCCTGGGTGACTATTCTTCAACCCAGCCTACCTTGAAGGGTTGTTGTGAGAAAACATTGTCTTGAGTTAGAGAAGGGTTGGAAGGGAAATCTACATATTCATAAAATTAATGCGCGTGGATCCCTACCTGTCAATCTACCTGACACTTTGCCAGCTTTTTTTTTTGCACGCCCCCGTTCACCCCCCCCCCTCCCGCTGGCGATAGGGACCTCGGCTCCGCGCACTCTTTTTCGCTCCGTCTCTGGCGGAAGCTCACGGTCGGCGTGGGGAGGTGAGGCGCCATATAAAAGCCGCCGGTAGGAGGCGGAGCTCCGCAGTCCTCCTCGGACCGGCGTGGTGGTCGCGCTGCGAAGCGGAGGGAGGCGGCGGCGGCGGCGGCGGCGGCGGCGGCGGCGCGGGCGGTTGCGGCGGCCGGAGCGAGCCCGACTTCGACGATGTCTGGGGAGCCGGAGATCATGGAGTCGCAACGGATGTGGGAGCCGGACTCCAAGCGCAACAGCAGCATGGACCGGTTCAGGGCGGCGGTCACCGCGGCGTACGGCATCCGCCTGGGTGAGTCCCTGCGGGGAACGGGGGGGGAAGCCAAGCTCGGTCCGGGGGTCCCTCCCGCGCGGCGCGGTTGCACCCCAGTTTCCCCCCAGGATGCAGAGCCGCCTCCCCTCTTTGGATCCCCGCCACAACGGCCCTGCCAGGTAGGCTGGGCAGGGGCGCGGGGCTGCCCCAGAAGGGCAGCCTGCAAGGCGCGCTGCCGGGGTCGGCAACCCGGCGCCCTCCGCAGACTGTGGCCTGCCGCCCCCATCCTGCTTTCCCCCTGGGCTGATGGCGGGGCGGGGGCTCATTGGGTCTGGGGGCTGCCTGCGCTGGGGAAGTCGGCACCCTCGCGGTCAAGGGGAAGCAGAGCTGGATTGCCCAAAGAGGTGGGCCTGGTTCTTCTTCTTTTTTTTAAATGCCTATTGGAGGAGGGTCGGGGGGGGGGGTTTACAGTGAATCTCGGTTGCTAAGTGGAGCCTCTGGATGGGAGGCAGTCTACCTTTCAGCAGCAGGTGCCCAAAGCATCTTTCCCCACCAGCATCTAATTGGCCCGCGTGATGTGCCAACTCGGCTTGCACAATGCACGTCGCCTGGTTCCCAAAGGAACCCCTTGGGCGGTTGGCATAGGGCACTGCGCCCCCAACGACCCAGAAGGTTTCAGCTGGTCCAATAACTAGCCTAGCCCCTCCCTCCCCCTCCCACTGAAGCTCGCCTAATCTAGCCCGTTGAATGACGGCTTTTAAGGGACCCGGTTCGGAGTGTTGCAGGCGCCCGGCCCTTCTGCATTCCAGCCCCGTAGCTTGTGAGGCAGCCCGGCTGATGCAAGAGCAGTCTTGCTGCTGCGACAGGGAAACGGCAAGGGAGCACCAGACCCACCCTGAAATCATTCGCAAGCCGGCCTGGGTCCCGGAGCGATGGTCTTCGGGTGCCCTCGCCCCCAGAGAGGGATCCTTGGCTCCACCGCGGGGTGGCGCGGCTGAAAAACCCTCTTTTGCCTTGGCACCCGTAGCACCCCCAAACATGTCTCGGTCCCAACCCCTGTGGGGCTTGTTTCCTCTTCTGGAGAAAAGCTGTTTTTGCAAGGAATTGGGCCCCCAGCCCTCAAGGCTTCTGCGGATCATCACCCGCATTTTGCACTAGGCTTGGAAGTGTCTTTCCGCTGTAACGCAACATGGCTTGTTTCGGCTGCCCTGTTTCTCTTCCCTTGGCCTCGCGCTTCCCGTCGCTGCAGGTTGAAAATCCAGAGGAAAGGCTGAGATTCGAAGGCCGTGTGTGAATGCTGCTGGGTGCTCTGATTCCCAAAACAGGGCAGGTCGTGTCGAGGCCCAGTGCCTTTTATTAGCAGCCGAGCACATACGTTGTAAAATGAGCATTTTATAGAAAGAGTTTTTTTCCCCCCCTTACAAGGGGGGGGGATTTTAGGCCGCCGATTTTCCATCGAGCAAGAAGGGAACACCTGCACTGCCCTCCAGGTGATGCTGAACTACAACTCCCATGGTGAGAGATGCTGGGACTTGTAGTTCAGCGTTCTAGTCATGGGGGGACCACAGGTTCCCCTATTTGCGCCCTCGAGCATCAATGGATGTGCTAAACAATCAGTTGGATCGATGAGAAATAGCATCTTGCTCTGCTGCGTGTATTTAATTTGGGATCCAGAGAAGAGCGACGGTTTCCACTTCATTCTGTGAAAAACAGACGTGGATGTATTGGGACAGGGAAGGAAAATTAAGCAGCACCGCTCTGCTTCTTTCTGAAATTCGAAGAGCTCGGGTTAGCTTTAACAATGTGCAAAAATGTCGGATTGAAGGGGGTGCCCTCCTGGGGGCTTTTCACATTTGCTGTGCTCCTGCCTGTGCTTGCAAGTGTGATCACGGGGAGGGGTTTGCAAACGGGGTGGGGATGCTGGAAAATAAAACCTGACTTAATTAGGAAGCACCCCTGGGTTCAGTTTAAAAGCAGCTTCTCCGCCAGCTTTCATTCCCCAAACAGGTCAGCCATGATGCTGGTGCAAATGGGCCAGCTAACTCTGATGTTCAGAGGCCTGGAAAAACAAATGTGGGTGTGATCAGTCCTGAAGTAACAACAAGCCGACTTTAAGGGTGAGAGATGAGGAGTAGAACTGGGGTGCCCTCTGGCAGCTTCACTTTTGTAAATAATCCTTCCCCACTGTTTTTCTTCTCAATTACGTGCCTCTTCCTTGTTTATTTCCCTAAGGAAATAAAAGGAGAGAGATGACTGGAAGGAATAGCTGTTTGCCCTGCTAATTTCAGAGATCCGGTTTGTTTGCCTGGAGGTTCCATCGGGGCCTGAAATGGAGCGATCGATCGATCGATTGCTAAATGTTGCACCCAAGAAAAATAGCACTGCAGTCTTGGCTTCCTCCTTTGAAGCGTTAGCCGAAACCAAGAAATCGTTTGCCTTTCGTGGGCTGTGAATTAAGGTCCTCATGAGGGAAGGGAGGTGTTTGTTCTGTGCAAACAACCGCGCAACCAATAACTTTATTTTTCACAAGAAGAGGAACAGGTGGCTTTGGTAACCGGCTGAGCCTGAAACTTGTAAAGCCTGCAAAAAGGTTTGATTTGGACGGCTGGGTTGGCTTTGCTGGAGAAGAAGAAGGGAGGCGGTAGAGTCCTGAACTGGTTGAAAGGACTGTGTCAGTTTGGACAACGGGCCACGTTTTCTGAATCTTCTCTGATATGGAAAAATTCCCCGAAAGGAGAAGAATTGCACATAGGAATTGGGCTAGCTTTCATCTTGCAAGGAGGCTGTTTCGGCAATAGACGTCTCCCAGGTGTAGCGTGGAGGCCGCAAAGATATTTTTGTCCCTATTTTTTGGTGGGGGGCCTGGGAAACCGGGCCCAAACACCCCTCTGATTCCTAAACTTGGGCTTCCCTTGCAGTGTCTTGACGTTTCTCATTTTTGCCTTGGCTTTCCTGTTGCGGGGAGCAAGCGAGCTCTGTGGGCTTGTCACAGTGGCTTGCGGTGAAACGGGGTGCGAAAAAGCCCCGAAGGGCAAGATAAGATTACAGAAAGAAGTCCGTGAGGACCACAGCAGAGGGTTAAACCTGGACAGGGACAAGGTGATTGCGGAGGGCATAACGGGGTGTTATCTTCTGCTTCCAGCAAACTACAGCGAGTTGTACCAGTGGTCGGTACAACATTACCCGGATTTCTGGGCAGAATTTTGGAAGTTCAGTGGGATGGTCTGTTCTCGCCTTTATGATGAGGTAAGCTGTTTTGGATCTGAGCTGCGCGGAGGAGGGTGGTGGGTCCACATCATGATGGGTCTTCTCCTGCAGGCTTGGTGAGCAGAGATTGAAGGGGTTATTCTGATCGTCGAAGAGCAGGTCAAGATCTCCACTTGCCCCCTTTTCAGCCTCATCCTAGGAGGGAGGGAAGGGAGAAATTCTGTAGCTCGCCAACCACATCACCGCGAAGTTGACTTGGGGTCAAGCTCCACTGAACTCGGTGGACGCAGGTTGCGTTCTTGGCAACGGCACGGAAGGGCGTGTTAACTTTCCAGCCTAGCCTGGGGGTTTCCTAGTAGTCTCCCATCCAAAGAGGAGCAGGTTCGACCTTAATGAGCCTTTTCCAGAACAGGGGAAGTTGGAAGGCTCCCCGGGATTGAGGGCAAGGCCAACTTCAACACTTCTTTGTCGTTTTCTTAGCAAGGCAGCGGCGGTTGGCCACTGCCTTCTTCCAAAGCGTTTTTTTTTAATGTCCCCGTCCAGTTGGGTTTCCTGGTGGTGTCCCGTCCGAGTGGTAACCCAGGCCGATCCTGCTTAGCTTTCCAAGAAAAAACAAATGTGTCCATCTAGCTGGACTTAACGGGGTGCCCCAGATGGTGAGATGGGGCAGAGAAAGACCCTCGGAGTCTTAAGCCTTAGGAACTGCTGTAAGTTCGCTGTTAAGGACGTTTGGTGTTTCCTCACCAGGTGGTCGATCCTTCCAAGAGCATACTGGATGTTCCTGAGTGGTTTAAAGGCAGCCGTTTAAACTACGCTGAAAATCTTCTGAAGCACGAGGAGAACGATAAAATTGCCCTGTACGCAGCACGTAAGTAGCTGGTGTGAATCTTAGTTGCAACTGGATCTCTTAATTATTTATTGCTAAACTAATAATGAGATATCTTAATAAAGACCTTCCTCCTCCTCCTCATTACCTTAGCAAGAGCGTGGAACTAGTTTCCCAGGGTTATCTTCTAGGGTGGGATTTCCTTGTGGTCTCCCATCCATGCCTCCTTTTCATCCTGGTCAAGCATTCCTTCGCCCAGTCCAGTGGCTCTTTTGTGGTGGGGGGGGCAGGAATACTTTCTGTCTCCAAAAGACCTCTCACCATGTCTGGGACTCTGTGCACGCCCCTTTTTCCTTTAGTGTGAATGAATGTCTGAATTCACCCTGAAGAACAAACTGAAGCTTGCTCAGGGATTTGAAAATGGTGGGTGAATCCTGGCTTTTTATATCTGATCGTGGCTGGTCTCTGATCCCTGTCTGTGTTCCTGGCTGACAGTAAGGGGGGAAAATCAACCAGAAATTGGTTGCACAAGGCTGCAGTTATTTTGCAAGGCTGACCGGGCTGGTTCAACCATTCGTGGTTCCAAGAAATGGTGGCTTAACAGTGCATGAGATCTTCCAGGCTTGGGCCTGATCCTCCCAACCCACGAGGCCCTACTAGATACCCCCAAGATTCATGGAAGTTGCTTTCCTGCACTTTGTGCTCCTGTTAATTTCTTTTTTATTCGGACCTCTTGCTGCAAACCTGCGACCGGAACGTGTCACCTCTCGATCATTTTTCTCCAGGGGAAGGCAAGGAAGAGATTGAGAAAGTGACATTTGAAGAGCTGAGGCACCGGGTGGCTTTCTACGCTGCGGCCATGAGGAAGATGGGGGTGCAAACTGGCGACCGGGTTGTGGGTGAGTCGGCGCTCTTCTTCCAGCTCTGCTTCCTTGAACCAGGATGTGCAGATTTAAGATAGGCAGAACCTTCTCCTTTCCCCCCCTTTTTTAGCAGAACTAACCCTAAGCCAGAATTTTTCCCTCCTGTGGGAAAAGCAAACTCCCCCTAGCTAAGTCTGGATGTGAACTAAGAACTCTGGTTTGTTCCTTTCAACCGGGGAAATGGTGGCTTATTCTTAGCTTCTTTGAGCCAGAGTTCCTAAATGCTGGATAATGATGAGCAAACAATGTCTAGATGGGGTTAGCCACCTTCGCTTCCAAGCAGGAGAATTCTGGCTTGCGGTTGCGTAGGGAGGAAAACATCTGGCGCTGGAGAGGTTCTGAGTTTTAATCATTCCCTTTTTTGCCCCTGCACTGGACATAAAGAACTCATATTCTCCCCTGCTTCCTTTTATAACTCAGGGAGTGAAACAAGCCATTTTGTTCCTGCTGTTGGGGCATAACGGGGGCCTGGAATCAATGTCAGTTTAACACCAGGTCATTCCGAAATCTGCCAGGAATCCTGTCCTTGTTTCCATCCATCCATCCATTCTTGCCTTAAACCAGCGTTTTCCAAACTTGACAACTTGAAGAAGACTCATAAGTCAAGCCAACATATCCTCCCATTATTTCACTGCAAACATTTAGATAAGGGAGGTTTTTATCTGCTTTATTTAGCTTGCGATAAAGCTTGGAGCTTTCCCAAACTTGGGGCAAGAGCAGTGTGTTAATTGCTCTGACTGGAGTCTTGCTTCACCCCACCGATCTGATTGCACCAAAAATTCCCCTTTGCATATTGCTCAACCTGGAGCTGACTTCAGGTTTGTCGGCCAAGAAACTCTTCCAAAAACTCCTGCAGAGTCTGAGAATCTCCAGGCAGGTGTTTAAAGAAGTCCCAGAACTTTAAAGTTTTCTTTCCTTTTTCCTACACCCCGATGGTCTGTCCTGGGAAGGCTGGTCAGTTGAGCCTTAGAGGACAGTCTGTGCAAGGAGAAAAAAGAAAGAAGAATCTGAGAAAAATACAGTGACTCCTGTATTTATATAAATGGAAGCAGAGAATCCAGTGAGGGTGAAATGTTCTGCAGAAAAGACCACATGGAACGGGCATGTTAAATATAGATTGTGTGACTTTTCAGCAGGTGTTTCTGCGTGGGGCAAGAAGACCCTGTGGATCATTTAAACCAAAACTATTCCAGTAAATAACAGATTAAAAGTAGGTCCCATTTACCAAAAAAAACTCTTGAAGTGTGGGAGTCAGACTTTGCTGAATCTTCTGGGTGGAGATGAGGGCCTACAGCTGGGTTACCATATATTTGTAACTTCTGGAAGGAGCTCAGGAATGGATGTTTGGGCTGGAGGTAGGGCTGGAGGCTACTGGTGTCCACCATGGGAGGAGGAGAAGAAGAGTAGGAAGAGATTGGCTGTTATGGTGCTGTCCAGCCCCCCTGGAGTCAAGGAGGACCACAGTCTCTTGCTCAAACCATATGCCTCCACTTGACCTCTTCTGCACCCAAAGTCAACATTGGCAGCTCATATCGTGCTGTTCATCTGCCAGCAGAAGATCTCGCCATTCGGTCTCTTGCTCCACCGTTCCCTGTGGGGTGACACGGCAATTGACACCTCTTACATCACTGACCTCTTGGTCATCTTGCATTTTCTCTTTTGAGAAGGTCTTGAGCAATGGGGGTGGGGTGGGGATGCCCTGGAGCTCAGCTCCCCAAGGGGCTGTGTGCCAAAAAGATGTTGCAACTTGGGTCTGCCCATGATCCATATTTACACCTGTTCCTCATAGCAATGGGGGGTATGTCTATGTTTGAGGTGTGGCTAGAACAGCTTCAAGGGTGTTCTGAAATGGTTCTGAAGTATGTTAGTAATGGAGTTGTTAGTGTTACCCACTAAATTCGGAGTCACAACCCATGATTAAGAGTTTGATGAGCCTCTTTGTAGGGAAGGTAGATCATTCCCCCCTCCAGAGTGTTAAATGCCAGCCCTTTGCATCTCGAACACGCTTGGAGGCTGATAGACTTCGGGCTCGGCATAGCTACAACTCTCTACTCTTCAGAAACTCAATTCTAATTTGGGAACAAACGTTATTCCAGGGAATTTTCATGCTTGAGATGTCTGCGTATGCCAAAGTCTAGGCCATTTTCTTCTTTGGCTATTCTTGTCCAGGCTTTTTCAAGGTTTCTATCATGATTGTGTCTAGGCCCAGAATTCCTGCTTGATTTCAGCTTCAGCCCTTGCCACGGGTTTGTATTGGAGTCTTCTGCGGCTGTGGGGTTTGCTCACAGGTAGAACGCAGCGACCAGACCCCGTGCGTTAAACCATAACATGGTTTCTCTGGTCTTGGTTGAACAGAATTGCCAAGCGTTGCGACTTAGGCAACCGATCATGGCTTCTTTGCTAAAGCCAGACAGGCCGGATCTGAGGACGACCTCTTGGCATGGCCAGGAGGTGAGGTTCATTCTCCGGATTCCTGTCTGGTGTCAAAATGTGCAACGAAGCCTGAAGGACCTGTTTGGGGCTGTGTGCGTGCAACCCTTCCTGTCCTTTGAGTGTTGCTGGTTCTCCCTCAAGGGAGACCTGCGATCTCCCGGTATCTTGAGGGTAATCCTGGGGAAAGCACCTTCCTCCTTGCTGCCAGATGGGTTGGCCAACTTCAAAGCAGAAGGGGAGGACGTGGTGTTTTCCCTCCCTCTTTCTAGACTCAGTTTGGGAGAGTTGGTTGGGCAACATCTTGCTTTGTGCAATTCACCTCCAACCTGTTGTGGGAGTTAGCAGGGAGAAGCAGCGCTGCAATTTAGGCCCTGCAGGAAGAACAACATGGTGGATACTTTTGATGCCTTTTGGTGGTCTGAACTGATGCAACTTTTGCTTTCTTGATAACTTGGTAACTTTCTCCTTCTCTTCCTTCTTCTCCTTCTCTTCCCTCTCTTCCTCTTCCTTCTCCTCCTCCTCCCTCTCCTCCTTCCTGTTCCTCATTTCCTTCCTTCCTTCCTTCCTTCCTTCCTTCCTTCCTTCCTTCCTTCCTTCCTTCCTTCCTTCCTTCCTTCCTTCCTTCCTTCCTTCCTTCCCTCCCTCCTTCCCTCCTTCCCTCCTTCCCTCCTTCCCTCCTTCCCTCCTTCCCTCCTTCCCTCCTTCCCTCCTTCCTCCCTGTTCCAAATCTTTCTAGGTTACTTGCCCAACAGTGCTCACGCGGTAGAAGCGATGCTCGCAGCTGCCAGCATAGGAGCCATATGGAGTGCAACGTCGCCGGATTTTGGCATCAACGTGAGTGACCCCCATCCAGCACCTCACTCCCAAATCCCCCCTCTACATTTGCGCTCTCTCATGAAGGGGGAACTCCTTTGAGGAAAGCAATAGATGCTTTTTATTGCATCACCAGAAGAGGGTAGCCGAGCTCCACCATTTCCAGCCGAAGACTCAGCTTGTAGGAGAAATTTGGATGTGGTCCTTGTATTCGTGGCTCCTATAAATACGGAGTTGCGGGGAGGGTCCTCTTCCTGCCTCCGTTTTAATTTAGGGCATTAGACCTGCACTTGGGATCTCGCTGAATGGGCTGAGTTTAATTAATTAATTTTAAAATGAATTAATGTGCTGAAATTTGAAGCAAGTTACAAGTGTGCAAGTAGGTGTGGTTTAACACGGGTTGGCTTCTGCTCAGCTGGAGATGTTTGGTGGGAAGCCCCATGGGTCCTTCAGTATGTTCTCCTTGAGCCCTCTGATGGCCCTGCTAGGAAGTTGTGTCCAAGACACGTGAGTCCTCGGTTCCTACTACAGGTCCCGGCTTGTCTGAGTAAACTAAAACTCCTTCACATCTGGATGTGAGGAGGAATTGCATTGGTTCATGAGAAAAGCTGTCTTGGACATCCAAGTCCCAGGTCCGATTTGCACTGAAGGAGCCTGTCGTGGCTACTGTGGTCCACCTGAGCTAGACAGCCTGGGAGAGGGCAAACCCTTTGGTCCACACCTGTTGATTTCTCTGTTAACGCCTGCTCCCCTCTACACATTTGCATGCAGGGCGTCCTGGATAGATTCTCCCAAATTCAACCCAAGTTGATCTTCTCCGTGGAAGCTGTCATTTACAATGGGAAAAGTCATCCTCACTTGGAAAAGCTGCAGAGCGTCGTCAAGGGTAAATCGGCTGCTTTGCGTGGCGGAAAATGATTTCTCTCCCTTACGTTTGAATGGGATGTAAACGGTTTGACTATTCGGCTTTAATCTGGCGGGGATGTGTAAATTAGATAAGTCTGTCTCAGTGTTGCCTACGGAGTACCCTGTGTGGATTAGGGATCTAGTTAGGGAGCATTAACTAAGTTTGTAACTGCTGCAAAGAAGATCGGAAGTCATTTCTTTAAATCTCTTTTTTTCTTTCTCTTTTCTTGATCTATGCTGCTGTTCCTTTTTCTTCTGTCTTTCTATCCTGTTTTTCTTTTTACATCTTCTTCTCTCTCCTTGTTTATTTTTCTGTAGCTTTTAACTCCGTAAAAGCATGTTTTTCAGTAAAAATTCTATACAGAAAAGGATAGAAGTATGGGGTTAGGGAAAAGGATCTTTTTCCAAACCATAGTTGAAGTTGGGCTCCTGTATATATTCTAAACCCAGTTTTATATTCTGTGTGCGTGAGTTTATAATTTAGTACTTGAACTATATTATGGCGAATCAGGTGCTGCATATAAAACAATTAAGTTAGTTCCCCAGAATGTTGTTCCCTCCTTAAAAAATGTACATCCACCTGTCTTACAACCCAAATGTAGATTTTTCTTCCGAGTGTCACAAAGAGTAATGCAATTTACTTATCTCTGCTTGCAATACTGTTTCAAGCATGTACAAGCTTCCGAAGAGCAAGATTCCCACGGCTGCAAATTTTATAACCCCAAAGAGTCTTTGTGATGTACTGACAGAAGGTGTTAACCCTTCTTTATCATGAATGTGGGGTTGGAGCCGTGCAGAGCCTGTGTGAGCCTGAACGGAGGCGGATAATCTTGTCTTTTGGTGGTTGAGATTTAGAACTTGAGTTTGTTAATCTTCCAATAGACGGTATTTTTTTTGACCAGTGTTTCTCAACCTTGGCAACTTTAAAATGAGTGGACTTCGACTCCCAGAATTCCCCAGCCAGCATGGCTGGCTGGGGAATTCTGGGAGTCGAAGTCCACATATCTTAAAGTTGCCAAGGTTGAGAAACACTGGCTTAGACTGAACTCAATCATGGTTGGCTAGGCTGACCTTCAGCATGGAAAGCTGACTTGAAATGTCAAAGGTGTCTTCCTTCACGTCGCTCTTTGCATTTTTCCCCCTTTTTTAGGGCTTCCGGATCTCAAAAAAGCAGTCATCATCCCCTACGTATCCTCAAGAGAATCCATAGATATTTCCAAAATTCCAAACAGGTATACAGCTTTGAGGGGAACCGCCTGCCTCACACTTCACTTGGGGGAACAGGACTGAGTTGGCATTTAATTTTTACCTAAAGGGAATGCGGCTTTGGTCCGGCCCTCACAGGCCACCCACAGCTCTCCTTGATGGGGACTTGACGTTCACGTTGAGCAGTTCCTCGTTGCTCGGGCATTAAAATGGGCCACCCCTTTGCAGCTTTCAGAGGACGGTCGGACCCTTCCCTGGGGGCCCAAACCTGTTTTAAAAGGAGCCTCTAACCCCCCTAATCCTCCCCCCAGCTGCTTTGGAAGGGATCCAGCTGGTGGGTTTCTCTGCCTTTGAAAGACAGAGGATAGGTGTGGGGTTTTCAAAAGGGCCCTGACGTCTTTGCTTAGATTTTTTTGGGGGGAGGATGTGAACAAAGGAGACGAACCACGAATAACGTAGACACGCTATTTAAAGCAAAGAGGAGGCTGTTTTTGGCACGTTTGCTCTGCCAGCTTAACACGGACTCATCGCCCGGCTCGCGTTCTTGGCAAATGCTTTTAATGGGTCAAGCGTGCCTGTTGTGCCTCTAATGGCTCCCCTGAGCGCAGAGGAGCGGCGACGTTGCATTTGCAAATCCGCCGTGGCTTTGTGACTCATCTCGGATGCTGCCTTCCCCCCCAGCCCTGGCTGCATCATGACAACCCGGGTCTTCCGTCATGCTCCTCCTGCTTATCCCCCACCCCCGTTTTAAAACTTAACATGCCCAGACATTTTCTGTAGTAAGCCAGCTTCCCTGTGGGCGTTTTTATTACACAGGTCTCACAATTATACCTATGTTACGCTAAAGCTTGTAATCTGTTTCCTCCCTTCACGATCATTTGCCTTCTTGCACGTTCCTTCTGCTTGGCAGGATTTTCAAGTCTGGGGGCGGCACCCACGTGCCCCTGGCTGATCTCCAAAGAGCTACGTGGCTTCAGGCCTGCTTAGTCTTTGGATGGGAGACCACTAGAAAGTCCCAGGGTGGTGGGCTGGACTGGGAAATTGAAACAAGTCCCCAAAGCATTGGCAAAGTTCTTCTGCCTTGCTGTCAAGACAATGCCGTTCCTTTGAGGGAGATGATTGATTGATTGATTGACGATGTGCCCTCAAGTTGGTGTCGACTCTTAGCAACCACATAGATGGATTTTCTCCAGGGGAATCTGTCCCCAGCCTGGTACTTCAGATCTTCCAATGGTGCCCCATTGCCACTGTAACTGAGTCCATCCCCCTTGCTGCTGGTCATCTTCTCTTTCCTTCCACCTTTCCCACCATTGCAGACCTCTCCAAAGAGCTGGGTCTTCACCTCATGGGTCCAAATGAGGATAACTGGAGGGGGATGAAAGCTTTTCCTTTATTTTCAACTCGGTTCCCAAATGCCATGAAAGGGCTCCTTCCAAAATAAAGGGAAGAGGGATTTAAAGGAAGTGAATTCATCCATAAGGTCTGGTCTGTGTTGATGTAATGGGCAGAAAGAATAACCTTGAGGGACAGGAGGAAGAGCCACAACGAAGACAAGAGTCAGATAAGAGAAATCTGAGTCTGGCACAAAAATGTAACCTGAGAAAGCGTCTCAGACAAGACCCTCCCTAGTTCTCATGAAGATATAGGGAGGGAAGGGGGAGGCACTTTCAGACTTGCAAAGTTCTATTCCTATAACCTTATAATAAAGATATTGGCTTGGGTGTCTTTGGTTTCTAAATTTGGTCCCCCTTAGAGGGCTGACAGTTGCATAAAGAAAAGTTAGCAATGTGGTGCTTACAGGAGTTCTGATTTTACCCTTTTTCTTCCTTTTTTGGCTCAGTGTCTTTCTGGAAGATTTCCTCGCAGCGGGGAAGGGAGACCAAGCCCCCCAGCTGGAGTTCGAACAGCTCCCCTTCAGTCACCCCCTCTTTATCATGTACTCGTCAGGCACAACAGGAGCCCCTAAATGTATGGTCCACTCAGCGGGGGTGAGTCTTCGTTCTTCTGAGTTTATGCTTAAACCATTTGAGAGCCATAACAAGAAGTCGTGTGTGTGTGTAAGAGAGAGAAACTTTGGCTAACCCAGCATACAAGTTAAATCTAAATTTAATTTTTGGATTTTGTTTACATGTAGCGATGGATCCAACCCCCTTTCCCCCAGAATAAGGCAGCAGGAGCCAGTGGGAACAAGAACATGTTATTTAGCAGTTGTGGAATTGCAGCCCTCGATGCGTTTTACATTGAAGGTTCCTTGCAAGTAGAGAGATGGCACCTAAGGGGATGGTCTAGAATGAGACTGCTTGGCATGCTAGCTTTCTACCTGCAGCTTCTAGGAAGCTCCTCCCCTTGCTGTTTCATTGAAAGAACCACTCTGCAGAACTGAAAAATTCAGGGGGGAGCTCTTGTTGATTTAAATTGGCCAGGCCGTTCGGGAAATTGACGAAAGCGGCTTCGCGTAGACGCAAAGCACCCGGGGGACTTTTGCGCATGCTTTTGTCGAGCCGGAGGTCCACATCAGGGCTGCGAATGGACGCTCTGAAGCCAATCAGTGGCTTGCCCTGGACCGCACGCTCGAGCGGATCGACTTGATTCATCTGTTTCTTTACCCACGTTCGTACGTGAACCGTCTCATGGTTGTTTGCTGGATTGGACCGAATGCTGCTTGGGTGGTCTGTGAGAAAGCGAATGCTCCAGAATCGTTGGGAACTAGTTTGGGCCCGGGTTGCTTGGACCCTGGTCTCTGTTTCGGGTGGGCAGGGCTGAGTTTAGCTTTTTAATACCATTGAAACTTTTCTGCAAGAGACATTCTCCTCTCTAATTTTTTAACTTCTTTTGCCTCTCCAGGGCACTTTGATTCAGCACCTGAAGGAACACATTCTTCACGGGAACATGAGCAGTAATGACACCATCATCTACTACACCACGGCAAGGGACTTTTTTTTTCTTTTTTAAATACAAGGAACAAATATTAAGCCGTGGAAAGGCTTCAAACAGGGCACCCTTCTGAGTTGCCCAGATGCACCGGCTGTGCACGTCCCTGGCTTAAAGAGAAACCTGCATTGCTCTCCAAGGGGACCAGATTAGACCAGTGCTAGATTAACATAGATTAAAAGCAGTTCCTCTACATACTCGTGGATAAGCCCATCCGCAGTTAAGCTGACCCTTGAAATTTTCATACGTTTTAATTTTTGCAATTGGCTTATCCGAGGGTGGCGCTTTTTTCACGGTCTTCTGGTTAAAAATTTGAGGATCTGCTTATCCGTGGATGGGCTTAAAAGCAAGTATATACGGGTACTTTAAAAAAGTATTACCGTATATACTTGCAGATCAGCTGATCCCAGTTTTTTAGGGTGTAATTTGGCACCTAAAATTCTCAGCTGATGCACAAGTATATACGGTAACACGGAAGCTTTTTGGAGCTTCCATTAACAGAGTGGAGTGGGCTTAAATTTGCCGACTATCTCCCTGGAATAAAAATGCTGATGTCATCTCTGTCTCTAGACAAAACAACACCAAAAGTGTGTGTGTGTGTAAATAAATAAAAAATACGGCTATTGCTCTGTTTTAATGAAATAGTAGTCTATTAATCCTCCAAGGTATTTAGCTCCCGGCTTGATAAGAGCCACGATTAAGTTTGCATGAGAGTAAACTCCGGCAAAAATGAACTTTCCTTGCTTATTTTAAAAGGTGTATTTTAGCAAGCGACGGGGGAAGCATTTTTTTAAAGAGAAACAGCTCTTAAAATAGAACGTGCTACTTGTAGCTGGGATAAGTACGTGAATTATATGCTTTCTCTCTCTCTCGTCCTTCCCCCCCCCCCCCAATATATTGGGACGTCTGGTGTTCAACTAACTAGGACTCCTCTGAGTTTATTAAAATCCATTCTTTTAATCGTAAATTCAACGGGCGGTTTGCAGTGGTGCAGAAGGGCGTGTTTGTCTTCAAGGACGTGCTGTCGCCTCCTAGAAATTATTCGGGCTGATTGGTGTGTTTCCAGAAGGGCGTTGTTTGGCGTCTGCTGCAACCCTCTTTTCCAGATGGTATCTGGAACGCTCAGACAGCCGGTTCTTCTGCCTGGGGGGAGTTGGGGGTGGGAGGGGGCCCTGCTTTGCATGCGACTTGGGAGTTTGCATCAGGCTTGGCACACGACCTGTTGGCTGGCAGCGTGTCCCTTTGCTTGGGGCGCCTTGGAGAAGGGCAAATGTGTCTTTGCAGGTCTAGAAGCCAATGAAAGCAACCGCTGCCTGATCTACAGAAGATGGGGGAGGTTAATTTCTGTCTTATTACCCTAGACCGGCTGGATGATGTGGAACTGGCTGGTGTCTGCTCTCGCGGTGGGGGCGTCGGTGGTCCTGTATGACGGCTCGCCCCTCGTTCCCTCTCCCAACGTCTTGTGGGACTTGGTGGATCGCTTGGGGTACGTAAACCATCAGCCCTGACTGGCAAACCATCTGTGGTATCTCCAGATGGACCCTGGTGTGTTTTCAGAGGCGCTCAAGGTGTTGATAAACAAGGTTGACGAGCTTTCAGAAGAAGAAAAGGAAAACCCCCAGATCAGTGTTTCTCAGCCTTGGGAACTTCAAGAGGTGTGGACTTCAACTCCCAGAATTCCCCAGCCAGCATGGCTGGCTGGGGAATTCTGGGAGTTGAAGTCCACACCTCTTGAAGTTCCCAAGGTTGGGAAATACTGCCCTAGATAATTTTTTTGGGTGGGATCTCTTGCTCAGCTGAATTTGAAGCTTTAGAGAAGTAGACTTAGAATTAATTGCTTTTTGATTAGTCTTCCCTGATTTGTTGCTTTTTGATGGGGGTGAACAATCTTCCCTAATTTGCTGCAAATGGGGCCCTCCAGTTTTTCTACACGGAGGTCACGTTCCCCTTTGCACATCCTTCACTTTCAGTAGAAATCAATTCCCTGAGATCACTTGAAAATTTCACGGCTGAGGTTACGGATGTATAAACAAGACCTTTTCTTCTCTGGCCACAGAATTACCATCCTTGGGACCGGCGCCAAGTGGTTGGCAGTGCTGGAAGAGAAAAACCTGAAACCGTGTAAGTATCAAAGCAACCGGCTGGGTTTTTGCATCACACTAAACTCTGGTTTGTTCAATCGTGGTTCGGCTTAGCTCACGCATGGCCCCAAGCCGTACAGGAAACTGCCGTGTTGTGGCTGAAAGTTGGGTGATTGAACCCAGTCGCCCTTCCCTTTTAATTTTGGAGCCTAGCCCCCTCCTGCCCACCTCTCATTCCAGCCCATAATATTTCTAAAGAGCGGCCACCTTATTGCAAGCCAGGCAGCGATGCCTCTCCTTAGCAGAATGAAAGGGAAACGAATCGGTAAATGGCAGGATTCTGAGGAACTCACTTAAACATGAGCTCTGGCATTTAAACGGTTGCTTGAAGCTTGAAGTGGGTTTTCTTGACCTCGGTGGAAACGGTCGCGGGGCTGTTGCAACCGTCTTGTAAGCCCTTGATTGAAACGCTCGTGCAGCGGTTGGAGGTGATTTGAGTCAAGTGGGAACAACCCGAGCGGCTTTGGAGACATTTGGAGCATGAAACGTTTTGTGCCCCCTTAGTCTGCAGCCCCGAGTTTAGAATTTCCCGACGGCTGCTGATTCTCCTTCTCTCCGTTCAGTCTGGAGTCCATCAAAAGCGTTTGACTTGAACGCTTGGATGTCCTGGCTCCGATCAGGGCAGATCAACCCCACCACAACTGGAAATGTGGGAGAGAATGTGCTGCTGCCTGAACCCCACAACGCTGCTGAAACAGAGGGAGGGTGGAAATGGATTTACGTCTCGGGTGTTTTCTTCTCAAGGTGAAACCCACAATCTTCAGACTCTCCAAGCCATCCTGTCAACTGGGTCACCCCTCAAGCCACAAAGTTACGAGTACGTCTACCAGCACATCAAGAGCAATGTTCTCCTGGGCTCCATTTCAGGTACCAAAAAGTTGCATTTGGAGACTTGGCTTAGATTGTGCAGGCGCCAGTGAGAAGGACTAGGCACATCGCTTATCCCCACACCATCTTGCCTGCTTTGTTTTACCTAAATTATCTCAGTCGTTTTATTGGTTGGTTGGTTGACTAGATTTATATCCCGCCACTCATTTTTCCTCACAAACTTACGAGGTAGGTTGGTCTGGGAGTGAGTGGCTGGCTCAAAGATGGTTTTGGTTTCTCCAGTGCCAATACAACAGAAATCCGGCAATGGTTAGTTGATGCTTTGCTCTTTGTGCAAACATAGGTGGCTTGGGTAATTCATTAATCCATGGTTCAACTCATGGGCAGCAAGTTATGGAAACTCAGGTTACTGCTGGAGTCCTTTCCAATGCTGAGTGATTGTGACTGGCCCAAGGTCACTTTGTGAGCTTTGGTGGCTGGGGGGGATGCAGGGTCTCACTCTGCCCAGGATTTAGCACCTTCCCCATTAAACCACGCTGGCTGTTTGGCTGAGAGAGAGGAGGTGGCCCGAAGTCACTAAGTGAACCTCCATGATTGAAGATCAGCAAGAATCTGGATGTCTCTACTGCACCCACACTGGCTGTTACCAGGCTCTCGCTGAACACTGAAACCACCTTAGGCCTAATGAAGTATTGAGCTTTCTAATCAGCATTAGCTCCCCAAGAGATGTTCTTGACCTGGGTACTGGACATGCCACTACAGGCAAGGTATGAGAGCTAGCTATGACTTATGGACAGCCCAGGATCATCTACACAGACTTTTCTAGATGTTCCCTCCATGATCTGCACATGGAGCTTAGGAATCGTGACCCATTGGTGAGCTGTCCTGATGAGACTCTCTCTCTCTCTCATTGTAGGAGGCACCGATATAGTTTCCTGTTTTATGGGTCATAATGTGACCATTCCGGTTTACAAAGGCGAGATCCAGGCACGGAATCTTGGAATGGCAGTGGAAGCATGGAATGAGCAAGGTAGGTGTGTTAGATCCACCTCACCCTCCTGGACTCTGCCATGACGGTTTGTTCCAGATCAGAGCAGTGAAAGTAGAACACATGGTTAGGAACATCTGAGGATCATTACTCAGATTAGGAATACTCTGTCCTCTCCCGTCAAGATGGAGAAGGTTTGATGGCCGTAGGAGCTGAACCGGTTTGATGGCCATCTTCTCACGGTCCTTCCTCTCCCAAATTCCAGCGATACCCTTTGCAGTTCCCACACGATTCCTTTTAGGTGGTTAAATTTTCTCAGAACTCACAGCAAACTAAACCGCCCTGCTGCCTTCGATGTTTCACTACGCTACCCATTGTCCCTGACTTGTAGCTGTTGGGTATTGGAGTCCATCAGGGCAATATTTCAGCTGCAGAATCGGGGACCATATCTGCTTCCTTGATTCTTGGGAGATTCCCCCTTGGAACAGGGAAAGAAAGTGGGAACTCTTATATTGTTGCTTTTTAAAAAATTGCATGCCTCTTGAAGAGAACCACTAGATCGCCTAAATAAGTAGATCTGATTGGTGAGGAGCAGGAATAAAGTAGTTTTCCGGCTTTAATTTTGTGAACCTTTGCTGTTGTTGGGAGAGAAATGGAAATATTTCTCAGCAGTCCTTACGCTAAACGCAACGTAAATAGTTATGCATTGTTAGGCTGGGGAAATAACCTTTTATTTGATTCTTCAACCAGGCAAGCCTGTTTGGGGAGAAAGCGGGGAGCTGGTTTGCACCAAGCCTATACCCTGTCAGCCGACCCATTTTTGGAACGATGAGAATGGAATCAAATACCGGAAGGCGTATTTTTCCAGATTTCCGGGTATGTAGCGAGAGATACATGCCTTTCGGGCTGAGAGGGGTGTGTGTGGGTGTGTTTGTATCTGTTTGCTTTCTGGCCTCGCTAGTGCTTTATGGATAAACTAATATTTGGACACACTCCCTGAGAATTGCTGTGCGGATCAATATTTGCCTAGGGAATTGCCAATCTGATAGGACCGACATCCAGATCCTTTTCTCTGTTTGACTTCCTGAGTTTGTTTCACTGTGCCGGCGAGAGAGGAGGACGTTTGGCCTTTCCTTCTTCAATTACACCTTGCTGGCTTCTGAAGCGAGCTGGCCTCCCAACCGGTCTTATTTTTCAAAGCAGAAGAGAGCAGGAGGGAGCCCCCGAGGCTGGCATTGTGCTCCAGTTTGCAAACATCTCGGGGGGGGAAGGCCGGGGCATTCTCCTCAAGGGGACCCTGCTTTTCCTGGCGATCTCATCCGCACGGCCGTCCCTTTTAGTCTCTTCCAACGCACGAAACCAGAGCATATCCTTCTTCGAAAGGTGGCAAGACCCTGACGTGGGCGGTTGTTAAAAAATAACTTTTTCACAACTCTCTCGCAACATCGTCAAGACTGTATATGTGCTCCTGCTAGGAGGAAGTGACAAACTCTTTCTGCCCAAAGGCCAGCGAAGTATATATGTAAAGTTTTCCCAGGGATGGATCAAGTGGATTACAATCTTTAAAAGTGTGCACATGAAGCGATGGCCCCAGATTTCTTTCGTTCTTTTCTTTATCCAATGTACACAGCCACCCATCTCACAAGAAGTGACTCTGGTGCTGTATTTTCTCAGCAAGAAAATATAGAACAATAAACATGGCCAACACTGGCATATTAAGAAAAATAATAATAAGCTGAGATCTGCAAGGGAGCCACCTCAAGATTTATTTTGGGGCGAGAAGTTTTTTTGTTTTGGGTGTAATGCTAGACACGGCCAATCCTGGAACTTAATTCTCTTCCGATGTCAACCCTGGAGTTTCGGCTGCAATTTTGTCACGGGCAGAGCCAGTCCCCCCAAAGATACCTCCATTCAACCAACGTTGCTACGTCCTGCAGAAAAGCTCAGATTTCTGAGGGTTGGGGTCAAGGGACCAAACACTCCCCCCCACCATAAACTGGAGCATGCTTATTAAGGATTAGACACCTACCATTCCAACTTTTAAGCTAGGAACTTTCTGGCTGCTGGCTTCCCTTATTTCTCCCAACATTTGGGAGATTTTCTCCTCCATGGTGTTGAATTGCAGTAGCTGATGATGAGAAAGGCAGATGATTCAAAGCCTGGTTTAACCACTTGCCAACTTGTTCCGCTTTTTCCTGAACGGACCGACACGTGTTCAGCTTGTCGGTCCATTTCCTAAACCACCTTGCTTGTAGGAACGATCCAACCAGTTGGTGGATCTCAGGTAAGTGGGATCTCTGTTTGGAGATGTGGCTGACCTCCTTGTGGGTTTTTCCGGACAGGTGTTTGGGCCCACGGAGACTACTGCAAAATTAACCCCCAGACAGGAGGTATTGTCATGCTGGGACGCAGGTGAGCTTTTCACTAGAACTAACTAACTAACGAACTAACCCCATTTGGAAAATGTCTTCCTGTGTCTCCGTTGGCGGAGGACGGGTTGAGGGAAGGCTGGAGTACCGGAGATCAGTTGTAGAGCAGAGGCAAAATTCCTTCTTTGCCTGCAGAAGATTCCAAGTCCATTTAAAAAAATATATATTTATTTGTTTGTTTATTTATACATTGCATTTATATAGCTGCCGATCACACAAAGCAATTCTGGGCAGCGTACAACGATTAAAATAAAATAACAAATAAAAAGGTTGGGTAGGGCTGGGGGAAAAACATTAATTTGCAAGCGGGGGGGGGGGCAGTAAAAGGCAGATCCTTCTGCTTCTTGGATTTGATTTCCATTTTCCCGATGAAACTTCGATAGGATTCTTGTTCCCCCTCCCTCTCCACCATTTCCAGTTTAGCGGCCTGTAATATCGAGAGAAAGTTGCTAGTGCCCTCTGCAAAACTAGGAGCTTGCTTCTTATTAAAAGCTGGATAAACCCTGGACTAATGGCGGTGCCTCTGAATAAAATAACCGTTTCTTGTAAGGCGATCAAGCGCTGGCTTAAGGATCGGGGGCTTTTGGGGGCCTCTTTAACCCAGCGGGCTTCGCGCACAGCCAGATGAATTGCATCTGTCTGGCCGCTTCGTCAAACCTTGGGGATCCCTTAACAGTTCTTTTCTGCTCGTCCCTTTTCCAGCGACGGCACGCTGAATCCAAGCGGGGTGAGATTTGGCAGTTCGGAGATCTATAACATCGGTGAGTGAGTGACGTTTGAGTTCAACCTCTGTCAGCCCTTCGAGGTCAGGAAACGGGAACGTGGCTTTACAGCGGCAGGAGATGATAACAGAATCGTGGAAGCCTGTCCTTGTTTCCCTCTGCCCCCTGTTATAACCCACGGAATCAAGACGGGGTTATTTTGAGTTTCTTTCTCACCTTTTCCACTTTCCTGGGTCTGAATTGGTTGCTTTTCCTCTCCTAACGGTTCATTAATTCCTTTGCCAGGGTTCTCTTCCAGTTATTTGCCCCAGGGAAAGCCAGGGCAGGATACAAATCTTAATCGAGGGTCAGATAAAATAAGGGTCCTTCCCTGTGTGCAGATGAGAGTTTTAGGACCAGGCTGGGAGGTTTGTGAGGATGGCACCCTGTTCCAAAGGCTTGCATTTAAGGTTCGGGCTGAAATGAACTTTTTGGCTGGGCCTCATCCCAGTGGGGCTGTGGGCATGAGCTTAATGGCCCTTACAGACATTGGCACGGCTGCAACCATGCCGGCCATCTCCGGCCCTCCTTGTCCGAATGGCGCATTTGTGCCGGTCCATCCTGCATTTCCACCAGGCCCGCTGATCAGCTGGTGTCAGTGTCCCCTAAGCGGTGCTGAGGTGCCCCCAAGGAACAGCCAGCCCCACAGGACCCCTGCCCTGGGCGCATCATCCTTTCGCTGCTGAGCCTTGCAGCCATAACTCTTGGGGGTTCACAAAGAGGTGGTCAGCGTGCTGTGCAAAAGGCTAGGGGGGGTTGTGGCTGAGTTCTTTCCTCTGTGGGAGCAACTTTAAAGGCCTTCTTTTTCACTCTTCTGGATCTTTTTCTCTCCCCTTTTTATTTTCCTGAAGCAACCTCTTGTCTTCTCTTTCCCCATCCCTCCCCCCTTCAAGAGGGCTGGGAGAGAGAAGGAGGCTGAGATATACCACATTGGTTCTGATTTCCTTGAGAAGCAAGCTTCCGTGAAGGGCATCGTTTGGATCAGAAAAGATCTGATCTTTATTTTTATTTTTTTCGCTCAGTCCTGCATACCTTCTTGAAATATTTCATCGTTCCTCCAAGGAAAATAATCCTTCTTTTTTCCTACTCATTCTACTTTTTAAAAATCCTCTTAAGAACCTTGTCAAGTACCTTATTTAGCTTTGTGGCTGAGAGAAGATTTGGTTTGGCATTAAGCTAGCTCTCCAAACCACTGTTTCAAGATTCTTACCCAGGATGGCCAAGTGTTGGGGTGCTGGGGGTGTGCAATGCCTAGAATTTTGGGGAACAGCAGATTGGAGAAGATAATTCATTATACACCATGAGATGGGCTTCCTCAACTCCAGTGGGCAGTGATGGTGGTGTGCGGTTCCTCGAATTCTGGAGAAGGCCATATTGGAGAAGACCATTCATGATACGCTACAATGGGCTTCCTCAACTTCAGCGTGCAGTGAATGGGCTTCTCCAACGATGGATCAAAAGATGTTAGAATGATCTGCTGGGGTTCCTGGGTTCAAGATGCTTCACCCACCACCTCGTTTCTCCTTCAGTGGAAGCTTTCGAGGAGGTTTCAGACAGCCTCTGCGTTCCACAGTACAACAAACACGGTGAGGAGAGGGTGGTCCTCTTCTTGAAGATGACCACCAACCACGAATTCAGTCCAGACTTGGTGAAGCGAATCAGGGACGCAATTCGGGTGGCCCTTTCGGCTCGACACGTGCCTGGTCTTATTCTGGAAACAGAAGGCATTCCGGTAGGTTCTTAATTTCTTACTTTTTCTTCTCCCTGCTCTCCAAAAAACAAATCAAAAAACCTTGGAATAATAATTAAGAAGCCGATATCTCTAGGGCTCACACATGACTAGCCAGTTTTTTTGGGGTTTTTTTGCAAATTTGGATTGGAGATCTATAAATAGTTTATCCGTGTTGCTTAGCGACATACACGCATGCCTGTCTTGTTCAATAAAGCCTCACTTTTTCTTCTGGTAAGAAAAGAATAGCAAATCCCTAATAAAAACAACAGTACTGATTTTATAAGTCCTCATCCATGAGGCGCTTGAATCGTTCTTCACCGTGGCCAATAAAAAGAACGTTGGGGTGATGAATTTTGGCTTTTGGGTCTATCTGAACATGGCCTCCTTTCTGGTGGGTTCTGTTCACAGAATCTAAAGAGGCAAATGCGCAAAACGTCCTTGAACACGATAAGAAAAAGCCAAGTCTTGTAACTGAAACTTGGGGGCTCCTTCTCAAGTTGGTCGGTGGTGGTAGGTGCCTCCTAGAAGCCCCAAGGATGTCACATGAGTTGTGATGTCCATTGCAACGTTGCTCTATGCTGTCCCGACCGTTGTGATGTCACTCCTTTCTTGTATTGATGTGTGTTTAGGAGTGGCAGAGGGAAGTCTCAAACCCTCTCCCTTTCTGGAAGACTCTCCACACAGGAAAATTGGTGGAAATAGTCCTGGGGCCAGGTGGGAGAGAAAAAACGTCTGCTCAGGGTGGTTTGAGGAGGACAGGTGAAATGGCCGGAGAAATGATTCTGGCGGAGAAGAACCGAAGGGCATTTGGCCTCAATTGGAAGGGGTTCTTATGTCCTCACCAGTCTCTTCTCAAGTCAGGGTGTGTGCTCCTTCCTGTGACAAAGGTAGCTGACTTTTAATCGTACAATTTCCCCACAATTCTGAGTGCTGTGTAGTGACCTTCCTCCACAGCTGGAAAAGTGATGGGGAAAGGGGTGGTTAGACCCCAGTCTTCTCTTCTTCCCCATTCCCAAGGTCATTTCCAGAAGCTCAGCTAAGCCACCTCAAAGACTCAAGGCATCGGATATTTAGCATTTAGATCGGTGTTTCTCAAGCGTGGCAACTTGAAGATGTTTGGACTTCAACTCCCAGAATTCCCCAGCCGGCTGGGGAATTCTGGGAGTTGAAGTCCAAACATCTTCAAGTTGCCACGCTTGAGAAACACTGGTTTAGATCATTAGCTTGTTCAAGCTACAGGGGAGTTCTGCATTAAAATCAGATTGCATTTGAGATGAACATGAAATCCAGCTATACAATCTTCTAATTGTCTGCTTTGCTTTGCTTTCTCCCTCTTTTCCTCTGTTTCTCAGTACACCATAAACGGGAAGAAGGTTGAAGTAGCCGTCAAACAGATCATAGCTGGAAAAGAAGTGGCTCAGCGCGGCATTTTTTCTAACCCAGAGACGCTGGATCTCTACCGTAATATCCCGGAGCTCCAGAATTTTTGAAGGAACTTGCCTTTTCCCATCTCTTGGTGTGAGTGTGTGTGTGTGTGTGTGTGTGTCAGGTTCTATCTGGTGTACATAATATGTATATGGATGCTCTATGTAAAAGAAATTGACTTGAGTGACCCTCTTTCCAGATGGGGGAAGGAGACAGAAGGGCTAAATCTGCCGCATGGATTTTGGAATACTGATCTTTTCTTCCAGCTCAGAAAAGTGCGAATCGGCACCCTTCCCCTGGGCGGAAACTTTCATGACATAGGTGCTAAAGAATGGGTTCCTGGTTTAAATGTTATTGTTGAAAAGCAAGGGATGAGGCCCAGGGCCACACAACGCCAGGTTGAATCCTGCCTGGCTGAGTTTGTGGGTTTGAAACGGTGTGCTGACGATTCTGGACAACCTTGGCAGATGTTTCTCAGCGGGTAGATTAAGGAGCAACCTCTGGAAGAGCCATTTATCTGTTGCAGCCACTTCCTTGCAGTGGATTGTTGCAGAAAGCATTAAGAGTGTCTTCTCAGTTGATGCAGAGGGTTGGTAGGAAGCAACAGACTCAGCTATCATTTTGGAAAAAGAGGCTTTTTTTAGATGACATCCCCTGAACCCTTAGCACTGCGTGGCCAACCGTTCCCCTTGAGAAACGTTTGCTCGTGCAAGGGAATGCGAGGGAATGTTCCCAGAATGTTTTGCTTTCCTTTTTTCTTTAAAAAGGAGAGAAAGAGAGAAATGCACTTTTAAGTTTATTTAACTTTTTTTTTTTTTTAAAGAAATCTTCCTTTTTTAGAACCACCTGCATTTTCAGGTCACTGTTCTAAATACTACCTGAGTTTTACGGCGAGATGCAAAGATGTTTGGTGGTTACGGGGCGATGCTGGGCTGGTGTCCTGTCCCCGGGACCATCTAGTTGATGGTCATATCAGTTCCGTGGGACTTTGGCCCATGGAATGTTTTTTAATCCGATCCAGTGGCGCCATGCGCGCAGCTCGGTTTTGGTGGAGGGGGAAGGACAAGAAGCCGAGTCTGGCCCCCCCTCCACCCAAGTGTACAATTGAAAGCAAAACTATCTAGAATTTTTAAAACTTGAGGAAGCCTGTTCCAGCTTGAGGTCCACGTTCCACCCAGCTAAACAGGGCCTGGAGGTTCACAGCGCGATCTTGGGTCTTCCACAGGGTTGTGATCAGCGCCTCGTTTCTAGAGTCATATCTGTCACTGGACAAGGTCTAAGAGCCCAGCATCTTTGATTCTAATCGGAAGATATTTAACAGCCAAGGATTCCTCAAACTGTTTTCTTCATGTTGCCAGGAGTACCGGGGGCATTGAGAAAGCAAGACATTGCGTGCTTGCAAAGTCCCATGTGCCCATATGGCAACTTGCGCACGAATGCCTGGGAGAACTCCAGCAGAACCTTCGCCCTTTCAAGTCAGGGATGAAGGCGCTTAGGATATTTCGGGTGCAGTTAGATTGCAGAACCCATCACCCACATCTGGCTGATAGGAGTTGGAGTCCAGCAACTCCTGGATGGGGATTGCCTGTCCTTTCTCACCCAAGCGTGAGAAAGGAAATGTGCGAACTCTTTGCTTAAATGTGGGTGTAAACAGCAGAAATGAACAACTGCAGGGAGAATGCTGTGAAGTTAACTCTGCTATAACTGAATCTGATTGGAAACCCCATGTGCTTTGAGGCTTGTGGCTAATATGTATAACTTTTTATTCCTATTTTATTTTTTTTTAAGAAATTGATTTTTTTTTTTAGGGCATCAAAGAATGTGGTTGGGGTCCTTTAGAGCTTCCTTGGTTTATAAATGTTTTTTCTCCCCCTAATAAACTGTTACAAGCGTTTGGAAACATGGCAGTTTATGACATGCTTCTCATAAAAGGAAGGTCCGGGTGTAAGAACAATGCAGATGGGGAAAACAAAAAGCTAATTCTTTCAGCTGCTTTGAATGAATGGTGGGTAAATTCTGTTTCTGGAGTTTTTCCTTTTTTAAAAAAAAAAAAAAATCAGGACGTTGAGTTTGCTCTGTGATGTTTTACTGGATTTAAACTTAATAAAACACTAAATTCTCATCTTTTGGGTTCTGAATTGATACATGAACTCTATATGTAGTCCAAGATTGTGGAACTTGAAAACTCACACAAAAAACTTATTTTTCTGTATATTTTTATGAATCCTATGGATTTAGTGGCATTATACATTTTTAGTTGCACTTGGCCAATGGGTATTGATCACGTGCCATCAAGTTGGTGTCGACTCTTAACCATATAGACAGTTTTCTCTATGATGATCTGTCCCCAACCTGGCCATTTAGGTCTTCTAACTGCCACTGTTACCGCTGGTTGTCCTCCTGTTTTCTTTCCTTCCACCTTTCCCAGCATTAGAGACCTCTCCAGAGAATGGCTATTATAGCATTCAAAAAAACTAGTAGGGAATATATTTTTGAAATGTGCCCCTTGAGAAAACATAATTTCCAAAAGCCTGAATAACAGCATAAAAATAAACCCACAGCTTCGTGTGATTAAAACATTACAGCAATTAACTGAAGTTTGGAATAATCTTAAGATTAAAGTAAAATTAGAGTCTTCAAATTGTGAAGAGAAGTTCTGTGGATCTCTGTCAGAGAGTAGACAACTTGGGTTTGCTGGACGAGAACTTGGAGTTATGGAGGCTAGAGGAGTACAAGAAAACCAGAACATTGTTTTGGAATTTATACCATATATTCTTTAGAAGCAGATGAGCTAGATTAGAGATTTGAGAACATTCAACCAGTTACCATTATGGGGTTCCAGAGTTCTAGCTGAATGTGACTGGGGTACAGAGTTTATAAGAAAGATGGCAAAGAGTGTAGAAGAACTTCCAGCTCCGTATTTCCAGGTAAACCAATTTCAATGATGGCTAATCTCTCAAGAAATAATGAGTATGAGATCCTTGAAATGAAAGAAGTACATGTGAATGTTTTAATAATGGAGACGGATTATTAAATTGTGACCAATCTGGTCAATGAAAGAACTCTGACTGTTTTAGGAAGTGTGTTTCTCTCTTTTTCCCCCTGAAATCAGGACAAATCTTGGGGCAGGTTTGTTGGATTAAACTCCTAAGAAACGTTTGTAAGGGGTTTGTTTATTGTTGGGTGGGAGACGGTCAGGAAATCTCAGGGCAGTTGGGTAGACTGGAGATTGAAAAATAATGCCAGAAAAATACAGTGATTATACCTGGACATGACATTACCAGGAGTTGAGCTGGTTTTGGAGAAGTCTTACTTTTTTCCCCACACCTGGACTGTAAGCCATTATATATTGAATATATCACATGATGAACCAAGACAGGAGAATCTATGGAAGACTGATCATGTTCCAAGGGAAGAAGATAGGAAGACTTGAGGTTCTAAGTTTCAGCTGAGGGACACGGAAGAAACCTTGAAGCATCTGTCTTGCTAGGGAAGTTTAAAGATCTTATCCAAAGCTCTCAAAAGAGTGTGCTTCTTGTAGGTAACACTATGGTGGATCCTTGCTGGAGTGTCAGTGGAGTAAAGTCTGCCCCTTTCAGTAGGCAAACATTCTTTTGGTGCTTCATTTCTCCAATTCCACCCCCTTATTCAGCATAAACACATTAGCTGTGTGCATATATTAATTAAAGCTTTATTACCTTAATGCATGCAAAATGGCTGGGGTAGACGAAGCACTCTGATCAGTATTAATAAGGAAATTTGGAGTAGTTGATTAGTGCCAGCTGGTTTAAAGAGGTGGCAGTTGACTCTGGAGGCACAGCAAGATAGAGTTGGGATGTGCCTGAGTGTTTTGATTTAATCTCCCACATGGACTGGAAGCAGCAGTTTTGATTGATGATGGGTTGTTAAGTCATTTTCGACTTCTAGCAACCACAAAGAGATTTTCTCCATGAGGATCTATCCCTAACCTGGTCTTTCGGGTCTTCCAATGATGCACTCACCAGTGGCTTTAACGCAGGAATAATCTGAAAATAAATAGAAGGTACTACTTGTGGGTAGGGTGGCAGATGATTGAAGAAGTGGGGAAGAATATGGTCATTGGTACTCTACTGCAGTGATCCTAGACACTAAACCACTGCCTTGGCCACTTCCAGATCAAACTTGACTATAGTAATGGGGGTCTGTGTGGGGTTGTCCCTGAGGACTGCCCAGGAATTATTCAAAACGTCCCTTGTTTTTTGCAATGGTGAAAAATAGACTATAAAGTTATGTAAAGCTGTATTGGCCACCACTGTTGATGGTCATAATTTCAGATGCTGCTTTATTGGAGGAAGCATTTTAGCCCATGGAGGAAGTCACTGCTTCTCCTCCCCTTCAGAAATCCCACCAGAAGTGCCCTTCCAGACTCATCCAGGAATATTAAGTGCTCAAGTAGAGTTTTCAACAAAAGAATGTGCATCCTGGAAGAGAACGTTTGTTACAAGCACTTGATAAGCTTAGGAAGGGTGATAATCCTGCCCCATTATCGGCAAAGACAGATGAGATGAATAGACTTGTGGTGTCACCCAATTAAAGACATCTTAACTCTTTCCGCTACCGATTCAAAGCCAGGATCAAGGCGCATGATCAGCTGACCTCGAGAAACTGAGTTTCTGAGATTTTAATAAGGTGGTGAGTTCTCTCACCCAATAAAAATTATTTGGTGGATCCTATGACTTTTTGAAGCCTTACAACATGCACGGGGTAGATAATCACAAGATGAACGTTGGCCTCTGAAGGACACTGTCCCAGCCGTGGGGAATAGGAGCTTGCTTTAAGAGGCATGCACGCAGCAAAAATGAGATTGTAAGACGAATTCTTTTGCTTCTCTCCCGTTCTGTGTATCTCTGCTTGCGTGGAAATGTGGGATGAGGTTTCCCCCATCATAAACTTTCATCGACTGGTGGATGGAGAAAGCTGAACTGGTCCAGGGCTCAATTCTTGCAAGAGGCACCCTCTCCAATCTTTGTAACTGCTTGTTCTACTTCTTTGCAAAGTTCTGATGATCATTTTAAAAATCTCGTTGGAAAAGGCTCATGGGCTTTTTTTGATTTTTTTTTACGCAAAGAGAAGCACAACATTTACCCTTTCTCCCTCCATTTCTCTTTCTCAGCAGGGGTGGCTTTAATATGAACCATTAGCACATGTAGAGAAATACAGATTTGTTCCTTCCCCCCCCCCCCCGTGCACTGAAGACATGGTTGAGAACAACATGGCAGCCGTAGAGATTTGGAGAGCGTACCGATGTTTGCATAGTTTGGGGCTTGGAGACCTCGTTTAGATTCCAGGCATGAGCTAATCAGCATCTTGCAGGACGTGATCTGGGTGCAGATGGAAAGAATCAGCTATGCAAAACAGCCTCTAGCAATGTCCATTAGCTAGCCCCTAGGTGAGCCTTCAGAACTTTTGTTGACCGTCCGCATAGGGATGCCGTTAAGCCCCACGTCGCTTGTGCAATTTCTCATCCTTAACTTTGCAGATCAAAAAAGGTCCTCACACCCCCAGCAGCTAGGACGTTTGGCCATTACTGAAGGCGTGGAACACAATTCCCTGTGTGTTGATAGCATACAGAATATTGTTTTCTAATTACTGGATGTTCCTGCTGTTGGTTTTGTGACAGGGAAGCGTGGAAGTCAAAAGCTGGCATTGCGTAGAGGTGGAATTAAGTTCAGATCCTGTATCTTTCCCATTCAGGCTTGAAAACATCTTGCCCGAAGTTCTGGACAGCTGCTGTTTCTAGCACTATAAAATTGGGCTAACGACTTCCATGGTTGGGTTGAAGAAAAGCATCATCTTAAGCTCCTACATTACTCTCGCCAACTTTTTCCTTGGGAAGAGAATTCCAAAGTGGTCATCAGGGAAACCCTCCCTTGAAAACAGTGAATAGCTGAAGAATTCTAGACATCCTGCCAGAAATGCCTCCATATTTATCCTCATCATCTCAAGGTCATCTCAACCCTTCCTTTGTCATGCTAAGATTACTAGCCTTGCATGTTGCAAGATTTACTACCCACTTGGAAAGCGATGTGTACCTGTGTGTGTGTGTGTGTTCTTTTGTGCCTCGCAAGATGTGCCTTGAAATCTGACATTTCATGAATTAATATAGAAGACAAGGTTCCCGAAAACCCAGAGAGAGCTGCTTATAGGAGATTAATCCATCTAGTGCAAACATAGGGAGCCTCAAGTGACCTCTTTCGCAGAGATTTTCAAATCTATTTCCTGCTTTGCACGTTTGGGATGATTTCACTGTCCTGTTGGGGTGCAACGGAGGTGTTAGGATAGTGTGGGCAGATTACAGACTCTTAACTACCTGGACAGGAGAGATGAATGATTATTTAGGGTTGGGACTGTCAAGTAGCCATGTGGACAGAGTAGGCCACGTGTTAGATTGCTCACTGTTTGGGGTCATCCACCAGCAAAAACTGGATTTGAAGGGCACGTGTTTTGGAAAGAAGGCAGTTGATGGCAAAGCATGTACAGTATTTATGTACGAGAAAGATGCGTGTAAAAAGAGACCAGCATTCAATCATTTTTGGGCTGAAGGAAAAAGTTGGCATCTAGAACGCTTCATCTGCTCTCTTCCCCTTCTCAAGAAAATTAGCTGAACTTTTTTCCCCTCCTTTTTGTTATGTTGCTATAAATCTTGATACGTTTTGTTGTTTCAATACATTGATGTTGGTGTAATATGATTTAAAATGATTAACGTTCTATTATTTAGACAGCTTAGAATATTGAGAAGAGAGAAGAAAAACATTTTATCCATGTTAATTACAATGTAAGATGCCCCTATTACAAACAACATGATTTGGCTTTTTCATCCAAAGTTCAGAATAACATTGAAAAAGAACCACTACCTCTCACATCAAAATATTTATTACAGACTAGAGGTTTTGATCTTAAGCTGATTACTCAATTTTAAAGTCTCTCTTGTATTGTTAAAAGTAGTTAAACTTTTGAACCAAGGCATCCTAGGACTGTGGTGGACCTGCAGTTTAGCATGCCAAAACACATGGTGGTTTTATCCTAGTTTATGAAGTCAACATGTAGTTCTCTCGCTCCAACCCTGAAAAGGTTTCCAGGCAACCTAGATCAGTGTTTGTCGATGTCAGCAACTTTAAGATGTGTGGACTTCAACTCCCAGAATTCCCCAGGATCTGGCTTCTCTGAAGAACAGACTCTATGGTTGCTGAAGCTCAGTGGGTTGGTTCACCCAATGCTTTAAGCCAGTGTTTCTCAACCTTGGCAACACCTTGGGAAGGCCCCATTAGACTATGATAAAGTCTAAATCAATGTTGTTTCTCAACCTTGGGAACTTTAAGATGTGTGGACTTCAACTCCCAGAATTCCCCAACCAGTCAGCAATTCTGGGAGTTGAAGTCCATACATCTTAAAGTTGTTGAGATTGAGGAACACTGACTTAGATGAAGGCTGGATTACTGGCTGCGTTAACACATCACACTAAACCGTACTGGGTCTGATCTATTTTTGGCTGAACACACTATAATGTGGCTGTTCTTCACGTTGTGGTAAGCTCCACAATCCAACCAACGGCGAGCTGCCCCCAAATTAAGACAGTTTTCTATGAGGATCACTTATTCTCCCTAACTTCATAGAAGGAAGTTGTGCCAAGTTCACGCATTTTTGCACAAAGCTTTGCTTCATCCCCAGTGTTCCTCTTAGCATGAAGAATGCACTGGGAATCCGAGTCTCTGTTTACCCAGTGGGCAAATTGAAGTTAAATACTTAATAGTCATTTATTAAATTAATCCAAAGTGGCTGAGTTCGCACCATATGCTAAACCATAAACCATAGTTTATGAATCACACTGGCGGGGTTTGCATCACCCCCCCTCACATTGAGGTTATCGTGTGAGTGTGGCACAAGGGCTTTGTGGCTTTGACCTCACCCCTTGGGAGTGCCAGGGCCCCTTTTGGGGTGAAAGAAACCACAATTCTGCCTGTCCTTGTGGAAAATAGATGAGTTCAGAACCCAAAGCTTTGGACAGGGGTCATCCAAAGGAATTAAGAAGGTCCAGTACAAGTGACTTGGTCCATCTGCTTTTGTCTTATAACGCACCTCGGCATCTTTTATGCACCGTGGCAACTTCATTCTGCCTAATGACGCAGCCAGCTGTGCAATTAGCCGGATGAAGCTGTCACGTCAATAGCTACGCTTGTGGGGGTGTAGAAGCCCCCCGTGACACACTAATCCCCCTAAATAGCTCTCCCTGCTTTTGCCGGCGCAACGCTTGTGATGACAGGTTGATTTAATAGCAGGAGAAGAGGGAAGGAGCCGGGAGGGGACCAAGGAGACAATTCCTCCACCCCAGTCTGCTAGATGTTGGCGTGTATTGATTGCCACGTGTGGTTTTGAAATCTGTATTGATGGAGGGGCTTTCTCATCTGTGCAGGCTGTAGCCTGTGATTAGGTTTAAGGGGAGAACAATCGATTCCCGTTCCGCGCATGAAACGGCTAAGCTGGGAGGACTGAGGGTCTAATTGAAATTTCCACAGGGCCTGGTTAAGCTTTAATTTATAAACCTTGGAGAGAGCCGCTGAGATGGCCCGTTGACTTGACCTCACTGAGACCAGTAATGGGAATATAGAAAGGGGGGAGTCTGTGGAAGAAAAGATTAGGACGGGATTCCTGTCCTGGGTCCTGTTGTGATACAAGCATTGTAACTGGTTGCCTTGGAAAACCAAGATGCTGAAATGAATGAAAATCCACCACGCTTGGCTGCGGATTCAACAGATCCATAGAGTCAGCTCATCCTTCGCAAGCCATCAGCTCGTTAACAGGAGCATGCCTGCGTCCCATCCCAACCAGTTACGAGTTGCTCTTATATTTTTGGAATCAACCAGCGGTACAACGTTGCATTTAAAAACCATCCAGCAAAGTTTATGCCTCCCATTTCTGGCTCCTCGAGGCAAAAATTTAATAGTAGCCACACACAAGTGATAGATTGGCTTGTCAAGACGCTGTGAGCGATTCCATCAGCATGGACAATGTTCAATGATTATCCCCTGGAACAAGGAACCCGTTTATGGTGAAGGTTGAATTATAGTTGGAGTGCAAGAGTTAGAAATTCTTGGAAGTTATGGGAACATCTTTAGAAGAGGAAGGTCAACCTTGTGTAGGTCATTTTCCAACAGGAACTAAATGAAGTGATATTAAGTCTTGCCCCCATTGTCAAAACCTGCAAGATGGTGGTTGTGGTGTTGGGATCCAAGCCCCTGCCCCCTTGGTGCATTTGTGTGATGTACCCACTCTTTTGCCCAGTTCAACCCCCTCCCTGCAGACACTGCTACCCTCTCTGTCATTTGGTACAACAATGGTTGGAGGGCTCTAAAAGATATTAGGAGTCCCAAGTGGGAGAATGAACTTTGTGTCAAATTTGCAGAGCTGGGCAAACAGATCATTCTGGAATCATAATGGTGAGGGCCAGGACAGCAAAGGCCAGGGAGATGGGTATTACTGACCATTTATGGTTGCCTGGTCTTGAGAAGCTTCACTTGAACTGAAAAAATGGCCAACCTTTATTGAAGAAGTTCAGGCAGGTTGCATTGGCCCATCGCTTCATAATCATTTCATTTCTTGAGGTTGGTATCCTGAAGTGGACAACTGAATTGTTCACTTCAGTAGGTTTAAAGGCCCTCTCTATTCTAATCAATGATGGCTTGATTTCTGATTCAAAGTGCACACTGGCATACCCTGCTAAGCCATAATGTATCAGTTGAGTTGGGTTTAGCATGGTCTGTGAACCCTGCCATGGCAAACTGATGATTTGTGGCTTAATATTTGGGGTGTCCTGTTCCATAGAACATGATTAAAATAAACCATGACTTAGCACAAGAAAAAAGCCCAAGTAGGCAGTTTCATGCATTGTAGAGTTACACAACATTAAGAAGATCAGAGCTACACTTTGATTTGATCTCTGTATGTTTTTTTTGAGGGGGGGGACTGCATCACCTTAGAGCAAGGCAAATTGACCACGTTTCAATGTGCATATTAGTCTGGAAGTTGGAAGTTAAGCAATGTATACAGACTTCATTTCTCTCCCTTCCCAACACCACCCAGACCTACATGGCGAGGTTGAAAAGTGATTTGATTTAAAACCAACTTGGAATAAATTTCTAGAGTTTATTTCTTTCCTCCTGTTCTCAAGTACCCCATAATATTTTTGTGCCAGATTGCTTTCCAGGCAGCTAATTATAAACTTCATTATAAGTGTTCATTATATTCTTTGATTGTTCAATTAGTTTAACAAGTTGCCAAGCAGAATACAAGGCTGACAATTAGCTTGATCTTATGGCAATGAACCCTTGATAGTGGGTTACCAAAAATATCCCCTTGTAGCTCTTCCAGGTTTTTTTTAATATAAAAAAAATCCCCCCCAGGCAAAGCACAGAATAGCGAACAATAGAATCCACAATTGAAATGCCTTGAGAATGTCTTCCTGAGTAGAATTTACTCCCTTATTTTATTAATTTACCAGCTGAATATAAAAATATCATTCTCCCTTGAGAGAAATCTCCCACCCTTTCATAAAACATTAAACATTGCTCTTCCTATTTCTTTTATTGAAAAAATAAACTTGAAGAACGCTTGATGGTACATCCATAGGATGAGCAGAAGTATTTTTCTTCACAGCAAGATGGAAATAGTTTTCCGACACCTTTTTTCTGGGACAGCGTTTTGATTTGTAGGTCCAGCCTATCATCCTGGGTTTTCTTTGTGGTCTCCCTTCCAAATGCTTTCCTGGTCCAACCCTGTCCAGATACATGGGGGTGGCGGGAGGCTGCCTGTCATTCTTGAGGTCCAGATGAAACCTCCATGTTCAAGAACAGTCCACCACCAGATAGGAGTTACTGGAGGATGGAGAGCAGGAGAGGACAATTGCTTTGCTAGCTTCTGCTACTTAGAAGAACCTGGCTGGCCACAGTGAGAAGCAGGATGGAGGACTGGTCAAACTGGGAGGGGAGAAACCACAACCATTTATTGAGATGCAAGTCAAAAGAGATGTCAATCTGTTTGACTTCCAAGTAAGCACCGTTAGGCAGCCTGGAGAGAGTTTTTGAAATTTTCCTTTCTCCTCCTGTGGTTTCTTGGAGGAGAAGAATGATCCAGCCCTAAAGATCTGCTCCAAAGTCTTGATCTTCAAAGGTCCCCCCTGGAGGTTTCAAATGAACCATCTGAGGTTTAGAACCAACCAGATTCTTTCTATGCCCTCATTGGGAATGGTGCATCATGGTTAAATGTGGGGAGATACAGGGATGGACCACTTCAGCTCCCCAATTATCACGTGCCCCCTCCACTTTTAGATGGACATGGATATTTCCATTTTATTGGAGCATCAGTTTAACAGCTGGCTGTGCCACCCTTGACTGGGTGAAAAAAGCTAAACAGGGTGAGGCTGGCACTTGGCCATGTGACGGTAGCAAAAGGTATTTTTAAAAGTTCTGCCCGATCTGACACACTTAGCATTGCCTGGGATTTATCCCCAAACTGATGGCGTGCGTGTGCAATTGTGCCCCCGCTTAAGACAGATTAAAACGATGTGTCTATCACGTAATGGCAAACCGAGATTTAAACACCTGGATGAAAAGCTAAGCAGACTGAAAATATTTCCAAGTGTTTAAAGTCATTTTCTAGATGCAGTTTTCACTTCCAGTATTTAGAAGGCATTCTTCAGGGCAAAACCATCTCAAGGCAGCTTTGCATACCATTAAAATGATAAAATAGAGCTAAAACAATGTCATTACAATTATAAAAATAACATTAGCAATCTAAAAACATTCCCTTGCTCAGTGCAACAGTTCAACTAAAACAAATTCAAATGAAAAAAAAAAAAGTTAATATTTAACCAGCTAAATTAACCCTGCGCAAGAGTTGAAAGAAGACCGAAATGTTAAGTTTTGTTTAAACACAAATGAAGACGGGGCTAGATTTCATCCATAAATATAAAATAGCTGACAGGCAGGGACTGCATCTCCCAGAATTCCCAGGGCCCAAGCATCGGATTGGCTGCTGCGGAGGTGGAATGTGGGAGCTAATAGGCTGGGATCCTTTGCCTTTGGTTGCCCGTGACGACCTGGCCTCCATTTTGTGAGGCTATTCGGAACGCCCTCCCATCGTGGCCACTGAGTGAGGTTGCCTGGCACAAAATGGCAGCCATTTCATAGCAGGCAAAGTGGTCCAGCTTCTCCATAGGATGTGCCCATCGTCTTGGCTCACCTGGGCACTTCCAAAGCATGCAAGAAGATGGGAGTTGCCTGCTATTGTTCATGGCTAAGTGTGGCATTTGGACCAAGTGGGCATGTTTGCCATTGCTTTGAATGCAAAGGGCCAAGGTGCTGCTGAGCTCCCCAAACAGGCTGCTTCACTTCGAGGCCAGAGGTGCCTCTGCGTGACCTGCATGTGAAGAGCCAGAGAAGTGACCGAGTCCACTAGCTAAAAAGCAGCTGTGTTGCCTTGCTCCAGGGAACCACTTGAAGGAAGTGATTTGATCAAACTGCCTTGGAATTGCTCTGTGGAAGCTTTGTAACAGCCCCCCTGAGCCCCTGGTGGAGTTGAACCATGTATGGTGGCTGGTTCGTTCCTCGGCTCTATGCCAGGAAAATCTAAAAACAAACCTGTTCTGGACCATGGTCAAGAAATGGAGAGGAATGCCCCAGGAAAGCCAATGATGAGATGTACCTGATCAAGTCATCCATGAAGATGGGACAGCTCTCCTCCTTCTGCTGTCATTTTGATTTCAGATCTGGGGGGAATCAAACTGAATGCTGCCTGCCTGCAATTTTCTGACTACTTGGCTTCTTCCCTGTCCCAAACATCCCCCTCTGAGAAACCCCTCCATTGGACTGATAAGTTCTCAGCAAGCTTCCTGTTGGTCTACTCCCTTGGTACTCTTTCAATGTCTCCTTTCAGGGATTCTTGTTCTTGGGGAGAAGTGGGGAGAGAAATGGGTGTCAGGTTGGAGAGATGAATAGACAGACACTAACTGACTCAGACACTGTTTCTCTGCCAAATCCTCATCGTGGGAGGCTCTTCTTTCCCCTCCAAAGGTGGATGAAAGCCATCATGTTCTTCCTGCAGTAGGTTGAGATTAAAGATGCCCTTGGCCCTAAAATGCCCAGAGTACAGAAGAAGAACACGCATAAGGGAACTACAAAGCTGAGGAATTCAGACTGGTGACCCCATTGCATATTCAGATCTCAGCATAAGGCACTACTCCATTTAACAGGTATGCTTCTTTGCTGGAGGTGGAATTGTACAGTCAAAAGGGATTGTTGAGATCACTGAATTCATCATTTGTGCAGGAATCCAAGTTGAAGCATCTTTGGCAGACGGTGGTCCACCTCTGCTTGAACCCAGAGGAGCCCATCACCTCTCAGGGTTACTGGTTCCATCTTCAAACTGCTTTTAAAAATTTCCCTAAATATCTGAATGGACTTTTCTGAACATTAAGATAGTCTTTGATTTGTACTTCAGGACAACAGAGAACCAAGCTTAGTTCTCTTCTTTGGACCCCCCTTTTCATACTAGAATGTTGCATCTTACCCATTTCTCCCTATCCTGGTCTTGCATTTCCAGAGAAAGTCTGGCCATCTCTGAGCTTTCTGGAAGACCTGGAAGGGATCTGCTCTCCTTCTCCTGTCCCAGTCATCTCCCCATATATTGGCAACCAGTGAGTGGAAGCCATGTTGAGCTCTGAAGCCAGTGCGTATCTAAAAGACTTTCACAGACGTACAACTGTTCTGCACATTTTTCACTCTGAAGGGTGTGGGACCTCCCTGAACTTCTAGAGATGCTTAGAAAGCTTCAGTCCCTGGAAGGATTAAAAATTTAATCTGCCTCCCATTGCAATATCCAGGAATGGTTGTGAACTGTTTAATTGATCCCTGGTGTGGGGGCAGTAGAGACTGTCCTCAGGATGGGGTTCATAATGATGTCTTCCTGGAGAGGACGAGGAGCTGTCTGCTTTATCAAGGATCCAGATGCTCACAGAGCTGTGTGGCAAGAAGAGCAGAAGATGTAGCTTCAGCACTGCCTACTTTATCATGGGTTCTGTTAGTCCAGCAATTCTTGAGACATGTGTCCAGTGGCATAAATGAAGGCATTATACCTAGCCACAGTTAACACGACTGCTTTCCAATTACAATAAATTTCCATAATTTCCACTCCTCTAGTGCAGCAGTGAAAACTGAGATCATAATTAATGTCTCCATTGTTCTTCTTCTTCTTCTTCTTTTTAAATCAAGAGAAGAAAATGCTATACTTCAATTCCCCCAAAGCTGCCTCCATCTGCCTATTGGACTGTGGCAAGGAACTCTTCCAGATGGTATCCAATCCTTCTTGCTGATAGCTCAGCATGTTAATGATTCCCAGCTAATTCTTAATAATGAGCAGAACATCTGGATTGGATCATAGCACCTTATTAGAGTTTGCCTTACCTGAGCACAGAACCCCCAATTAGTCCCGGGAGTATTAGGATTGATTGAACTCGGCAAAAGAGAGTTATCCTGTTGTTACGTTGAAATCAGCAACTCAAGTTCCGTTAGTTTGGGGGAAAACAATTCCGTGGGTCTTGCCACCTGTGGGTTGATGGCCCTTTGAGTGGTCTAGGGAAATCTGAATGTAAGGGGGTGAGGATAACCTGACATGAGGCAACTGTCCCTCCAAATTTTGCGATCCGTTGCCGAGGATTTTCCCCCAGCGTGGTGACTGAAGGGTTGACAGCATGTATTCAAAAGATGGAAATGAAGTAACAAAGTTGGGTGACTGGTAAATAAGCTGGTCTTTTTACCTTGGCTTGGAGATATGGGGGATTACCATCTCTAATGACCACTCTAACACCATCATCTGGTTCCAGGTAGAGAAGAGTTGGGTAATACTGTGGCCCACAGATATGGTTTGCCCTAATAAGGCCATTCCAAGATGCCTGACATATTTTGGTGCCTACATTTCTTCCTTCTCTTGCCTATGAATGAGGATGGAATGATTTAGGTGCATAAATTGTGGGGGGAACCACAACAGATGCTGGAAACCAGCTGGTGTATGCCAAGGTGACTTAATTAAAAGAGTGCTAATGGGTGCTCGGGCATCTTCCCATCTTTGGTTCCCCTCCTCCTACAGACAGATGGAGAAATTGCTCCATTTCTTTGCCTAAAAGGGCATTTTGTAAATGTTCCCCTCTCTCACACAGTAGCCATGTTCATATGACTTACAAAACCATGCTTTCCTAAAGAAACCACAATGGGGTAGGTTCACATGCACCACACTAGGTAAGCCACTGCATTTATTGAGTTCACACAAACCACAGCTGAGACCAAGGAAGCCAAGTTATGGTTCTGTGCCTTGTGTGAACCTGGCCATTGTGGTTGAAACCATGATTTATGGCTAAGTGTTACATGTGAACCAGGGGACTACGTCTTCCTGAAAAAAGGACAATGAATGCACAGCATGGCTTGGTATCATGTATGAACTGATGTTCTCGCTCTGTGTCTGTCTCTCTCTTTGCATTTGGTGAGAAAAGTCAGAGACCCTGCACTAGAAAAACGGGGTCCTCCTGATAGTTTTTCAGGAGCCATGTCTCTTCGCCATGATTTTGTAATCATGCCCAGATCACTTGTTAGAAACCTGATCTTCTGGCAGTTTCTCCCATATTGGAGGGCCCTACCTCATCCTTGATAATCAAAAGCTACATTAGACAGGAGTTTGGGGTGATACAGTCCCAAGATGTCAGGTGCCCTGGAGAAAGTCTGCCCCTACCCCAAAATGTCCAAGACCCATTTTCTGGTGATTGAGGAGGAGATGTGAGTTGGTCAACATCACTGATGCATTCTTCTTTACTTATTACTTGCCTGTTTATTCTCAAAGAGCTATGGCTGATTTGGACAGGTTCACTGCTGGCACTTATTCGGCCTCCGTGGTGATGGCCAAGAGGTGTCTCCGCCATGTCCTTTTCAAACTTAAAATGGATGGGTCTGTCAGCCCCTCTCTGTGCTTTCTGACATGTGAAAGACAGGCCTCTCCCTTGGTTTCCTGGAACATGCTCTCCACCCATCCCTCCATCCCGGGTACCTGCTGAGAGCCATTTTGCAAATGAAGCTTTGATGGCTTGCTTTTCACAGCTGATGATGCTCAGTGGGGCGTGGGCCACTCTGCCTTGTCCTCCCTCAAGAAGTCTCCATAATATTCTGATGGGCCCTTTGCTAGTTTGAAAATCTGGGTCCTTCAGTGTTTCCTGCTTTGAAGCAGGCAGGGGTGCGCTGAGAGGTCAAAGAAGGTGGGGAATCTGTGTCTTGCTCTCTCATCGCACCATCATGGCGGGTTCAGTGGCAATTGACTGAATAATAGGTTTACACCACATGCTAAACCATGGTTTGGAAACTGGAGGTTTGCATGGCAGGCTAATGCTTAACCAAAGAAACCAGATTGGGCTGTAGGGCGACATCTGAAATCGTTCTCTGCCTTTATAATTGTCGCTGAGCCATAATGGCCAACGTCTCTAGTGAGCATGCTACTGAATACGTCATGGAAGGAGTAAATTTTCACCTTCTAGAAAAGAGAGAGAGAGAAAGAGATTAAGCCTGAGAACCTCCAAGCGGGAGAAAAATTGGAAGATAATTTCATCGACCCATCCATCCATCCATCCATGATAATGTTTGCAAAATCTTTCAGGGGGTGCCAATCCATCAGTCAGAGAGTAAGGTTTCCAACTAACATAGTCCTTAAAATAATTAACGAAGCCTACTGATGTTCTGCTAATCAGAAGAATTTTTAGAAGAATTGTCTCGCTACTCCCAACAAGTAATTGATCGCTTGGAGTTACTTGCAGCCAATGGCCACAGCTGCTTGGATTTTATTTGCAGCTTGATTTCCTTCTCTCTGGTTCGCTACTTGAAAGCACTTTTTGAAGGGAAGGTGAGATACAAATCTATTAAACATATCCATTTCCCTATCTAGTTAACCATTCTTACAGCTGCTTCATGTCTTATCTGCATTCCAACATGATGTTCTTTATTACAGAATCTGAAATCTGTAACTAACGGTTCTTCTTATCATTTGATTAATTATTAGGAGCAACTCACTCTTTTTTTTTCCTGGCCAAAAAAAAAAAAAAAAGGGCTGTTGAATGGTGTCTATTATAGATAATTAAACTCACTTTTGCTCATTAAAGCTGACTTAGCTGCTAAATGCACCGTGACGTTATTTTACTGTAGCGAATACAAAAGATGGAGAAAAAAAACGCAAGGTGATCTTGATTATTGTTGCAGCAAGTTTGCTTTAATTAATCTTAGGTTTCCTTAAGGAAATGTAAAACTACAGCAGACTCCCCTTCTGGTTTCTTTCCTGTCGTTTCTCTCATTCCCCCTGAATGAGCTTCCTTGGAAATACATCACCCGCAATTGGATAATGTTACATCTTTCCCCTTAAGGAAAGCAGGACAAACGCTGGTGTGTGAGTCTCAGAACCCATGGAGGGATGTAAGATTTTAAAATTTTATGACAATCATAGGAGCAGTTAAGCAGACAAACAAGATTACCCCCAGAGTTACACAGAAGCTGGTTTAACAGAATGAAGATGGAGGGCGAGAGGAGAACAATTTCAGGAACATGCTTGCAAAACCATGCAAATACCCCAGGAGCATAGTTGAGCATTTGTCTTCGGCTCCCTTCTCCCTGATCAGTTTTCTTGTAATCACATTAGCAACTTAGAAAAAAGAAAAAAGGAAAAGAAGAAAAAGAAGAAGAAAAGAAAATAAATCAGCTGCCTTAAACGGCTAGGTTTTCTTTTAGACAACTCCTGAAAAGTCTGGTCGCAGATACGGGTGGGTGTTTTTCTTTATTTCTGGAATCCTAGAAGGGAGGGAAATGGGAAAACATTAGACCACGCAAATATTTATGGAAGGTAGGATATAATCTTTCTGTGCAGGGACAGAAAAACGTTGAACTGCAGCTGGGTCGCCCACAGCGAGTGATGGAGAGAGCCACGCCTGTAGTTTAAAGGTTTTAAAAGGGCATTTGGACATTGCATTTGAGCTTCCATATTCAGGAGTAGTGTGCTGAGTAGTAGAAGGCAGCTGTTACCCTGATTTTAGCCTGTAGGCTTCCCGGTGTTTTTAGTGACTGCGGCAAGGAGAGGACCTTGCTCCGATTCAAATTTCCCCAGTCTTGGGTGCCCTCCTCCAGAGGCGGCTTTCAAATTCTCAAATCTGGCTATTTTGGAGGAAGCTGGTCTAATCCATCAGCGCCTTCCCAGGAAAGGCAATGCATTCATAGGAAGTATTGGCGGTTTGCTGGAAAAATATCAGCAAGCTTTGATTCCTGGTCCAAACTTGTGAGTTTAGGGGGACCGAGCAGGATTGCAAAGCTGGAAAGACTCTACATATGGTTATCCTAGGAAGCAGAAGCCCAGCTGTCTGTCCTGGTTTATCCTTAGCTTCTGCTTTATTTCTCCAGCCTGAATCATGCATGTCTGGGGTCCTACCCAATTAGGGATCACTTCCTGAAAGCATAACTTTGGGGTGTTGGAACCAGAGGATGTGATCAGACTCCAGGAAATTAAATCCGATAGGTGGATAGAATGAGTCAGCGGTGGGTCTGCCATGGGGTCACTGAGGGTAAAAATAAGGTTGATTATTAAACCACGTTGGGACAGTCCATCAGAGGCAACATGGCCGGGTCATGTGCTCTCCAAAGGCAAACAAGGACCGGTAATTAAGTACCACATCTTGCAAAGATTCAGAAGGCCCTGCCAGCCTTGATAATAATAATAATAATAATAATAATAATAATAATAATAATAATAATAATAATAATAATAATAATAAAAAAAACCCAGCCTGGATAAAAGAGATTGAAATGACTATTTTATGCCATTCTACCACAACCCAGTCTGTTAAATCCTCATTCCTTTGAAGGATGCCTTGTTTTTATCCTGAAATTAAAAGCCATTAGAGTCCATGGTCAAAATTGGGGAAGCTATTTGCCACATTGTGTTGTCCCTTCGACAAACAGCTGTCATCCAGCGTGGGTACAGCTATAAAGGACATTTTTCCGCCGGTCTCCCCACCACGGCGATTTCCCCCTCCCTGGTGTAGTAGAGGCGGTGGGCACTAGGGGGCAGTCTTGCTATTGTTTTGTCAACAAGTTGTGCTTTTTGAGGACAGTCGCAACCCCCCCCCCAACTCAACTGAAATAAATACCCTCGATGCATGATGCCAAAAACCAACCAGCCAACCAACTTTTTTCTTACTCTGCATAGACTTTTCAAAGGCAAAGCTATCGAGTCGAATGCAATCGTTTTAACCATGGGGCACTAAAAAAGGCGTTCAACGAGATGGGTGGTGACAAATTTGATGGATGGATGGATGGATGAATGAATGAATGAATGAATGAATGAATGAAATGAAAACCGAATCTTCCAAGGATGCTGCCTGTCTTCTGCTGAAGTGTCAGTCCGTTTAACTCAATCTCCTCGACAGAAGACAGGCAGCTGTTCTCCAGGGTCAAGGCAAGAGTCTTTCCCAGGCTTATCTAGGCATGCTTCCCTCGGGGCATGCCAGGGTTAGGTCAAAGTTGGCCCCGTCTATAAGCAAAGGAGATACTTGATCATTGAGGTATAGCTGTTCTTGGCTTGACTGTTCTCCAATTCTTGGTGGAATTAAACTGAACTAGGACCCTCACACCAGATGGTTCACCCAACACGCTGTCTGGGGCACATTCCTCTCATGCTACAGTCCAACGTTCTCATCTGAACACTGAAATGCAAGAGCTTGCTTGCTCTTAACATGTAGACCAGTGTTTCTCAACCTTGGCAGCTTGAAGATGGGTGGACTTCAACTCCCAGAATTCCCCAACCAGCATCAGAAACACTGATTTAGACAGATCTGCCTCGGATCACATGCCTGGTACAAGTGGATGCTCTTCTGCTGAAACATAAGCATCAGTGAATTCAGGAGGGCTCTGACAACTTGGTCAGCCCTGGATGGCAGCAGGAGTCCCAGTGAACCCAGTGGGATTGATTTCTGCCTGAACAAGGCATCGGATCCCATTTCCTGGGGTTATTAATTAGCTAGATCCTGATCTTTCTCTAAGGTGTCTGACGCTTGTTCCCCGCAGTCCTACCCATGACCCGTTCCTGCCTCCCTCTTCAATTTAGAAATTGGACACCGGCTTTCTCTTCTTCAACAACCTCACTTCTCTAACCCTTCCAGCTTCGAACAATGGTGGCTTCTTTGAAGGGAGGGACACTGCTCCCATAACGGTGGGGGCGAAATAGTTTTTGACCCCGTTGGGATAGAAATCCAGATGTTGGGAATTAAGCCTGTGTGTGTTTCTTTAATCCTTCGAAAAACCTCTTTGCTGGAGAAATTTAGAAAATTGGGAGAGACATCCGAGGAACTGTGGATTAGATCTGTGATATTTTACTCTCTGGCAACCCAGAAATTCTGCGGTATAATCAGCGATTCCTGGAATAAAACAAATGACTCTTGGGGGAGGGTGGGGGAGCCATCTTGCTCATCATCTTTCCTGCCCCTGTTTTATAATAATCAATGAAACAGCATCAATCAAAACAGCAAAATCCATCAAAAACTAGAGCAATTGGAGACAGATTTATGGCTGTCTGTCTTCCAAGAGCTGGGACAATAGCACATTATATTCACGGTAGACAAATCCAGTATCTTGGTGACAGTTGCCACTGGAAAAGAAGAGAAGCTTTTCCAGGTCACGGCACTGCTTTGAAAAATGTCTTCTTTTAGGGCATAGGTGGAGGCCAGAGGGCCTTTTCTCCCCAAATGGTGTTTTCACAGCAGGGTTTTTCAAAACTTCTTGTTGCATGTTCTTCCCAGCAGGAGACTGGCACCAAGCTGCGTGCCTTCAGAGACGCACAGGTTCTCATATCCCCCCCGCCCCCCGGGTCAAAGACTGAAGAAATCTGCGAGAAGGGAGGGAGGGAGGGAGGGAAGAATCTCCTAATGGGACTTCCTTCCCTCCCTCCTTGCAGGTTTCTTCAGTCCTGGAAGCAGGAGGTGCCCAACCCTCTTCTTTCCATCCCCCACTCCTGGCATGGCATTAGAACCTGCCTGGTTGGCGAGACTGCCTGGCCCAGTTGGCAGTAGAGGGTCCACCCCTGCCTTTCCTGAAAAGTGCTTTTCATTCCTCCATAGCCTAATGGCTTGTAGACCACAAGCATTCAGAGGAAAGCAGGAGCCACATCAAATAGGACATTCCTCCCCATCCATGGGGCTGGACGTGGGTCTTTCCTCCCAAAGTTGTTATCCAAATGGGTTATTTGGGATGTTACATCTTTGGTTGGGTAGGAAAGCTGGTGTATGGGTAAATGGGCCTCCGCTGTTCTGCTCGATTGGCCAGAATTGTGGGGCAGTCATGTCTTGTAGGCATTCTTGAAGATCTTCCCTTAAATGTACACATCTATTGAAGTGATTCTGCTTTATAGGTGGGACTTTTTCAAGCTCCTGTGCCAAGTGGCATAAAAAATGCAAAAGTTATGGGAACCTGAGACCCCAGTGGAACAGAAGAAAAGCTGTGAATCTGTGGGATAACGTGGATTGCCCTCAGTCGAGATCGCCTCCAGATCTTGCATTCAATTGTTATTAGGTCAAAAACAAACTAGATGCATTTTAGGGCAGGACGGCTTCAGAATGCGGCATTTTTTAAAAGGCTTCCGTAGAACAAGATCTCCCTGCAAGTAAAAAATAGCTTGTCAAGGAGAAAGTGCTGCGGTATTTGATTTCCTGGGTGCCCTAACTATGAACACACCCAAAAATATTTCTAACATAAGGAAACAGCAGAGATGTTAACTGTCTATCCTGCAGAGAGATTCCCTCATCTTGAGTACCAGCCTCTCATTCAGAACTGGGTACAGGAGTATGACAGCTATGGAGGGTATTAAGAATTCATGAAAGGGAAGGCATTAAAAAATGTCTGATAGACGAAGCTTATATTCTGGATCCCTGAACATCTTTCTCCAGCAGAGAAGGGCAGTTCCGAAACGGCAGCAGCACAGGCAGAAAAAAAATACTCGATTCTCTGTGTGCAACCGTATCATATTGATGCCACTCGATCAGCTCTCTTTAAAAAGCAGTGACAAGTAATGGAACCTCTCCTTCCTGCCTCTCTGCAGCCAAATTTGTTTTCCTCTCAAGTCAGGCTCATCGGCAGGGTTTTCTCCTTCGATCACCCACGCTGGTTTCCTGCCTGCTCTTCCAGATTCTGCTCCAGTTTCTAGATTCCAAGAATGGTATTCCTGGCCATCCACCTAGCACTTTGTCCTGAGCTGGTGCTGACTCTTGGCATCGTAAGTCCAGGGTCCTTGTGGCCTGGCAAAGGTTCTGCCACACCTCCCCCTTCAGATGTTAATGCCCTCCACTTTTGCAATGTTCTTCTTCTCCCCTACCTGCCCCACCCTCTCCAAAGTTGAATTGCAGGCTCGTGCTGAAGTATCCTGGGGTACCTTCCCATCCTCTTCCTTCCTCATTAGAATAGACCTGAAATGTTTCTCAGTTATGTATTTGAAATATACAGAAGCCGTCCAGAGTCCTTTCGGAATCCAGTGGCCTTAAAAATCCAATCAATCAATCAATCAATCAATCAATCAATCAATCAATGCCTCCTGAAAAGAAGTCAGTGCCAAGGATGACCCCAGCCGGGATAGCTTTATGGATCTCCCCAGAAAGGGCTGAACTCAACTTGGAGGGGCTTTAACTTTCAAGCTAAGCTATGACTTTTAAGGACTTCACTTTAGATTTGGCCAACAGGTCCTCCACTCCTACAAAGAACCAATCAGAGGCGAGCCCTCACCAGCCTGCACCAATCAGAAACCAGCTAGTCTAAAAGGCCAATCAGAAGTCAGGACCCTGGCTATAAAGGCAGGAGCCCAGTCAGTCCTTGCTCAGTTGCTCATGGTCTACACATTGGGCCCCCTTGCCTCTGAAGATGCCAGCCACAGTCCAGAAATTAGTCCTCTGGACCAGGACCACCAAACCCTGAAGTCCAACACGCCCAGAAGGTCCTACAGATTGCTCCACCAGACCGAGGGTTTTTCAACGGACTTTCCAGGCGGCCTCACCCCCATTTCTCCCATCTTCCCCAGCCCCTGTTTTCCTCCTGAAAAGTCAGCCGAATCTTGGATCTGCCCTTCCTGCCTTGGCAACGTTTCCACTCTCCATCTTAGGCATAATCGGTTCGGCGAACAGGGAGCGAGGCCGGAAAGCAGTTTGTCTGCTCTTAATGAGCGCTCCCTAAATAGATTCAGGGATTCAGCTCGGGACTGTGGGCCTATGAAATTTTAATGCCCGAGAAGTGTTTAAACAACACATTAATCCGTGACCACACAAACTGATATTGGTCCACCTTTTCATTATGTCGATAAAGACCCAATTCATAGGCCGAGAGGGAACACGCATCTTCCCGGGAGTTTATGGGGAAGAATTAATATGAAAAGTAATATTACATATATCTATATCTATGTGTACTCCGGCAGAGTGATCCCCCTGTTAAGAAAATAAGTTATTCTGTTTCTATAATGTATTGAATTATAGATCTTTCTTTTTTCTTTGTCTTTCCTATTTTTATACATAAGCAATTTTTTTCTAAAAATGATGCACTGGAGGTGAACTGTGCGCCTTCAAACCTTCATGAAGGGGAGATGGGCTCCCTCCCTGCTGAAGGAAAGGCACTCTGCACGTGCTTTGTAGCACCTTCTCCTTATTTTTGTTTATTTAATAGTTTGAATCTTTCGTATAGCATCTCTTGGTGTCCGAGGCTGCAATCCATCCACATGGTTACTGGGGAGTTTTGTTCCTTGCTCTTAATTTTGTTAGAAACCACATCTGCCATTTTTCACAGAGGCCGTATTCACTCCTGCTGCTAAAACCTGGCTTGTTTTAAACATGGTTTCCTAACCAAGCCACAATAAGTGGTGAGGCACAGTACACACAGCTCAGCTCAACACAGCAGCCTAAACAAGGGGCCTCTTCTGGTTTAGTGCCACAAGTGGACCTGGCTGTTGGAGGCTCAGCTGACCAACAATGGTTAAAACAAGCCAGGGCCTGAGTTCTGGGTAGAACCAGCCAGTGGGGCTAAGCCAAATTATACCTCGCTGGTTTGGGCCAGAGGGTGGGGGGAGCCCAGCCGCTGCAGCGGCTTACAAACCATGATTTACAGCTCAGTCTGGGGAATGAGCCCAGTCCGCTCGGGCTTCGCCAGCAAGCCCTCATCCATCCACCGCGGCTTAGCCCCGGGAGCAAAGGCGCCGGGGCAAGGCAGCGCTCTCCATCAGTCGCCAGGCGCCGCCGCCGCCGCACCTGTTCCCACGACGCACGCAGGGCAAACCCGAGAACGCAGCCAGCTCTCCCCCCTCCCCCGCCCGGGTTTGATTTCAGAATCCCTGCCACCTTGCTTTTCAAAAAGAAAAAGGGGAAAAAAGCAGAGAGAGGAATCGGCCAGAGACGAGAGCGAATTACGGGCGGGCGGGCGGGCAGGGTAGGGCCCCCTCCCTCTCCAAGCCAAGCTGCCCTCCTCTCCATCAGGCGCCCCCTCCCCCGAGGAGATTGGCTGCGAGAGTTTGTCAATCGCTGCTCTTCCTCCTCCTCCTCCTCTCCTCCTCCTCCCCCCCGCCACCCCATTCCGGCTTGAGCAGCGAGTTTGCGCCAGAAGAAACGGGGCGCTCCCCCTTCTCTGCCTCTTCTTCTCCCCTCACTTCTTTGGGGCGTGTTTGCCGGGACCCCCCCGAGCTTTGGGTATCTTCGCTTCCCTCCGATTCTGCCTCCCCCCGCCCCGAGCTCCCCACCCCCTTCCCCTCCTCTCCTCTCCGTGCGCGCGCGCGGGCGCGCCTGCCTGGCTATGGGACCGGCATGGAGGACGCCGCCGGGAGCAGGGCAGGAGCCCCGGCGCCCGGGCGCAGCCGGGAGGGCGGCTGAGCGCTCCGGGCCCCGCGGTTAGGCTCGCCCCCCGCCCCCGCCCGGAGCCCAGGCCGGGAGGGGAAGGAGGACCCCCTCCCCAAACTCCCGCGGCGGCGGCGGCAGCGGCAGCAGCAAGAGCGGCGTTTGGAGGCTTCGGTGCAATTTAGCTTTGGGGGGGGGGGCAAGAGTGCCAAGGCGCGTGCCATGCTGGATGGTTAAACATGGCATAACATCAGGAACGGGGGGCTGGCTGGCTGGCTTGCCTGCTTGAGAAAAATCCCCCCCTTTGCCTTCCCCCCTTCCCTCTTCCCCGGAGGAAAGAGGGCCCCCTTCTCTTTTCAAACGAGCTGCTGACCGCGGGCGAGAGCCGAGGTGATGCGACGCCCACCTCCTTCCTCTCCTGCTCGCGCCCTGCCTGCCCCCCCCGACGCCGGCACTTCGCTGCTTTTGGTGGCCCCCGGCCCGGCCGGCAGGAGCAGAACTCCAGGGGACGGTCCCCCGGAGCGGGGGAAGGCAGCCTAGGCAGGCAGAAAGCTTGCAGCCGAGCGCGGTCCCCTCCCCGGGATCGCTGCCCCCCTTGCTCATCCCTAACTGGGGGGGCGGCGGCGGCGCAGGGCTTGGAAAGCTGCGGGTGGTTTTGAGGTTCGGGATGCTCCGCCTGGCCTGACCTCCGCTAGTCTGGCGAAAAGAAGGCGGCAACATGGTCGCTTCTCTGCCCGGGACGTGCCTCGCCAGAAGCCCCTGCCCGCCCGTGGTGCTGCTGGCTGTCCTCGGCGTAGGTAAGACTTCGAAGTTGGACTCTCCAGCTGCAAGTTGTCTATCTGAACTCTCCTCCTTCTCCTTCTCCTTCTCCTTCTCCTTCTCCTTCTCCTTCTCCTTCTCCTTCTCCTTCTCCTTCTCCAGTGAAAGGGTTACACTCGGGTCTTCCTGATGCTCCGGCTAAAAGTGTGTCTTTTCTTCGGGTGGGACTCGTTTTGCTATAAAAATGCGATGCTAAACGGTATTCGATGTTCAACGGTGGCGTAGTTGGAAAGTAGAAATTGAAACCCCGGACTTAGCCAGATTCTGGATTTCCTGCCGCCTTTTCCTTTTCCCTGGGCGAATGTGGCTATCCCAGCTTGATCCTACCTCCCCAAGGTTGCTGCTTGATTTTTGTGGTGTGAATGCCTTTAACAGGACAGGTAGCAATTCACCAGGTGAAGCCCTCTTGAGCCACCTGGCCTGCTGTTCTTGTTGGCATGCCTGGAAAAAACCTGTTCTGTTTTTCTGCCTGGCCAATGGCCATGAAAGGAGTGTTGTTAGCAATCCTTTTAAATCGCACTCTTTTAATGCTGAGGAATTAACATTGCAGAAGGAACGGAACGTGGGTGGGAAAGGGACAATGTCATCTTTTTGCTTTTACAGCCCTTCCAGTACCATTCCGGCCTGTGCTTGTTGGCTTGGCGGTAAGCCCGGTCTGTTTCAAGAGCGTGCTCTGCAAAGGGTGCTCCCATTTTGCAGAAGAGAAAAAGCAAGGCTGAGAAGGGTATCCCAGTAAGCTTGGGCATGTACCTGCATGTATGTTAACATTCCTCCATCCATGATGCTTGAGCGTGAATAAATCCCGTCCCATAACCGTGATGAAATGACATTAAAAAAGTAGGTCTCTGCCCCAAGGGATTTGCAAACTCGATAGAGAAGGACGCAGAAATTTCTTTCAGAAGCAGGCATGGAAACTACCAACTTGGTTGCTTCACTTCGTTGAAGTCTCTGCATCTCTGTGAGCCCTTCTTGGCCAGGACATCGCTAAGGTTTGCTCAGTTTTGCCCCGGGCTTTGGCATCATTGCTCTTCTGGCTGCTTAATTCGGTCTTAGAGGTTGGCTTCCAAGCGGTGGGAGAGGAAAGCTGTATCTTCCAGTGAGTGATGGAAGTTGGAATCAGGGTAAGCTAGCTTTTGAGTTCGCTGCCATTACGGGAGGCTATGCCAATTTTGTTATTATTTTTTAAATCATTGCACCTTGAGGGCTGGCCTGGCTTAAAAAGCCCTCAAACGTCTCTGGTTTACCTATTTTGGAGTTACCGATTTCTTTTGACCAAAGCTAGGCCAATTTTTCTTCTTACACACCAGGGCAAAATCCAATCCTGGCTATAAACTTACGTGGAAAAGTTTCCTGATTCAGTCCCTTGGTTAGGAGTGTGTGTTTTTTTTAACGTGCTGCTGGCAGGTGATGTGAAAGGCCTGGAATGGCACTGCCAGTCAGATAAGACAAGGGAGCGCTAGATGAGCAGAAGTCTGACTTGAAAGCAGGTAGGTAGAGTTTGACATTGTCTTCTCCCCTGTTTGAATTCCCAGTTTCCCTGAGACTTCTTGCATGGTCTCCCAGCCAAGGACTAACCCAGTCCAATGCTGGTTAGCTTTTTCAGGATCAGCCAAGGTCAGCTAAGCGTTGCTGGTAGACACACGATAACCTCACCCTTCTACTTGGTTGGGACTCTTGTCTGAAGGTCAATGTATCTGCAAGGAGGCTAATCTAGAACAGAGCAACCATAAAGGTTCTAGATGGTTTTGCAGTCCCATTGAGGGCCTCTGGAACGGGGTTCATAACCTCCTTGGGGCCCTCATGCGACAAGCTGAGGATCCTGGTTCTAGAGCCATATGAGCGCATGTTTCCCCTCCTCTCCTGCAGTTGTCCACTGGAATAGACCAAATGTTTTGAGTGATGTTGAATGCATGGCTGTGGTGGAATTATCTGCTGGTTGGCAAAGAGTATCTAGTCTGGCCTCGTTTCTTTCTGGCTATTTGTACAGAGGTGCGACGGGAAGTTCACCTCTGGATGGCATCTTTAGGATCCTAAGAGGGTTTTATTTCTTGTAGGAGAGAAAAGATTCTCTCTTCTGTTCTAGGGCTGGTCAGAATGGATCCTGCTGCCCTTTTCCCCATCAGTGCTCAGGTTTTGATCCGTTCGGGTTTTGATCAGCTGCAGGCATTTTGGGAAGGGAGGGGGGTTCTGGATGCTTAAGCTTTTATTTATGAATTTATTTGCAACATTCTTACACCCCCCTCTTGTGTGTCTCTAGGCAATGTGCAAGGTTAGGGTCTGGAACAGCATAAAACGCGCCGGTTTCACAAAGCAATGGAAAGAGCTCAAACATTAGCCTTCATTAGTATGTAAACATTCATTAGATTGTAAAATGGGACTTTTATTTTTAGGCTGTGTTCTAAAAGAGAGGTGAGGAAAAAAAAATCAGTACTAGGGATGCTTCAGTTCTTGGCAAGATGCTACAGGAGAGATACCATTTTTGTGAGCGAGTTACATCTCTGGAGAAAATGCTAGCTCTTTGTTAGCCGAGCGACAAGATCTTCTTTTTTTTTTTTCTTTTTCTTTACCTTCTGCTTCAGCAGAAGGGTTGATCTAGATGTCAGAGCAAGCCTGCTTTAGATGCAAAAAACAGTGAATGGCTTTGCTTCAGTGCTGTCTCTTTAGCCTACCCTACAAGGTTATTATGTGGATAAATTAGATAAAACAGAAGTGATTACAGGAAGGAGAGATGTGCATGCCATAAGCCAAGGGGGTGATGGTTAATTCAGTCCTATAAGCCAGTGTTTCTCAACCTTGGCCAATGTAAGATGTGAGGACTTCAACTCCCAGAATTCCCCAGCCAGCCATGCTGGCTAGGGAATTCTGGGAGTTGAAGTCCTCACATCTTACATTGGCCAAGGTTGAGAAACACTGCTATAAACAGAGATGTAGTTTGTTTGTTTGGAGTGTAGTGTGTTGGGCAAACCCAACCATGTTAACTGCCAGCCTGTTTGATGATGGACCCTGCTGCCAAACCAGCCAACTGGGGTTTATTTAATAAGCCACGTTGAAGCTAACCAGGGCTTAGGCAATTAGGCTGTGCTGTTAAGATAAGAATTGGAACTATTCCTTGGTAGGTTAACGGTCTTCTTTCTCCAGTTTTGTAACTCCAAAAATTGGCCACATCGGGATCCCCTCTTTTGCATTTGTTCAAAACCGAGTAGATGAGCAACACCATATCCTGACCCTCTCCTTTGCCTTTTGGGCCTCCTTCCCCAATCTCTGGGTGGAGCTGAGTGGCTTTGCTAGGCTCAGCGTGCTGGCCTTTCTTGGCTTCTCCCTTTTTTTTTATCCGTAAGGAATTACGGTGGCTGAACCCGCTTGATCAATGTTGACAGTTTTCTCGTCTCTCTCTTTAGAGTAATGAAAATCTCGGAAGCCCACGTTGGCTGGAGAGTGAGCATTTTGCTACTTTAATCAACTTCTTTAAGGGCTAATGGCTTTTTCTCCTTACTGAAGATCAGCTGGGGAAGCCTTGCCAAGGGGAGCCGAATCCGAAACCGGTTCTCTGCTGGCAGCGGTTCGGGGGATCCACCGGGATTGGATTTCTCTGCTGCTCCGCCTCCTCCGCTGTTGGACTCCATCGACACAGTTTTGCTTAGCGAGTCCCCAGCCGGACCAAGAACGGGCAAATCTGCTTGTTTGGAAAAGGAATTCGGTTTTTGTGTACGTGTATACAAGCGAGCAGGCCCATGTAGTTTATTTTTGGGTTTGTGTGATGTTTGACTGCAGTGATTCTAGTCGGGTTATGGTACAGTGCCGATGTGTAAATCAGGACATTATGCAACAAACCCTGGTTAAAGCAAGCTGTGGTTCAGCAAGATGCGTTAACAAGTGTAAGCACCTCTCTCGCTTTCTCAAATGTATATGCTTTACCCTTCCTGTAGGGACTTATTTATTCCTTTTTTTTTTTTTAATGTAAAACGAAGTCTTCTGATTACTCTCTCTGCTTGCTTGATAAAATCATGTCTCTCTCTCGCTCTCATCCACTCTTTTGCACATACAGAAGGAGAGATAATATAAGTGTCACATGAGGAACTGTCCTAATCATAAAATATTGTGGCAAAATTCACAGATCGCGAGTCGCAAATTACATTTTTCTCCTTCCCAAGAGGGTGTGGGTGGGTTTTAATCAGAGTCTCCCTGGGCAATGCAGCAAAGCAAATCTGTGCACTTACTCACTTGTCATCTCAGCCAGACTGGGGGCTGAGGATGATGGGGAAGGAAGCCTCTCTGAGATGCTAAGTGAGTAAGTCTCAATTTTCCTCCCAAAGTTCATCAGAAGCACTAGATAATTCTTCTTAAAGGAAAAAAAAAAGGGAGAATCGAGGGAATAATTAGCAGAGGAAGAGGCTTCTCATCAGCGAATAGCCAGGATGGAACCTCCATGTTAAAAGACAGTATACCTTTAAATGCCAGTAACCAGGAGAAACAGGAGGACGGTAGGAACTGGCATATGGTATTTGCAGGATGTTGCCAGCTCTCTTGTAAAAATGATTCTGATCTTTCTAGATAGGGTCTTATTCTTCTTGCTCAGCATGTGCGTTTGTGAATTCAAGATGCTGTTGAATAAAAAAGGGAATTTATTCGTCTAAAGCTGCAGCCCAGCACGGAGGCTGATTTTGTAAACATCTGCCCTGGAACTCCACCGCTTGGAAAAGGCAGAAAAATCACAGGTCAACACACCAGAGATTGTGTTTCTATCTTGCCTTCCTGTCAAGGGTTTTGCCGGCCAGAATCGTAGCACTTTTGGTTGGAAGAATTCTCAGAGGTCACCTAGTCCAACCCTCTGCTCAGTCCACCCCTCTTGAACTACGGCATCTATTCTTCTAAATGTCTGGCTACATGTCTCCGGCGACGGAGAACCTCAGTTCTGCAATGGTTAGCCCATGCTCCTCCACTGTGGATGCCTCAGAGACAGGAGACTTCAACTCCCAGAGTTCTCAACGGCAGCCATGGTGTCTGGGAATTCTGGGAGTTGACGTTGACCCATCTGGAGGGCTCAAGGTTAGGGAGGGAGTGGCCGGGATAGCACATCTGTCTTGGACCAGGAAAGGGTTGATGCAAATCCTCATTCAGCTGCAAAGCTTTGCTGAACGATCTTGGGTCAGTTGCTTATTCTTAGCCTAGCCTACCTTACAGAGTTGTTGTGAGCCTGCCTGCCGCCACCTTCCTGCTGCTGCTGCTGCTGCTGCTGCTGCTGCTGCTGCTGCTGCTGCTGCTGCTCCTTCTCCCCTCCCCTCCCCTCCCCTCCCCTCCCCTCCCCTCCCCTCCCCTCCCCTCCCCTCCCCTTCCCTCCTTCCTTCCTTCCTTCCTTCCTTCCTTCCTTCCTTCCTTCCTTCCTTCCTTCCTTCCTTCCTTCCTTCCTTCCTTCCTTCCTTCCTTCCTTCCTTCCTTGGAAAATTGCCATTCTGATCTCCTGGGACAGGATAAATGCCTGAAAGTGCCAATCTTTTCCAGCTTTGGGTCATGAGAGGTCTTCCTTTTTAGCCCCCCCCCCCCCATGTCTCTCCAATGCCCCACCTTCCAACTCATAACTTGAGTTGGAATTCTTCCTCTGGCCGTTGCTTTCCACCTCCTCTGATGTGGGCAGCCGCTGCCATGGTGAAAAAAAAAGTTGTGGGCGTCGTTCTTCGCATACTCGCATTGATGAAAATGTTCCCTGTGCCTTTTCTGTTGTCGCTTGGCCATTGCCAAATTATATCTTCAGCTGTTTTGCGCGAGGGCTTCTGGAAGTTAGACATTGTACACGATTGGTATTCTAGCAGGATGTGCACTGCACGCTCGGGCTTTAGAGGCTGGACCCGAAGAGTGAGGGACGGGAGAATGCAAAGAGTTGGTAATCCAGGGGGCAAATTTCACGCTCTCTTTTTGTAAACAAGGCAGATAAATCTAGTTCTGCAAATTTCGAGAAACGGCAGGGGGGAGAAAATCTCCGTGAGGGTGTTTCATTTTCTTTGTTTTTAATTATCATCTTCAATTTGTCGAGCTTGGTCTCAGAGCGCTGTTTGCTAACGTCTGACTTTTGCTGATCAATATTCCTTCTCCAGGACTGAAATAGGGGTGTGTGTATGTGTGTGTGTGTATAAAATCAATGTGATCCAAATTGGATTTGATATATTTTATGATTGGGGATGAGGCGGCTGGGAAAGGGCTGTTTTGCTCTGAAAACGTTGCTGTCTGTGTGTTAAAGCCCTGAGAGCGAGGTGCCGTTGGCTGGATTCACACGTGGGACGAAGTGTGCGTTGCAAACAAAAAACAAATCCCAGACAAACCCCGAAGCCACAAAAAAGCCACATTTGGCCCTTGCAGGATGTGCCACTCCCTCCTGGCTCTTCCCACTCCTGGTCCATTACCCCAGTTCCAAGCAGTGCCACTGAAGCCCCGTGGCTGTGCATTCGGAGTTAATTGGGAGATAATTAGAGCAAGAAGGGCTAATTGATTTCCTATCTCTAATTCTGTACCACTTAGTATTTAACTTGGGCAAGCTTATCCCATCTGGAAAAAAAAAAAAAAGCTGGATAGACTGACAAGTATGTTATTGAGAGAGACAAGATATATACAAGATTAAGGAGCTAGTTAGGAAGAGATGGCAGAGGGGGGAGAAAAAAGGAAAAAAGAGAGGAGAAGAAAGGAGAAGAAAGGAGAAGAAAGGAAGGGAGGAAGGGAAGGGAAGAGGAGGGAAGAAAGAGGAAGGGAAGGGAGGGAGGGAAGGAAGGAAGGAAGAAAGGGAAGGGAAGGAAGGAAAGGAAAAAAGAAAGAAAAGGGGAGGGAAGGCGGGAGGGAGGGAGGAAAGAAGAAAGAAAGGCTCTGAAGGTTGGTGGAACCAGTAAGAGCAGAGATTTTGTCTCTCCTGGCATCCTGTGACCAGGGATATCTGCAGTGGGGTCAAGAAAGCCAAGAGGGTGGCCACGACCATGCCATCAAAGCCCCGCCTCTTTTTTCAGTCGCAGGTAAAAAGGGCGGGGCCTCAGTCACATGGTGGTGGCCATCCCCTTGACTTTCTTGACCCCCCCCATAGACACCCCTGTTGCGATGTCGCCTTGCCCGTCCCCACCACCTTTCCCAGCTGCCTCAGGAGACACCCCACACTGTGATGAGGAGGTTTTCAGCTTGCTGGGCTTGGGGATACGCTGGCCCCCCTCAGGTTAAACCAGCCCTTTCTACAAACCAAGTTGCAAACACCACTTTCTACGTTACATGCCAATCGACCTTCCGCTCTCCGTTCTGATGGCACCCCGTGCTGCATCTTACCTGTATTTCTTCCTCCACCCAGTGGACAGAGGTTGAACAAAGGTTGATTGGCTTGCAATTTCGTGGTGATGTTTCTTCCTCTTTCTCTCGCCTGCTTTTCTTTTTTTTAAAACAGCCCCACATCTGTCTCATGGAAAGGGCACCGCTATTGGTCAGGCTGTCCTGGAGCACAGGATGACATAAGTGCGCCCCATTTTACAGGCGATTGGATTTAAAAAGTGTTTATGTTTCAATCCAAGCTCAAGGCAAATTATTCACCACGCCCTCAGTTTGCCTGTCATTTAGAAAGTGTTGATTAAACCTTCGTCTCTCACTAGGAGATGAGTGAGTCAGGGTTTCACTCCTCTCCCTGTACTTTCAAAATATTCTTTGCTTGGCTATGCTTTTTAGAATGATTTTTTTTAAAATGCTGGCTTCTAAATTTAAAGGCCTCCATCTCGTTTCCCTCAATCCCTTATGGCAAGCCGTAAGATAGTATCCCTATTAATGACATAACGGGAATACTGGTTGTTATCTATTAATACGGGTAATTATTGAATAAGTTAATTACAATGCTAATTGATTGCGTTTAATATAATTTATATTTTTATGTCTGCGAGGAACATTTTCAAAGGCTGGTGGTTACTCGGGCTGGGCTCTGTGTAGGACAGGGTTGTTACAGATGTTGAACACGGATAATGTTAATGATCTATGCTGACTTTGTGCTCTGTGAATCATCAGAATGCTTTGCAAAATTCCTGGGGGTTATTTTTCTGCTCATCTGCATTGAGACAAGCATACTGGCACCGTGGAGGGAGAGGCCACGTTCCCTGAGACGCATGCCTTGTTGGACGGAGAGGAGAAAACATAAGCAGAGAGCCTAGAAGGAATTTGCAGGCCCGTAACTGTCAGAGACAAGGGGAGACAGGCCACGCGAAGCTCCAGAGAATGCAGCAACTGGATGGGGTGAACTCTTGGAGGTCTTGAAGTGGTTCTAAGGTTCCCGAGAGTCAGTGTCTACTTCAGAGAGCGATATACTTCAGCTTCATTCATTGTAGCATCTGGGTCCTGCGGGCAACCTACAAGCACTTGATTTGTCCCTCTCGAGGCAATTTAAGCCTTGCTTCTGTTGCTCAACCTTTAGCCTGTGGTGGAACTTCAACTCCTGGCAATTTGCTGGGTTTGATCTTTTGGATCCCATTATCCCACTTGTACCCCTCCTTGGCTTCAAGAATCAGAGTGTTGCTCGCTTTGGATTTTGACCCTGTGGAATTGGCATTTTTCTCACATTGGTAAGGTTTTGCTCTGTAAAATGTAGCATGGTTAGGGTTTTTTTTGGGGGGGGGGTAAGCATTTGCTGCTAGCGTTAGAACATAAACAGAACCTGGGAACTCAAAGGGATCTTGAGTTCCTCTAGCCAAACTCCCACTCTGTGCAAAATCTGCAGGGGATGTACAAATGTCTCCTTAAATTAAAAAAAAAAATGAGGACAAGACTAAAGAAATCATGTGCAAAACCATATGCTACAAAGATAGAACACAAATCAGCACTATCATCATGGCCAAACTACAGGATTATAATGTCCCCCAAAGCAATATACTAACATTAGCTTTCCACTGAGAGCAATTGTATCAATCAATGTACAACATACCAACCATTTTCACATTGGATTAACTCCTTCCCCAACCTGGTGCTCCCCAGATGAGTCATGATCAATTCCCCAAACCTTTAGTCAACGTGGCTATCGCAGTGATGGAACAAACTACAAGGTTGCTCTGGATGGGCCCCTGAAATGCTACCTGCAGAATTTTTAGACGGGGGAGAAAGCAGATGTTATCTTGCAGTGGGATCAGGTCACCAACATCTGCACGATTCCCCATCTTTGAATCCTTCAGTCAAGAGGGATCCCTTCTCGCTGCCACTCCTGCTGGCTTGGAACCCTTTCCCACCAGACAGAGAAGCAAAGATTTATGTTCGGTTTTAAGTGCAAGGGGTTGGTCACAGGTCCTTATTGTTTTATGGACATGGTAATAAACCTATCAGTGAGGATTTAAACCTTCCTGTTCCTTGATTGGAAAGACCAGCCTGATTTTATTTATGGTTGCAATGCGTGAAGACATTTAAGGTGGTAAAAAAAGAGAGGCGGTCGTAACGTACTCTTTTTGAAGAGATGATGTTCTTAAACTGCTGCTGAGGAAATATGTCTATGCATGTTCTTTAGCCCATAAATGGCTGCTGGAATGTAGAGCCAGAGACCACCACGATATCTGCGTCCAGTTTAGGGAACTGCACTACATTCAGATAAAGTGGAACAGGTGTAAGGAAGGTTAAGGAAAAGGGCAGGAACTTGAAAATGAAATCTTTGAAGCAGAACTTGGTGGACCTGAGTTATGTTGAGAAGACTTAAGGTTGGGCAGATATCACCACACTCCAAAGGTTCCCACATTGCAGACCACAAGAACCATTTGTTGGGCATTGACTTAGGAACATGCATGGACCTAGACATGGAGACTTGTAACACAGCCAGTTGTGAGGGTTTTTTTTTTTTGAGTAAGCCTTATTTAAACCAACCATGGTCAACAGCTCAGCATGCTACATGAACCCAGCCAATTGTGCTTTCTTCAGCAGTGTATTGGTTGGCATCATTCATGGGCCCAGCCCCTGGCAGTTTTATCAGATGTTTAAGGGCATCCTGGGAGAATCACAGCTACTGGCAAAAAGTAAAGCGTAAAGTTGCTCCAAGACTGTCTTTCAGCTCAGGGGCTCTTTCTTCCACCCTGGGCTTCCTGAGAATTTTTGCTTGTGCTGCCAAGAGCCCCTCCTAGCACGTGGGACTTCCCCCATTTCACAGAGCATCCTAGCCCCGAGTGCCTTGTGTAAGTAGGAAAGCCCTCTCCCGCAAGATCCAGGTGATGCTTTGAAAGTGAGATGGAAAGCAGGTGAAATTGGTGAACACAGCGCCCCATCCCAGCTGCCAAATGTTCATGTTTTTCCAAAAAGGAAAAAAAAACAAACCCAAAAACGAAACAGAGGGGAAAAACTGCAAAAAAGAATTCGCACCTGCCTATCCATCTGTCTGGTTGGTGGGTGGAACGGAGCTATGCAGCCCCCTAAGGTGACATTAGAGCTGGGTGTGCGCACTCAAAGCTGCTGCTTTCTACTTTTCCACACTGCTGTTTTATTGCTTAGGCAGCATCGCTCTGAAAAACGAGAGTCAACATGGGAACATCATAGTAAGAATTCAATGTAGATATAGATATATAGTTTGGGATACAATTAGGAGATTGTCTTTCATGAGTCACCAGTGTGGTTGGGAGGTTAGACGAATTCTGTTTTTATCAAAACAGAAGCTTTTGAACAAAAAGGCACTGCCTTTGTTCTACCAGCCCAGGTTATGGATTTGAGTTTCTGTGCGCATCGTAAGTAGTTTGACCCTTAGCTGGCAAAGCCAGGAGAAGTTTAGAAGATCAGCAGAGTTCCCTGAAAGCTACAGGACTTTTTTTCCCTTCTCATTACTGAACAGGATACATGCTCTCTTTCTTCCTCTGTCAACAGCGTTTGTAATTAAAAGAACTTGCTGGCAATCTGATTAGATGAAGTACTTAAAAATTAATTTACAATATTGTAGTTCCCTTGCCCTAGGTATCCTTTTTCTGCACTGTGCGTTTATGAACATATGATGCTTACATTAGCCCGGTTAAATTGTGATAAGGATTAATTTGCATCCCCAAGTCATGGCCATGAATCAACTGATAGAGTGAGCTGGATCTGGTTCAATTCTGTGGTTGCTCTGTGCCTGCACGGAGTTAATTTTGGGGAGCAGCTAAAGATGGGGAGTGTGAAGGCACCCAAGATGGATTTGGGGGGCAACTGCACGTCTGTGCATTTCTGTTGCAAGACATTGCCGTTTTGGGAGTAGCCTAACCATGGCTTGGGTCTCCATGTCGCTTTTAAGACTTCCTGTGGTTTGTCTCGTTTGAACTTGGCACGTTGTCTGGTCTGAGTTTAGCACGTTGATGGGTATATCCAGCCAGTCATGGTTTACTGGCTAAAGTGTGGTCACTCGAGCAAGTCACAGATGAATTTAGCCAACATTTGGAGGGTACTGGTCGTGTGGAGACCCTGAAAGCCTCGAGCTTCACTGCCTCCCACATCCACCCTCTCAAACTTGAGTATCCAGCACCGTTCCTAGACTTGGTGTTGACATCTTTATTTTCTGCTTAGCTTATTTTCTGATACGTCCTGTTTTGTTGGCTTGCTTTTTTTAAATGAGAGGAATTATTTCTTTATATGAGCAGCTATAAGCATTTGGCACAAGAGCACATACTTTCCAACCTCTAATCCTCTTGGACTTCACCTGCCAAACAATTTTGGTGCAGGTCCCTATCTTTCTGAGGCCTGGGAAAAACACAAACTATACTATCCGTCCGAAAATAGGGGCGTGGGGTCTCCTGTTGGCCTCCCATCCAAGTACCAAACCACTCCTTAACCCTGCTTAGCTCTTTCGAACGCTGCCACCCGCTAGAAGCGTTATTAACAGCAGGCATTCTCTCCCACCGTTCCTGATCTTCTCACTTGGTCCTCCTCCGTAAGTTTCCAAGAAGCTCTGGGGTCTTTCCCAGAACCCTGCTTTTCGAACGCCACTGGTCTCGAGAACCTGAGTTCGGAGTCCCTGCCAAGACAGAAATGCGACGCCCTCTGCCTTTGCAATCCGAGTTTCGTGCATCTTTATTTATTTCATTAGACCAGATTGTCCTTTGTTGCTACAGCTCTGTGAATTGTTGCCACAGCTCTGGTGGAAACACGGTTCTTACGCGGCGGTAACGGTTTCTAGGGTGTTCCTTTCCTTAAATATCTCTTTGCTCCTTCGGAGCACTATTCTGGCAGGGCTGCGCTCTCGTGTCTTCTTGATCCCCCTGCCAAGAAATGTCATTTCTCTCTCTCTCTGCTTTTTCCCCTTTTATTTTAAAGATTTGATTTTGGGGGTGGGGGGTAGCCGGTCTCTCTCGCCTTCCTCCCTACTTAGAGTGGGATGACAACTCTGAAAATGCCCTATCGGTTTTTTTTTTAAAAAGAGGGAACATTTTCAGGCCTTGGGGTCCACTCAGAAAACAATTTGACTTTTGGAGGGGAGCGTCTTTGGGGGTAGCTGGGCTAGTTAATTATTCCCCTCCCCTCCTGCCAGGCCTGATGGTTCGGGTCACAGCATGCTGCCCGCCCTTGCCACGGTGTGGTCTTTGGTGGCACAGTTTTCACAACCCTTCCCCGAAACGATTTCCACGAGGAACATTTCTCCCAAACCCCAACATTTAGCTTTTTCAAGTTCGGCTCTGAGCACATCTCTTTTCCCTTCTCTCTGCCCTCTGCTGGCCTGCAAAGGGATGGATCTCTCTCCTTGGACCCAGACCGTGGGGCAGCCTTCGATCAGCATTCCCTGAACTAAACGTGGCTTGTTTGGAAGGGGAAGAAACCTGGAGAAGCTTGCAAGACGTTGACCTCTGGGATCCGGGAGTTTTAAAGAAGCAAATCTTCCCCGTTCTTTTCTCTCTTAATAGGGTTGCCACAGTGCCCCCGGAGAGGGTTCATGCTCTGTTCTTTTTCATCCCCCTTCCCCAGTTTGGTCCCATCTGAAAAAGAGGAGACGTAAAATAAAAAAGAAAAGGAGCAGCGTCAGCATATCATAAACGGTACAATGAGTGCAGGTATGGAAATATTAAGAGCAGCTCATCTAAATGGGGGATATTATTATGGCGCATGCAGCCTGCTCAGCCAGCCCTCTGAGCGCGAACCGCGGAGAGCTGCGTTTGGAGCCGTGGCTGAGAATCTTCATGACGTTCGTGAACTTTCGACTGGCTTCGCCTTGCAAAGACAGCTCCTCTCCCCAGACAGGATGCCTCTCTGTTCCTGCCGACGGATCCTCCCAAGAACCCTGCGAGGTAGGCTAGGGTGGCGGGGGAATCGGAAGCCGTGCAACGCCGTTTGAAGATCGCCCTTGGTCCTGCATCACACATTTATTTCCAAGGGCTAGAGAAACCCGCCTTTGCGTTTTCGAGAAGAAGACGCACCTTGCGTTTCTTACACCGCTGAACGCCACGCCGATTCCTGCCTCCCCTGCATTTTTACAGATCCGTGGTCCATCCTCAGCTATTTTAATAGCCTAAAGGGCTATGAATGCCTGCCTGTTTTGGACCCGCTGCTTTAGTCTCCTGACGATTCGTAGCATGGCTTGACTCCGGAAAGGAAAGCCCACCTCCCTGTCTTTCTTAATTGCACAGCTCTGCAGTTTCGCCTGCCACAGGGGAGTTCTCTTGAGCCAAGATTGTCGCTGGCTCGCGGGCAATCCGTCTTCTTTGCCCTCCCTTTTCTGGGCCTTCCATAAAAAGAAAGGCCCTTGCTTTGGAAATCCGTCCTGGGAAAGAGGAGGAGCAGAGGTGCAGCGTTTTTTTGACCCCGGCGGCTTGTTAGAAAGCAGCTCGGAGGTGCTTCCTGCTCGCTAAATCTCTCTTAACTGGCTGGTCGCTCTAACCGGCAAAGTGAAAGGTCTGAACCGGCTTATCCTCTTCGCCAGGAGGTGGCCTCTTCACGCTGGAGATTAGACATCCCTGAACTCTTTGCTCTCTTTCAGGGTTTCTGATTTCCTTTCTGGCCCATCTCTTTGTTTCCTTCCGTAGTCCTACAGGTAGCCTCCAGCTTTCCCTTTCCCTGTTGGACTTGAACATTTGCCAAGCTGCTTTGAACCCAGAGGTTTGAAGCCATGGCTGGTTTGCTTCTCCGCTCCCCTCTGCGAGAAAGGAAGAGTTTGCCCTGGATCCCACGCTGGCAGTTCGGAACAGGAGAAGGCGGCGAAATCATCCCTTATTTTTATCCTCGTGTTGTTGGTTTGGGCTGGGGGAGAGGCGCGCAGCCAGCCCGTGTCTCCGTGTGGTTGAGCAATTGTCAACGGGGGGTGGCAGTGAGAACAGTTGACAGCAGTCCCTGTTAGTGGTACGAATTTGTCACGGACGGTGGCTTGAATTCCTGGCACGGGTTTCTCTTTATTCTCAAACGGCAATCGAGTCGATCCTCGGAAGTCTCTACCTTGGAATGACTGCTGTCATTTTGGTTCGGAGAGCTGAATTTTGATTTGCTTCTGCACATGGAGGGTAAGAGCGGGGACGCTAAAGTTTGCTTCTTTGTTATTGATTTGACCCATTTCTATCCCGCCTCCGTCAAAAGATTCTCGGCGGCTTAGGTAGACTATAAAAACCAATTAAAAGATGCACGGAGCAAACTTTCCTAAAAGCAATAAAAGCAAACAGAAGAATGGCAACATTAAAATAGGAGAACTTTTGATGTCTAGGGGAGCACCGATTCCTCACCTCCGTGCTTGACTACTTCTGCAGAATACTTCTGCTTTGGCATCTCCTGAATGTCATGGTAATATGTTCCCACACGTCCCCATTTTTAACCCCCCCCACCCCCCATTACAACTTCTATTCATATTCTTCTCCTGTTTAAGGATAACTTTGGGTTAAACTCTGTTAGCTGATGACATGTTGGGATCACGAAGCTGTTTGCATAAGGACTGGAAACCTTTTTCTGGTTTGGGGTCTCTCCCAGCTTGAGGAAACCTCACTAGGCTTCCTGAGATGTTGCACTCTTGGGCAGGATCTCAAATATGCACAGTGATTTAATTTTTTTTCTAACGGGGGTGGGATCTTCCTGGTCCTCGAAAGTCCACTGAGTGCCATTCCTTTCGTGGCAAGATGGAAGCCGAACTCCAAGCATCTCTTCTAGCCGGATGGCGTTTCTGCTCTTTTAAACCCGATGGCTCTTCACTTTGTCATATCCATCCGTGGCTCAACTCAATCTTTGCTAGACGTTATTCCAACTTTGGGAGGAAAAACATAGCAAGGTGTTCTTCTGGCAGCAAGAGCCTATATTTATCTGCTTTCACAGTTTGCAACTGGAAGAAAGGGCCAGATTGGCGCAATCTATTTATCTGTCACAAAGCCATTTGTTTTTCGAGGACCGGTGGCTGCACAGTTTGTCGAAGGTGACTCAGCGGCTACAACTTTAACCCTGCCTGAAAATGACTCTTGAGGCAAGTGTAGTTACAAAGTGGGATACCCCCCAGCTGCAAAATAGTTCTGCAACCAATGAATGAACATTAGGGGAATGCAAATCAGCCCAATCTAATTTGGATCATCGATTTGGGCTTGATTCCAAAAGTTTGGGGAGCAACCTGCTCAAAGCACTAGCGTTGGCTGAATTTTCTTCAGATGGCTCTCACCTTTGCAATCTACTGTGGTTCAGATGCTCAACCTCCTTCCCTTTTCTCTCCTCTCCTTCCGCCCACTTTCTTCCAGCATTGTGTTGCCAAGTTGTACTCTCTCCAAGCGTATCTGTTTCACGTGTTGCCCAGGCAGCTGCTACTGTGGAGATCAGTGCAGCAATTAACACTTTAGGGCAGCATTTGTCAAACTTGGGGACCTTAAGATGGGTGGACTTCAATTCCCAGAATTCTCCAGATAGGGGAATTCTGGGAGTTGAAGTCCACCCATCTTAAGGTCCCCAAGTTTGAGAAACACTGTTTTAGGGGATTCCGGGGTAAGTGACCCTATCATAAACCCTCCAGACAATGTCATTGTTGTCTACAAAAATTGCCTTCCTTTCTCTGCAGTGGACACTCAGACCAAAACTTAAAGATTATTTTTTTTATTTTTTTTGCTGGGATTGATACATACAGAACTGTCTTATACAAGCTGAACTCACACACTGTGCTGTGGATTCCATGATTTTGGTTGAGCAGGTTGTAGCGACCCAACTGTTGTGGTTCATAAATGATAGCTTCTCGATCAGCATGTTTTGGGATCCCAGCCAATTGTGGCTTGTTCAGTAAACCATGCTGAGGAGCATGGTTACTGGTCCCTTTATCCCAGGGATTTTCTCTGAGTGGCAGCAAGGGATCTCCAGGGCTTCAGGTGGAGATTTTGTTAGGCTGATCTGGTGATGCTGGAGATCGAACCCAGGACCACCTGAACAAAAACTTGAGATTCCCCCACTGAGTTACAGACCCTCCAGTTCTGCTGTAGTAAAAATAGGCGCATCTGTCATTCTTTTAACTGGTTTGGAATCTGGTGTCTCTGGTGGATGTTGATGTAGAATAAAATTTGGAAGACACACTTAGGTATCATTTGACACCCCTGGTTCAACTACTAGCCTTTGGTTCTCCTGTTTTCAGAAGATGGGTGAAGTGCAGAAGTGTGATGGAATGGAATTATGAAGGCCAGGCTCGGGGAGATAAGCATTTTCTTAGCTCGCCGCAGGAGCGTGGGAACTACAAGAGGATGAGACTGGCACCTCCCTGAGGAATTCACACTGTTGTGGCTGGCTGACTTGGGAGATGGGGTTTCAGTCTGGGAAGATTCTTGCTAGAGGTTGTAGCTAGTAAACATAGCTGAACTGATTTTGCATTGTCTCTTGGAGTTCCTTGGGCTAGGCCTGACAAGAAGTCACTTCAGTCAGATTGGATCCCAGTTTAATTACACTGAAATTCATGTTGCCTGTTTTTCCTCAGTCCCCAATTGCCTTTAAGCTGAATTGGTTCTGTTGAGATAACACAACCCCGCACGCAGTGGTTTGTTCCTCAAATTGCTGGACTGAGGCTGGAATTCAAAGTTGACGATGGACCCTAGGCCTCTAATAGAGCCCCCTGGACCAATCCTTGGCATCTCCTGTTCAAAAGATCAGATGGCAGGTCAATTGCAAACAATTCCAGCAGGTGGGTGGGGAAGAAAGACAATAGCAGGCAGTTTCATGAAGATCTGAAAACCAGGAAGGATGCATATGGGAGATGGGAAAAAAAGAGAGGTCACCAAGGAAGAGGGTAGGCGGCTAATCGAAATTTGCAACGCTGTTAGGAAAACTGAAACTCAGAATGAGCTGGGGTTAGCGAAAGATGCTAAGAACAACAAAACAGGCTTCATAATGCTTCACTAAAAGAGATGTTTTTGCAACGTTCTAAAGTGATTATGTTCTGGGAAGACATAATGGCCCATTATAATTTGACTCTGAGACAGGATTTAATATTTCTGGACGTCTAACTTCTTTTGGGCTATGTACCTATTATATGGAAATTGATGGCTAGAGAAATGGATTCTCCTCGTTCTTCTTATTGCTAAGAGATTGGTCCTTCAACATCGGAGAGGTAAATTTATGGTCCCAATTACTCAGTGGATGGAAGACCTGATGTTACTTGTGACTTATGAACAAATTGCTTACAGAAGGAGATTATGTCTGGATGATTACAATGAAATATGGTCACCCTTTAGTGAAATTGTGGTGTAAAACTTTATATACATATTTACATGTAGGAGAAGCCCTCCGATTGTGGCTGTTTTGCTCTTTTTCCCCTCCCCCTCCTTTTTGGGGTATTGTTTTCTTTTTCTGTTCCAATTTGTTAAATACTAAAGGTAGACCATAAAAAAGCAAAAAACCCAAACAGAATTTTCCGGATGCATGCAAAGTAAAAAGGAGAAGAAAAGAAATGGTGTAACAGTCCAAATCACAAAGACAAAACCCCTCAACTCCCATTATGATATAGTCTTCTCCAAGAAGAGGGTGTGTGTTCCTCCAGGCAGCAGTGAAGGAGTAGGATTTTGACCTAGTTAGAGAAGACCCACTGACTTTGAATGAGTTGAGATCTGCAGGCCAGAGAGATGGCATTCCCAGGATACTGAAGGAACCTGCTGATGATCTGGCACAATTTCTGTTCACCATCTTGGCAAAATCCTGGGGAACAGGTAAAGTACCGAATGACCAGGAAAGAGCAGATGTTCTTACCTCGAAAAGATTGTGGAAGACTATTTGCCAGGAGATCTAGTGACGCCATCTCCTTTAGGACGATTGGTCAAGGCGTTGAGGTTTTGCCAAGGATCCCATTGGAGGCTTCCACTCCAGCCTGTTCTATAGCAGAAGAGGCTAGCAGCTTCTTAGCAAAGTTGGTTGCCTCTTCTGTATGGGGTGCAAATAGAAGACAAGTCCCATTCCCGTAGCAATTTCCTTGCTTGTTGTTTTTCTTGGAATTTTTGGCGGGGGGGAGAGGAATGTGAATAGAGTAGAGCACAGATGTCTGTGTGAATTCCCTGATATCAGCTACTGTACCATTGCACATGCAGGCATAAACACACACACACACACACACACACACACAAATAAAAGCCAGAGAAGAATATTTTCCTTCCAACATTGATTAAACAGACAGGATTTATTTACTGATCCCCACATCCTATTACTGTCTCTTCGTATGATAAAAGCATTCTTTCTTTCTCTCTCTCTCTAATATATATCTGAACAAAGATAAGAATAGTCAAGGCTTACTTCCAGTGTGTGAAAACCATTGAGGATTCTTGTTTTATTATAGTGCTGTCGTCTTTACTCAAGAAATATATATGCTCCAGTAATCAATGCGCATCTGCTTTCTTCTCTTACCCTTCTTCATTTTTCCTCTATCGTACAGAAAAACTCTGTAAAAAACTAATGGAAACCTACACAGATCTAAACTGTCATCTCCCATCATGGTGCAATTCTGCCTTCCATTTCAGGATGAATGTATCTAAAAGACACCCATTAGCATTTCCTTTTCCTTGATTCCATCTTTATACACACACCCACAAAGTGATTTTTTTATTGCACATTTCAAAAACAAATGGCAAGAATGCCTTTTGGCATTATTTATTGGTTTCTGTTGGGAGCCATCTCAGCTATTGAGCAACTCTTTTGCAGAGAGGCCGACTTTTAAAAGAGCTGTTTAGTGAGGAGAGGTTGAATGTGCAATTTGCAGTGATGAAGAGTTGGTGGGCCAGGATTGGCTTTTCCCTCCTTTGAGAGAACTCTAGAGCTGGGGTGGAGGGAACTAAACCTGGGGAGGGGGGAACCCCACCCTCTTCTTTTGAGCAATGAGCAAAATAGCCAAATATGGAACAAAATAAGAGGAGAACCTGAAATTTGGTTGTGGAATATCTACTTTGTCTCTTTCCTTCAGGAACTCAAGGTCCATCCATAGTATTCACTCCTCTAATTTTATCTACCCAAAGAGGGAAAATAGCATCTAGACCCATCTATTGAGGGTTGTTGGGTTTTTTTAGCGGTGATATAGACTTAGGGAAAACGAGATCTGCTCAGAAAGGGAGAAACAAATGGCGAGAGAAAGAAACTGCTGGGCCCTTTTTTGTAGAAGGCAGGTTCACAAGAATAGTTGGCCATGGCTGGTCTTTCACATATGTAAGCCTAAAGAGGGTGATTTTTGTTGGAAGAGTCTACTGCTAGAAAACAGATTACTCCGAGACTTCTTGACACGTTGGCCTGGATGCTAAGATTTCTTTTTTAATTAAAAGAATGTGATCGGGATTGAAAGTAGCTTAAATAGCCAGGAGAACCACAACAGTTTGGCTTGTCAACTCATGCTGTGACATTGGTGATAATCAACAAATGGAATCCCAAGAACAATAAGGGGGGAATGGTGAGCACAAGGAGGTGTTAAGGGAACAGGGAATAGAGAAGTTGAGCGCTCATTAGAAGCTAAACCCAAACCAGACAGACCATATTATGGCTTATCAGGTTGTGTCAGTTCTGCCATTGTGGCTTGTCAAGTATGGGTAATGGCTTAGCATTTCATGGAAATGCAGCCAATATGGGCTCTGTCAACAAATGACGGTAAATCAAACTACGGTTTAGCAGTCCATCAGGCATTGGGGCAAACACTCCTTGGTTAGTTGCCTCAAGAGGAAATAACCAGCTTTGAGTTGCTGTGTGCTGATCATGGTGGTGGTGACACGGGGTGAATCTTTGTTGTTTGAGAGGAGTGGAAGGATGTCTTAGGCAAGAGCTGGGTAAAGGCTGTATATGAACCTTTGGGTTGGAATTGTATAATTCTTTCTTCTACAGTCTGCAACTTCCTTAGCATCTCATGCTTCCATTAGATCCATCAGATCTAAGAGATATCAGGAGGAAACTTCTCCCATGGAGCTTTTTTTATGACCAGAAGTCAAGGGTAACCTTGCAAATATACTACAACTGAGGTGGGGAATGACAGAGCTCTCATCACTTTCTGCCACCTTGTGACAGTGCAGTAACTTCCTAAGCCCTCTGTCAAAATGATTCTGAAGGAATTAAGATTCACCGGAGAATGAGATCGAAAAATGGAAACTTCTTTTGCAAGGGGATATTTTCAGAAAGTTGGAGAACAGATGTCATCTTGATATTAATCATTAACATTAGAGAGACAAGGGCAATTCTCAAGAAATGGTCAACTGTCAGGGAGTGGAAGCCTTTTCTCTCTGATGCATTGGAGACCAACGAATGTGGCGATCATCTGGCCCATTGGTTTTGTAAATGGAAATGTCACCCCAAGCTTTGAAGAATGCCTCATTCTTTCCTTTCGTTCAACAGAAGCAGCGTTGTTGGGTATTTTTATACACCCATGTCTGTAATTCCTAGAGCAGCATTTCTCAACTGAGGTTCCATGTAACCCTAAGACTCCATGGGAGATTGTGATTTAAAACAAACTTTTGTTGTTGTTGTTGCTGTTGGTGGTGTATGTTTGTGAAGATTCTCAGTCATCCATGTGGAATTGTCTGGAGGTTGAGTCAAGGCAGCTGGACTTCTTTTCGTTTTGGTTAGAGACGTTTTGTGACTTGCCCAAGCAGCTTCTTCTGTCTGAAAAGTTGGTTGGGGGGACCCCATTAAAAGTCTTCCAGGGTGGCCGCGTTTCTTACTAACATGATGGGCTCGTTGAAGGCTCGGTGGTGGTGGTGAAAGAAGAAAAGTTTGAATTGATGATTTGGGGATTTGGGGATTAAGAAGGGATGAAGAGGATGCAGAAAAGATTAAGACAATAATTACTTGATGGAAAGAAGGGTGAAAGCCATAATTGTATGTTATGTTTTTTTCTTATTTTCTTTCTCTTTCTCCTTCTTTTTATACATACATGGCGATGGGGCACTGAAGGTGGAGGAACGAAATGAGTTTTTAGATTTGTTTCTTCCATCAATGAAGAAATGCAGTCCCAGAATTTTAATCTCCTGGCGGTAACGCATGACTATTAGTTAGTTAGTCCAGACCAACTGAATGCGTCTTCCTGAAGTCCACGGTACCCTTAGTAACTTGTCTTCAGTGCCCATAATCCAGACGTGTATATCTTCTTTTTCTCACTCTTTCTCAGCGTTCAGCTTTAATAGTGCCTCATCTCTACCCGTCCCACACACCCAAAGGAATGCTTCCTTGAGCTGATGACCAGGGAATACACACAAGCTTTGGGTATGGGACAGGTAGAGATGATGTGCTAAACCAATAAATAACCCCAACGCACTAAACCCTAATGCACGAAACCAATAAATAAAGAGAATCAGATGCTGATATTTAAGAACTGGTTTTGTTCTGATTTTGTCACAGTTTTACCCTGTGTTGGCTGTACATAGGGCCCATGGGAAAGACATTTCCCAGGTCCTCCAGGGTCTGTATTTACTAACATAACAGGCCCTAAAGGAAGGGAAATCAGTAGCTTCCCAGATACACCAATCTTCTTGCCTGTAGCCCCTTTTTAGTCGGAAAAGTGGTATAAATTATTACAAATATGTGGGCCGCCCCAGTGTGGATTTCCTGAATCCATCCATTTAGAAAATGAAGGAGGCTCTACACTTGGCACCCCAGGATTGCTAATGGCTGATCTCCTGTGGATCCCTGAATTTATTTATTTATTTGGCAACGGATCAGAAAAGCATGTGGTGCCACAGTGCAAGGCTATTTCTATTGATATCTGATTCACAACTGTCGCCATGGCAATGGGGCACTGAAGGCGGAGGAACGAAATGAGTTTTTACCTTATTAAATGACTCTTGTATGGAGAAGGGGAGAGAGAACTAGGATGCAGAGGATTAATTTAACTGTGCAATGCCTGCTTGCCAGTTCATATGCGCTGTTGTTAGGGAGACATTAGTACTTTTCCTAACTTTAAACGTACATGCACGTAGCTCATATTGTTATCTCGTCTGTATTTTAATATGAGTTGGAGTAAAGCTTTGCCTGCTGGTTTTTCTGTGGTTGGCAAATGTGCTTTTTGGCGGGGGGGGGGGGAATATTAAAATCTGGAGAGTGAGGAGAGAAAAAAAAAAAAACGGAGAAGAGCAACCAGAGGCATTCTACAGTATATAAGGACACAAGTGCCCTGAGGCTAGATGGAACCGAATCCCAGCCTTTTGTGTCACATTGTTGCCAGCCAGGAGCATCAAGGATATATGAGCCCATTCCCTTTGTCCATTGTAGGCTTTCTAGCAGCAGATGTTTCAGGTCTGGGATCTTGTGAATCAGGAGATGGTAAACAGCCATCGAGGTTAGATTATTATTAGCCTGATCCAGCACAGAACTGTCTCATCCTTTTTTAAAAACCATTTTCATTGGGGCCTTTGTACCATTTCCCATTGCTGTGATTTCCACTGTGTATTGGGTAGAGAAGTCTTTCCTTTTATTGTTCTTGAATCTCCTGCAAGAGCAGTGGTGTTTCCTCCTGGCTTAGATCTCTAATCCCCTTGTCTGCCCTTTTCTGCCCCTTTTCCAGTGACCTTTATGAGATGTGGTCAGCAGGATGGTACCCCATACTTCAAGGTATGGCCTGAGTAGATGGTGTTGTTCCACTGCTGTAGCAGGAGAAGACTGGGCTCTTGATGGGGCCCAAGCTGCTCCAGACACTGTTCATTTTTCCTCCTCCTTTTGATGGTTTTGCAAGGCTGGGCAGGTTTCAGACCCAGCAGCTTTCTGCTTACTAACAAATCTGGGCAAATTCTTTATGTCTTAATGTGTACCTCTGTGACGTTTGAAACCAAAGCATTTTTGGAGCTAAGGGTGGACTTGGCTCTGAAAATATCTCCGATTCAAACTCTGGAGGAGAAATACATCTTGCTTGCTTTCTTCTACCTTCTTCCCACCTGCTTTTCTTTCTGATTGAGACCTGCTTCAGAGCATCCAATTCATTTGTAGTAATTGAGCTGTTGCATTTAAGCTTAACTGGTTTTACTTAGTCGTTGTCTCCTCCTCCTCCTCCTCCTCCTCCTCCTCCTCCTTCATTTTCTTGGTACATTTCTTCCTTCCCAAACACATATTCACCCCACAGTTTTTCCTTTAGCTTGGTTCTCACAGAGGCTTCACTTTCTACATTTAATTGAATTGTTGTCATGGAAATTTGTACCTTCCTCTCCAGAAGAGCATTTGGAAAAAGAGAGAGAAAAAGAAACAGCAGCTTTGAGTTTCTTTGATTCTTCCTGATGGCAATCATGTCTCCGTCTCTGTGCTGAGCATTCGGTCACTTTTTAAACACTCATCCCTACAAAAGGCTGAGTTAGTCGACAGGTTTCTGCTTCCCTGCTGTTCCTCTGTTGCCACAGCTGGAGGGCCTTTGAAAAAGAGGTGCCAAATTGGAGATTTTAGAGCATCAGATTGGGGCCCTCAAGGCTTGGGTGCAACCTCCAGAGACTTTCCAAAACCTCCTGTCAAATTAATTGATTGTAATAACATAATTTATGGGGGGACGCGGTGGCGCAGTGGCTTAATGACGCTGAAAGTGCCGGCCAGAAATGGCTGAAAGCTTCAGCGGTTCGAGTCCAGCCTCGCGTTAACAAGGTGAGCTCTTGTTTCTATACCCGCAGCTTCTGCCAACTCAGCAGATCGAAAACGTACGTGAGTAGATAAATGAGGACTCTCACTCCGGTGGGAGGAAAAATGCTGGCAACGGCTCAACAGAGAGACGGGACAAGTTGCCGGTAAAAGCGCCAAAAACCGCGCTCGTCCGAAAAAGGGGCGCGAAGCAACGGAAATCCCGCCTCCTGTGCTGCCAGCTGGGCTGACGCTCTAGGAATTAGGCTCTGGCAAAGTCTAATTCCGAAACTAGAAAGATGCAATTGCCTTGAAAACCGCTAGGGGGCGGTCACTGCAGGGTCAGTAATGACTGTTAAGCAGATAAAAAAAAAAAAAAAAAATAACATAATTGCTTTATTATCACGTGGGAATCTTCTCTGTTACCATTTCCTTCTCTTTTCTTGCAGCCCTGGGATCCACATTTAACCATATTCTAGGAATAGACCCATTGAGACCATGGAACCTATGATATCTCGGTTGACTAAATTTCTTGCCATCTCCCTTCATCTGCTACCTGAAGCCTTTGCCTTATTCAGTCTAATGGTAGACCTTATAATTGCCAAACCTTATAAGTGGTTTTGGGTAAAATTCCAGTGTGGGTTTTAACTTTAGCAAGCCAATTTCCTATTCCCTCCATCATGAAGTATCCAACATTTTTGATGAGATTATTAAAAGTAACGTTTAACACTTCCCTATGTTTAACACAGAAAATATTTAGATGGAGAAATTTTTGGAAACTGTAGGGGGAAAATGTGCCCATCTGTGTGGGAAGGATGATGTCTTGGGAATTTAAGTTTTTAGGGAATGTAGAAAGCTGGGGAAGGGAATATCTGAAGAAGAAGCTTGCTGTTCTAAAATGGGAACTTTTCTGATGGTAAACGCTGTGGCTAAATCCTAGCATTTGCTCCCAGCACTCTCATCTGGTTCTCACTAAAAGCCTCAAATGATCTGGGAAATATTTGGAGACCGAAGTTTGCCAAAGCAGTAATAATGGGCCGACTGTCAAAATGCATAAAGAAATGATCTAAGAGCTTGGCTTGCACATAGGCAGAGGAGGATAGGAAGAAATGCCTTGCAACATTCAAAGGACAGATCTGACAGACAGCTTTTCTCTCCGTAAAAAGACACAGGCGGCCATGTAGCTGAGTTGTCGTGAATCAACCTTGTGAAGGATACAGATTTCAAATCCCTCCGGTTGGGCACGGAGTCAAAGCTGGATTTGATTTGAGAAGGTTGAGTTCAGCTTTGCTAGCATAGATAGAACTTGTTTTGTCTGTGTGTCTGTGTGTGTGCGCACTATTAGGGGAGAGACCAACAACCTCAGTCTTTAATCTGCTAGTATGTTCAAAGCCAACTCATGGATTTCAGAGTTCAGAGAGTTAATTGAGGGAGGTTTTTTTAAAGAATTGAAAAGTAGCTATGGAAGGAGCAGAGGGAAAGAGGAGGTGGTCTTTAGGGATATTTAATCGTTGTACCCCCATCCCACTGTGCTTTAACTCATCCTAGTTCCCCAAACTGCTTTTCCTCCAGTGCCTAAAAGATAAAGTGTCCTTCAAATCAAGCTCAGTTCCTGGTGATGTCATGGATACAACCATGTTGTATTCTGGTCAACAATGGGCAAGTGGTTTATCATTTCCATGGTCTGAAATTTTGTTTTTGACCACAGCCTAGCTACACCCTGAGATAGGGGGTCTCCCTTCCAGGCCCTAATCATTGTTGCGGCAGGTTGTGTGAACTTGGCCATCACGTTAAGCCACAATCTTATTCATTTTATTTGGAGCTACCTAGTTTGAGTTTGGTCTAGTTTATTTTGTGAGCTGCAGCAATTGTGTTTTGCCAAGATGGGTTGAGGATTAAGGATGTTGTGTGAAACCAGTCTTTGTCTCATGTTCAGGCTTTAAACACTTAGCTTGGGGTTTCAAGGACCAGAAGAAATGGGCCAAAGTATCTTGGATGAAGTTCTCCTCTGAATTACATCCTTGTATGTCCCAGTTTTTAGTAATGGTATTTGGTAACTTTTTTTTTAGTTCTTTCCCCCTTCAGCTTATTTTTCCTGCCAAAAATGTGTTCTGAAAAGCCTTCTACTTTTTCTAAAACCTTTTTGTTAGTTAAAACATCTTCAAACCCCTTCCCCCCATGAAATACAGTTACAGTATGACATACCAGCACATAATTGATTAGTTACCAAGCTTGTCAGCAGTCTGAATCCACTTTCATTGATTGACAGCTGTGCTGGAACTGATCTAAACTAGATGTATTATGTCCTCTTTGCATTTTCAAATCCTTCCATTTAAAACTGTAGAAAGCCTCGTTTGCTTGCAAGGTTAATGCCATCGGCACATTTTCCCAGTGACTTGCAAGAGATCCATAGGTTTGTAGAACATCCAAAAATGTTCTGAGAAATTTCCCTGAGGGTAAGTGAGGCTTTGGGGACTGCAGTGAATAAAATGAAAAATTTTTAAAAAATCAGAGGCTGTTGCAAAATAGCTCGAGGGCATGCTCCAGAGAGGTTTCAATGTGTCTGATAGCAATTCACAGACTTTTGAGGTAATATGACAAAAAGTTGGTGAAATATAAATAGTAAGACAGGGGAAAAACATTTGTTGGAATATATTCAGAGTTATCCAGCCTGCTCCTCATCTAATTTAGTCTACAGACTCTTTGGGGCAGGGATATTCTACTCCTTTTCCCTTGTTTCTCTCTCTTTTTAAACCCCTAATCATTTCATGTTTTAAATAGGCCAACAGAGAACTGGAGAACAAGAACTGTTGAGTCAATGTAGGCAGGAGTTTTCTGTAGCAGAACAGAAGCTTAGATGAACACCTTTCCACACCCACACACATCTACTGTATGCCTGTTTTCCTTAAATCCTGTTGATTTTGTCCATTGACTTAAGAAGAAAGCAAAGCTTTTTGGTTTTGAAGTTGCTAAACCACTGGATGAAGGAAATCCTTTCTGATTTACCAAAGACAAAGGAAAGAGCCACAAAGGGATAGCCCTCTTCTGCTTTCTTTGCCCACATTTGGTGCGTGTGGATTTGGTTATATTAAGCCAGAACATGGTTTGTTTGCTTTGGTGTAGCATGTTATGTGAACCCACCATTGTGGCTTATGGCTTCGACCTGTTGGATTAACATGTTGGGTTATTCAGTGAACTGTTACATGCCCAAAGAACCAGCTTGAACCAGATTTGGCCTAGACTCAACTAGTTGGGCTGTTTTAGGGCACGTTTAGGCCTTGCAGAATCTACATTTTTTACCCATTTAATAATAATATTAAACTAAAGCCCAGAGTATGTAAAACTCAAAATGCCCGGGTGAAAAGATCTGTTCTGAGTAATTTTGCTTTTTCATATATGGAAGCATCAGGTTAGGGAATGTGGTATAAGAATAAACGAATAGGATTGTTCAGAGTATATATTTAGCCCAGGAATTTGAATCCAATGTTGAAAATTAAGCTCTCAAGCCCTTCCCCACAATATCCACTTCTGGTTCTCCTTCAAGCATTCCTCCCTGCCGCCCCCCCCCCCCGCCCCCAGCCCCTTCATTTAGCGTAAGAGAAAAACACAAATGTTCTCCTTTATTATTGTTAGGCAAATGTGTGTCCTAAGGAGATTTTCTTTTCTTTTTTTACAGAGGAGGAGACAAAATGCTTCTCAGCTTGCAGAAGCTGTTTTTCTTTGCCTCCAGTTGGTATAAGCAGATGCTCTTGGTCTAAATTTCTACCATGAACTCAGCTGGCAATGGTCAAGCTTGGGGGACAGGTGGGTCTCTTCTGCCTGAGTTGTGGGGGTATCTGCCCATGTCCTTGTCTTCAAACTGGCCTGTTGACAGCCCGTCAAGTCCTGCGTTGTTCCTGGGGTCATTCCCAAGGTCAAAGTGGCACATTGGTGGTCTTGCTTTAGTGGTTTTGATTGACGAGTCTGCCCCCTTTGCTCAGCTCGGCCTCCTGGGTTTGAGCTCCTGTCTCCTGCATCTGTCACTGGAGGCTGGGATTGGAGAGAGGTTTGAAGGAAGGGAGAGAAGATTCATTTGTACGCCAGCCCTGGTACGTATTTGCTCTTGGGCGTCTGGGTAAAATTATCCAGAGGTGGCACGGGAAGAACAGTTTTCATGGGGGGCCATATTTTCCCCCTCTCTCTTTTTTCCCACCGTTAAAAAAAGAGATTGCTTTCCCTTTTTCCTTTGAAAGAAGCCGCAGTAATATCCCAAGCCATTTCAAATCAGATTAGTTGGATGTGATTCCAAATTCTTTAGAGTCTTTGTGGCTGCTATTCCTGAGCTTAGTTGAGTCTCCAACAGTGAACAAGGTGGCTAGCTCAGCCCCTCCATTCACCCCACCCCCAACCTGCTACACATTTCTGCCTTACTTTCTGATCTAAAAATTGAAGCCAGGGCGATTGCACACCACCGGTAGGAAGATTATTCAGTGAGAGAGAGAATACACACACATGGTCCTCAGCCACGTCAGATCTATGGTTCTCCCTCTCTAAAAACTAGAGTTCACCTCTGAACTCTTGGAAATGGCCAGAGCGCTGTCTAGTTGTCATAATTACCTCTCCTTCAGCCTCAATGGGTTGACATCCCTTTATAGAACAATGAATTTTGTATGTTGGCCATGCATTTTATGAATCTTTTAGCTTTTCTGTATCTACCTTGATCAATTATAGTGGGTTGTCCCGTAATCTAGTCTAGGCTATGAAGGGGTGGTATCCCATGGAGAAGAACTGGCTTACAGAAAAAGGTTCATGTGTTACATTAAGCCATAATGTTGTTCATTTGGCATTGGCTCAGGGTGTTGTATGTACCCAATCATTCTGGTTTAAGAAACCATAGTTCATGGCTTTGCCTATCTTAAATTCAATAATCCATGGTTAAGCCAAAATGTATGAAGCCTGCAAGATTAGGAAAGCTTTATTGCTGCTCTGTTTTCAGGTGATTTATTTTCTGCTGAACCAGAGGAAAAAGAGTGTCTTAAGCACTTCCCCCCTTAAATACAAAAATGGTCGCACTTTTTTGAGCCCACCCACTTAGGAGGGGCTGAGAAGAGCCATAAACAAGGATGCTGGTGGGTTGCACATGATTGTTTGCATCCCTGAACTAGAAGGCTGGTCTCTTGGCTGTCTAGCTCATATTGTGATCCAGAATCCAGTCTTTGAATCTATTGTTTTTAAATGCTATAGATGTCTTGAGCTATCACAGAAAGGTGGGTTTGAGGGTATAAGAAGGTTTGTACAATGTGAAATAATGGATGTGGGATTCAGAGGTGTAGCTAATTGGGATGTTTGACTTCACCTGCAATCAAGTGAAGTACGAGAAACATCTGGGAATTTTCTATGCCTTGTGCTTTTCTGGGGCAGTAAATGTGCAAGCTGTAAGCTTCTCTTCCTCCACCGATTATGTTGAAGCTATGTTCCTGGCACTATTTCCATGGGAAAACTTCAGAAAGTTTTCAGAACCCCAATTTCCACTCTGTACTAGTCATGGTTGCGAGGGGTATGTATGTATGTGTGTATGTATATATGAAAAGACTGTCAGTAAACTCTTGAAATGAGTCCTCCTACACTCATATTTGACTGCACCATGTGAAAAAGAGATTCAGCCCTCAGTTTGTGGTTTTCTCCCAGTGTGCTATCACAGTGCCAATTTTAAATGTTAATGCAGCAAATTCTCTGAACCAAACTCTTCACCATGCAAAGATTTTTTCTTAAACATATCCATTTGGTTTTATGCTTATTGTACACCAAGGTAGGTTATGATAAAAGTAATACATTGTTTTCTTCTCAATGTTTTTTGCAAAATGATTCACTTCAGCAGCTTCCCATAGCATGTTATCTTTATTAGTAGCTTGATGTTCGTGGTGTTGACTTGCAACATTGCCCTATTCGTTGGAAGGTCTCTTACGCCCTGGCCTAGAAGCAATTCCCACCATCTGAATGATCTCTGACAGATTTTGAGTCAGAACTAGCATTGTTGTGAGACATGGTAAAGCAGTGGTCTTGGAGACCAAGTGCTGTAGACTAAGGTGGACGTACCATATGACTTATTGTATCTTTCATTCCCAAAACTAGATTAGGCAGATTAGATTATGTCTGGAAAAGGCTCTAATGCTGGGAAAGGTGGAAGGAAAAAGAAGAGGAGGACCAGCAGCAAGGTGGTTGGACTCAGTGGCGATGGGAGCACCATTGGGAGACTTGAAAGAACAGATAAGGGACAGATTGTCATGGAGAATATCTAGCTGTGTGGTCACTAAGATCTGAAAATGACTTGATGGCACATAAACAGTCAAAAGTCTGAAAGATCATAGTGTCCCTCAGCTGTCTAGCATATCTCCATTTAGGTGAGGGGAAGGACGCAATCATATTCTCTTTGTAGGTTTCTTGGAGGGATGTAGTTGGTTCTTATGGAGCAGATAGGTCTTTGCTCTGCTCCAACAGGGCTCTTGGCATGTTCTGAATTCATCTGGTCTTCTGAAAGCAGGAAGCTTTCTGAAACCACATATAAATTAGATTTTAAAGACCTATTGACACACACACTCAAATATACACAATAGTAGCCAGCCTGCTCCAAAAACCTAAGGTGGGGGGGAACCCTGTCTGTCAGAAATTAATGAGGTGAGAGTCCTAATATAAAGCAAAGCCTTGAGTGAAATTCCATGGCTTCATGGACTGTTAATTCTTTATTAGGTTTTCCTAAGACAGAGATAAAGGGCATTTTATCTTTTTTAAGGTTTGCATTAACATGCCATTGGATTTTATAGGGACATTGATCTTCATTTGGCTAATCTGCAAAGGATAATAGGAATGTGTATTCTTTGCAGCAGCAATGACAACTTTGTAATGGTTGGGATGGAGTTGGAGGGGCAGACGAGCCAGTTAAAGTTTGCACCTTTGAAGCATGGGGTCAGGGCCCTTCAGGGTGCAAATGGTCAGAGTAGGTCTGTGACCCTCAACAGAGGATGTTGAAGGCAAGGGATGTAAGGCCATACCTGAATGGCATTTCTTAGCCTTTGATCACTGCTGAGAAAGACAAGCTCTACCAAGGGAATGACGTCCTATCCTTTCTGACAGTTTCTGCCATACATTTGCAAAAGACTTCAAGTGCCTCTCAGAAATGGATCCTTAAGATAGAGACAGGTTGATTGTTTTCAAAAAGAGAAGAACTGGTAATAAACCCCTCCATATCCTTTTGAGTTGATGATGGATGAACATCCTAGTAAATCAGACCAAATTTATACAGCATAGGTGCCCAACCTAAGTGCATTCACAAAGCATGCTTATCTTGGTTTCTGCATTAACCTATGTTTTGAGTTCCCACAATAGACTGATCCATAAATCAATCAGATTGGGTGGATTAGAATCACAGAGTTTCTAGTCCACCTGCTTTTTGGTGCAGGATCTACTGGAACATCTCTGACAAATGGCCACCCAGCCTCTGTCTGAAGACCTCCAGTGAAGGAGAACTTCATGTTGCAGCCTGTTCCACAGACTAATAGCTTGCATGGTCAGGAAGTTCCTTCTATCATCTAGCTTGAACCTACTTCCTTTCACTTTTAGTCCATGGATTCAGATCCTACTCTCTGAGGCAACAGAGAATAACTCCATTCCCTCTTCTGTAGGACAATCCTTCAGATATTTGAAGACTTGCTATTCTATCTCTCATCAATCATTTTTTCTATAGGCTCTGTGGGGGGGGGGAGGAGGGGTGTGTGTTGTGCTTCACAGTGTCTGGAAGAGGCTTTAAGCAGAATCAGAGGGTTGGTTCACCATCTTGGCTCAGAATTCACTTAGGAGGTGCAAAGTTGAGGGATGCTAATTTTGAATCCGAAGGGGATGGACTCTAGAATCATCACTTCCAGCAACACTTATCATTGGCTGGAGCGTCTGGGAATGGTCATTTCAAAACATCTGGCAAGCCACAGGATTCTCCACCTCTGCTCTAAGGGGTAGTTGGGTTCTCAAGGGAGCCAGTCTTCTGACCGAGAAATCCAAGAATGGGGCACATGATCCTATGAAGATGCTATTCTGATTTTCTTCCTCTGTTGAAGATTTTTTTTCTGTCCCCTGTTACCTGCTCATTTCTCTGCAGATGTTGAGAACTGCCATTTGTCTTTGTGTGGAAGTCAGGTGCTTCACCACTGTGCCACACCCTCCCCCTGGTGCCAAAGAGTTAAGGTCAAATTTCCATGTAGCCTAAAGTGTTCCTCTTTTCCACAGAGCAAACAGAAGGAGCCCTGCCTGGGAACCTTGAACCTGGGTACCTTGAACCAAGTTAAGAATGCTTCTCTTTCTTCCCTCCTTTGTTTAATTCTTCACCATCCATCCATGAGATCTTCATTGCTATGAGGCTCACAAAAGACACAACAAACATTTCCCTGCCTTACTTGTTGTTCTGCAAAAATTTCCTCTGGCATTAGCATGAGAGGGAAGGATGGCCCAAGAATTTCAGAAAGGAGGAACCAGGCCCAGATGTCTTAAAAAAGCAAGCTGCCTTCTTGAAGCACAATATCAGCAGACAAATGCTTGTTTTCTTACTCAAGGGAAGCCACACAGGCCATACCTGAACGGCATTTCTTAGCCTTTGATCACTGCTGAGAAAGACAAGCTCTACCAAGGGAATGGCGTCCTATCCTTTCTGACAGTTTCTGCCATACATTTGCAAAAGACTTCAAGTGCCTCTCAGAAATGCAGTATATATCTATATCCATTCATTTGGGGGAATATAGGCAAGGGAAGAAGGAACTATGAACCTGGATGCTCTGATATGAAGTCCATTCAAAGAAGCAAAGAATTTGACAAGTAGCATTTTATGGGGCGGGGAGGGAAGGTGGAGATCCTCCAAGGGCAAAGACAGTTTATTCAAAAATGTTAAGTGAAATAGCCCGAGGCTGTTTTGGTTTCAAAATGAAGACGGGAAAGTAAGGGCTTGGAAGCAGCAAGGCAGCTCTGCTCCTTGAGGGATGTTGACCGCAAGAGTTAGGCACAAGGAGTTCTTCTCTGAAGAAAGTGGTGTATATTTCAAGTAGCTGTTTCTTAAGTAGAGTGGCTCTGGAGATGTGGATAGGACAGAATACGGCACAGAAAATTTCACTGGGGGAGGAATTTTCTTCCAAAAATGGGGGAAGAAGATATGGTAATTTTTATGCCTGAAGAAAGCAAAGCAGATGCATAATGCTAATTGTTAGAGTGAATGCTTCTGCTTTTTCCTTGCTTTGTGGCCCTCCTTGAGGCAGAGAAATTAAGATACTATTCAACCACTTTGCAGCACATTGCTGCAACATTTTTTTCCTTGAGTGATGCCTGCTTTGTCTGTATCTTCCTTCCTGATGTTTTGCTTGTGAGTCCCGTGGCTTAGACAGACCCACTGGCACCTTTTATGGGATAGATACCCAACAGTGAGAAAATTGGCAATGGGAAGGAGCACTTGAAATCTTGAAACTCCCATTGGTTTGCATTTTAATTGCTGTTCTTAAGGTCTTAAAAAGGGTATTGTGTAAGCTAAACTGGCAATATTTGGAAGTTTGGGACATAAGTTACTTAAACAATTTTCAGAGTTTCTGTTTCTCTCTTTACTGAACCCTAAGCGCTGAATGTCAGAGTCAGACCATCCAGAGCTTCCTGTATCTACTGAGAGAAGGAGGACTTTGCTATTCTTTTGGGACTTTCATATAATGCTGGCTTCCCAAATATTCAGAACGAATCCACTTTCCTCCAGTCTTGTAATTCTGACTCAACAGTTGATCAGTTGAAAGCTGGAGGGTTTTTAAAAATTTTTTAAAGAAAACCAAGATTGAATCACAATCATGATTAAAAAAATCCTGCATATTGAATTACAAGTTAGATCACCATTAATACTTGCTCATGTATTGAAAGTATTCACAAGCTCAATTAATCCCCCTCTTATTCATTGGAGGAGAATGTGCCCTGTGGTCCAAATATGGATTCCCATGGTGTCTTTAAAGATAAAAAGATTCTTTTCATGAAAATATGTGTTACAGCAGAAGGTTTCATGGACTAATATCTATGTCATCAAGAGAAATGAAATTGGGTCTATTCCTTGAAATATAAGTCATAATTAACCCATGTTGAAGACATTCCAGTCCTGTCTGTTGGGTATGGTCCTACTGTCCATGGTGCTGAAAGACCTCTGTCCTTGGTGCTGTTATCACTTCTGAGATTCCAGTTTATCCTGTCAAATGTCTGGCAGTTTTGAGCATTTCTGATGGATAACCTAGAGTTGGCATATTGTAAGCAATGATTTGTAATTTTATCAGAGGCTGACTTTTTCGGAGGCACTGGCACATCATGCTTTCAACCTTAGTTGCTTAGATCAGTATCTATAAGTGAAGACTGATTTTGATAAAAGAACTTTCTTGGCATTCCTGTCTCGGTGACAGAGAGAGCTCAGCTTGTATAAAGTCTTGCTTTTCTGCTGTCAGTCTTATTGCATTGTTGACATGGATGTCATGATGAGGAATACAAAACATTCCAGAAGTTGGTCAACAATTCTGTGTTTTTAATTGGAATCCTTCTTATTCCCTTTTTCGGCAGTTCCTCCTCTTTTTTCCCAGCAAAAGAAGTTCATTCAGGAAAGAATACTACAAAAAAAAAAAAAAAAAAAGCTTTCAAATGAATCTATTAAAGTTAGTAGGGATTATTATTATTTTAAAAGCTTAATAGTAGTCTCATGTGGTTGCATTATTTATCTGTGGCTTCAACAAAATTACAATTTTGTGGGAGCTCCTTGCTGGCTTGTCTAAACACAAATTGTATTCTCTCTTAATTGTCATCTTATATCTTGAGAGGGATGTGAGATGTTGCTGATTGTGGAACAAACAGTAGTTTTTATTCTTGTATTCATTTTATGTAGGGTATTTATATGCTACCCACTCCCTAAATAGCTCAGAGAGGTCTGCAGAAATCCATTTAAAGCAAACCTTAAGGCACATAGAAAAAAAGAATTTATTTGAAATAATTTAAATATTAAAATAGATGAAAGAAAAGTCTGGGTAAGCACGTATGTTTTCAAGTCTCCTCCTAAACACTGAGTGTGTGTGGGTTGTCTCAACCCCAATTGCTGATTGTTCCACAACATGGGCCACACTACAGAGAAAACAGAATTAACCATGGATGTCAAAAGCGTCTGTGGTGGCCACTGGAGAAAGTACCTTGTTGGGGATCTAAGAATGCAAAGTGGATAAGCACAGGTTCAGTCAGTCCTAAGTTGTGCTACCTAATGGATGTTCTTGTTTCTTGCATAATATCCAAAACAAAGCTTGGCTTATGTGCGCGCATGATTATTTACTTACTTAAAGGAAAGTAAGTAGCTGGCCATCTCAATCTCGCGACAGCAATACATACAAGATAAAATAACCAAACATAAAATAAAACAATTATGCAGTCAACTGAGGCTCTTAATAAATATAAATAAAATAAAATAAAATAAAAATAAATATAATATATATATTAAATATAATAAAAAATATATATATATTTTATATCTATAAAAAATAATATATATATTAAATATAATAAAATTTAATAAATAATAAAAATATAATAAAAATTATATATAAAAATAATTATAAATTATTTTTTATAAATTATTTTTTAAAATAATTTTAATTTAATTTAATCAATAATTTAATTTAATTTAATTTTTATAAATTATTTTTATAAATTATTTATATAAATAAATTATATATAAAAATAAAAATTAATAAACATATAATAAAATTTATATATATAAAAATAATATATATATTAAATATAATAAAAAAATAAAATAAAATAAAGCTTACCAGAACGAACATCCTGATCCCACAGCCTGAGGGAAAAGCCAGGTCTTCAAGGGTCAAGGGTCAAGGCCATCCAAATCTCAGGGGGGAGGCTGTTCCACAGGACACATGCCACGAGAAGGAGATTCTCATGCAAGTGGGAAGAGATGTGCTTAAATTTCATTTTGAATCACAAAAGCCAGGTCCCAGGGGCCATTCAAGGCTGACATTTCCAAGCTGGAGGCCAAAGAGGAAGTGGTTTCTCAATGGCCTTGGTGCCAGACCAGCTCAGCATCCCTGGTGGCACATCCAGAACAAAATAAGGGATTGGCATGATGACGGTGAAGTGCCAGTCACAGGCCTCTGCCTCTTCCTCCCTGCTCTTGTTATAAATATCAGAAGCTGCTCAGATCCTGCTGTTTCATGTATTAGCCACCAAGGATCTGTATGTATTGGTGGGGCCCTGATCGTTGCTCTGTGAGCAAGCTAGGACAAGCGCAGTCCTTAATTCAGTTAATAGGATGTACCGTTTAATTTAAAACATGTCCATTGTTCCATTAACTCAGCCTTTGAATTCGTAACCCTTCAGGCTCTTCTAATGTCATTAAGTGTGATCAGCAGAGGAATTTCCTTCCTGCTGTTATGTCAGACCAAAACATTGACATAGCAGGAAGGATGCCTCCATTTCCCCCCCTTAAAACAAAAGCTTAAAACTAAAGCATTGGCTTGCTAAATCAGTCTGTTCAACTCATCCCTGTCTCTTTGTCCGTTCAGAACCAGATTTCCTGTCTTGTGCAGCCCCAGCTGTAATTCTTTCTCCCCTCTGTTCTTAGAACCTTTTTTTTTTATGATCTGCCACTAAACTGCACTATTTTCTTAGTATCTTTGTAGTTAGGTTCCTTCTCCCTTATCTATCTTCCTTGGATCCTGATTCAATTCCTGGCTTTAATTTTTTTAAAATGATCCTTGCAACTTCCTGTTGGGATGATTTTTTCCTTTTTATTTCAGATCTCTCCACCTGGTGGTTTCTTGACTGTCTCTATTTCTTGACCTGCAAAACTTCCATATGAGGAATTCCATTCTGGTGTCTTCTCTTGGATTTGAATGGAAGCATGGATAGATATGGAAGCTGCAGATTTCAGGACTGTGTAGCACAAAATCCAGTCTTTCCTTCAGCCATCTAACCACTAAGCTGAATCTCCATAGCCTACATAACTTCATGTTGTTTGCAGTAACTGATGACATTGCTCAGTTTACACATCATTTTCCCCCCTAAAGAAGCCACCAACTTAATCTGGAGCCTTATGTATGCCAACTGTGTTCTCTAGCCCTGAGTTACAATTCCCAGCTGTGCAGGTTTCTCCATAATCATCCGTGCACCTAAGCATCAAGTCACACTGTGGTGACTTAAAACCCGGCTCCAATTATCCTTGAATGCATTTTACGTTATGAGAAGCCAGCGTGCTCAGGTTTTACAAATGTAGCTGTAATATTAGTTATGTATCTTCCTTACCTTCTGGTTCTTAAACGTCAGCAAGCAGTGCGGCGAGTTGGGGAGGGTGGAGAGAAAAATAAGTTAATCCTTGATCCTTTGAGATGTGGGATTTATTTTCCACCTGTGGATCTGAAGTACATGGGACAATGGAAGATCTAATCCAACGCAACGGTGTGTAGCAGTATCAAGAGGTATTAGCTAGTTACTGTAAACCATGAACATACAGATGTTGCTAGACTACCCAATCCAGGGTTTCTCAACCGTAGCAACTTTAAGATGTGCGGACTTCAACTCCCAGTATTCCCCAGCCAGCATGCTGGCTGGGGAATTCTGGGAGTTGAAGTCCACACATCTTAAAGCAGCCAAGATTGAGAAACAGTGGCCCAGTCACATCTTGGCTGCCAGCTGAAAAGTTGCACCGAATAACCATTACCTCTGGAGTATTCCATAGCCATGGTCCCAGTTTCAGATCCCAGCCACTCCAGTTAAAAAGGAGAGGTTGTGGGTGGAGCTTACATTCTTTTATAGTTGCCTACAGCCTTGACTTGAGAAGATAATATCTCTGCTCCCTGCATTATACCCAAAGTGTCCTTATCTGCATGAAACAAAGTTGCCCCAGGTTTCTCCTGTGGTCCTTTTTGACTACTCCTTTTTGACTACTTTTGAATGGACATGACAGATGGCTTTTCATCTTCATCTTTCAGCACTACCACTGTTAGCATAACAGGTGATTTAATGAACATTGCATCATGCTTTCCAATGCTTTCCCAGCATCAAATTTTCCACGACTTTTTCACTGAGATTCATGCAGCTGTTCTCCGGCTAGGAATTGGAAAGGAGGAGGCTTGTCTCCTGGGGATGACGGATAGCATTTTTTAAGGGTTTCCTACGGCCTCATAAAATGCTGCTACATTCAGATTTCGCATTTAGTTGCAGGCAGATTCTGGGGCAAACCTCAACCTGTCACTGGAGTTTTATGGCTCACTGTATAAATGACAAAAATGGTGCATCGTTTACTTGACTCACGGTATAGTGAGATTTGCTAGCATCATACCCTGTTCTCCAGAGATGGGCTGAATTGCTAGCATAGAACAGAGAAGCAGAAGGGGGGTCTTTTAGAGATGACTGCAAAATCAGAACTTGAGAAGGATAAAGTTCCTGAGTAATAAGAAGGGAGAAAAAACTGTATGTAATGTAACATTTGTGGGTATATATTTATTGGAGAAAGGGACTAGGATTCTGGGCCATTGGGAGACCTACTTATTCTTTCTCAAAGTAAGACCCTAACCATTGCAAAAAGGCATCAAGACTGGCCAAGGTGAATATTTCAAGCTTTTTTTTCATAATTTACCAGCATTCATCCTTGTAGCACGAGGCTGACTTAAGGAACTCATTGACACAGCAATTAGAAGGTGGAGTGTGTTTCCAAAAGGGATGGTGACAGTCCCCGCTTAGGTGGATTTACGAAGAGATTTGTTTATACGCTCAATGGGTATTATTTAGTTAGCTTAGCCTGGCTTTGCTTACCCAGCGGAATGGGTGACAGCTCAGTTAAGCCACTTGCAGTGGTGGGGGGGTTGTCTCCAGGCCCAACACGTCTGCAGATTTTTGTCCCTCAGTGGCTTAAGAACAGCCAAGATTGAAACATGATTTTATCCTCCCAAATTCAGTGGCTGAAAAAGAAAACTTGTAAGTTGGAACAACGAGGAGTAGGCCTTTTGTGAAGGAGTTATGAGCATCATTTGGGCACAAAACCCAGACTTGGAGATGGGTTTGTCGAGTCATCACCCACAGGGTGTGCCTGAGTCTCAATTATAGACTTCGCTCCAGGGATTGGATTTAGGGGTTCTAGTAAATAACAAAGTTGATTCCCCCTAAATCACCCCATAAAAGACTAGAGCCTCGCCTAAGATTCAGGCTAATCTTTTCTCCCGGCAAATTGAATTTAGTTATTTGTTTACAAGTATTTACATGCTTGCTGGCGTTGATGTTTTCAGATGACAAAACATGATTTTTCCTTGTTCGTTTCCGTTTTCTCATCCCTCGTTCAGAGCTTTCCCCAGGACGCAAATCTGGCTTGAGGCGGTGAAGTCTACTTGAATTTGAGATTCAGCTGTGGACGGTGTCATGTCTTACCAACAGCCTGTATAAATAGCAATGAGCTGTTCATATGACTGTTTGTGCCTGAATTTGAGACTTACTTTTTACCCTCCACGATGCAGCGAACTCTTAGTTACTGGACTTTGGTTTAGTGGACTTTGGATACAATGGACAAGTCTTTCATTTGGAAGCTGCCCTCGTGTAACCAATGAAATCTGTCTGGATGCTTTATGCTATTTATGTCAATTTACGTCATTTATGCTAATTTATGTCTTGTGGGTCAAGAGGTTGTGGCACAAATGTCACAATTTACATTATCCGAGTAATTACGCCATGGTGGCAGCAATGTCAAGCATGCGATTTGTTGCATTATGTCATGGTGCAAGTGATGTTAATTGACACCAGCGATGTATTTTGGGGTTTAGGAGACATTCAGGAATGAGGGACTTGCTGTCTCACCAAATGGCCCATTCAAAGGAGGGTTTATGGCAGTTGTATTGGAGCAGGGAGTCCTAGGTTCAGATCTCAACTTGGTGATGGAGCTTACTGAGTTATTGGGGGCTAGTCAGTTTCCCTAACCACAACATTCCCCACAAAATAATAATAATAATATTATCAGGATAATATTGAAAGGGAATTCCCCATCCATGTATGTTGATTTGAGCTCTCTAGAGGAAAGACATGGAAAAAACTAATTTAATATTAATTTAAATTTAAATTTAATTTAATTTCCTAGATGGATGTTGCCTCTATCAGATAAGTTCATGAGCTCCTGTAAAATCTGAGGCTGACCCTCAGGTTTCCTAAAGTTTGGTTCAGAAAACAGATCTGCTTCCTTTGGTGATTAAAACCAATGTTGGAAATCAATCTGATTCCAGTATCTAAAGTATGTCTTTGAACGGCATCTTTGAACTGGGTCACCTCGATTCAGATGCTGAAATTGATTTTTTTTCAAAAGTAACTCACTCCGTGAATGCCCAGAAGTGCTTGAAGAGAGATGGAGGGACTTGATTCAAGCCTTTAGTTTCCTTTCAGCTGGAAAGTCAGTTTGATTTAGAAATTTGGTTGAGTCCCTGTTGAACTCCAGAGTGAAGCTTCTTCAAAGCCTACTGGAGAGACTTCTTCTTGGAGAATTACTCATATTTGTCACCAGAAAGTAGAGCAAACTTGTGGGGTTGGGAAATATAAAGGAGTATCTTTTAACATAAAAAATTAGCAGACTGGAGATTCTGTTATAGGCTTGTCATGCACACTGTTAGTCTGTCATGCTAACATTCCAGGAAAAAGAGATTCAAAAACTTCAAAAGGACTATGCCTTAATGAACTCACTAATAAAGCAAGGCTGGGGATTCCTATCTCAGATCTCAAGGTTCTGAACTCTAAGCCCTAATTCTTGGCATGATAACTCATTAAAGACAATCTGTGGGATTTTCACTTCCTTGATCCTGCTCTGCAGTTAAAGGGGCCTGACAATCTGTTGCAAAAGGACTTTCCACCAAAGATTCTAAGAATGGTATTGAAAAATAAATTTCTTTCTCCACCACAATCTTGGAATGTTCTCATGAGCTCACCCCAGAGGGCCTTTTAGAAGAAAACCATGTCTCATTAAGAAGTGCAGAAATGGGAATACGGAGGATGGCTGCATCGATAGATTTGATCAATACCTAGAAAGGAGAAGTAGCTTTCAAGTGAGCAACTGAAAATAAAACAGGCCAGGTATCATTAAAAGAAAAATGAAAAAAAGAATGAACTTGGAGCCGAGCCAAAATGATATGAAATGGTTTGGCATTGTAGTGAGTATGAAAGTAGTACATTGTAGTTTGTATAAAATGGAAATGGAGATGTTGGGTTCTTCTTGCCCCCTGCTCGGCCTTCATGGGCAACTTCTGAATCTCCTTTTCTTGTAACAGCTACCAAGACTATTTTTTTTTCTTTTCTTATTCTGGGAGGGTGTGAAATCTGAGCTCTCTACTTTCCCATCCAATTTTAGTTTCCCTGGGAAAGTGTATTTGGGTTAGGGGGTTTTAGTTTGACCCCTAAAATTCTCCTTCACTAGCTTTGCAAAACTTACTGGTCACCCAACTGATTTGGGGAGCTCATGGTGACCAAAGGGGCGCCCATGATGGATGGATATTTACTAACAATGTTTTTACATTCCTGTTTTGTGTGTGTGTGTGTGTGGGGGGGGGCTGAGCATTTGGGGTAGTGTTGGTTAAGGGTGGGGATTTTTAACTGCGAGATATTTTGAAGGTTCTACTAGTAGCAAAAAATGGGTTGGAGGCCAGATATAGACTATAGCAGGGTTTCTCAGCCTCAGCAACTTTAAGATGTCTGGCTGGGGAATTCTGGGAGTTGAAGTCCACCCATCTTAAAGTTGCTGAGGTTGAGGAACCCTGGACTATGGGTCACAAGTTGTCAGTCAGCTTTTTGTTTAGGTTATTGGCTGTCTCATTTTTGACTGGGATGCTCTGAAAGATGAGGCAAAAGCTACCCCTTAGTTACCTTTCCCCCTCCTCTCCCCTTTCCTTTCACTTGCAGTGGTGGACTGCCGAGGTGGAATTGTTGACAGCCTGCAAAGATTTGCAAGCTCACCGGTGTATCTCCCTGTGAGTTACCACCTTTCCAGCGCTGACGCTTCCTTCTTCCTCAAAGAAACCAACCAAGAGATCGTGAGGAATGCGAGCTTGCAGTCCCGCACAGAGCCTTTCCTGGTCTACAAAGCCACCAGCTTGCCTGTATTAAATGCTACTTATGGTCCTTACACTGTGGAGCAGATTATGCCTCTGAACCTGTGGCTGACGTCGCCTCTGTTCAGTTTCACTGACCGGTTCACCTTTAATTGGAAGTTACAATCGCACATCGTCGACAGCTCCGTATATTCCAACAGGCCCAAAGTCCAGGCTTTGTTTTATGTTGCTGGCAAAGATTGGGAAGATCATGATCCGTCTGAGGTCTTGCCCTGCGTGCAGATGGTAGCTTTCCGGAAGGACAGAGTAGCTGTGGGCAACTGTCGATTGAAAGGTCACCTGGGCTTATGTGTTGCAGAACTGGAGTTCCCACCAGCCTGGTTCAACTCTGAGTTGTCAACTCCATTGCCACCATTGACTTCAGAGTATCAAGAGACAGAGGACTCATTGGAAGGGTTCACAGTGGAGCTTTTCTATTGGATGTACACAGCAGTGGAAGAGGAATGTCCTTCAGGAGATCCAAACCTGGAAAGCTTTCTTCATCCAGGAGGCCAGGATGAGGCACAGGTGCCTGTGGTCTCAATGGAAAAAGTTGGTAGTGTCATTCTTTATCCAACTCAAGACAAGCTCAAGAAGTCGTCCCTGAAGCTTGACAACAACCTTGTGCTCTGTTTGCCACGTAGCCCAGTCAAGGAAGGGGATCTTGTCATGTTCCATGTCTCTCTCACCAGTGGCTCTCTAGCAGATCAGTTTACACTAAGGTAAGTGTTATAAGTATGTGTTTTAGAAAGTGACATATGCTGTTAGAAATCAACCCAACGTTGGTGGGTTGGTCATGGTCGGGGTGAACCAAGGCAGCCAAGATAAAAAAAAAATGGGGCTGTGGTCCATGGTTTCCCCTTGAATGCAATGCTGTAATGCTCAGTTCCACTTCTGCCATGAATTCCAGATTTGTAGAAACAAGAAAAACCTGCGGTTGCCATTGAAAGCTTGTTCAATGTTAGCTGTTCTTTTTTAAACTCATCAGCAAAAAATGAGATATAAGCTTGGGCTGTGCAGGGATCGGACCCTGGGAGCAGGGGCTAACCCTTTTCTTGTTGAGCTTACCTCAACCCAATAGCATTTTTCCTCCAAAGTAAGTCAAATCAATGGTGTTCATTTAAGTCCAGCAACCGTTCCCCCAAACAACAAAACCGCACAGAGACACAACTTGGCTTTATCAAAACCGTCAAAAGAAAGCCAAACCATTGATAGCTACTTGAATAACACAATGTATCATTCAGCTTCATGAAATAGGGACATACGGATCATAAAAAAGACGTACTTGATTAACTCAGCATCCTTTAATGATCATGACCCTGTTTTAATGGCTTCATTGAAAAACTTGCTCGTGTTTCCTTGGTAATTTTGAAAATGAGATCCCTCATTAGAATGTCTGTAAAACGTAGCTTCTTTTTGTGATGCAGGTGGATGGTCCAGCCTTGAACTGAAGAGATTAAATTCTCTCTTATATTTTTAGATGGTCTTCCTTTTCATTTGTGTATTCCGCATGAGCTCCTCCTCCTCTTTATCTTAAAATTTCTCCTTGTTCTTATTTATTAATTAAGACTTATCTAACCTATCCACTATTAGTAGATCTTAGCATAGGACACCATCAGTAAAAACCATTTGCACCATTGTGACTGCATAACTTCATCTGAATGCAGTTATAGACCTTTATGGGATTGGAAGTCCTAGACAATCCAGGTTCCTAGCCCTGCAGAACTGTTGAGCCCAAGATCTCTTTTGTGTGTCAACACGAAATGGAGCTCACAATATTTCCATTAAAAACAACAACAACAACAAGAACAGTTCTAGGTCATCCAAAGTTTTTCTTTTCTTTTTATTTATACATTTTGGAGCATGTGTGTGGTATGCGAAGAAGGTGGGGATGTAATGTTATTGCTATTGTTGACGATCAGGGACCCTTGCAAGATGGTAGAGATGGGTCTTCTGTTCAATTCAATCTCCGTGATTCCTGTTTGTAGCTTCAACTATCAGCACCTCATTCTGGAACATTAAAACACGGAGGAAAAGCTGGAGCTTGACTACTGGGGAAAGAAAGGCCAAATGGTAATTAGAAAGTGTTGCATGCTGAGAAAAGGATTAGATACTAGGGAAAAAAGATGTTGTAACTGCTTACTTCTAGAGAGACATACCCTGTCTTTATTCTACAACTGCTATTCTATCTGTCTGTCTATCATCTATCTATCTATCTATCTATCTGTCTGTCTGTCTGTCTGTCTGTCTGTCTATCTATCTATCTACTAATCTATCTATGGATCTCCTGTCTAAATCTATGACAGCACATATGCATGATGTTTTCCAAAAATGTACAAAAAGAAACATTTTTCTATATGCTTCTTTTAATGTACATGCTTTAAACTTAGCTCAGTGTGATGGAGATTCAACCTTGACCAGTAAAATCTCACTCAAATTACTGAGATCTGTCCAAAGTCTTCACACTGGCCGGGCAAGAAGAGTGAGTAAACCAGCATTTCTCCTGAGGGCTTTCAATATTATTAACTTGACCAGGATTAATTTATTTGACTTTAAGTTTATACATCTGAGCACAGAATTACATGGAGGAAAATAAAAATCACTGTGGCTGTGGCGTCTAACGCATACAAGTTTTCTTACTTGCTCTACTGATTTGTTTTCAGTCCATTAGTAATGTCTATAAAGACCCAGGAGGTATTTTATATATAAAATTTCTCTTGTCTTTTGGTCAGATATATGTGTAGCAGAATGCCTGCTGTGGGAGACTCGGGTTTTTTCCCTTGTTTTTCCAAGTATAACTGATTGTTTTTAATCATGTTGGCTTTGTAAGTGGGGTGTAATATATTCCATTCTGAGTAACATGAATTTATAAATCAAAATGGGGCATGGTCCTCCCCCCATGACTATTTCTCTGCAGTGCAAAAGTCTATCTTTTGAATACATTGTTAGCTTTATTTTTCAGCACTGTCTTCCAGCAGGAAAATGCTCACCAACCTTTTCGCTTTACTAGATGCTGAATAGGTAGAAACAGATTTTCAATTTTTTGTTTCTTCCCTCCCTCCCTCCCTCCCTCCCTCCCTCCCTCCCTCCCTCCCTTCCTTCCTTCCTTCCTTCCTTCCTTCCTTCCTTCCTTCCTTCCTTGGCTTAAATTCAGTTCATCTTGGGTCCTCATCTGCTTGAGATTTTTAAGGATATGCATAGAAGTATAGAAACAGGCATCCTTTTTTTTTAAAGAAAATGCAGGAAAAGAAACATTTTATGATGTTTCTTTTGACGCACGAGTTTAAATGTTAAACGTTGCAAAATGATCATCTTGATTTGGCAGACTCTTTCCCCCTAATAATGCATGTTTCTGCACATACTTTTCTGAAGCCGATAATGGCTATAGATACATGTGAAATCTTAGGGAGGCGTACACTTCCAGTCGACATTTAACCCCTGTAGATAAGTCTTGTTTCTACATGCCTTCCTCCTAGGATATAATATGAGGATGGTGTTTTTACTAATAAAAAGGAAAAGGAAACAGAAACCAGGCAGAAACGAGGTCTGTAAAAGAAGTAGTGTGTGTTTCCCGTGGAGTGCAAGTCTTCCTTGAATCTTCACACCAGATTGTATTGACAGATGTCACTTCTCAGTACTGCGAAGGACTCACATGTTATTCTTCTGTTCCTTTTGCTGTTCTATTGCTTTCTCCCCTGAAGAAGTTAAGAAGAAGAAAAAAGATTTAATCCCCCCCCCCACCGATCTTGTTGCTTACGTAGGAAGGAGAGTCTCTCCCCTGCCCCCCGCCCCAGTATCACTAGCTCAGAATTGCAGGCTGTTTGCATCTTTGCACCCTGCAATCACACAGCGCATTGTGCAACCTGGATGTTGGGGCAACAGGCGTGGCTTGGGTTTATGCGCTTCCCTTGAACATCAAGTGTCGAGTGCCCAGGACGGCGAAGGCAAGAGTTTGAAAATGCAACCGATGTCCCAAGAGGGGCAGCGAGGAGGGTGCCCGTTTGCTAGAAATAAGGATTTACTTTGACACGCAGGCATTTTTCCAGACAAATATTTATCATTCAAAGATGAAAACCCTGTCACATCAGCGAAACATTCCAGTTGCAAAGTTTTTGATGCTGAGTAAGGTTGCTGTCAGGCATCTTGCAGTTTAGAAAGCTTGCTTTATTCTCTTCACCTCCTCCTCCTCCTTTACATTCCCCCCCCTTTGTATTTCTGGGTATTTTGTCCCCAACTTCCTTTCCTTTTTGTATAATAGAAACAATCTATGACATTGTAGCAGTTTCTCAGTAAATGGCTTTTGATTAATGGTCAAAGCAAAGCGGAGGCCCATTAATCAGTCTCAGCAGATGTTTATTGCTTTAACATGCTACAAAGTAGGCAGTGGGGCTTATGCCTTCAGTCACCTGCACACATGTATGTTATCATAATGTGCAAGGCCAGCAAAAAAACCCAGTTTCAGTGAAACAACTCTTCAGGAGCTGCTCCTGCTCCTTCTCCTCCTCCTCCTCCACAAAGAAACCCATATAATGCACAAAAACCTAGGGAATTCCTTGCCACGGGATGTAATAATCCCATTTCAGCCCAAAAGGTCATTGGATGACCTTCACATAACATGTGCTCCTAAAAAATATGCCCCATTGAGTTTGTTTATTTGAAAAATATTTCTGCACCAAAGGCCACGTATCTCTCTAGGGCTATACCATAGATTGCTGAGTTAATGAGAACTAGGAACAGGATGCAATCGATCTACTTGTCTGTAAATTTTGCAATGAAAAATAGATCCAGGGTATAATTTTCCCCCATCGTGTTGGAAGGAGGTGAATCAAACCGGTGTCTCCTGTCATTAATGCTTGGGCGCTTACATATTTAAAATAAAATCTGGGAAATTAATAAATTGACTCACAGAGAACAGGGGGGGAAAAAGAAAAAATGCCATTGCTGCTGGGAGCCTTCCAAGACACACAACATCTATTAGGATGCTGTACAGTGAACAGACTAGGGTGTATGGAATAATAGTCAAATATTTGTAATGTTAATGAACAGGCAGACATGGTTTGCAAACTCTCCTTTGCTGGAACCATTCAGCGGTTATAAATATATAATGCGACATGCATACAGGATGAGGTGAAACGGAAGCGATAAAAATGCAAATGGCTTTTTGGGGGGTAGGGTGGGGACTAAGTAATCTTTCATGAGATGCTGTAGGGGAGTTGTCTCTTTGGTGTCTGCTGGCAGGGTGGTGTAAAACCACATAAGTAATGGTTGTTGGAGCTTAGAGGGTAATTTGTCCTCTTGCCGTGGATTTAACTCTATCCGGAGATGGTTGGGAGAAAAAGAGGAAGGGCACGTTTCGTGTGGTGGGAAAAAACAGCGTGTGGATGCATGTGGATGCTGTAATGTTCCTCAGTTTTCAGAAATGGGCGAGCCTTGGAGCTGTCCTTCGACCCCTGTTTCTTTCCTTCTCTTTGGTCCTGTTTATAGGTCACACTCAAGGAGTTCGTGGTGCTCTCTGAGCTTGGTGCTTTGCTTGCAGACGTTTCGTGACCCAACTAGGTAACTTCATCAGTGCTAGTGAGGGTGGGCTTTGCTCCCTGTTTATATACAGTAGCTTGCCCTGCCAGGGTTGGTGGAAGTGCGGTTTTCTCCTTGGTAGACTCTTGACTGTGCAACAGTGAAAGCAAATGTGTTGTATGAACAGGAAAACAGGACTTCTTCCATTAACTGCGTGGAGGGTTGATTTAGATCCAAATAAGACATTGCTTTATTGGGGGCTAAAGCAACTTCCCCAGTCAGCCATGTGAAACGATCAGAGATGAAGAGGCTGCACTTCTAATCCTATATACAGTTCCCCGCAAGCAAGAGCCGCTCTCTTCTCTGAGATGAGGCAACATCCTCTAGCCATCCTGGAAAAGAAGGAGGCCTTTCTAGGAACCTCATCTCTATCGTCTTCTGATTTTCACCCCCTGATAGTAACAAGGGGAATAGTGGGAAGTGAGTACAAAGGGTTGGGAGGAGATAGGATCAGTCCTCAACTTCTCTATGGTGGTGCTGCTCCCAAATGTGCTGCTGTGGTTTTTGTCCTCCAAATCTCCCAACCCCTAGGGATCAGCTACCCCATATGGCTGATTGCCAGCACGTGCACCTGAATCCACATAAACATAAATGGAGGCAACCAATTTGCAGGTTCCTAAAACAAAAGTTGTACTCTGTTCAGTTTTTTTAAAAAGAGGAGGATACCTAGGAAGAATTTAGCAATGCACTTAACCCCCTTCCCTGATGCTAAGAGACAGAGAGAGAGAGAGAAAAAAAAAATTCTTGTAAGTGTGGGCCTTGGATTCCTCCCTTAAACTCTCCTGACAACCCATATTTTCACCCCAGTTTCAGGTAGCTCACCTACCCTTCCAGGTGAAAGCTTTCATCTGAAATTTAAACCAGCAACCTGGAGATCACAGAGCCTTTTCAGTGATGGCCACAACACTCCAGATTAGCCTGCCTTTTTTTTTAGGCGCTTCAGAGGACGGACTTAATGGATGGGCCAAACTCTAGATTCAGAGGCAGGATCCCTAAAATACCAGCTGTTGGAATGACTTTACTAGCCATGCTTGGGAGCAACCTGAATGCACTTTGCTGGCCACTGTAGGATACAGGAAGCTGTATTAGATGGGTCTTTGGCCTGATCCAAGTAGAAAGCTCATCCTTTCATGGTTTAACCCCCCTCCCAATGATAACAATTCTTGGCAGGTAGCCAAAGCCCAGATGTTTGCACAGCTCCTGTTGGGCAGGATGGACTATATCCTTGCTTTGCAGGGTCAAGAATCAGGCAGGCTTGTCTTATCTGTTCTTGTTCCATATTTAGTACCACCATCTCATTAGCACTGGTCTCTCTGGCACAGAACTGTGGAAAATGGAACCTCTCTGTGGTTCCCTCTTCAGTGCTATAGATTACGCCAAATTAATGTGAGATGCCCAGTATTACAGGGGTGCTGGCTTGTACCAATCACTACTGTCTGGAGGGAGGGGTAGTATTATGAATTAATATTCACAAACATGTGCCTGTATGCCAGAAGGATAAATACGTATATGGCAGGAGACCAGGGGGAGCAAAAAGTATTACCCGGCGTGTGCTCTCTCCCTTGATTTTTCTCCAGTAATGAGAGGTCTGCAATGACACAGATGGCATTGACTTTAAAAATTAATTTGGGACTGAATATTTTCTGGGCCGAAGAAAAATGGGCCGAAGACAAGCAACCTGTTCCCCGAGCAGCAGGAGGAGAAATTCTCTGGAGATACCTTATGATAGGGAAGGTGCTTTGCACACAAAATGTCTGAGGTTCCCAATTATCTCCAGACAGAGCTGGGGAAAACTGTTGAAATCATCCCCAGTTGTGTAGAAGGGTTATCCCCAGTTTAGGCTCCTTCCAGATGGATGGACTTTAACTCCCAGGATCTCAGCAAGGCCCCTCCTAGCTGGAAAACATCAGCTAGGAATGCAATTCCCCCCTCCCTCCTTGCTAAAGATCTTTCTCTTCGGTCCCAAACATTGTGATAAATGAGAGGAGAGGGCAAACTAGCTATGAGGGGGCAGGGAAACTTTGCAGAGTCCCAGCTTCATAACTTAAACTTCTGCACTTGGATAGGTGCTCTATTCTCCTTCCTTCCTTCCTTCCTTCCTTCCTTCCTTCCTTCCTTCCTTCCTTCCTTCCTTCCTTCCTTCCTTCCTTCCTTCCTCCCTCCCTCCCTCCCTCCCTCCCTCCCTCCCTCCCTTCCTTCCTTCCTTGTAAAAATAGGGTTCTTCATCATTCCCATTGAATTCAGTCGAGACTTCTTTGAAGAAATCCATAGAGTTAATGGTGAACCCAATACACCTTCCCCACCCCAAATTCCCCCAAAGTGTGCCATTTTTGTTCCCAATGAAGATAGGAGAACTCAAAAATCAAAAGAATAACACAGAGGCTTAAAGTAGGATTTGTCTTCAAAATTTTGGACTATAACTTAGCAGGCTATACACACCCCTAGGTTTTCTGATAGCCTTTCACAACTGAGATTTTCTCTGCAGGTGATGAAAATGCTGACAGGGCTGTCTGTCTCTCCGCCCATCTTTGGCCCATCTCTCCATCTGTCTGTCCATCTGTCTATCCATCTGTCTGTCCATCCATTTGTCAGTCACTCTGTCGGTCAATCCGTGGCTATCTGTCTGTCCATCTGTATGACTGTCCGTCTGTCTGTATGGCCATCCGCCTGTCCATCTGGACAGAAGTCTTGCATCTGGATGGATCTGGAAGTGTTTTTATGACAAGGATACTATCTTACCATCTATGTAAGGCACCCTAAAAAACTTCATAGTGCCCTATAAAATGTTCAGTAGGAACCTAGTATCTGCCAAGGCACCAGATGGCTGCTTCTGTATTTCAAACCACATAGCTGTGCTCACTCACAAGACAACTCACAAACTTTCCCCTCCAGCTAGTTCAGATCGAAGCGTAACCACACTTATTAAAAGTTTAAAATTGCCAGGAGATTAGATTTCTAGTCCCAGTGCTATTCGTTTTTTTTTTTCCTTCTGAAGAGAAGGAAATTAAAATGCACAGAACTGCTTTGTGTAAAATGACCTTATTTACTGAAGCTAATGACTATTGGTCTCTCTTTAAAAAAACACAAAAAGCAAGATGAATCTAATTCTATCTAGAGGGGATAGAGTGACAAATTGAGTTTAGTTTCCACCCCCCCCCCCAGCTTTGATATTATTGTTATGGCTTACACTTTCAAACTATCAGTCCTTCTGTGGGTCCAGAATAGCACATTTGGTACCCAGTCTCCTGTTTTCTCTTCACAACAACATTGTGAAGCAGTTTAGTTTGGTTTTTCAGCCAGTATTTATTTTGTCAATCACCTAGGCTCAGAGGTGGACCCCTTCTGTCTTTGGCAGAAATAAAGACATTTTGCTATCACAAATCATCCATCAAAACTGGATCCAGTCTACGTTTAATCATGACCTTCAACATTAGAACCACTGTAAAGATTGGGCATGTGTAAATTCTTACAGATTTTGGTCAGCAGTTGAAACGGTCAATTGCTAACCATGCTAATTTGATATGGTGGGCTCTTGTGACTGAATGATCCTGTGTCTTATTTACTACAGATATAAATGCATAAAGATTTAAACCTGTTTTAAATCTATGTAGAAAAGTAGATTGAAAAGAACTCCCACTGAGCCTTTCCCTAGATCAGTGTTTCTCAACCTTGGCAACTTGAAGATGTGTGGACTTCAACTCCCAGAATTCCCCAGCCAGCCATGCTGGCTGGGGAATTCTGGGAGTTGAAGTCCACACATCTTCAAGTTGCCAAGGCTGAGAAACAGTGCCCTAGATATTATTCATTTCCATGCACATCACTGTCCACCCTTCCTTGTGTAGAAGATCAGGTGAACATCTACTGATGTTCTGAAATGATGCACCCTGGATAGAACTTTGACCTTCCTTACCCGCTGATATAATCAATAGACTCCCTGGTCTCTCTGCCCTATTTTATTATATTCAGAACTGCATGTGTTACATCACTGGATATTTATTACCTGAAGCAAAGTGGCTTGGGCAATGTACTGATTGGCCAACCTCTTCTTTGCCCTGCTGTGGTTAGATCCTCCAGCATCATCTTGCATTCTGTGCTTGGTAGCCGCCATTTTCATTCTTTTCACCCTAACATGGAATGATGCTTACATTTTAATAGAGGTTGCCACCCTCCCACCCCACCTGACGATGTTATGATTTGACCTTTTGGGTGAGAATTATTTAAAAAATAAAACCAACCCTCCCCTCACGGCTTGAGTAGCATTAATGACTGTTGCACTTTCCATCTTCACAGTTTCCTACATCCAACAAAAACCAGACGTGACCCTCCTTTTGAGGGGAAATTCAACGGAAAGAGGACGTTTCTGTTCACTCTCAGATTTTTCCAATGAGCCTTTCAGTTTGCTTGTTCTGGTCCCTAATTTTTATTTGCATGGGAATCTATAGTAAAGCTTAGAGCTAAGTTTAAATACTTGATAGCTTTTTATTATTTGAAGAGATGTTCTTGAGTGTGGAAGATCAGGTTTTCTCTTTTTTATAACAGAACAACGGTTGAATCTGTCTGTTTGGTGGCAAAGCAAAAGGGACAGCTAGAGAGACGGTAAAGTAGCATTGATCAGCTACTCCATTTCCCCAAGGTTTTTTCCCCCCTCTGAATTAATATGTTTAGTGAATTGAAAAATTTTTTTTAAGAAGTTTTACAATGTGATGTGATATTTACAGCATAATCCTACAGATATGTAGAAGGAAATACAGTGAGTTAACCTGGGTTTATTATGTTAGTGGGTATAGGATTGCAGTTGTTTTATTTTCTGTGTTACAAGTAGTCCCTGGGTAAAGAATGCCCGGTTTAAGGATGACCCATAATTAAGTACGGAGCCTACTGTAGCAAAATTCAAGTTAAATACACAATGGTTCAAGTTCATTATCCAGTGCTACTTATATAGTACTATAAAATAATACTGTTCTGGCTTACCTACAAATTCGAGTTAAGGACAGACCTTGGGAATGGAACTCATTCTTAACCTGGGGACTACCTGTACTATGTCAGTGTTTTACTTTATCTCCCCCACTCCATTATCCTTTGCACTTTTCCGTAGCACACAGAACTTTAAAAAGCAACTCCTCCCCAAATGTATGGCTGTTAATATACATTCTCTAAGAGAATATATTTAACAAAGGTGTCTCTGATCTGTTCTTCCTTGCATAAATGTTCTCAAATCTAAATTCTGTGTCCAAGGACAGTTTTTTCTCTTGCGGGAGAGATGGTCTTTCTTGAGGTTGCCAACACCCCCAGACTAAGAAGCCCTCATTTCTACAGTTTACTGATTGGAGACAGGGAAATTGATTTGAAGGATAAGCTCTCCCAGGCTCTTTCTTCTGCTTGTAATTTCTCATTCCAGGCACCACTCCTTTGCTGTAGCATTGAAATTGCACCTTAATTACAGGTAATTATCGATCACTTAAGGATCACCAGTTGACAAATTGAATTTCCACACTCTCGTTGAGCGTGACTGACAGCAGGCCGCTGGGAATAAGAAATGGACATGATCTGCTGTGACAACTCACTTGGGCATGTGGCTGGGGAAATAGCACCATCCCGCTCCCTCCCTCCAGAGACAGCTGGTTCTCGCTTGCAGAAGGATGGAGGATTCAACTCTGCCATGATATATTAAGACCACCAGGTGTGAGGTTAAGGATGGCATGTTGACGTGGCCCTCCAGGGAATTGTTGGCAACCCCAGAGCCATACTCTTCTGACTGTAAATCTTGCTGACATCTCCCTGATTGGCTGCACTTCCCTTCTTTATCATTAGTGGAGGAGTTTCACAGTTTGAAATCCTGTCCACATTTAACCAGGGATTTTTTTAAAAAAATGGTTTGAATTCATAAGATGTCTAGACAGTTGACTCAGAACTATAGAAGTAACTTCACTTACCTGCACATGTTCCGCTGAAGGAAGGAGGAGTTATAGGTGATTTTCCCTTTAATTACCAAGGTAGAAAATATTTCCCTTGGGCTGAAGCAGAATAAACAGATTGATCTAGGTTGCTCCTTTTTTGGGGGGCGGGGCGGGGGCAGGTCAATCTTTAGTTTCTGAGATAAACCGTTAACAATTTCTACCCACCTGCCCAGCAAATCTACCCTTGTATGAAGGTTCAGCACCTTGGACAGTTCCTAAGATGGCCTTCAGGTGGAGAAGGGGGCCCAGTCTTTTAAGCTGTTGGCTGATTCAGTGCAATCAAATGCTGTCCACACGCTCAGTGCTATTACTCCCATCTTCTCTCACCATGGCCATACTAGATGGAGCCAATGGGGGCTGTAGGTTAAAACATCTGGAGAGGTCTCAGTTCTGCTGGCTATATCCCTCAATTGTTGGTCTTCGGGTAGTAGTTTAGGCTTCTCAGTGAAGCATGCCTCAATCCCAGATAGGCTCCCACATCACATGTTTTCCACCTAATCGCTTTTTTAAAAAAAAGTTATTGTTTTTATAGTAATTTTATTAAAGATTATAATTATAATAGTAAAAACTAATACAAACTAAAAGAAATAATAAAAAGAAAGAGTAGAAGGTGCAGAAAAGGAAAAAAAATAGAGAAACAGAAAAGAAAGAAAAGTAAGAATATAGTAAAAAAAAAAAAAGAAAGAAAAAGAATTTATAAAGAAGGGACTTCCCACCTTCATCACAACAAATGCAAACAATTTTAGTAACTTATCACACCCTCTTAAAATACAACAAATGGTGTCTTCTTCCCATATCCCATCTCTTATCTATAAACAAATCCATAAAGCATTGTCATTTCAGTCCTAGTGTCAGCAAAAGCCAATTAATGGTTACCAGAAATAACACATATCTATTTTAACCTTGATCAGATAAACCAACATTATATTCCTTCCTTTTACTTCTAACAATCTTAATCTTTAGTCCATTCAAATAATGTCCTAGAAATTTGTTCTTTGTTCCTTCTCACAAGATTCTTCAAAACCTCTTTTGTAAATCCAATATAGGAAAATTATCCAGGTCACTCTCTTGGTTTATTGTTTGTATACCCCTTTTAATTATTAAAACATCAGCCGGTTTCTTTTGTATGTCCAGTGTAACATCTTTTCCATGTCATTCTTTAGCCTGTTGTTTGTATGTTCACTTTCAACTCAGTCTCAATCTTGTCAGGTAAAACCTGTTCCATGATATCTTTTAGACACAGTCTCTCCATAGAGGCAGATGTCTCTGTTGACAATATTAATATTAGCTTCTGAGTCTATTTTTCAAAATATCCTTCAATATGTCCAATGCTAGAATATTTTGCTTCATTCTGTAATTAGTCTTTTTTACTCCTTTTTCACCCCTTCCTGAAGATGCCAAGGATTGAACTGGGCCCCTTTGGCATGTAAAACAAATACTGCCCCATTGAACTTTACCCTACCCCTAAGCCAACTCCTAAACACATTTCCTTTCCAATAGACATGCATACGATTGAACTGCAAAAGCAGTTTCTGAATCAGTTGCAAGTGGGAAGCTTATCTGGGGCTTAGAAAATGAAATTCCACAACCACACACTCTGTTTATTCAATCTGCTGGATTGGATGCAACTGCCTTAGAGATCATCTGATGGGGAAGTGAGATACAAGCCTGGAGTGTAAGCTACCTTCAGACCTTTTTCTTGCACTTATGTGCCAATGGTTCTTCATGCGCTTTACTAATCTGTGGCCTCTAAGGAGCACCTGAGTGGCAGCATGAACAAGTGTGATGTTTACATCTGCAGATGTTTCTTTCCTCCTGAAGTACACTCAGACAAGACATTGAATGGAAATTGCTTCTGAGTCAATCCTTCCCGTCATGCCTTTCAATTCACAATTGTAATGGTATGTGGGAATGGTCTTAAGAGATGGGGCAAAGAGATGCTGCCTAGGGGATGGTCAGATAAGAGACTGCATAGCCCACAGCTGGATAGTGGATGGGGCAAGAGGCTCAGAAGAGACCCTCCCTAATTTCTGGGCCTGTAAAGGAGATGGAGGGAGAACTGTACTTTCAGACTTGCAAATTGATGTCAGCCTTCCCAGGTAGACCAGACAGGAAACACAACCAGATACGCTATTTCTACTTTAGTGTAAAGCTACATTGACAGAATCTTGTGTTAAGCCAGGTGACCAGAAACATTGGAAGAAACCCCACTTTAATAAAGAGTCTCCATTTTAATGCACTCACTATAAATGAGCATTGGAGATTCTCTCGCAGTTTCCAAGATGCTATAGTTATCCACTACTATGAGCATTAAAGGCATCATACCAAAATCTGTGTAATTCTTGCTTCCTTGATCTGGCCTAGCTGTTGCAGTGCTTGACAGTGCCGAAGCTTTGCCTTAGATGAATCAGAACAACAATACATCCAGTCTTTCGATATACTGGTTTTCAGAGATTGACATCATTAGGGCTGGACTTTGGGATAGAAACCCTGACTCCCCCCCCCCCCCCCCACTCCCTTCAGCAAAATGAGCAAGAGAACCTCTCAAATGTAGCAGGATTGGCTTACCCATTCAAAATAAGGGAAATTAAAACATCTGTCCATCCATCCGTCCAAAAATCCATCATAGGAACAGGGAGACCCATGTGAGATCATTACCTCTAAAACATTACCTTTTTACTATTGGTCAGTCTGAAAACGATTGACACCAATAACAACTTCTTCGTTTCATGTAAAGGCCAAAGGCCAGCTCTTAAGATACCATGTTTAAAATACATAAAATATTCCGAATGTTTGCTTGGCAAGATTTTCTTCTTATTGATGCCCATTCATTGTCAGCATATAGTCATCGCATTTTCTGCTGTGTCCTGCTTTTCTCCAACCCCTCTAATGTCCTTTTTTTAAATTGAATGCTCTATCATCCTTCCCAAAACTAATTTTGCTGGGGTTGTCATGTTTGATGCAAGAGCCAAAGACTGGTAGATGTTGCACTTTTTAAACCCACTGGCAAGAAATCACATCACACTCAATGTAATTACATTGTTCTAGAAATGTGATTATGTGTTTCAACGACCAGCTTCCCATTAAATTACTTCAGATCAGTCTCAATCTATAGGACAGAATCCTCCTGATTTAGATGTTAAAAGTGTAATAAATCTGAGATGGGGCCATCTGCATGTATGTTTTTTACATCGTGTCTGATGTTGGCAGTTTTCTTGTGCCATTTTATACTAATCGCTCTGGACATTGCTCACCTACTTAATGGACTGGGAAGAAACAGAGCCTCAGGTTTTTGATGAATTCTGCACTGGTGCTGTGCCACGTGTAAGAGGGCTTCATCTCTGACTGTTCCGAATCAGTGTGCCACGTGGTCGATCATGGTGGCATCAAAGAGCTTGGAAATCAAAGCTGCTACTTATGCCAAGGTTAATTCCTCCTTGTTCTCTGCATGGTTGACAGCAGAGGTGGACAATCTCAACCCTGGAGCCCCACACGGCCTCCCAAACCACATTTTTGCAACTTTGGATCCTCCTCGGACCATAGATGCTGAGAATGTGGTATGGTTTTTCTGCCGTTTTGAAGAGAGCACATGAAATCTGTAGCATAAGCCATCAGATAGGCTTTAAAAGAGCTTAAAACCACAAAAATAGGCCTCAGGCTTCCTCTCCTGAAATCTGGGATGGCGGAAATAAAAAGTGGGGCTCAATCATGTTTGTATCATCTCCTGCCCCTGCCAGTCAGTGCTGATCAGGCTTCTTCTTCCTAATCTGAGGTGTGATCCTCAGCCATCAAAAGCTATCCTTGCCTGCTTAGATGTTCTTCCCAATGGGCTTTGGGAATAGGAAGGCCATTAGGGAATTCCAGCCTAAAGTGTTTAATGCATAGCTTTTGAAAGCTTATGGGTCTGTTTTATCAGATGTATAACTATTATCCTGCAGTTTGGTCTATGAATATCTAGCTGGGGAAAAGAAGACTGTAAACAGTAAAGTCAAAAGGAAAGGAAAACATTCTGAATTAATGACTAACGCTGGGGTGCCAAGGTTGAGATATTTATTTATTAACATTTATTGACAAGGCTTCTTCTAACCCAAGTACTGTGCAAATGTCAGTTTTCACACAAAACAGTGCCTTTTCATTTTCTCCCTAGAAATCATCTTCTGTGATTTTTTCCCTTTTTTTTTGACCTCCTGAACTAACCAACAGCCCCAAGAGTTCTAGATTTTCTCCCTTCCGAGTATTAACCGAGCCCAGTCTTGCTTAGCTTCCAAGACAATCAGGGAGAACCTTTTTTAAAAAAATGCTCTTTACATATATATATTTATATTTAATTGGCTTCTTTTGAAAAAAAAAGTGTTTTCCCCCCACACAAAGCTATATTTATTTCCTGCCCCACTGAAACAAATGTGAAGATCATTTTAAAACTCGCAGGAGAAATAACTCCTCCCAAACACCCATTGCTTTTCACCATTTAGAAATTGTAATTTTTCCATTGGGGTTTCGGCCCTGGCCAAAAAACTGGTTTATTAATAGATAATGACTGCAACCTACTCACTTTTCTGGGAGTAAGCTTTCAGCCCAGTGGGACTTCTTGTTAAGAGTAAACCTGCACCAGATTGCAGCGTAATCCTGTTAGCATTGTCAAATAACTGATTAATTTCCCAGTTCCTGCTTCAGTTCAATTGTTTTGTTTTGGCCCTGGGCCATGTGGATAAAAAAAAATGCAGCTGGAGAGAACACCATACTATCAAATCCAATGTGAAAACAAGCTTTTACAAGGAGAACCTCTGTGCACAAATGTAAAGTGGATGGTGAATAAAAATTTAAACAGTTCATTTCCAGCCACTTACTTTCATGTCAAAATTTCTATCTGGGTGCATCTCATAATAACTAAATTTACAGTCGCTCCTGTTTAGGGCATCGCTTTGGAGTTGTCCAGGAACAGATCTTTCCATTTTTTTCCCACTATAAACTATGGTTGGGAAAGCAATCTATTAAGCCATTTTTTTTTTCATACTTGCAACAAGGAATTCATTAAAAAATTACTGCAGGATGAGAAGAAATAACCACCTCCTTTCAGCACCAAGGTTCTACCTTCAATTTTCTATCCTGCCCTGGGGTGACGTGCATGCGGGAAAGTTCACCTGATTCCTGAATTTGTATTCATTGACCAAGTTTGCAGAATGCAAAGAGCAACTATGGGTCCTCAGTGGCCTCTGGGATTGACCCCTTCAGGTACATACATTTACTTGCATGGCCTGAGCAGATGGTTTTCTAGAATTGCATTTCCTGCCTGGGGCTGCAGTGAGGTTGAGAAGTAAAGTAGGACACCTTGTTAGCAGCATTTCTGCTTGTTAGCTTTCCTAAAAACATTGTCTGATGCTTGTTGTTCTTCTGTGACCAAGTTATGCTGTTTACCTGGAATGCAATACTTTGATAAGCTATAACGGCCCTGCCATGTCAACACGTTATACATAAATAGCAAGAGGAAAGTGGAAAAAAGTGCACTGGAGCCAATGTTTGGAACAAATAGACTGGTGGAGAAGTTATGTGGGGAAACAAACCAAACCAGAATTCTCCACTGCACAGAAGGACAAGCTTGTGAGCATGGAAATTTGGTTGCAAACCCTCCAGTTTTTGACGCTGCCTTTTTACCCATTTGGGGGACAATTAAGGTCTTAAGTCTCCATGGGAATCAACAACCCATTCTGTTCTTTAAAACCCTTCCAGCCTCCCCCTCCAATGAAAAAAGGGGCTGAGCATTTTGCTCCCGCCTGGGTGAAGATCTCAAGTCCCTGTTTGACTTGTTTGCTGTGGCCCTTGGAAGAGTGGTTGGTTTTAAAGGCTCATGATTGAGAAGGCAGGGTCATCCTTCATTCATGTTTGCATTGACCTTAAGAATATCCAGTTCTTCTTATCTCACAACTGAGCCTCCAGTTGAAGGAGGAGGACCTTAGGAGGAACTTGGGAGAAGGACCTCATGCGCTCTGGACAAATTGCAGTCCTGCCCCAGGTTCTCACATGGGTGAGATGCATTTTGAAGCATCCATCCAGCTGAGGCTCTGGGGTATATGGAACAGAAAGATGTCTTTGCCCTCAAAAATGTTGCTCTTTTCTTTGCCTCAATTGTTTAGAACTAAACCCATGTCTGTTGCTTTCCTGGCAGAGTTAAGGCTGCCCCAGGTGTGAAGATCATCGACATTCGAGTCATTGATCCACACCAGTGGCAAGTTCAACAAGATGTTGACAATGGACGGACACAGACGACTGCTACCATTGTGTGTGAACGCATTGATCCAAACGCCGAGAACTGGTAAGAAAGCCAAGGTGTGCTGTGTGTAACCACAGGTGTCTTTTCTCATTAAGACTTGGTGTGTTTGTGTGTGTGAGTGAGTGTGTGTGTGTTGGGGAGAAGAGCAACTTTTATTGATGTATCAGTCTGCTTTCTCTTGAACTGAAATACCCAACATAGCTTCCTTTTGTTGTCTGCAACAATGGCCTTCATTTTCTACCATTGGAAACATCTGTTGTGTAAGTCTTGATCAAGGTATGCACAGAGTATCCTTGGCACCTCCTGTTTACTTTCAAGCTGCTTTGCTAATAGTTGGAACTCTGTGAGTGAGCCTTTACCTTCAGTTCATCAACACCCTATGACTTGACTGCACCTCAGCTGTAGTGGATGATATAGACCCAAAGGTGCATTCAACACTCTGCTTAATTCACATGGCCAGTAGGTGGATGTGGAATTCTTGTACCCTAATCCCAGATTTTTGCTGGAGATTGGTCATGTTTCATTCATGATTCAGGGAAGATGTAATCAGCATGACCAGAGGCCAATTTTGCCCATGGCTTTTTTGCAAAATACAGCAAAACCACCCCACCTTATACCCCGCTGAGCTGGTCTCACCATCCTGTAGGAATCTGAGAGGAGCATACTCATTAAAATGATGTGGCTATGTTGGTGGGAAGAAGTTTTGATTTAGAATAGCTCAGGACATCAGGAAGCTAAGTTAGTTTGCAATCCCTCTGCGTTGCAACTATTTCCACATAGGATGGTTTTCAGAATGTGTTGGCTTCTCTGGTTCCTTCTGGGCTCTAGATCTGCCAAGTGGGTTCTTCTTTCTTTTCGTTCGAACTCTGAACATGATGATAGACCATCTTTATCAATACTCGCGCCATCTTCTCTCTTGTAATCATTGCATAGCAAAAAGAAGTTTCTTGCTTCTACCTCATTCTCAGGCTTAGAACCTTGGTAGACTTTCTTGACGGAATTTTGATCTTCCTTTGTTGCCACAAGAAGGCCAAGGGTGTAGGGTGTAATGGTGTGTGAGTGTGTTTTCTGTTACACATTCTTCCCTCACTCTACAGCCTTTCAGGCTGCAAATCCAGTCTCCAAAAGCTTCATGGGATTGACTAGAAGCGTAAGGAGCCAGAGAGGCTGCAAAGTAGAGATGGCTGTTTAATGAAAGGCCACGTGAGGAAATTATATGATACCCCATTCCTGAGAGTTTTCTCCCTTGAAGCAACAAGTCAATTGCTTTTGCTGAGGATTGAATGCAAAGGAATTTTACTTATTTATTTACTTATTTATATAGCCGCCCATCTACAAAAGAAACTCTGGGTGGTGAACAAAATAAAAATACATGATGGAAATGATGAGAAATGCAACATTGTCTTCAAGTCAATACGTAAGTTTTACCTCTTGGGGTTTAAAGGACTGGTTTTGACTGAAATCCATCCAACACTCAAACATTGATAGAGTTTGAATAAATTTCTCTGCCCTAAAGACAACTATTTGTCAACTATCGACGAGTATTTGTAACAGATAATATTTTGTGCTGCCAATGAATACTATTACTTACTTGTTTAAAAGGCAAATTTATGATCCATTTCTGATGACGATGATGATTTAAATGTTTATGCTGCCCAACTCCCAGTGGCTATTTTTGTGACCCACATTCTATTTAGAGCTGCATGAATTAAAAAAAAAAAAATGAATACAGAAATCCTGGGGTTAAAGGAAGACTGGAATGTACTTTTTATCTGGAAGAAAAGAGGAAAAAAATAGTTGAAGCAAAGTGCATTGCAAAATTTAAGTTAGCCGTAAACTTAGCAAGAGTGCAGGAAGTTTTGCTGACCCATGAAATCGTAGTTGTCACAGTAACTTAGGTTTTATGAACAGCATTTTCTGCCTTGTTTCAAACTACTGAATTACATGAAGTGAATTTCGAGTTGATTAATACTCTGACCCTTTCCATTATGAGATTGGTTTAATTTTGGGGGATTGATTAAAGAATGTAAATAGGAAACTCCACAGGATCTGTTCCACAACAATAAATATTGTTGCCCGCAGGATAAATATTTATCTTTGAACTGTCTTCATTTCGGAGTTCTGCCTTAGCTTGCTATTCGTTTAGAAGATTCAACTCACCCATAACCCCCCCCCCCAAACATAGCCTTCCCCTAAATGAAATGCCCACAGTAACTCAATATATGTTACAGGTGTTGTCTTTTAATCATCTTTGCACAATAAGAACTCAGTTTTGTGTTTTCAGAAAACCACTTTCTAAAACAAGACCGTGAGCGTTCACTTAAGTTATGATTTTAGTGGACCTCAGAAAGCTAAGCAGGGCCAGGTCTGGGGATGATGTGGACAAGGCACCATAAGGAAGTCTACATGCTGGACTGGAAAAAAAAAATCCCCAAACCACTTCTATATCATTGTCAAGAAAACTACATGGATGTGTCCTTGAAGTCATCAAGAGTCAAGCTTGACCCCAGCTTGTCACTGCATTCTTCTGGGATAAGTTTGCTTTGGGTTTTCTGGTGGTTTCTTGGTTTCCTCCCATTCAAACACCAATCAGGTTTTGGGGATCAGCCAAGAGCAGTCCATCCTTGCCATCTATTGCTGGAAGAGCTCTGGAGAACAAAAAAGCTTTCAAACTTAAAAAAAAAAATCTTTATTTTGGGGTGTGGTGGTGGTTCCTAATCCAAGTATTACCCATTTGTGTTTGTGAGTATTTTTGTTTTGCTACAGATCAAACTGGCTCTCCTGGACTTTTTATTTTTTCGGTCTAACTTCTCAATGGAAAAGTATGAGATTGCAAGTTTGGCTTCCTTCAACTTCTCTTGGAGGTTTTTAGAGGAACCCTGAGTCTGATAAAGCAGAAATCAAGCACTCTTCTGAAATTTCCAAGATGGGCGTTGAAATAGCCCATCCTTTCTGTCTTCTTCTCTTGCTTACAGTCCTTTATTCCTTTCTCCTGTAATTCCTGGACATAAAAGTCAAAATATACTCTGAGGGTGAAGGATGGTTTTGAATACCTGAATTCTGTTCTTTTATTCTTTCCAACTTAAGTTTTTTTTAAAAGAAGCCTATTTTGATTTGCTTAATTTTCTGAATCTTTTCTCTTCCTCCTTCCCCCATTATTATTTCATATCACCAGGTTCTCATCATACATTTCCAATTTGTTCCCATCAGTTGAGTGTTCGTTATGATCTTCTATGTGAAGTGCATCACACCTTTTCTTTCTCTTTCTCACTTCAGAGAACTTTCTTCCATCCTTCCTTCCGTCTTTCCTTTCCAATAGTCCTTATCACAGTAAATCAGGCCCTTTATATTAAATTCTCTTAGAAATCCATTTTGCCCAAGGTTGTTGTAATCCACAGAAAACATTTTCCCCAGGTTTTGTATTGTTCAAAATAGGTTTATGAATCCATCTCTTTAGTGGTTGGTTCTATGCCTTGAATGGGTATTTTAGTCTCTCTTTGATAATATGTATCAATGTAAAGCATATTTTACTCCTTTCATTACATATACACCCGCAGTATATGTGCATGTGTGTCCATATGTGCATGGTTTCAAGGCCTAGTTGACAAGCCCATGTTCTATTTTGCAAATCAAGACCGTTTGGGTTTTCAAAATCCTGTTGGAGGTCAAACTAAAGACACAGAGAGCCCATCCAATGCTGTTTCTCATCTTCATGTTCAGCCTTTGCTTGCATGTTTGATCCCTGGCCAAGCAAATATGTGAGTCAGCCAATAAATTAGCTCCAATCAAGGATGGGACAGATGCTCAGTAGGAGGCCTTTCTCCTCATGGTGGTTGCTCAGCTTTAGGTGAACTTGCAGAGAAGTCTGTTGTGGGTAGCCTGGTGTCCTTTAGCTGTGGGGCAGCTACTTCTCCCAGGCAGTTCTTGGATGGGATGGGTGCAACTGGGAGTCCAGAACATCTGGAGGATGCAAAGCTGCCTGCTTCTACTTCAGAACTGATCAGCAATGCTTCTCTGGAGACAGATGTTTATCTTACGCCTACCTGCCGATTGAACCGTGGGCTTTCTGTCTGCAGAGCTGATGCTCGAAGACCAGTAGGAGCCCATTCCAGATTGATTTTAATTTCACGAATTCACGCTTGGAACCCTGGGTGCTGAAGCTACTAAAACCTTAAGCAAGTGAAACTGGATAAGAGTCAAGCGGGCTTTGAATCAGCTTTGAATCAGCAAAGGCAGGAGGCCTGTGAATGTTAATAGCCCCTTAAGGAACCATTGCAAATTGTTTTATTATTCCTTTCCTTTGTCTCTGTTTTGCTTCTCAGCCCATCTGAAGGCAAATACCTGTGGGTGGCATACCGTTCTGTTGCCCGGCAACTTAAAGTATATAAAAGCTTGCTGTTGTAGCAGAATAGAAACCTTTTGTTCCCAGAGACCATTTAGGGCAAAGCAAGAGAGAATAGGCAATTTTATAGATGAAAATGTGGCAGAACTATCAGAGACCTGTTTTCTAATAAGCAGAGCTGAGTGTAAGGGGATTATATCAGCGACTTTGTTAAAATTCGAAATAACTAGCAACCTGGATAGATATTTGGACAGATGAATGTGAACGTGATGGTGTTTGCAGAGTGTATGAACTATAAATCTCAGTTAATGAGCACATGCTTGGCGGTTTTTTTATTCCCTGTTGTGCGCAGCCCCTTAGCAAGCGCTGCAGTTTACAGAGCCATTTAAACGCAGAATGGTTATCTGGGCTATCTAGAAAATTGGACTTTGTAACCTAGTTTGTCACAGCATGCTGGGCAAAGCCATATATTGTGGTTTGCAAACTAGGGTTTATGGTTTAGCGTGTCAGGTGAACCCAGCCAATGATATCTTATGCAAGCAGCCAAGGCATTTTTCAGAAGGAGGCAGCCCAGGGCTGGTCTTGAAAGCTAAGCATGTCCAGTTTATTATATGGGTAAGACACCACCGGGAAATCTGAAAGCTGTAGGCTAGACTTGGGAAGCCTGAAAGCGTTTGAGAAGAAGGAAAGGCAAACATTTCTGTCCTGTTCTCAAGAAAACTGCATATCCCCAGGAATTACAGTGAACATACAGGCAATTTCACCTTTGAAACACACTGCAGCTTAGAGTTGTTGAGAGTTGGGTGGTCTACAAATACCATCGCCATCATTATCCATGCATGGCAATTTATTGTGTGTTTCCAACAGGGATAACCTGTGCTGAGAAGCTGAGAAATGGGCTTCTGATGGCCTGAAACACGAAAAGCCCCCTAAGAGTTGAACAAATCTAAGGGGAGTGCCAACATTGTACCTTTGCAGCCCGAGACGGCCCTGGAGGGGTGCTGGGTTGGTGATCTGCAGTCTGGAAATAAGGATGTGAAGAATGCCCTCCCTGCCACCCCCGACTGGGTTTGGTTTCCAGCGGTAATTTAGGGCCACGAAAGGGTGTCTTGGAGCAGGAGGGCAAAAGGGTCTGAAGCACTGTGCAAACAGCTTCCTTCTGGGCTCAAGACAATGAAATTAAGTGTCTGGGTCCTGCTGGGAACCTAATAGCCAGGGAACCCCATGAAGTCTTCCCTGATCACCAAGCCTTTAGATTTTTTTCTTCGTCCTTTTTTTCTTCTATTTCAGGAGGCCAGCGGCTGATTCAATAAAATCTCCAGCAGAGACCGGTCATTGTGATCACGGACTGGTGTAGACTGAATAATGACTCTTTCGTTCGCCTTCTGTAGGTCCAGTCGACAACTCCCTCCTGGTTGTGCCTGCTCAGAGCTGGCCTGGTTCCATTTCCACCCCTTTCCCTCCTGTAGAGGCTTATTACATTTTTGTTGTTGTTTGGGTTTCTCTTCACTGTGCTGGTTCATTACGACGGAAGGACGCATTTGATGGAGTAATAAAAGCCGCGGTGGCTGGAAAGGGGGAGTTTTCAGACCCTCTGACAATATGGAGGGGAAATTCCACAAGGCAGGGAAGAAAAAAATATGTATTTTTTTCTTCCTAGCGTTTTCCCACAGGTGCAGGGCCTGCTTTTTTCAGATCAAATATTGCGGGTTTTATTAAAGGGAAGGGATGGTGTGATTTCTACTGGAAAGGGAACCAACGAAGGGATTAATCACCTGGTCAAGGAAGTGGAATTAGTGCCTGTCCCAGCTCCAATTTTCTAAGTTTCTACTTAAGCAGCTGATGATCCAGACCATGAGTGCGGTCCCTCTGCATGGAGGAGAGAACTCTCCAGAGGTTCTTGGACTGTAACTTACATCAGCCCCTATAATATCCTCTAACTCTGATCCTCTGACCCAGAGGAGGGAGCAATGGCAAGGAAATATCCACTGGGATATCCCTGCGACTCCAGGATTGTCCAGGCCAGTGATGTTCTCCACTGGATTCCTTAAAGGGCATCTAATGGAGCTGATGTCATTGCCCCCACATTGGAGTCAGAGGCTGCAAAATCAGCAGGTAGTTCTTCAGAGTGTTTATGAAGGTTCTCAGTCATCCAGGTGGAATTGTCTGGAGGTTGAATCATGGCAACTGGACTTCTTTTCTTTTTTGGTAGAGACGTTTCACTACTTGTCCAAGCAGCTTCTTCAGTCTTGTTCTTGAAGAAGCTGCTTGGACAAGTAGCGAAACGTCTCTACCAAAAGAGAAAAGAAGTCCAGTTGGCATGACTCAACCTCCAGATAGCTCTTCAGAGAGTTACTTTCAGATACCTGTCCCAATGAAGCTTGGAGAACACGTTAGGGTGGACTGACCATCACCCAACTTTTTCACATGAACCTCTAATGACTTAAAACAGCTTCTCCATAGGCACCGAGAGAGTTAAAGGGGTTTGTGAAACCCTATGAGGGCTGATGGAGCAATCAGCAAGCTGTTCCTGCCTGTCAGGATTTTGATACGTGCCATGTTGGTTTGCCCATGGATATAGTTTAATTTCAGGGTAGGGTAGTCTGTAAAATTAAGGTTGCAAGAACATGTCAGCTGTCATGGGTGAAGTGGGCAGTGGGAGAGAGAATGGGATGGATGCCATCAAATCCATAGCATGTTTAAAGGCCTTGCCTCAGTGCACGTATAACATCTCTTGATGAGAAGCCGAATGTGACCAAGATGAATGGGACCAGAACTCCTTCAGTTTCATGGAAGTTGCTCTTTAACTTTGGTGGTTTGTGGAATAGGATTAGATGAATTCATGGAAGTCATGTCTATCAAGGGCTAGAAACACCATGCCGCCTCTGGGTTGGGGGTGAGTTGGATGCCTTCAAAATCCAGTCAGGTGGAACAATGGCAGGCGATGTCTACATCTGCATCTCCTCGCTTGTGAGCACCCCAAAACCATCTGGTTGACCATGAAGAAACAACATCCTAGACAAGAGAATCCTTGGCCTGCTCCAACAGGGCTTTCTCGTGTATCTAAAAATCTGCACAGCTTGAGGAAAAGCAGCTCTTCTCTTGACGCATGCTAGCGTGACATCGCTTCAACACTAAAAATACCCCGTGCCTAATTCCTGCCCCATCAGCACTGGTGGAATTAATATCAGTATTTTAGAAACCTTGGGATTAATTATTTGCAGGAAAGATTTGCATTTCAATTTGACTTTTTAATTTGTTTCATGAGCTGGTGGGGCAAAGGTTGAGGAGAAGGGGGAGGAGAGGAATCTCACATGCGGATCACACCATCGGCATAACGGGTGAGATTTTTTAATTTCAAGGTAGGCTAGCTAGCATAAAGAAGTTGTTCCATGTGAATATAGGCCTGCATGTGCTCGTGTGTATGTATGAATGTAAAAAAGAGAAAAAGACAAAACGCAATTGGGGTAGACGTAATTGGAAAATAATTTCAACCATTCCCAGGAAACATTAGTCGTCTTCCCAGGTTATCTTCTGGGATTCACCTGTTTCAGTGGCAAGGGGCCAAGGTGTAGAGAAATTAGGCTTCCTTTAACAGCCCTGGAGAGCAGGGAAAAATTTAACTCCAAGAAGTTTCAGCCAGATGGGAATTGTAGTCCCAACACTCTGGACAATGTCAGATTTGAGTCTGCTGGGCTATTGTAGTTTACTAAGGCAGGGAATTTGGGGGGGGGGGGGGAAACAAAGTTAAAAGTTAGAAGTTTTCCCCCAAAGTTTAAAAATCTCCCTATGCCTTCCCCCCACCCCCCATTTCCCTATATATATATCTTGCTGTTCACTTGAGAGTCACCTTGAAGCTTCATAGCTGAGCAGGGGTTTGAACTCAGTTCAGACTGGCGCGCCAGCTGTTGTTGCTCGCTGGATGCTCACCAGTGACCCGTCACATCCATGTGGCTGAAAAAGGCAACGTTCTTGAGAGAGACGAGATTGCCCATCAGTGGTGTTTACGTGATATCTTACAAATGAATAATCTATTCCACGTAGGACTTGAGTGCTGAAATTATCGCCAAAGGAGTTCTTAATGGCAGGTGTTCTGACTCAAGGACTGAATGAAAATGAGGGGGTAATTCCTCTCCCCCAGCTTTGATTTGGCCTGCCTCGGTTTCCCCAGAGTTATCAGACCGATCTTGCTTCTGTGGAGCTGCCTGGTTGGCGATTGGCATGGAAAAAGGGATCCGTTTGAAATGGTCTGGAGAGGGATCTCCTCATTAAATGGAAATGCATTCAGACAAAGGAAGGAGAGAGTGCTGTCACCAAAGCATGGCAGTTTTAGGCAAATCCTGAGATTTGCAGAAGGTCTTTAAGAGAGAGAGAGAGAAAAAAGAACCAATTATCACTAGGGAAGCCTTTCTAACCAAACCACAACAGTGTTTATCTCCATCTTGTGCTTCCCAACGAAAGTCATGCAGACAAATATTGGGCTTTGGTTATGTCAGGAACCCATGCCACACAAGCCATGATCGGCTGAACAATATGTGACCGAATAAACCACAACTGGGTTTGTCCAACACGCAGAGCTATAAACTCTTAAATTAGCTCAGCTGCAGACAATACAGTTACACCAACCTACCATGTGTCTTTGTGGTTCAGTGCGATACACGAACCCCACCAAGATGGTGAGAAAAGTTGAAGACTCCTTTGAGTCAGGTTGCCTCCTAACCCATCCATGTCGTTTTCTTGGCAGCAACGTGCAAGTGGTCTGGTGTTATTGTCTTCCAGGATGTTTTTCTGACTTTTCTGATTTTTAGCTTGTCCTGAGATTGCCTGGTCCTTCCATCCAAGGACTAGCCAATTTTCAACCCTGTTTAGCTTTTTCAATCCCAGTTGACATCAGCCAGGTGCTGCAATGACAATATAAGGATGATACATCTAAAGAGTGGAATAAAATGGGTTTGATATTGCAGTTGTCTACTTCTAGGGGTGTGCTAGCACTGGATTAGGCCAAGGATATCTGTGGGGGATGAGGGGAGTTCAGAAAAGTCAAGATGGCGGACCTAACCGTGTGACAAAGCACTGTGCCTTTTTCATGCCTGTGGCATTTGCATCACATGCAAAAAGGAGTGGGGCTTTAATTGTGCGGTCGTGGTTGCCATCTTGACTGTTCAGAGGATTATGTGAATAATAATCAGTCTAGCGAAACTTGAGAGGCACTGGGCTTGAATAGTTGCTGGTAGATGTTTATGCATTCATAACTTTATAATCTGACTGGTTGGAAGTGTTTAGCTCCCATTTAGGTTTCCATTAGGAAGATGTTCTTCTTCTTGCTTAGCCGTCAAATTATTACTATATAAAAGCTAACAACCAGTTTATTAGCCCTTTTGCCAGAATTTAAACCCTTTTGATTGTTGCAAGATGCTGCCGTCAAGATTGGTGAGCATTTAAAAGCTGTTGCTTTGAATTATTTCAGTTCCCAGGATGCCAGCTATATTTCTTCTAATAAAACAGCTCGCTGTGAGCTTCCCATAAATTAATCTTGTTCTTTTAGTATTGTCCTGACAAATATTCATCATGCTCGCTCTCTTTTTTAATGATTTAAAAGTGATGACTCAAATGGAGAATCAATATGGAAATTATAGATACATTGAAACTGGGGGGCCCTGTTAGAGAAAAACATGAAGAAATCACCTGAAGGAACAATGAGATTGAGTGAATCCTGGACCTGAGAATCCACGGATGAAGACAGGAGAACTGTGGGACTGTTTGGAAGGATCACTAGCACAGCGGGGATAAATGGGTGTATTTATTATTTTACTTCATTAATAAACCACCCTCCGTGTAACTGACTGGGCAGAATCCATGAAGAAATGTAACGTTTCCTTTATGCAGGTGTTTCATGAAAGAAGAAGACTTTATGAATTTGGAAGAAAAAATGGCTTGTGAGAGTGCTAATGGTCTTGTGCCCTGGAGATTTTCAGAGGAGGAGTTCCCAGGGTGCCCAACCTATGTATGAAGGCATTGGGAGCCCTGGGAGTCATGCACTTCCCATGGGTCTTGCACATTGCTTGGAGCAGCAATTCAAGTGCCAGGATGGAAGACTTGAAGGCCTTCCTTGAAGCTAGATAGGAGTAGGTAGGCGGGATGGAAGTGATCAAGAAGAAAGCCTTCCATTGGCTCAGAAGTATGTCAAGCTAAATATCAGGGCTCCAAGCAGAAAATCATGGTGGTTGGCATTATCAGTAGTTTGGCCTTAGTAGCAACAAGGAATATTTTTGAAATAGGGAGGGGAGTCAACTAAACAAAATTTGGGGTAATGACTTTGTGCCATAGGGCATATTTTAATTCAGCTTTGTATCCTATTAGCATAAATAGTCCAGTTTACACGTTTACCTCTCTGTTCTCACTTATGTGGGAACAGTGACATTTTGATACCAAGACCAATTCTTACTTTTTGGTTCTTGCTCTCTCTCTTCCTCTCTCCGGGGTATCTGCAGGGTCTAAAAAATGCTAAGATGGCAACCGTGATGGCACGATCAAAGTCCTGGCCCTTTTTGCATATGTCACAGGCCCGACGCATATAAAAGGGGGCAGGGGGCCATCACATAGTTTGCAGCTGTCACCTTGACTTTTGTCACCACCCTGCAGATCCCCCTCCCCCTCCTCTCCCCCTCCTCTCCCCCTCCCCAATCTGTCTTATTTCATAAAGAATACTGCTTCACAGCGTGGCTTTCAAAACACTTTGGCTTTCAGAAGGTGAAAAGAGGAATAAACATTGGAGGCATTCAGCCAAGTGGCATGCTTTTAAAAACAGTTTAAAAGATCTCTTTTCATTAAGAGGAGATGAAATACGTTCCTTTCCCCGGCTTAAAAAGGTAAATTTAAAGTAGGAGATAATCCACACAAAATGCAAGTGCGCCTGTGTTGCTCTCTAGGGTTGTCATGGGTGGACCCTTTGTATTGTGTTCCACATTTGCACACATACAAATAACACCACACCAGATTTCACACTGGTGCAATCCAATTTCTGGGGTAGGCATCGGCTGGAATTTTGCAACCTGCACATGTGCAAATGGAGCCAGTGCTCACGGCATTCTCACCTTGCATCATTGATTTTTAATTTTTTTTAAGAAATGCATGTGGTGACCTCACCATAATGATGGAGCTAGTACTCCTGGTTGTGCTTCATCTTATACCTCTGGATTGCTCATTTATGCAAGAGAGAGTTCTGTTGGATCAAGCTGAGGGTCTCTACTGGCTCCAGTGTTACTTCTTAGGGTTTTAGTTCGAGAAAGATCTTTTCTCCAGATGAGGATGATGATAAAGCAGTCTACAGTTCCTCCTCCACAGCCGCCAAGCTTCTCCTCAAACTAATCATGTTTGATTCCTGCTGGTGATGCCTCATCATTTAAAATCCTCGTTAGCCACGCATCACTAGCACAGGTCGAATGGCTTCTTCGCTCCCTTTGGGTGGGACTTAATTACCTTGAAGTTTCTTTGGAGTTTTAATTACTTTTCTTTTACAATGTTTTGGCGCCATAAACCACATCAGCCCGTGGAGTTCTTGAAGAGCCTTTGCAGACCATCAGGGAGAGTGATGCAGACCATCAGCACTCTCAAAAGCCATTTTTTCTCCCACCTTTGTAGAGTCTTGTTCTTTCATGAAAGACCCACAGAAAGGATAGTTACATTTCTTGGTGGATTCTGCCCAGTTACACCGGGGTGGTTTATAAATTCTGCAGGGTGAGATGGAAGCAGAGATACAGGGGAACCCAAATCATAGGACTGCATTTCCAGACTATGCTTGCAGGTCTTTTCTCCTAGTTTTGCTGTTTTTGGGTTCCTGCCTTCAACAGCATCAGGTGGCCTGTGGCCTTTTGGCATGTAAGTGTGCGTAATTGAGACAGAGAGAGAGAAAGCCCATGTTTTGCTCAGTCCCATTTAATGAGCAATGCAAATTGTGAATAGCAGAGTAAATAAGTAGGCAGAAGAAAGATTGGTATGTATTGCTGGTGCAGAACATGGAGTTGGTCACCTGCAGTGGGACAGCCCAGGAGGGCCTCACGCTGCTTATTCTTTACCCCTCTCCCAGCTTGCCAGTCCAGTGGGGAACATGGGGTACATTTGCAAATGACATTCATTCCAGGATAATTACCGGCAGTGCTTGACAATCTGAATTTATGAAGATGGGATCTTGTGTTCTTACATTGCTCAATTCTCCCAGGGTGTCAGTTGTGGCCTTCATGCATGATAGTAAGCTGTGCTTCCCTTAACCGTTGTTTCCTGAATAAGCCATAATTGGTTCAGGTTCATGCAAGACACTATGCCAAAACCAAATCGCATGGGGGCTTAGCCATTGATTCACTGAATTGAGAGTCCCATTCAACCCCGCTTGCTACAGGAAATCTCAATGTAAATTAGAAACACCTCTTTCAATTTCAGCCGTGTCTTTCTGTCCCTGCAGGGGTGGGGATGGCGGGGTGAGAATGGTTAATATTGCATGTCCTCTCTGTCCCCTGGCCCTTGCAAATGAGCATGTATCATAATGAAATGGGCAAATGCCGAGTCGTCACGGCATTGGAATATACAGATCAACAGTTAGGGTCTTCTGAGCAATGGGATTTAAACCTTTGGCACATGTACACGGGTCTGTTTAAGAGTTTCTAAGAACACCCGGTTCAGGTCTTATCATCCTTTGACAGAGAAACCTGAGTCCAGGCTGAAGATGGTGGTTGATGGTCTCTTGAACTAACTTCATTCCACCAGAGATTCCACCCAGCAGGGCTTTGATCGCCACCCCATGGACTCCCTCCCTCCCTCCCTCTCTCCCACATCTCCGTTGCAAAGCCATGCAACCAGCTTTGGTTTGGTTTGGTTGTGTGAACAATCTTTTATTATATATTCTTTTGCTTCTTCGAATTGATGATAGCCGCCCAACTCCAATGGACTCTGGGCAGCATATAAAACTGAACCAGCCATAAAAAAGAGATAAAACTTAACACCAGATAGACAGCCCAGACTGAAACCATCTTATAAACAAACCAAATCAAACAAAGCAGCCCCCCCCCCCCCCCGCCAATGCAATAATACATTACTACATCAACCACAGGCCTGGGACCAAATCCAGGTTTAATTTGCAAATAATTTCCTTCCTGAGTTTTTAGCTCATGCTTGCTGGCTTCATCCCCCCTCCTTTTTTCCCTTTTCTGTTTTTAATTTCCATCCTCTCCTAGCTATCAGGAGTTCCAGTGACCATCAGCTGTCTTTAGTCATAGTAATGAATTGTAATTCTTTTTTAGCCATGACTGTATGTCAGCCTGTCAGGTTGCTTAAGTCATGCTTCCTACTCCTTGGTAAGAGTGAAAGATTAAATTCTGGTAGTCTCCAAGAAAGATTCCTTGCCCCCAAATGTTGTTCCTTGCCATTTATTTTCCCTCATTTAACTCCCCAACAAACAATACCCAGACGCCTCTTTTTACACGCTCACAAAAACTCCCAGGACATAACATGGGGTGATTAAAGCATGATCAGCCGTTATTATCGTGAAATTAGATTTTATTGTTATGGCCATGGGCCAGCTTAAGAGATAAAACAAAGTAAGAGACATGCGAAATGTAGAAAATGCAAAGTTAAAGCCCATAAACTGTTCCGCAAATAACAATTGTTTTATACATGTATATATGCAAAAGTAGCTGACCTATCAAGCTAATTGGTTTAAGTTGATCACTTGGCGGTTGTTGAAGCAATGGCATAAGACCAGGGCCCTTTTTCGGAATTGCTGGAATTAGGTTGGATTAAAAAAAGACCCAAAACTCATTGGGGCTGCCTGGCGTATTCATTAGGATAGGAGTACAGAATCTGCTAAAGCATTTTGGACAGTTGACCATCCAGCCTCTCTTTGAAGACCTCCGATGAAGGAAAAGGGAAATCTGTTGTGAAACGGTGGGTGGGAGGCACCTGAGCAGCACCAAGAAAGTTGTTTGTGGATGAATTGGTACCTATAGACACCGTGCCAAGGAACTCAGGTTTCAGGATTTTAATTCAGGACGTGCTTAGTTTACATCTTTCGGGTCCCAGGCTGACCCTCAAGCTGCTCTCCCCCATCTCTGTGATTTGCAGCTTGTGGTCCTCACGTGGCAGATTGCAGCAGACCCATCCTCCGTGGCATTCCTTGAAAAGTAACAAGGGCTCATGGATGCTGCTATCCTGAGAAAAGGGGTGTGGCCAAAATGCAGTGCTGGAATGCTGCAATTTTTGACGATAGCCTGTCTCCATGGGTGCTCCATCCCTGGAGGTGTTCAAGAAATGATTGGACAGCCACGTCTGGGATTATGAGGGTTCCTTCCCTGGGCAGGGGGTTGGATTAGATGACCCCAAGGTCCCTTACAATCCTATGATTCCATGATCTCATTAGTTATTTCAGTAAACGCCCCATAGAACCCCCACCTGCATGGCTCGCTTTAGCCTTTCTGCCTTTTCTCCATCCTCCCTCTTGCTCTCTTTTAAAATCACAATGCCTTTGACAGTTTTTAGGTAAAAGAAAAGAAAAAAAAATAGCCCCTTCTCTGGAAAAAAAATTGCAAATCCCTGAATGTATTTTTAGCTTGCTCGGTTTCATTTCTTATTGTCTGCGGCTGACTTTCTTTCTCCAGGGCCCAAAGAAAGGAAGGAGGCTTTTTTTAAAGCAGCTCATGCTGATACCTGCATACAGCCAAATTCTCCCCAGTTTTTACTGTGTTTTTTCCTCTCCTTGCTCCATTCCCCTCTTCACTTAACCATCTTCCTGAGCCAGGCTAATCTTAACCATGCCCCCTCTGGTGTTGGGCTTCAGCTGTTTGGTGTAACTGGCCCATTGCTTTAACTTTTGCAGACTGGCAAGGCTTCCTTTTGGCATTTGGAGCTCCTGCAGTAAGTATGGCTGGGCAACCTATGGCTGCCGGCTGCGGAAAATATGGGCTGAAGGGCTGTCGGGAGCTTCACCTGCTTTCCCCACCCAAGGAGCCTGTCAGCTAGATTGGCGAAGTCTCAGGAAATGGGTTGCTGGTCTTCCTCTTTGGGAAAGTCCTTGCTCAAGGTCACTGGGATGGAGGCAGTAACGAAGGGAGAAGGTGAGATGCTGGGGTGGGGGTGGCCTTTTAAGACCCTGGATGTCCTGAGGGTAAGGGGGTTCCTTTGTTCCTTCTGGCTCCGCTGTGTGACAATAGAATGTTTTATTCTACTTTTTTTCCCATTGAAGCCCATGTTCCCAGAAATGAACTCCTGTATCCAGTGGAGAAAACCCCCAACTCAAATAGTGAATGAACTCTTGGCTTCTCTTTTAATTGTTCATTATTCGTGCTTTGAATGGAAAAGATAGTTTCAAGTACCAAGCTCTACTGGCTCACCTTGGGTATCTTGGAAAAGCTAAGTGGGATTGGGCCTAGCTGGGACTTGTAAGGGAGATCACCAGGAAATAACAGCTTTGGGGAATTGAAAAAAAAGGGAACAGAATCTCCAAAGAAGCAAAGACAACTTCCATTTGCTTTTTTAAAATTTGGGGTAGATGGGTGTGCTATGAATGGAATTGGATGAACTGTGGCTCTAAAAAAGCTGTGGGTACAGATGCATGCGGGAGAGCATGAGCCGGGAGCTTAAGTAGATCTTAAGGCCCAAAGAATCCGCCCCCAAATGATAAAAACTGCCATATTGTTTGGGCTAATTCATTCAGTGCTGCTTTCCCAGTTGTTCCCCTTGCACAGATGGTGGCGGGCATAGAAATGTACCTACTACAGATGTTTACATGGCATGGAAAGTCAAAGCAAATTCCCTGATCAGACTGTTTTGATCCATGGCAAGCAGAGGGGAACAAGCTGGTGCTGGGGTGAAAGAGGATAGTCCTGTTCAAATATAAGGAAGCACTTCTTGGTCGTAAGATCTGTAAAGCAGAAGAACGGTCGACCAGTGGTGGTCAGAAGTTCTTCATCTCTGGAGGCTTTTATGAAGAGGGTGGACAGACACCTCTTGAGGGTGGTCAAGTGGGCTTTCCTGCCCATGACAGAGGGTTGGAGGAGATGTTCCTTGGGGTAAAAGAGAGGTAAAGGCAGATGGATGCTGAGTTGCATATATTTGCAAGCTGCCTCAGAAGAACTGCTGACTGGGGGCTTTTGTTCTGCCTTGATGCTGATAAAAAAGATCCTCAAAGAAGCAGGAATATGTTTGACTCTGCTGTAGTGAAATGGAAATGCTAGGGAAATATTTTGACGGGGATTTCTTTGAAAAGCAACTGCAGGTCCTTCAGATGTTTGGAGAATCAGGAAATAACTCATTTGTGGCCCACTTCGCTTTTTCTTTTCCAAAGCTGCCAAGCAGGTCCTGATTTTTTTTCCATCAACCTAAAGTACTCTTCCCGTGCCAAGCGCAATGGCCCTCAATTTGTTAACACCCCATTAACACGAATCCTATCGGTCCTGCAATCCTGGTGCTGTTAATTAATATTTCTATGGCTTCCTCTAATCGCTTCCAAACTGGGAGCTGAGCCAATGTTAACACTAGAGGTTTTCCAACACAATAAATTCTTTTAATTATTATTGTTTCCTTCCCCCCGCTCCCCTGCCCCTTGTGCGTTGCTTTTATTGCAAACCTTGGTAAGCCTTGGAGACATGGCTGGAATAAAATCTCATATTTTCTGAGATGAAGTATGCAGAGTAGAGCTTTCATGCTCTGGGTGAAGCTGGGTTGCAAACAATATGGAGTGGGTGGGGGGTGGGTAAAAACACTGCAGGCCTTTAACTTAATCTACATCTAGCTTTGCTGTTTCTCAGAGTAACAGCAACTTTCAGAGGGTGCAGGCTTTGGCGTGAAAATGGATTTTTCATTCCATTTTTTTTTTTTTTTTTTGGCCCAACAACTGCAAGGCAGACAATAGAAATGGTTCCTCCTCTTTTACACTCCTCCAAAGCCTACAAAACATAATTTGTCTAACCTGGCACGGGCAATTGGAGAAATCACGTATTTTGCCTCCCAGTGGCTTCCAATTCTCATGCCTCATCTTACATTCCCCTAAAAAGCCCCCAAAGGCTCCAGAATGGTCTCTGTGCCATCCAGTGGTGTCAGGGCATCACCAGAAGGCATTAAGCAGCCATCTAGAAGATCCAGGAGGATTATAGTACTGCCCATCCCTTGCCTTGGGTCTCGTGTGCTACCCTGAGACCCCCAAAACAGTTCTCGAGTTGCCATTTTTAATGCAACTAAAGGGAAAACTGATTCTTGCATCCTGGAGAATTTGAGAGAGAAATGACATTTCGGCTTTGTTGTGGCACCTCCTGCTGTACTTGGCCTGGCCCATAGTTTAAAAGACAAACACGGTCTTCTGGGCCCTGCTGTTAGAGCTGGAGAATTCAAGTCCCAAACTCAGTCTCTAAGAAGTGGGTGTGGAAGAATGTAGACCTGGCCTTGGGAAAGAGGAAGGGAGCAATGGACTTTTAAGGGATGAGAAAAGATTACTCAGCCTGGGGAAAGAGGAGAGTGTGAGAAAGAAACTCAAAATGACCCCACCTGGATTTTGTTTGGTATAAGATGGAGTAGAGAGAAACTTTGACAGGCTTTTAAGATTCTGTTATTCTACCCCACCCTCATAAGGAGCATTCTTAAAATCCATGCTGCTTCTGTTCCCTGATTTTACCTACCTTGAAGGTCTGACAGTGGGCTCTGTATACCATTCCCAGGTTTGTCAGTCGCATTACTTGAGGTCAAATATTTCAATCAGCCTTAAAGTGGTTGGTTTGGTTTTGACTGAGCATGCTGTGCTAACACAGCCATTGTGATTTTAAGCCATGATTTATAGCTTAAGGTCAACACACCATATACTTCCAGAATTAATTTCCAGCAGGGAAGTGGAGTAAAATCTACACCAAAGCTTGGCAATGCCTCAAAACATGCCCTGGAATAAGGCAGATTATGATGGGAATGTAGACTTCTTAGGAGGCTTCAGAACCAGAGGAGATCTGCCAGGCCAAGCCAAGGTGGATCTCCTGGGGCAGCTAACTAGTGGCCTTCCAAATTTTGTGATCTGACAACTCTCATTGCCACCAGAGAGCCCAGTGGGTTGCCACTTCTCTACTTCTGCTAAAAAAACTCCTACCTGGATGCATCCATGGTATTCATTTGCCAGGTGTTGAACTGGACTCGTGGGCGATTTGATTCTTCTTACGCTTTCGACGTGGCCTTAAAAAAAGAAAAAGATGCACACTGCTAACTAGTCAGCCCCTCTGGATTGTGGTGCTTTATGTTAACACCTGGTGGTCTGATCGTAATGGTGTTCCTGGAGGAACAGGTGGTTGGGTTACTTTGAACTCTTTCTAATTTTTGGCTGGAGGTGTGTTCTGCACACACCTTGCGCAAGATGACTTTTCCGTTCGACGTGAGGCCAAACGACTCTTTCTCCCAGTAAATAAAAGTTTTTCTGCAGGTTTTTGAGAGTATCAAATCTGCAACCTCCGGCCCAAATAATTTAGGAGAATTGCCTGTGTAAACACACAATTAAAAGCAATTTTCCCCAGCCTCCTGATTATGTTGATTTTGGGGTTTTGGCACACCTGGCTTTTTCCGGCTCATGTGATTCCGTCGCTTCAGTGATAAACAACTGTGTCCCCGTGCATAATGTGACAGATTCAAATAAAAATGACAAGCATGGCAAAAAATAAAATAGCACTTGGGAGCTCTTGGTTATCAAATATCTAGAGCAGTGTTTCTCAACCTTGACAACTTTAAGATGGGCAGACTTCAACTCCCAGAATTCCCCAGCCAGCCACTTGTCTGCTACTTCCAAATCAGTTAGCTTTGGTTTTGAAACTTACAAGCCATGTCATTCTTTCTTCTGCTTTTGTTCTTGGGGTTCGAAAAGAATGATGGAAACGTGGATTTCTCAGGAGGCTTCAGAACCTGCGGAGATCTGCCAGGCCGAGCCAAGGTGGATCTCCTGGGGCACCTAACTGGTGGCCTTCCAAATATTGTGAGATGACTATTCTCATTACTGCCAGACAGCCCAGTGGGTTGTCAGGGATGATGGGAATCATCGTCCCACCACATCTGGAGGACCACATCATTACTTACTCCCTACAGGAAGAGAAAGGAGCAAGTGTTTAGAAAAAGACACATTTCATAATTTTCTGCCATTCGTGCCGCTGCGCAGCTGAGAACTGCTCCGTTGAATGGATTAAGCTGGAACAAATAGCAGGTTTTCAAGGAGGGCATTTCAAACCTTGATTGCCCTTTGTTAACTGAAGTAGCTTTCATTGGTGGCAATAACCCTGTGCAGGGGGGCGGGGGGAAAAGAATTCAAGATCCTTAACGAAATCCCTTCTCCCAGTGATAGCCCTTCAATTTCTTTGTGATTTGGAAGTAGGTGAAGGTTCCCCTCTTGGGTTGAAGATCTTTTCTTCATTATGTCTGCAGTTTAAAATCAGGGGGTTTCAAGTTCAATTCCTGGTGTGTTCAAGCAGGGCTGAGAAATGCCAATCCCAAACTATGGAGCGCCACCAGTTCTGGACTAGATTTGCCATGCTCTGATTCAGTTCAAGGCTGCTTCCTATGCCCCCAAATCTGTCAAGTCAGTCTTTCATGCCCTACTCAGATTATTATCTGCAACTGGAATTTAGGGATGGACTAATCTCCACATTTTAACCAGGAGCTCCCTCAAAACTCAACCCTCTACTTTGCATCATTGATGCCTTGCATCACTGACCACCACTTCCCTTACTTTTTGGCTTTCGCTCACCCCTTTTAAATGTTCGGCACTGCTCCGAGCCATCAAAAGTTGCTTATCCTTGGCATGAACCTTTCCTTTTAGGCCAGAAGAGATGCAAAAGAGTCTTCCTTCCTTCCTTCCTTCCTTCCTTCCTTCCTTCCTTCCTTCCTTCCTTCCTTCCTTCCTTCCTTCCTTCCTCCCTCCCTCCCTCCCTCCCTCCCTCCCTCCCTCCCTCCCTCCCTTTTTGTTTTTTAAAAGAGAGGGAACTTTTAAGAGCAGGTCTGAGCAATCGATGACAACCTTATTCCCATTCAAGAGCACTCTGATGCTGGTTGTTTCGGTGATGCACAGTCCCGTCAACGTAATAGATTTCGTATACAATCACACAGGGAAAGTCTGTAACTCTTGGTTAAGAGGCTGTGCTGGGAAACCATTAAATACAGAAATAGCTCAGGTGGGATTTGAGCATTCCCTCCAGGGTTTGGCGAGAAGCAAAGGACTCATTTGGTTTTACTGTAGAAGGCAGGCCTAGAATGAACAGGGGGAAAGGGTAAGGAAGGCAGTTTGGGGAAAATATTTGGAGAACCTTTCGGGTGGAAAGAGCTTTTGGAAAGGGAAAGAGGATGGCTCTGGAATCAATGGGGCCCCTTTCCCTGGAGATTTTTTAGCTGAGGTCAGACTATCAGGATGGTGGATGGTGGGGTTCTTTCTGAATAAAAGGTATTATAGTGGGAAGGAAACTCAGATTGTGCAGCAAAAAAGTAGACTTTCCATCAAGTCGAGTTTGACCCCTGGTGTCTTCATCCTTACTGTGGAGGTCACTCCTTCAAATACGAACCCGGTCAAGATGCTCCTTAGCTTCAGAATCCAGACAAGGTCAGCCAGATACTGCCAAGCAGCCCCCACCCTGACATGAAGCCCCACCATTTCCCAGCCTAACTACTGCACTTGTCAAGGTTGTGGTGAGATTAACATAAGATAACATAACTCTGCCAGTGTGAGTAGAATGGCAGGATGTGTCTTGAAAACATGAACTGGGTGGGATCTCTCTGGCGGTAGTATTTTCACCCCAATAAACAGGTCATAGAAGTATCAGCTTGCATGTATTTTCCTGTTAACTAAACAAAGAGTTGCTACCTTTCCCTTTCTCTTATTACCTGATAGATCAGATCACAACATTGTCAATTTTCCGGCGTAGCTTCCATCGCTACAAGCCATTGTGGCTCTTATACACAGATGCAGCAGAAAGCGATTTAAAATGTCGTGAGCAGTCAAATGATTTGGGAAAGAACTAATTAGCCATGTAGAAAGAGTGACAATATTTACCTCTGTGCTGTCCATAGAGCCAAAGAAATATTTTCCCCCCCTCTCTTTCTCTCTCTCTTTTTACCTTTTAATCTGCAGAGACTTATTATGGCTGAAAAATTAAATGCCACCTACAAGAGAACTCTATGTTGGACATTCCATAATCACATTGAACTGTAAAGTGTACCCTAATCATTTACTATGGTTGAGTAAATTAAATTCCTGTGCAAGGGAAAGAAAAATCTGCAAAGAGGAGAGAGCATAATAAAATTGGGATGAAAGGTGAAATGCAACAGAAAAAGGCAATTCGGGTCTTAACTCGTTTTACTCAGAAATAACCCTTACCTCTGGATTTGCTTCCGAGGAATGAAGAAACGTTCAAGCTGAGCAAACAAACGAGGCTCTTGCCAAATTGGGCATCTGAGATGGGATGCATAATGGGGCTTTGAATGTGAAGAGTGGATGGAGCGCCTGTCTGAAATCTCTGAACCTCTCTTCCCAGGATCACGCTGCAGAGGCAGTGGTGTGATGGTAGAAAACGATGCAGCTGCTTTAAAAGGATTGCAGATGGAGACCAAGCAGTCTTGCATGCTCCAAAGGACTGTTTTTGCCTTTGAATTTTGCAGGGCTGCATGCCTGCCCTTTCCTGATTCTCACAGAACATTTCAGACCTCAAATATGGCTACCAAACTGCGTCAATTCAGAAGAACGGTGTCCTTTCTTTTTAAAGCTTGAGGGGGCCTGAACATTTTAAGAATGTGTCTCCCTTCATGTTCCTTCTAAGAGGCTGTAGATTCCTTGCCTAACAAATACGCATGAAGCATGAAGGAATAGGGTCTTTTCAGTTGTAGCACCTAGAACGTAATGGAGATTTACCTGGCTCTAAGCTTGCATGCTCGTAGTGATCTTTTGCTGTCATCGTTCAGAAAAACAGTTTAGTTTGGCTGTTTGTTGTTTATCTGGTTTGGTATTTTTTTTTTTCTTATAATTTGTATCAGTCTTGATGTTTAACCTTGCTGTGTTTAAGTTTCTGCCATTAAATGAAATCTGTCCACTTTTGACTATGTATCATCTGGATTGTTCTTATTTGATTTTTAGTTTCTGTTGTGGAAGCTGCTCTGCTGTCTTTAAAGGGAGTGGGCCCCAGCTCCTTTTCTCCTCATTTTTAATCATTGGCAAGAAGTGTAAAGCCACCCTGAAAATGTGGATTGCAGGCTTAGCGGTGGTGGGTTGCTTCTTGACATTGCAAATTTCAGACTACACCCCTGGGGCATGGTGCAATTATTTACTTTGCTAAATAACACAGTGCAGCTACTGGTTTAATTACAGCAGTTTAGGAGTGAAATAGAATTGCTACAATGTTAGCGTCAGCGCATTGCTTTTAATGAGCTTTTGCAAATGCACACTTTTGTAATATTGGCTAATGTGTCTTTTGTTTTTAAATCATCTTTGCAAATTAGCTAGGGTGGTGAGGACAATGAACATTGCTGGAGCGGTACCAGTGAAATAATGTGGAAAGTGTACGTGGTGTGGTCTCCTGTCCCTCCACCACTTTCTCTCTCCCCCCTCCCTCTGAAAAACAACACAAGCCAACAAAGTGATAATAAAATCATACTATAGCGAGCTAGTTAGGATTGTTTTAAGTGTTTTGGCCTTGAGCCAGCTTTTTTGCTTCCTCCTTGAAGATCCAGTGGTAGCATAGAAAGGAAGGAAGGAAGGAAGGGAGGGAGGGAGGGAGGGAGGGAGGGAAAAGAAAGGAAAGGAAAGGAAAGGAAAGGAAAGGAAAGGAAAGGAAAGGAAAGGAAAGGAAAGGAAAAGAAAAGAAAAGAAAAGAAAAGAAAAGAAAAGAAAAGAAAAGAAAAGAAAAGAAAAGAAAAGAAAAGAAAAGGTACCAGCAGATTTTTTGGGGGGGCGCTGCTGCTTATATGGAATGTGTTCCTTCTGCAGTTAATCATGGCGAAAACAAGAAAACCTTTGGGGTCTCATTCATTCTCTTACTATCGACTAGGGCTAGTGTCAGACTCACAGACCCTGAAATCAACTCCACAGGAAGACCAGAACGACACTTTCTTGAGATGGGCTATAATAACAGAATCTTGCAAGTCTGGCTGTGTTGTGCCTCCTCTTATATGATAATCCGGTGCATTAGGGGTGTAGCTGCCTGAGTCCCTTCCAAATATTATTTGGTTTCCCAGGACTTAAAGAATGCTTCGTCCCCCTTTGCCTAGATAATGGTTCTTGCTTATTTCTGTCAAGGTCATCTGCTTTGCTCTCTCTATCAGTGTTTCTCAACCTTGGCAACTTAAAGTTGTGTGGACTTCATCTCCCAGAATTCCCCAGCCAGCCATGCTGGCTGGGGAATTCTGGGAGTTGAAGTCTACACATCTTCAAGTTGCCAAGGTTGAGAAACACTGCTCTACAGCTTGTCAAAAGATTTGCCATCAAGCCAGTTCCCTTTCCTTTCCTTCTCTTCCATAGTAACTAACATTCCAAACCATGCACCGCCTCTCTACACGGAGACTCATTTTACTTTCTGGACAGATTCCTTTATTTCATATGCTCTGTTGATTCCCCCCCCCCATCTGAAAAAATAATATATGAAAGAACCAGGTTTCTAAGCCTCCTGACTATAAAGGAAGACCTGAATAACGTGCTTGTAATTTGTAATAAAATAAATGCTTTTCATCTTATTGGCTTGCTTTGGGTTAAGTCTTTGGATTTGTGTCAATCATCAAGTCAATGCCCCTTTCTTATTTTAGAGATACACTGGAACAGAGCCATGGCGACCGAACGCCACTATGGGATGAAAACAGAGACTCATGTCCTGCTTCGGCTATTGTGTTCCTCTGGAGTGGGCAAGAAACAGCATTCCATTAAGCGCTTTGCTGTCAATTTGTTGATAAATGACCTTATCAAAAGCCTTGTCATAGCGGAATAAATTAAATTAATTGTTATGGCTAAACAAAAGGGCCCATTTTCTCAGGTTATAAAAACTAAAGGGAATATGATCTAATAATGTCGCCCTTATTTTTAGTTCTGATATGTAAATGAAACACATTAAGTGAATAGCAAAATGATTCATAACCCTCCTTAGACGGAGGATAATAAATGTGTACTAGAGGGTTTGATCTGCTTGTTTTTCCCTTTAGTTTGGAAAAATTGATATAATTAGAAAGCTGTTAATGCGTCTTTTCTCCCCCTCCCAAATGAACAAGCCACCAGAGGCCTCTTTTTCATAATAATTAAGGTTACAGGATAATATTTTTATTGTCCTAAATATTGGGTTTGATAGATTCATTTTTAATTTAGTGTAAACATCTGCTAGTTCAATGCACTGGAAAAGAAAAATCCTCTTAAGGCAAGGGTGGTGGAGGAGTGGGTTTGAGAAAGCTACAGAAGTTCTGCGTCTTCTACAATTGTCTTCCCTAATTTTATATCCTCCAGATATTTTGGGCATCAGCTGTCATCCCTGACCATAAATGACAGGTGTTGCATCCATAAACATCTGGAAGACCCTGGTTAGGATGAAGTGTTTTGCTTTCTGACTTGGGAGTAAGTTCCACTGAACTGAATAAGATTGAAAACATTATGATTGATCCAAGAGGCATACAAATTAATTTTATGTTGAGAATCTTCAGAATTTGGCCCAATTTAGGAGAAGGGGTTTGGGGAAAAAAGGCAACAAAGGTCAAACCCTTTTTTCTTTACCAATTTGTGGTGGGATATGGCTTGATGACTGAGGCCAGAAAAGGTATCCATGTTCTCTCAACTCTTTCATTAGTGTCGGTTATTTTCTGCAATATTGCAATCTTCTCCATTGCTGATATAAAAGGGATCAGGTAATAATGACACAGAAGATCCATGGGTGATGTCTTGCTCCACTGTAGCTTCCAAATTCAACAACAGTGGTGAATTGGTGGAGGAAGCAAACCTAGAACCCATAGGTTCAAGACCATGGATAGCTTTTACGGGTAGCAACCAGAGAAGCAGATTTCAGTTTCAGGACCAAGGACAGCAACAGTGCAACCCAAACAAAGACTTGTTGCTCCAGCATGGGGCAATTATAGCCTGATTAGGAGAACCCTCCCAATAGTTTCTCCCCTTCTGAATCTTTTTGTTTTTTTCAAGATCCAGGGCTCTTTGGTGTAGTCTTTGGCTTCTTCATGATGAGAGAAGATCTTGGTGGAGACTGCTTTTCAAAACTTTGGGATGGATTTCTCATCTGTTCCTCTCCATGTGGGAACAACCGACGTGGTTTGAAAATTGCGCAGCTTCCTGCCCTCAGAATACTGATAAATATTATTTTAATCTGTCTGTTGTGCATGTATATATCTATAACTTTTTGCACGCAGCGATTATAGGGATATTCGGACTGAAGAAATGAACACCTCTCCCCTTCCTGCTGTTCCATGCTGGAGCTGTGAAGCTCTGAGCACCAGATGATTTAGTGGTGTAGAAAGTAAGCTGTTTTTCAATCCAGCTGTCCCTTTCAATGCTTCAACATTCTAGGTCCCCTCTGCTCCTTCATTCATTTAGCTTACTCAACCATTTCTTTCCATATTTAGTTCTGAAGGACTTCTTGATCAGCCTGCAGGTTTGCCTAAGTAAACCACGGTGTAGTTTATTTTCTTGGTTCCCCTTTCTGCACTCAATGTGTCTCTGTCAATAAACAAAAACCAGCATCACAGAGCCCCGCGCGCCCTGGGAGATGCAGCCGCATTTGCTGCCACCTAATTTAGATGGCCAGAAAACACAGGCTGGTTTCTCTGGCATGTCAAGATGCCCTGCCTTTTTCAATTTGTGCAGCGCAGGGCAGGGGGGAGCAATTTTCCACTTTGCCACTAATGGGGGAGAGGCGATGGTTTAGTTTAGTACAAGCAAAGGCAAATAAATTCAGAGTAATATGCTCTCACTACAAAGTAGTGCCCTTGGATGTTTCTAGCTGCACTGATTTGGATTTTATCATCATGTTTCAAGCTCTTGGCTTTAGAATGGACAGCTGGTGCAGAGAGACTAACAAATTGTCCAAAATGATTGATCTAGCTGAATTTTCATGACTTTTGCTTTTTTGGGTGGGGCGGGGGGAGAAGAAAGATCCTCTCTTGTACCCTTCTTGGCTCCTTCTCCACCTCATTTCTCCTCCACCTTCTCTTTTGCTAAACTGTCCACTTCTCTTCATTGAAAGATGGCATGACCCATGCCATGGGGCTGACTGTGTCATTGCAGACAATCATAGTAAGTAACACTAAGGTCAAATGAAGCTGAGGTCAGTGGTGGCAAAGATGAAGAAGGCCCGTTAGGCCAAGAAGCAGAAGTACAAGTCCACTAGCGACATAAATATTTCCCTCAAGGGAAGTAACATCTCTTTCCCATTGTGCTCGATACCTGGTGACTTCATGGTGGATTAGAAATGGGTAACCTTCAAAGAAAACTCTGAGATCCACCAGCCTGAGACGGAGAACCGGTGTGATGTAGTGGTTAAGATGGTGGACAAGGACCCAAGTTCATGTCCACCTGCAGCCATGAAATGTTACTGGATAACTTTGGGCCAGCCACTTTCAGCCCAGCCTATTTCCTTGAGTTGTGGGGAAAAACAGAGAAGAGACTGCTATATGTGACTCTTGGAAGAAAGGCAGAATACCAATCTAACAAACAAAATAAATGACTGAGTTCTGGAATAAGCAATTCATGGTCCTTCAAGGCTCCAGTCCACACTAGGGTATCCCCAGAATTCCTTATTTTAGCGTTTAATGTAATGTGATACTAGTGTGGGGGATTGTTTGTTATTAGTATCAGAGTTGCGAAAAGCTTTTGTTTAGAGATTCAGTGGCAATTCATTTGACTCTACAGATGAAATGTATTTTAGAAAATAGTAGAACAATCAAGTCAGATCATCAAACCAAATGCCTTTGTATGGATTCAGAGCCTTTGGTGCCTGCTTTCTGGAATCCTTTCAGAAATATAAATCAAATCAACCCAAGCTGATGATTCAGCTCAGAAGTCTGAATCAAACTGGATCAATCCAATAAACCAGTCAAATAGAATCAGGATTGATTCACAGCTGGGAGTCAGAAATCTTTTGCCTCTTTCTGTACTCCTCAACCAGGGCCCAGATACGTTTCCTAGAAAAAAGGGAAACATCTGATCTTGGAAGAATGGAATGAAGCTAGGTGGCTGTGAATAGGGGAGGATTTGGTTCAATGTTGGTTAGCACCCCAAAGACATTTCTCGGGTGAGAAGCAGGAAAGGGGAACCAGGCAACGGTTTGAACAGAACTCTAGTTCTCACTAACGCAGAAAAGGAGAGAAAAGTTGTTCACTGCAGCAATCGAAACAGTTTTGTGGTTCCTAAACATTGACGTTTCATTTATTTTCGCTTTCAATCACCATTTTCAAAATGTATATCCAGGTCAGGAATCCTATTTTCCCCGTAATGCCCTGGGACATACACGACTGCTCGGGAAGCCTGCGTTACAGATTATATAAATGGAACCCAAGTGTAATCTTTCTTTGTGTCACCGAGAACACTTTCTCGACATGAGCTGGTGGCTAGAGGATTCTTTATGGGCTTATATCTTAATAGCTTCTTTTAAGCCCTTCTTTTAGATGGGTGAGCGATGAACAGGGTAAGGGGAGGAGGAGGAAGAAAGAGCTGGATGATAAATAAGAGGTTGCAAGTTAGTGTCACTTAGGAAATGAGCAGCTGGGCAGGAGTGTAAATTTAGGAGACAAAGGGTCATATTATTGGTAAATAGGAGCTTCATCTAAATGCACTGATTTATTTGCGAGTAGCAAATAGGCTGGGGTGTACCAATTCCTCGAAGCTATTAGAATTCTGAATTGGTCTTGGCTTGGAGAATTTGTGCCTGAGATGATCCTCTTAAGGGAAGTGAAACCACAAAGCTTTGGCGTTTATCTCTGTTCCCCCTTACGACCTTGGTCTGTACAAGGATGGGGGGAGAAGAAATGGTGGTGATCGAGGAACGAGGTGGCACCTTGTCTCACGGCAAGCGGACGGAACATATGCGTCGTTGTCTGCAAGCACTCCACCAGAAAGAATCCCCCTTTGAGATCTGCTATGACTCCCCAGCCCTGTGCAGAGGATTCTGGGAAAGTGGCGAGGATGTTTCCTGGCTTCCTTGAGGTTGGTCATAAATTGAGGAAGGGAATTTATTTATTTATTTTTATTTTTAGATATTGCTAGCATTTCTACGTTGCTCCATCCCGACCGGTTTTGAGCATTCGTCCAGCGGTCTCCGCTCATGGATGCCGACCAGGGCTATTTTTCAGCAATCCTTGTCCAGCATGTCTTGACTGTTTGGCTCTGAAGACTCTAGGATAAGTTAGAAAAAGGCTCCCTGATACCTTATGGCATCGTCTGAAAATTAAAGAGCTGGTTTGCGCTGCAGTGCAATAAATTTCAAAGGCTGTTTTGCTGGCCACCAGCATTTTTATTTTAAAAAATGTCCACTAGACCTCACCCTGGGGTGGAGGAATGCCAGTCCTTCCAGAAAAAAAAAGGCTACCTATATTGTTAATCAACTTGTTTTCTGCAATGCCCAGATATGCAAAAATCACCCCCTGTACTGCTCTCAGTACTGGGGGGGGGGGGGGGGAATCCATGCAATGACTTTATGTGAATGGGATTCTGATATAATACTAATTCACACCTGGCTGCTATTCAAAATCTCTTGGACACCTCTGAGCTGACTTTGGCAATGACATGCCTGCATTGGTCATGAGGACGGTGCACACATCTTGTAGGCTTGCAAGTGTAGAAACACTCCCCCACCCCACCCCATGTTTCCTGGCTTATACAACTGTCCCTGGAACCCTGCTTTTGGGTCTAGCGGCCATTTTGCTTGTCTGTTGACTAAGCCAAAATTCCAGATCTCTCTCTCTCTTCCTCGTACACAATTGCTCCCTCAGTACATAAGCAACAGCGCCTGAGGTTAGGTTTGATTAGAATCTAGTGCTGCCATTCCTGCCATTAATTATGTTTCTGTCAATGTTCACACTCCAAAAACCACTTCGCAAAAGTGGTTGGCTAAAAAATCACCCTGGATTAAAACTTGACATGCAATATTCCACTTAGGAGAGGTCATATTTCTTCTGGATTCCGTCTCTATCCACAAGAAGCATTGGCAAGGCTCAGATCGTCAGAGGGCAAAGTCTGGGGTGCAAATGAAAGCCTTTATGGATGCATTAGTTGAAGAGCTCGACTCCTTGGGTAGAGTTGATTTCCTCTAAAATCACTGGGATTTGGGGTTAGCTCCAATTCAATCAAATATTTATTTCTTGAAGGTCTGTGACTCTGAATGGTCACAGCGGATCAAAGACCATGGAGAGAACTTCCATTATTTGCAACTTGACACTAAATAAAAGAGGGTATCTCAGTCAGACAATCTGAAGTTTTCCCTGAAACCAGAGCTACATCTGGGCTGAATTCAGTGATTTCAACCAGTTTCTGGACCTCCACTTTGCATTACTTTCCCGTTAAGCTCACTAGTGCCAAAATATATAGTGATCATGCTTTGCAGTATCTTTCATGGCTACACTGATATGAAAACAGGCTGATTTCCTGACATTTGAACATTGCTTATTTCCCCAAGCAGAAGAAGGACCTGCTGCTTTAAAAAGCAGTTTGCTTATCATGCTCTTGCTTTAGTGAAAGTCTGCTCCTTCAGATGCAAAAGGTATTTTCTCTACTTGGAAGGCATGAATACACTTCCATTCACATAGAAATAAAAATGTTGGAATCAGGAGAGGACTGGCAGTGAAATGCAAGAAGTACAGTCTGTGTCCATTTGATTAAGATTTGCAGACGTGCTGAGAAGGTGGTAGATATTATGATGGAGCCTTGGAATGTGGATTTATACCTGGGATTAAATGTTGTGACTTCTTTAGAAAAGACAGAATTGTTGCATATTCAGAAAGATATCTGGGTTCACTTTAAAGCATGCTAAATAACTACAAGTGAACGTTCACAATGGTGTCAACCTCTCTGAGCTTTGCTACATTAATTACCTCTGAAGTCAGACAGACAATCATTGTTTCTGTTGATACCTCATTGGATAGAACCAAACTCAGAAAAGTCTAATTCAGTTCACTTAGGGACTGGGGGAGATTATAATTTGGTTTGTGTTTGTCAGAGAGCTTTCCACATTCCCACATTTCAAATTCTGCAGGTGGGAAGACAGCTTGTTTTCCTCTCTAGATATTGCAATGCCCTTCTCAGAACAACAGCCAAGATGAAAACCTGCAGGAACTATAAAATACACATGAAAATGCCCACAATTAAAAAAAAAAAAAAAGGTCTGTAATGGATACAGAAAGAAGGAACAAAATAAGGGAAAATTAGAAACAAAGAAAAATTGAAATCAATTCATCAATCCATTGGCAAATAGTCACTTTTAGGAGACCAGTCCAGAAGTCTGACATGTCCTCCTGAAATTTTCATTCTGAAGGTCATCCATTCCTGTAAGTAGGAAACCAGTGCTGTAGACCCTCTGCCCATTGGCATGGATTAATGATCTCATTTACTATTCTTCTTTTAGACTGTGCTCCAATTAACCAGCAAGAGGAAAGCTTCAGTTCAGATAGGGAAGTGCAGTGTGTACTGTATGTGTGTATGCCTGTTGTGTGTATTTTCATTTCTGCATGTGGGAATTTCCCCTCCAGGTTAGACACAGTGGCTGAGAAATGAAGGGAGGTGGGGGGATGGAGGAAATTGCAACGAGAAGATGCAAAGTACCCAATGTAGTTAACAAAATTATTATTTTTTTTAAAAGAAGCATCAGCGTGGATCTCTCAGGGTCTCTTGTATGGATTGTGCAACCAAGACAGACTCACTGAGAATCTGGCATTAAGTAGTGAAGATTTTTGTTATGGTCCTAGAGGGCTTAAAATGAAAATATGAAAATAAGGGAGGGAGCAGGGCCTGGGAGGAAGAATCAGTCCCAAGTCTTGAAACGCTGAGGGTGATCAGAAAGTTTGTGTCTATGGAAGCTAATGTCTCACTCACCTCTGACAGGCCCCATACGTAAAACCACAGAAAGGCATTAAACACTCTTAAAAACAACACTCAGGAGAGGAAAATTAAATCAGATGGAAATTCCCACGATATCCTCACACTTCTGATGGCACAATGCCAGCTGCCTGCAGCCGGCTCAAACCGCGGATTTTATTTATGTACTTATTTATTTATTTCCTTACAGCCTTGTCTATATTTACCTTGCCTTTATGCAATTTGCGAGCCAGCTCATATGCATTAATAAAGAGCTTGCAGCCAGCTACAAACTAATCAGCCAACACCACACAATTCAACAGATCTAACCCCCCCAATTCAACAGACTGAACCCCCCCAAAAAACCCAGACCTTTTTTTTTTTTTTCCTCAACAGCCATACATTTTTCAAGAGTTACTCTAAAGCTGGTTGATCTTTAAAAAGACTCCCCCAGCTAGTTTTAACAGCTTCGAAAGAATCAGGGAGGAAATAAAATGGCCTTTCTTGTCCTGTGCCCAAATGAAATATGTTTGGCCAGCAGCTGTGGTTTCATGGAAAATTTCATGGATGCCTCTAGAGAGGACTTAGTTTCCGGCACATCTCATTCGTTCTTCTATGGCTTCACATTTTTCTGCAGTTGGGGTTCTGTACCCCAAACTGTACCTCTATACCAACAGGGGGGACGATCCCTCAGGGGGTCTCAGTGAGCCCCGTTAGTCACCACAGGGCCAGATTAAGGCCAACCGATGCCTTAAGCGTCACCATGGTGTCCCTCAACCCTTCCGTTGCTTCACTAACAAGACATTAAGGTGATGAACACTAAAGTTGAGTGTGGCAGTGAAAGAGTTAAGGGCATGATAGCCAGGGGAAAAGCTCTGGAGTGACTCCCTTTCCTTGGTGCCCAAACCATGGTCAACCCAGGGCTGGGTCACCAGCTGTCAGTAAGTAGTCTCTATCACAGAAGGTGGGGACATCCAGTGTGGTAATGCAGAACTGGGTCCAAGGTGACCATGACTAAGTTTCAATGCTCTAAAAAATTGGAATAATTTGGCATTTTTAAGTTAAAGGGGGCTTTTGTGGGGCAATGCTTTGAATTTCTTCATTTTTGTAAAAAAAACATTCTTCTGGACGTCGAATTTCTGCGAGATGTCCCTGTCTATATTTTGCACTGGCCCCCGTTTTTGGAGTCCGGCTCCTGACATATCACTCAGAAGCAACATTTGGTTCTTGGCCTGAAAATGTCAAAGGGTTTTTTGTGTTGGTGTTTGTTTTGTCTTTTTCCCGATACAAGACTGAAAATCTGTTCCGAGTAACATTTAGGCTATCTCTAACGCTAGCCAAGCGTGACTGCACAGGAAGGGCCAGGAAACCTGAAGTCAATTGTGTAAAAATAACATTGCAAATAAGAGATATAAGGCAACGTAGCAGAAGCAATATACCCCAGATATCTCGCCTTATTGACACAGCTTTTGAAATCTTCCACTGAGAGTGGAGTTTTTCTACACCGAACGTTGTGAAAAAGCCAGCGTACCTCTTTAAATTCTGCATTCCGTTAACATTTGGATTAATTGTTATCGCTAATAACCGTTTGCATGCAAACGGGCAAGCGGGGAGTGTGCACGTTAGTGGCTGTCTTGGAAGTGTTCATTGCAAATGTGCTCGTAAAAGGTTAGTTTAAATTTGAAGGGAATATTAGGGGATTTAGGGTTCTTTGCAGATTATGCAATTTGTTTATATGTGTCTGGTCCCTCTGCAATTAGTGGTGGTCTGGTGAGTCCCCCCCTCCCCCCCCCCCCGGTCAATGTGCCACTGTTTTAATGGCTCATCAAGCTATTTGAGTCAAGATGGATAAAAAAGTTTTCCCGCCCTTAATGGAAGACCTATTTGCCTGGAATGAATTACTACACTGCTGACACTTGAAAGAGGGAGAGTCTAACTTCCTTATGTTCCACAAAAGCTTTCTTTATCTCTTTTGAAAGCAGATTAAAGGCAGGGGATTTGACTTTCACTGAGAAGGATCAGAGGGCATGGGTTGTGAATTAATTTAGGGGACTGTAGAGTCCATGAAGTTCTCTGAGCTTGGTTGTTTTCTTGCAGACGTTTTGTGACCCAACTAGGTAACATCATCAGTGCTAGAAGGGAGTGGGGTTTGCTCCCTGTTTATATATAGTAGCTTGCCCTGTCAATGTTGGTGGGTGTGTTTTTTTAGGGTATTGTTTTCTGCTTGATTGTTTGTCTGGTGTTGATCCTGATGTTAATCCCTGCTTATCTTGGTGTTGACTGCTGGTGAGGAGGTGTTCTGGTCTTCTGGTTTCCTTTTTATTGTCTCTTCTGAATGGTGGGTAAGTGTGTAAACACCCCCACCAACACTGACAGGGCAAGCTACTGTATATAAACAGAGAGCAAACCCCACTCCCTTCTAGCACTGAAGATGTTACCTAGCCAGGTAATGAAACGTCTGCAGGAAAACAACCGAGCTCAGAGGACCCCATGGATTCTACAGTTCAACCCTGAGCTACACATATTCTCTTCTATTGGTAATTTTAGGGGGCCTTATTCAAATTTCTCCAAATAGGAGTCTTCCCACAACCAGAACGTAAGCACATCAAGGAGGGAAAAAAGCCACATTTTTCTGCTTGCAGGGAGAATTGATTAAACTCATGGGAATGCGGAAAAATGGGATTCCTCCCCCAGAAGTCTGTTCACAGCCATTTTGTTGATATAGTAAAGAATCATAGAGGTAGAAATGGATATTTTGTGGGATTTTAACTTTGCTTCTTCCACTGACATTGGGCAAAGTGATTTTTATTGTTGCTTCTATGATTCTGAAATATCCATCATAAGATATTTCCCTGCACCATGATCTGTGTACAAAAATGTATATATTTAGGGTTGGTTTCAATGAGGATAGGAGCCATTTTGGGAAAGTTGTACAGTACTTTGGTATTTAAAAAAAAAAAAAACTTTCACAGCCAGTGTCAATCCAATGGTGATGACCTTCTGGGCTCAGAAGGTCATCATCATTCAGTACTTTGTGCAGTTCTACAAACCTTCTACCTCAAGTTAATACTTTCTTTTTTTGACTCAGTGAGTTTGCTTTGTTTCTGTTTCAATCTCCTTGATGGGATAGAATTTGTTATTAGAAGGCATAATAAGTACACCAGAATGTCTCACCTTTGAAATGTCAGAGGGTATACAAATGTCTTTGGAAATCTGCAATGATGAAACGTAAGATCTTCCCAATATTTCATTGAAACATGGATGCCTGGCCTCTGATCCATCTTCAGCAGATGGGCACTCTCATAATTTTATCTTCTTTCCCTTTCTCTCCTTTGTAAAAGAGAACATTATTCGTGTAATTAGTCTTCATATCACATAATCGTCTTAAGAAACACCATCTGAACACAATGCAAGCAACCTGCGAACTGAGAAAGCTCGTAATCTTCTGTTGTGAGTCACTGTTTCTCCCCCTCGTTTTGATCCCATGCAAATGAAGCAGCATATTAATTAGGGTTTTTAAAAAATGACTTGCATCCCACACAAAAAGTATCTCTGTAGGAAGGTGCAAATCTGGGGGCCTTGCTTTGAGAAAGTCTGAATGTTCTACCAACAATGTAAGCAGGAGGGTTTCCCCTCTAGATTTCTCAGATGGTTCTTCAAATTTTACTTTTGGTGTTCCTTCTGGATTCTCTAGATCTTTTTTGCTATTAGAAGACAGCTGTGTGAGGCGTAACCCTAACCTCCCAAACTAGCTGACTATCTAAGATCTGGTACAGTGTAGTCATAATCAGTACTAGAATAACCTTCAGTTACAAGTCCAGTTAGTTTTTGTACATAGAATGGGGAGGAGAAGATATTATGAGCCCTCCTCAAGGAGACAATATTGTTATGAAAGCTGTGGAGAGAAGATAGATGAACTAATCAGCTTGCTTCAAAAATCAGTGTACTAGAATGTCTCTCTAAAGGGGCATAGACCTGTGGTGGAACACCTACATGGCTTGCAGAAGATCTCAGGTTTAGTCCCTGCCATCTCCAGGTAAAGAAAGCCATGGAGTGCCCTTTAACCATAGTGAAACCAAATCATGGTTGGGCATGATGCATGAAGCCATTCCCTCTGGTGTCATGCTTCCAGTGCCAGACTAGAGCCATCAAGCTCTGAATTCAAATCCCCCTTAAGTATGAAGCTGCTAGAGTTTATATGGCCACCCAGAGTCATGTATCTGACATCGGCAGCCATATAGATGGAATAAGTAAATTAAAAAAATAATTAAATGGGGCAATCAGGCCACTCACTTACTTGCAGAATGGTACAGTGGGTCAGACTTCTTAGCTCTGTTTTAATTAGCAACGCTAATGCTCACCATTATGACAATACTGATGACGAGGATGCTAGCTGTACCCCCCGGGATCCAAAATTCGGAGAACCCTTATGGGAAGCGTTACTCCTTCGCCTTCCGCCAAACCGTGGCTTGTACCAGCGCTGGCATAATTAGGGGGAAAATATGCATTGGCTGAACTGCGCCGAGGCAATTAAAAGAAATAACACCATGTTTCTCATCCAGCGGAGCCCTGATAAATGTCGGCCTGGTTTTGCCTTTCTGTCCCCACCTCCCCTGAACCAAACAGTGTATTAAAGAGGAGCGGGGGGGGGGGGGGAGGAAAGAAGGGGGCGCTTGTAATTTTAAAAGGAGGCAATTTACACCAGCGTAGAGTTTGCAGCCGTGCCGTCACTCATTAATCACACTGTTAAACATAATAGCCATTCTTGTCTCTAGGCCGTTAATCATGTTGTGAATGCTCTTATCAGGACGTATTAGAAATACAATACAAGACTTTCCGACGCAGGGCTGGTTGCAATTACTGCAATCAGGCGACATTTAACTATTGTCTTATCATGCTGCTGGGGTGGTTTTTAAGCCTTTCAAAAAAAAAGAAGAAGAAGAAGAAGAAGAAGAAAAGGAAAAGTTAACCTGGCACTAGAGGAATTTCAAGAGGAATGGGGAGATGTGACATTGGCCCTAACCCGGCTAATGACCTTCCAAGGGGGTTGCAGGAATGGCGTTGGACCAGGCTTGGTCCAAGGTGGGACCCAAGCACCCAAAGACAATGATTTGGCCGAATCAGCTGCAAAAAGCTGTTTCCCTTGCTTCTCATGGCTTCCAGGTCATGGGTGACGGCCCAGATGATAGTCCAGAGTGGGTAGGACTGTGTCATGCTTGTGGGCAGCAGCCGGCTCTGTAGTTTCAGAAGGAAATTTAGAAGAGGGGAATTTGTTTCCAGATTTCCCACTGATTTCCTGCCGAAATGGTGGTAATTGTGCCAGGGATCAGTAGCTCAGGACATGGGGGGCTTGGAATTCCATGTGGTCTGGAGGCCTTAAGTTGCTCCCCTCTATTCTTATTGATGGGAGAGCAATATTTGATCTGTTTGGACTTGCGAACCTCCTCCCAGGTGAGGCCAGAAGAATATTTGAACTTGCATATGGAGGGATGGTAGGTGAAATTGGCAGTTCTTGCTGAGATAGGCCAACTGACTTCTTTGATTGGAGAAAAGATGTTCTCTGCATTTATTGGTGACTGGAAACCTCTTATGGACTTCTTGCATAAAAACGAAAAAAATGAACATGTGATTTATGGTTTTGATGATTAGGCAGGATAGATTACGGGAAGAAGAGTGTCATGATATAACTTTAGAGAGAGAGGTTAAAACATAATTGGACTTGTAACTGCCATGAAGAATATCAGAAGCTACTGCTTTGTATCTTTTTTTATTTCTTTTCCATTTTTCCTTAATATTTTTTCTTTTCTTGCCCTTTTTGCTTTCTCTTTGCTTTCTTCCTTTTTCTCTTTTCTCCTTTGCTTTATATGAGTTTGTATGAGTTTTTACCTTCTTTTTAAAAGTTTTAATAACAATAATATTAAAAAAAAAGAAAAGATCACTGCAGAAAAAGCAGGGCCAAATTTTTCAGATTTTCTTTTTTTTGTTTGGGGGTGGGAATTAACACAGTTGTGGAAGTAATTTGCATCACTTTGACCTGCCCGTGTGTGCCACCTAAAATCAGCCTGTTTGCTCTCAAAGATTGAGAGGCCACAAACAGGGTCCAGGGCATTTGCGGGCCACTCTCCGCTGTACGTTGCATGCTCTTGATTGCAACTTCAAAAAATGCTGGGATTTTCCACCCCCCTTTCCTCTCCCACGTGTTTGAATGAGAATTTTGCCTTTCCCTGCCTTCATCTATAATTGGCACGACAAAAGCTCCATTAAAGAATACATCCACGATATATGCACACGAATCTCTCAGCAGAACGACTGACCCAGGGGGGCGAAAACGACAACGAACACAGCGACGCAAAACTGTGCTTTGCAAAGAGGTGGGCCTCCAGAGGATTGTTCGGCAACATCTCTCAGGGCCCGCTGAACGTTTTTGACCTGAATTTTAGCGCATCTCTTATTTTATGTAATTTGCAAGGTTACCAAACTCAAAACAAAACATTTTACCCGGAGCTTCCATTTACATAAACGGTTTCTGTAATAACCGGTCTGCTGAAATACACCTCTGGGGTCAGGAGGAGGAATGTAAATGTTGTATGAAGAAGCAGAAAGGGCTGCAACAGCTTATGAATGAATATAGTTCTCCCACATATGCAGAGTCCTATATATATTTCCATAAGACAGGGTGGAGACCATGCAGCTTTCCAGATGTTGCTGAATAACTGTCACCACCACAAAGATTTCATTTTCAACTGGAGTGGCATATAAGCATAAATAAATAAAAAAATAGAATTGCCATCCCTCCTCCTCCAGTTTTACAGAGTCCCTGCTTCCCTGTGCTAGCAAGATAGAGTTGGTAACAAGAATGACTGGAGTGTCCACCCCCCCAGGTTTTTGCATCATTTAACATTTAGCCCCAGGGGCGTCCACAGTGGGTGGGTGGGGTCAAACATGTCAAGATAACCCTCCTGCGGGCATCTCTGTTCCGCTCACTTGTCAAAATTTAAAGAACAAAAGCCACAATTTTGTAAGGAAGATATCGATTTGACTCTTCTCTGCTTGCTGAATCTAATCCTCCACGTTCTGTCTAATTGGATGGCGTTATTAGATTCCCCATCCCACCCTGGCAAGTGCCTACTCAGGGCTTTACCAACGTTCCCATAAAAATGCACACACACACACAGACACACCATGTTTAAAAAAGGAAGAGATTCCCAACGGTGGCAAGATGAACAGAAAAGCCTCTTTTCCACTGACAGGTTCAGACACTGGCTAGGATCAAGTGGCAGGTAGTGATTGTGTCCTCTGACAACATTTTCAAAGCATTTAAATTTAATCAATCAATCAATCAATCAATCAATCCCATGACTGGAACAATTCTCCCTACTCCAGCTCTTGTGAACATATCTGCTCGCTCCTTCCTTCCTTCCTTCCTTCCTTCCTTCCTTCCTTCCTTCCTTCCTTCCTTCCTTCCTTCCTTCCTTCCTTCCTTCCTTCCTCCCTCCCTCCCTCCCTCCCTCCCTCCCTCCCTCCCTCTTTCTTTCTTTCTTTCTTTCTTTCTTTCTTTCTTTCTTTCTTTCTTTCTTTCTTTCTTTCTCTCTCTCTCTCTCTCTCTCTCTCTCTCTCTCTCTCTCTCTCTCTCTCTCTCTCTCTCTCTCTCTCTCGCCCTGCCCTGCCCTGCCCTGCCCTGCCCTGCCCTGCCCTGCCCAGTGATAATAAAGTTTAAAATACCATTTTTGTAAAATAAGGGGAAACGAATAAAAACAGAAAACAAGAGGACCGAAAATAGCAACGGAGGAAAGCAGTCAACCAGCTCATCATAGGATCATTTAGCCTCCTGGTCCCCGTCCCTGTGAACACAGCCAGGTCTTAAGGACTTTCCAAAAGGCCAGTAGAGTTGGGGCCCCACCTAACAGTTGCTGTCTTTTTGCCAGCCACCTCTCCCCAATAACACACCATGTATTGGAAGTAGCTGCCATCTGCCAACCAGTGGTGAGGTCCTGAATTCCAGATGGTAGCTTTTCTATGAAGTACCTTCACATGTTGGACAAGTTCTACCTGTTGTATTCCTCTTGAAGAGGAAGAAGTCAAAGACTTCCTGTTTTGGTTAGGTTTTGCACAGCCAACAGGGTGTTCTTGAGCTGTTCTGAATTTCCTGACCCTTGATTGGCCTTGGCTTTTGAGGTCCTCCTTCATTGTCCCTTCTGACTTGCCCTTGGATCCTGTATCTTGACTTGACAAGTGAACGTTTAACCCCAGAATCCCGTATCTCCAAGTCTTCTGCTGAGATCATCTTTTTAACTAATGTTTAACAGCATTGGAGGCTTCATGCTGGTAACAAGAGCAGGTTTCCCCATTGAAGGAAGCAAATAAAAATAATTGAGGCAATTGTCTTACTTCCCTCTTGGCTTGTCACAATGATGTTGATAAAATCAAATAAACTGGAAGTTATTGCAAGTTGTTAGCAAGAGAAACGGTAGTGAATTGGCAGCACCACCAGTCTGGGTGCTTAAGATGTTTTCTCATTACCCAGATTTATTATTTTCACGTGCAAGGAAGGGGGAAAAAAAACCCAATCAGCTAAGCAAAAACCAGGTGACTCAAGTCTGGTTTGAGGGATGTTTAGTTTGGAACAAAAGTACCAATTTTCACTTCTGGGTTTTGCAGCTATACATCTGAGAACTGTGAAGTCCCTGGGCTGTTTATGCTGGGTTATATGGTGGCCTACAGAAAAACCGACTCCTGGAATCTTTGTGGAAGATGTTTCCAAAAGATAGCAGCAAGGTATAGAGGTGAAGCCATTGGCCAATATATATATATATATATATTGGGGATATAACCCCAAAACACAATTTTTGAGAACTTCTGGCCATTGTCGCTGCATGTCCTATTGTCCTAAAACTGTAAGACATACTAGGTCCTTCTTCCTATAACTATTGCTTGACTACCAACTAGAAGTCCAAGTTTGAATGTCACCAGGTTGCTGCATAATACTCTTCTCGTGAGGCTGTTGGGGTGGGGGGAAGAATTGCCCCCGGGATCAAGGGTGGGTCAGAAAACCATATCAACTTCCCCCTGAATTGGATAAAGGGGAAGACATTCTCTCCATGTTTTGCATTCAGAAAGTTTGCAGAGTGGTTCAACGTAGTCCGCTGAGAATTTTCTGCTTTGCTCCAGTAAAATCTAGCATGCTCACCAGCTTGCTGTAAATCATTTATTCAATTTACCTTTGTTTTAAAGCCTCTGCGACCTTCATCCTTTGAATATACAGCTGTTGTAAGTTTGCTTTTTCTTGCCACCGTTGCTGTAAGCCAACTGATCTCCTCAGTAGATTTGTAACGGCCGACTTTTTCCGTCGTTTTTTTCACACTTCTGCTTTTCTTTGTTTATTAATGACAGATGCTTATGAAGCAAATCTTGCCACTTGTAAGATCATGTTCCTTTATTAATCATACCTGGAGTCTAGGGCTGGTATTATTCCAGTATCAAAAGTAATTTATTGACCAACATGGTGCAGCAGTACTTTAGCAATATATATATATATATATATATATTTATTTCCTTTAATATATAATATATCCCTTTCATTCTGGCAGTAAAACAAAGATTGGTCAAGTTAAGAACTGGGTTCTGCATTCAAGTAAAAAAAAAAAAATACAGTTTAATCTGTATTTCTTCAGTCTGTAGGCTGGAATTCTTCCTCCTTGTACTGTCAACACTTTAGGGAGAAAGGTAACTACTAAAGACAGCCGTTTATTCATGTGCTAGCTTTCCATATGCAGAGGCTTTTCTTAACAAAAAGGAGCTTTCCAATGTGGTCTTCACCAGTTTTCCCACAAAATTATATCCAAAAACTGTTTCTTGTATGTGTTTGATATCCATCCATCCATCCATCCATCCATCCATCCATCCATCCATCCATCTCTTCCTTACTTGTGAAATAGTGTCAGGATTAGTGTGGCCCTCCTTAAAGAAGAAGTATGACCTGTGGCTTGCCAGCATCTTCTCTTTATCTCCTGGGGTTCTGCAGAAGGGGCAGGCCCCCCAATTTGGGGACTTTTTGTTTTGCATGTAAGAAAGAGTTTTTAGGGGCCTAAACGGCTGCTTTAAGTGTTGTAGATGCTCAAGGTCTTCATTTCATCCCTTCAGACTCCCCAAACTGGCCCTGCTCCCAACACCCTCCCCTACTTTGGGATGTGGCTCTCAACATGTCACAGAAAGTGCTCCACGTATACATCTTGAAACAGGATGTCAGCTCACAGCAGCCTTCAAGGTACAGCTGAAAGGACAGTCTGAGCCCTTTCCTTGCTACTTCTCCAAATGGCTGGGCATTGCTTTGGATTTAGTTCTGAAAAGAGGCTTCCTAGCCCCCCCCCCGCCAGGCACAAAGGTACCCCCAATCTGCAGCTCTTTAAAGCAGCCGTGTCTTTTCCTGGGATTGCCCTGCTGCCTTCTTTAAACCGCCACATTCCAAGGCACCTTTCTGGAATCAGGTCTGAAGCCCAGCGGGTCGGGTTTTTCATACTTTACCTTGTAAACAGGCACATGTTGAGCTATTCGTGTCCCGGAATGTGGCATTCTTCCCAAACTTGCTAAGAATGCTTGATAACTGCCAGTCTACAACAAAGAGTTGCTAGAGGCTGTCCAGAAAGAACAAATGACCATCGACAGGCTGGCTCTAAACATCACATTGCTCCAACCCTCTGTTCCTTGCTGAGTGCATTTTGCTGTTCTCCCTGCCATCATGATACATCCATAGACACAAACAGGCTATCCCAAAGCCAGATTCGTAAGTGTTCAAGAGTGGTGCAAGCCAATGCCAGCTTTCTGGGGCTTATGCCTTTTTAGGAGCATTTGTCGATGTGGGTTGTTCCCACAGCTACCTCCTAATAATGCCTTTGGAATTGTTTGCATATAGGAGATGACTCCGAGTTATGTCAAAATCTAACAACACTGCAGAAATTTTGGGAGGGGGAAAAAGTTACAACTGAACATCAGATTTTATGGCTGGGCTTTGTTTGGGGAACTACTTGCTTAAGGCTGCAGGGAAGCAATAAAGCTAAGTGGTGCTTTTTATTATTCAACCCCCCCCACCCCTCCACTGAAAGAAATATGTCTAATGAATGTCTCATGTCTGAAACACTGGGCAGGATTCATCAAAGGGAGTCAGTAATTACCAAATTGAGAGAATCATGAATCGCTTTTCTAAATTTGAAAAGCACATCAAGAATAGATCAGGAGCAGGCGAAATTAATAGTTACGAACTCATTTCCATAGAAATGGACTTATTAGCAAGCATGCCAGCTGCCTGAAATTATAAGGCCTTTTCCTATTGCTTGCAGGAAATAATGGTCCATGCGCACGTGGAGATGTCTGTTTCTTTCTCACCAAAGTTTTCTTTTTCAAAAGGAAACTTGGATTTTGCTAAGTTTGCAGAAGAGGGGGGTGAGGAGAACTGTGATTAGCCAAAATGCTTTGCAAGATGTTTTAAGTAGATGGAGCATGCTGTTGACCCAACACTCAGGGCTGAGAGTAACGGGTTTTTTTGCTGTCTTGGTAGGTGGAGCTACTGAGAGCCATTACTGTCTATTTATTTAGAATATTTACTCTAGCTCACAGAAAGCTTGTGGAGTGTTTTACAATAGAACTATTTTCGCAAAGGAAGATTTTGAATAATGAACGCTAAGAATTCCATACTAGCTGGAAGTTATATATTGAAGCTGACGCTCTTCAGACAGTGTGCTGTTCTCACAGGAGAAATCAAACATTGCATGTAAGATCGAAATAGGGCCTTCAGTGAAGAAGGCAAGAGACAAAGCAAAGGAAACAGGACCATGGAGAGCTCCAAGTGAGTGAGTTGTGCCCCTATTATGCTATAGAAGGAAGCTGTCTCTCAGTCTGTGGTGACTCAGCCACCCTCCTCCTGAAGAAGTTGTCAGTTCTGCAAGATTGTGTGGACTGGCCCCAGTGTGATTTGAATCTTGATTCAATCTGATTTGAATCTTAAATGTGGAAAATTCATTGATTTTCCACAGTTGATTCTATGCATTGGATCACAGTTTGCTGATTTGATCCTGGAAGTTCATTTGATTCAGAGATTGGATCAAAATGCCTTTGAATTGAATCTCCACAATTAATCTTTGCACAGTCCTCCTTTCCTGAAGTTTAATTAGTCAGGAAGGTCCTGAAGACAGGATTTGTTGGCTTCTTGTTGAGGACTCATCCATGTCTTTTGCTGATTGCTGTTGGACTCTCATTATATGGGAAATAGTTCAGTTGGCTGTTTGATTGACTTACCACTTAGGGGAAGTTGTGAGAGAAAGAACAGGATCCTGAAATTTTTCTCTGCTCTGGTCAACCAGAGAAGATCATTCTCATCCTTTGTTCTTCTGACATACTCCAGGGTGGGTCTGAACACACACATTCAGCTTTTTATGGATTGTAATAACATCTCTCCTGGCATAATAGGCTTTGTGTGTGTGTATGTATGGTATTCCTCACCTTCCCTGAACAGCTAAATGAAGGCAATTCAGTTTCTCCTGATCTTTCTTCCCTAGGTCACTCTTGAATTTAAGGCTTGAATTGAGCTTCCAGACAAGCTGGTAATAGGCATGACTGGAATTGACAGTTAATTACCTACCAAGCCGGAGATGGAAGAAGCTATCATTCTTGATACGCTAGGAAAGACCTGAGTCAAAGAGGTGATGGTTAGAGCAAAGGAGCCATTAAAGCAAAACAGGCTGCAGATGGAGAGAGAGAGAGAGAGGGAAAGAAAGAAAGAAAGAAAGAAAGAAAGAAAGAAAGAAAGAAAGAAAGAAAGAAAGAAAGAAAGTAAGTAAGTAAGTAAGTTTGGGAAAGTTTTTAGCACTAGTTCATTATAGCCACAGTCTGGGAAAATATATGGAACAAAAATCACAAACTGATTGCCACCTTCCCCCTGTGTTTGTGTGTTGAGGATGGGGGGAATATTGTGTCCCAGTTCCTGTCTGCAAAATGGAAGAATGGAAATGAGAGCCCTTGGTTGAAGAAATGCCACCGTCTGTTCTTCAGGGGCCAAGGTTTCCCTTTGTAGACCAGTTCAATCTGTGAACCATTTCTCTGGTTTAAAACAGGAGGATAAGGTGGTTATTCTCTAACACAAAATCTAATTAGAACAGAATTGCTCTGAGAGGTGGAAACAACTGCTTCTTCTGGCAGTAGCAGCAAAGCTAAAAAAAAAGAGAGAGATTAGAACAAAAGGACTGCACTAATTTCCCCCTCTTTTTTATGCCAGCAATGCTTAGTGTATGCAGATTGGCTGCAGAGGGAGACGGACGCAGATGACCCCGCACTTTAAAGCTGGAGTCATCAGGAATGTATAACTATCATTCTTACTCAACTAGAGTCATCAAATGAGTACTGAACATGTGGAAAACATTTCTCCTAGTCTGGATTACTTTGTATGCTGTTGGAAACTACCTGTGGTTTCACCTCTCTTCTGTGTTGTGACTGGGCTTGTGGCTGTGACCTCGAAGAGAAAAATAATAGGAAATCATCGTGAACATCTCAGAGTCCATTTAAAGTGGGGCAGGGCGGGGGGAGAAGTCATAGAATATTTCATTTCTAAAATTTGGAGATTCTAAATAGGGATTGCTCCTCATTGATTAAGTTCTACCAGGTCTGGGTCAACTCATAATGACCATATAGATAGACCTTCTCCAGGATGATCTGTCCCCACCTGGCCCTTCAGATGTTCCAATGGGGCGGACATCACCCCTGTAATTGTCTTTATAATAGAATCTCTAATTTACTACTACAATAGCCACGTTAGAGAGATGCTGTTATGTTTCTTATTTTTCTCCTAATTGCATTTGTAAACTTACCATCTGGGGGAGCTTAACTTACATTTTTTTCCTCCTTTTCTCCACGTCATAGCCAAAAATGAAAAATGAACAGGCCTTTTATAAAATACAGAAACAAGTTCCTACTTTCCTAATGCCACATTTCTGGGTTTTTTTTTCTTATTCTTATTCTTTTCTTCCTTATTCTAGGTTCAACATAACCTCTTATGAGATTTTTCAAATGGATTTTGAAATCGACAACAGTAGTGGGTTGGCTGGAGCCCAACAAATTACCTGGCAGGTAGAATACCCTCGAGATGAGGCCGTGAGTGAGCTGGTGGTCTCCGAGATCTTTGTCAGCCAGTCAATGTTTGTGGGAATTGTTCCGCTTGCGATGGTAAGAGTTTTATTTTGTTTTAAAAACAAATTTCCTTGTTAGGTTTCTGCCAGATTCTCTTCTGATGATGTTACCTAGTTGGGTAATGAAACATCTGCAAGCTCAGAGAGCACCAAGGACTCCCTTCTGTTTGACATGCAGTTATGGAAAAGCACCTCGATTATGAAAAACTTGACAGTTTTAGATCTTTCTCGGTATCTTCAGTTGTTGCTTTAGGACTATTCTTTCCTCCTTGATTTGACCACCTTCTCAGATGGTCCTCACCTGTCAGCCCTTTGAGGTAGTCCAAGCAAGAAACCGAAGCCATGAGTACTAAGACTACCTTTATTGTAAGGTTCCAGTAACAGAATCCTTCAAGTCTGAAAGTGTTTCTCCCCTCCTTTCCTTTTACTCTCCAGAGAACTAGGGAGGATCCCTTCCGAGATGCTTTCCACACCCTTCCGAGGGTTCAACTGCCTCTTATCCGACCGTTGCCCTGGCTGCGGCTCTTCCTCCTGTCTCCCAAGGTTATTCTCACAGCCCATTACACCACCGATCAGCAAACATAGAATTGAATAGAGTGACATCACAATGATACACAGACCTTGGGTTTAACTAAGTGCCACCATAACTTTAAGAGGGGAATCAGTTTAAGAGAAGACTTTTAAGACTATGCCCTCCCTTCAAATTATTGAACACCAAACTTGTGCCCTGTGATTTGGTCCTTGTGAAGCCAGTGGGTGAGCAAAGGGGGAAAATCACAGCAAAGGGGGGGGGGGCTTTTCACAGATTGTGCTTGGATGATTTTATAATGGTAGTGGGACTACATCACCTCCCTCTCACAAATTAGGGAGCTGCTTGTTGCCTTTTAGAAAAGAAAAACTATGTCTTCTCCTTCCTAACTGAAATAGTTCTTAGGAAATGAAGAATGTGAGCAGTATAAGCTGCCAAAGGGAAAAAACAAGTCTGCTGCAAAGCCACCCACGTTCGCTTCATTAAGAATGGGTCCCTTGTATTAGATGATGACGGTGAAGACATTCTATTGTAGTAGTACACCACATTTGGGTTTTGGCCAATTAGCTTATCTCTGGCAAAGGAACAAAAGGAAGGGTTAAGGAAAAACAGTTGGGGGAATATTGCATATTCTATTCTTCCATGAAAAGCTCTGGGCAGCAGTGTGATTTTTCATAGATGCCAAAACGGCAGTGAGGTGACTTATGGATTCTCAGTCATAAGACAGAATGTTCTCTATTTGCTTACAAAATACACAACAGTCGTCTTTCTACTGATTGGATTCCTCCATGATTGGATCTCAGTGTTACCAGACCCAGCTTGCCAGACTAATAAAAAAGAACAGGAAAAAAAAAGATATATTCCAGCCTTCAGTCTTCTTAGGAAGAAAACTGTTGTATGTCAAATTAGACTGCTGGTCCACTTCATTCTGCACTTCTGACTTAGAGGCAGATTCACAGCCAGTTATAGATAGCCCAAAATGGATCTTCTTGGACAACCAGGAAGATGCATGAGTTTTTCATTCCCTCAAAATGGTTCCTCAAGGGAAGGAGAACTTCTTGACAGTGAGGAACATCAAAAGGGGGAATGCTTGTGACCCAACATCATTTGAATAGTGTTGGGCAAGTGTCCTGCAGGTGCACTGATGGAAGTTGTATGAGACAGTTGCACTGGGTTTCTATTGAGGAATTAAACAAAGCATAATAAAATGAGTTTGATTAGAGTTCAGTGAGGAAGTGAGAACTTGGCATCCTGTGAGTTCCTAAGCTAGAAAATTGGGCTTATTATCTACACATTTAATTATCTTTCTGGAGAAGCTGGAAGGCAAGTTCTTTTGGCCAAGTAATAATCCATAATATAGTCAGTAGGTTCTTTGCTGCTTAGTAGGAGCAGAGAGAAACTGTTTTTTAAAGTGTTCCTGACACCCTGTGTCCCTCACCTCACTTGGTTATTTCATTAGGCCCAATGAAAATGAATTGCCATTCCATTTTGGACTATTAGCTCCTCACATGTTAATCTGTGCACCAGATGTTGAAAGAATCAATTATTAGGGACAGTTGGCTGCCAAGAAAGAAAAGAAATGAAGTTTCCCAGGAACAGGGCAACAGACGTTTTCATCTCAAGCAATGGTTGATGTGTCAGAAAATGGTAGTTGTAGTCTGAACAAATGCAGTAGCTGTATTCATAAGAGTCAAGTGCAGAGTTTCTAAAAGTCTTTTAAACTTGGCTTCTGGCTTTTCAAACATCAAGTGACATTGTTAGAACTGTTCAGAGCATGAAGTTGGGCTGGTTCTGGTCCATCTAGCCCAAAAAACTCTTTAGGGTTGAATTGTAGATGCAGAGAACTTAACCTGGGACTTTCTACATACAAAGTGAGAGATCTACCACTGAGCTAAAACTTCTCCTGAAAGAGTTATAGACCTTGCTCCACTAGCCTGCTATAGATAACCCTGACAGGCAGCAACTCTCTGGGGTTTTCAGCAAGTATCTTTCCCAGGCCTACCTGGAGATGCTGATGGATTGAATCTGGAGCTTTTTGGATATCAAGCAGAAGATCCACTACAGAACTATGACTCTTTCTGGTCAAGAACTCCAAGCATGCAGTCCATCACAGGGTGAATCTAACTATGACTGCTAGATTCATATAGTGACACTGCCGTATATTGAGTCAGAACATATGTTCATTAGCTTAGTATCATGAAACTCTCTGCATAAGGGAAAATAAAAGGCTTTATCTGACACCCAAGATTCTGCAACCTCTTTTTCCTGGCTTTCAACCCAATGAGATTTTGTGTCTCTAGCTTCCTTGGACATGCACTGCGGCTGGCGCTGGCTGGCAGCTATCCTCAAACTCTCCAGCTGGCATTTCAGAAGTCTTCAATTCTGAGCCTTCTGCCTGGCTTTATCCCACAGGCCAGAAGGAACCACTTACCAAGTTCATAAAAAATCCAGAAATTAGAGATAAGTAATACTTGCTGAAGAAAAGTAGCAAACAGATACATGAAATTTCAGCACCTGTTGTGACTCAGTATAGAATCTATACAGAGAAATAATGTTGTGTTTCATTTTCCTTCCTGCCCTAAGTAAAGGATGATTGCTTGGCCTCCTCTCTGGAGTTGGCCGGTCTGTCTCCAGCCCTCCTTTGTTTTTGAAACTGTCAGATCTCCTATCATACTGTTTTTCATCGCCTGTCTGAGAATTAACTCTCGAGTCTCCTGTTGGGCTGAATCCCGCCAAACAGCTCAATTGCAGAATAACAGTGGCCAGGTTGCAAGCCAAGAGTTAACAGCTCAATTTGGGCTGCCTTTGGCAGGATATCTATATGCCATTATTAACACACTAAGCACTTTTCCAATCTTCATAGCATGAGGCCTGCATATGATCAATTCCAGAGGAATTGCAATTTCCCAACCTAGCAATTATTCCATAGACTGCAAGGGCCATTTGTTCCCTTATGTTCAAACAGCCAATAGCTGGCTCGGCTTTTTTAGAAGAAAAGTTGACAGTCAATCCCAAATAATCCAGCCTAAAATGATGGTCTCAGGACAGAGGAATGGGAGAAAGCTGTATTTCTACCTAGAGTGCGAACAGCAGCCACAGGAGCCCCGATAAAGATACATCTGTGTTAAGGTGCTCCTGGCAAGTGTGCCCTCCAATGCCCACGAAGCACAGTTTGCCCTCCAGATCTGGATTTCTATACACCACATGCATGTTGCATGTCGGTCTCTCTGGCTGCATCCATGCACGTGTGAATGGGAAATATCTATCTGAAGCCGAAACAATGCCAATCTGCAGATGGATCATCATGCTGCAATTAATTTTGGAAAAGTCGTTTCTCATTAAACTGTGATTCAGGCAGAAAGGCGGATGAAGGTAAAACTGCCCATCATAAAGGAAGGGTTAGGGTGTCCTTCCTCCGTCCTTCTCACTTACAATTTCCTTGTCAAACGGTAAGATGACTAAAATTCCCAGGCTACCATCATCTTCAGAAAAGTCTTGCTTGCATTCGACCTCATTATTCCACTAGCCCATTCCCCCTCTTGATCATGATGCTCGTGCATGTAGATTTTCATTTCGGTCTACCTTGTAAGCCCTTTAACCCGCACCTTTGGAAACTCTGCTTTCTCCTTACGAATGTGATCTTTCTGTTGAGTAATGGCTGGCTAAGATTGTGAATCGCTTCGAACCATGGATGGCCTCATACAGGGAGTCCCCAGTTTAAGAGCGAGTTCCATTCCCAAGGTCTGTCCTTAAGTTGAATTTGTACGTAAGCCGGAACAGTATTATTGTATAATACTGTATAAGTAGTATTGTGTAATGAACTCAAACCCTTGGGTATTTAACTCAAATCGTTGTATATTTAACTCAAATTTTGCTACCATAGGCTCCGTTCATAACTGTGGGTCGTCCTTAAACCAGGCGTTCTTAACCCAGGGACTATATACTTCAGCAAGGTTTCTTTGAAACGGGAGATTGAATAATGGTGTTTCCTCCACTGCACTCCAACCTGCCCAAAGGCTGAACTGCTGACAAGAACAACCAGGAAAAATGGCCCTTAAGAGAAGCTGCCTTCTATAATTCAAGCTCGAAAGGCGGGGGGTGGGGGGGGATATGGCCGAGTACATCAATTTTGGCATATTTGGGCAGAAGTGGCCAAAATGCTTCCAGGTATTGTTGTTCAAGGTGTAACGCAGCCCCTGGGGAATCGTTTTCCTTTATGATATACAGGCAGACCTAGCATGAAAACGGTTTACTAGCCATTGGTTGCTCTGAATCAGCTTTGGTCCGAAAGAAGTTGAGGGATTTCTACAGGTTGGGGAATAGCTGTTTTCATTTAGGCCACTCTCCTAACCCCACCAATCCCCCCCCCCCCCCCCGTCTTGTTCACGCTTGGCTCTTCTCTGCCTCCTTTCACTTCCAGCTTCTGTCCTGGGTGGGTGTGCAGGCTGGTTGGGAGCAGGTGAAACATCTAAACCCGACTCTTCTAACATCAACATCTCTCGGTGGGGCTCTTGGCTGATTCTTCCAAACTGATTTGGAGCCCCCATTAGGAGACAAGTTGGATGAGTTTGTTTTTTTTTAAAAAAGGATCCCTTTTTGGAAAAACTCACACCTCAGGGCTTTAGGACAGAGAAAGGCCAGGGTTCAATTTTAGAGCTTAGCCCTGGAGAACTAATCACAATAGGCAGTTCTCAGCAAGTGGGCTAATGGCCTGTCTTGTATAATGCAACTTCTGTGTTTCTAAACGTCACCTTGCAATGTAAGGGGAACATTACAGGTCCCTGGAATTTGAGCCCAGCTTCAAGCTTGGAGACTATAAGAGAACTCCCTGCAGCCGAACAAGAAAAAGGGGTATTTCAAAATCTCATTAACAAAGAAAATGAAGGTTGTGTTGCAGGCTGAGCTTGCAAAAGTTAGCCTTTCAGTTTTAGCACTCTGGGAAAAAGAGGTTCAGAAAACCTGCCAAGATCCCACCTTAATGAATTCACTCACAAATGAAGCTGAGACTTGTATTTATCCAATTTCCAAGTTTCTGTGCTCTAACCTCTTCTTGGTTGACCTTAAACATGATGAATAAACCTCTGCGTGAATCTCGTGTCTCTGGTTGTGCTCCACGGTTAGGGACTTAACAGAGATTATTCCAAATAGCGAGAAAAATCATAAGGAGCCTCAGAGGGCTGAAAATATTATTAAACAGTTACTTTACTGTGTCCTTGGTGGGCCATCGTCCCTGGTAGGGTGAACTACAAATGGGACCAGAAAGGAAACAGGCTTGTACAGATATTTGGAGATTGCGACAGCTCTCCCAATGGAATCCCAGTGTTTCTGGTGATGGAAGGAGGAATCTTCCTGGAAAATTTCAGCAAGTGTGGAGTCCTTCATACAACCTTTCTTTTGCCACGGGCAAAACAATGGTTGCAGGGTTGATAAATGGATCAGGCCACCTGGGTCAAAAACAGGGGGCAGTACACACAGGATCAAAGCTAGAATTTGGCCAGATCTTTTGAGGCTGTAGGTTGGAGTAAGGGATCCCTTTGTTCCTGTGATTGTCGAGCGTTTGCAGAGTTTTGGATCCCCTCATTAAGCCATCCTCCTCTCCTTAAGAATAATAATGCCTAACGCTGAAAAACTGGCTTCTCCACACAGCTTCGAATTCTTGCACCCATTTCTGCATCTTGGGGGTGGGGGAATGTGGGTTCAATCTTGCAAATAATTCGGAAGCTCTGGGGGAAAGGGCGAAAAACTGCCCAGCCACGATTCCACCAGGTTGCGTGCATGAAGAGCAGCGCAACATGACAAGTTTTGAGTGGCTTTATCAAGGCTATTAATATTTATCAAGAGAAACCAGCTGGCGCCATCCATCAGGACTTGTGTTGGCAGAACTGCATTTCCGGGATCCACAAAGGAGGCATTTTATGTGCTGTTTTTCCACTGGTGTGGGGGCTGCTTATCCTGTTGTTCGGTTGAAAAGGCTCGGATTTCACAACACGCAAAGGAGGGCTTTTGCAATGGCGTATCTGGCTGCAGGAAAGCCGATAGCTCGGGCAATTCACTCGCTGGGGTGTGAGCCAGTGTTTTTGCCCCTTCAGTTGCAAGAGTGACCCAGAAACCAGGTGATTTACTTCTGATATAAACCAATACTCTGGTTTACACATCACACAGAGTCCAACGCGTTGGGTCAACTTAGCATATTGACTTCACTCACCCATTGTAGTGTGTCCAGTAAGCCACAATTAAGCAAATCACTAGAGCAAAGTGTGAACCAGCTTCACTGGTTGGCTTCATGCGTCACGACACATCTTAATGGGGTTTGTTTGATGTTGGCTGACGCACAGTGTAAACCCATCCAGGGTGGTTTATTTAGCAAGCCATCATGACATAACCATGGTTCAGAATGATGTCCAAACTAAGGCTGAAAATGGAGATTAATGAAGGAAGGGCATCCAAAAGAAAGGAAGGAAAGAATGAAAGCAAGTGTTGCAAGAGGCAAGAACTTCAGCCAAGCCTTGACACCAAGCATTCACTACATGGATAAACGGGTTAAATGAATATAATCAGACGAATTGTAATTAGGCTCAAATGGGTGGGCAACTTTTGGTTCAGCCGGTTGTAAGAACCCAGCAGCTGTCTTAGCAGGTTGCCTGAGACAGCACAACCCATTGAAATAACCAGCATAGTGCAAGGGTTGAAGTGTTGGGCTAGACCTGAGGAGATCCTGGTTCAAGTCCTCCTCAGCCACGGAAAGCCACTGGATGACATGGATTGGGTGCAGTCTCCCAGCCCAACCCACCTCACAGGATTGGTTTTATGGGGAATAATTGGAGGAGGTGGGGCTAGATATGCTTCCTTGAAGGAGCTCCTGAAGGAAAGGCAGGCTACACTTAACAAGTAAAATAGATGCTCTCTGTCAATATACCTATTATGTGATTGCAGTTGTATTTTGTTAATCTGGAATTAGACTTTAGCATATGTGGGGAACTCAACTGGGTCTGAGTGCTGTGGGGCAGAGCATAGTTCCTGTGGGCCTTGTGGACCTTCTGGAAATGGGCTACGCCATCTTGCACGTTTCCTAGCAAGAACGGCATTTTGTGGAGCGCCGCGTGTTTGCAGCTGGCAAACACAGAATTTGCCATTTTCACTTTACCAGGATTTACTTATGTCTGACACTAATTTCCCAGCAAGATCTCTTGAGTTTTTTTTTTTAAAGAACATCTACTCACCACTGAGCAACTAATGACTCCTTATTAGCTGTCCCCAGAGAGAGAGAAGCAGGGAGGGCCATGAGGGGCGGGAGCGATGGGCTCCATTGGCAACCTGGCTTAAGTTGAATTGGCAAGACTGCCCTGCCCCTCTTCCCCTCTGGAGCGAGCTGGTTTTCCACTCCCTGCCCGGATCAATCCGCTCGCAAAATGACAGAATGAATGACTCGGGGATGCCTGTTGCTGACCCATGGCCCCATTGAGGGACAACAGGAATGTCTGTCCTCTTTTCAAAGATTCTTTCCAACTCTGGTTAGGGAGGCTCCTTCTCTGGAAGCATTGCCCTCACTCTCAGCCCTCTTGAGTGGCATCAGCGCAGGGTCTGATTTAATGCGCTACGTAGCGCTATATCGGTGAGTTCCTTGGGCAATTTCCCATGGGCCCATCCCATCCCAGAAACGAGTCCAGGAAAAGTTTAGCTCACTTTCAATGCTCTTACTTCGTGTGACTTCAGATCCGATTGGGTTGGTAATCCCATAAACGGAATATAATTACTGGGCACATAGGCCTCTGAAGGGGGCAGTGACAAAATGACATCATGATGCAAACCCCATGACTTCCATACTTGCATGTGCAAGCCCTCATTTGGATGCAATGGTGGTTTGCTGACCTCCATGGATGGGTCGTCTTTTGACTGGCTAAGCCACCTTTTGCTATAGCCGTATACTACTACCGTGCCTGAAAACTATTTCGCTTGCATTAGAGATACTCCCATCCCTTAATAAAACAAAATGAGCAGTCAAAGGAAGAAAAAAATGCCTCATCAAGTACCAAACTTTAGCTCCCCCCCCACCCCCCGCAAGTATTTGCACTTCTTAACAGTTGGCTGAGAGTTTGGCTAGTGCTGCGTTGATAATATTTCTCCCCACGCAGTTTTTGGACATTTGCTTTTAGTTTTATTGCCAATTAGCTTGGCATTCCACTTCTGTGTCTGTGCTGGAAAGGGCAGAAATCTGAACCGGAGCTCTCATCAAAAGGGCATTATTGGTAAAACAGCAAGGAAATCACAGATATTACGATGTTGTTGTGGATTAAATCTGGGCCGGAAAGTAAGGGACGAGACAGTAAAAATGACAGTTCTCTCCTATCTGCTGCAGCGTGTAAACCTTATTAGTAAGAGCTAATTGTCTTCTCCGCATTTCAAAATAAGAGGGTGAATGGAGCTATTTCTCCATTATTAAATTTTTGAATGCATGGTAGTTACATAAAGTGAATGCTACATAGATGGGGGAATGCATCAATAGTATTGACTTGTATAGGGGACTTTTGTAGGAAATGTTAGAGAGCCATTGGGTCTGACTCATACACAGTGGTAGCTGTTCATTTAAACCAGTGTGTGTGCGTGTAGTAGTTAAGCACCTTCGATTTTCACAGGAGAAATCCAGCTTCAAATCCTCAAAACATTCACTGGATGTTCTCGCAACAATCCTGAACCCATTGTTCAACCTTCCTTGCAGAGCAGCTGTGACAATTAAGACGAAAGGGTAGGCAATTGTATAAGCCACGTTTTAGGGTTTGGGTGGACCGCAGAATCATCCAGGTAGAAGAATTCATGCCATCTATCTAGTCCACAGAAGGCATGAAGCAGGTTGAAAGAAAACCAAATAAATCCATCAACATAAAATCAGTTACAACTACTCCCAAAGCTTTGCTAGTAGTGTAACAATTGTATTGCCTCTTGGAAAGTGAGAAGGATCATACAGGTATGCTGGTGGGAGGGAGTTTTCAAAATATAGGCGCCGGGATCAAGAATTCATTTCATTCCTTATGATACCATTCTTCACCCAAGGTCACTCAGGGAGCTTCCATGGCTGAGGGTGGACCAAGATCTGGGTCTTCCCACTCCTAGTCCAACACCTTAACTGCTACACCACGTTGGCTCTTGGGGCATCTTGTTAAACTGCAATAAAACAAATCCACAAAAGACTTGGGGATGATATTGATCCAGGAGTGGAACAGCTGTGGGGCATATGGGGAAATAAGCGGGGTCAGAACTCACGGCTAGCCTCAAGAAAAGGGGAATGACATCTTCCAAATAGATAGGTTGGAAATACTCCCCCTTTTTTCAGTATGTGCCAAATTTTTAGAACAGTCACCTTCTAAATCATTAAGTTGCCAAACACAATTATCTTAAAAAATACTAGAGCAGCTGTTTGAACATATTGATCCAGTTGAGAGCTTCCCCATCTAGGGTCTTCAAACAGCTGCCCAAGGTTAATGTCCCTAATACCTTATTCATTTATCATCTTTTTCAGGATGGGGGGGGTGAGTTTTGTTCTTTTAAAACATCATGTCTGTCATCTGCTCTTGGCAGACTGAGAAACTGGTGATAAAATTAACTGAGCGAATGGAGAAGTTCCGACAATGTATACTGGAAGATTTCAATTTGGAAGGGATGTTTTCATGTTAATTTTAAGTTATTTGGCGGCTTAGTTTGCTAAGTCGAGCACCAGTTTGTGGGAAGGCTGCTGCTGGTGATTCTGGACCACTCACTATCTCTTAGTCCAGCCGATCGTTCAGACTTTTGGAGATTTCTTGAGAAGGAGAAAAACATACAGAGCTCTCTTGAACTCTCAGGGGAAGAAAAAAAAACCCGGACATACAGTAAATTCAGTGAATCGTTAGAGGCAAAGATCTTTGGAATAAAAATAATACATTTCTGTCTTTGAGCGTTGATCACTTTTTCTTTTCCAGCTGACCCCAAAGTCAGTTCTCCCCCACCAAAATGAATACAAGTAAAAGTAGAATCAAAACGTTCATGTCAAACATCAGGATATGCACACAAAATAGAAATAACAAGTGTCAAGAGACAGGGATGCTGTGATGGTAAATTGCCAGCTGATGAAGCCGATGTTAAAAATAGATTTTTGGAAGCCTTTTCGTTCCCCACGGCCCGCTTTTCTTGCTGGTAGGAGAGACAAACTTGCTCTGAAGATAAACAAAACTACATTAGTCCAGCAAAGAGATTCGCCGTCTTTAGTCGTTTTTCCAGTTGCTGGTCATGTCAAAAATGTGTGTGTGTATGTGCGTATTTGTGCATGTGGGAAACCTGGTTGCCATCATTTTGCTCTGTTATTATCTGCCCTGGTGCAGTTTTGGCCTGCAAGCTTGGCTGAAATGCAGATTGGAAAAAAGAGGGACTCAAGTCATCTTCGTGGGGAGAGAAAAAAGAGTCTCTTTATTTTGGTTAGTCTTTTTATACTTTGCTTTATGGCTGAAAAAGGTTTCATCTCCGCAGCTGAAGGGAAGAATTACCTGCCTGGTTTGGTAGTTCTGTAGCGTGTTCTCACCTTGACCTTTGAAATCACTGCAACCTTGAAAGGTGAATGGCTTGTGTAGTCACTTTTGCAAATTTCCTGACGCTTTGTGAGTTCGCTGGAAGTTGTGAGTTGTTCCTCCTCTGCTTTGCCTCCAGTCCAACTCATTTCTGGTGTCAAAGGAAAGCTAGAAGAAAATTGCATGAGACAAACTGGTTGAGAGTGGGATTTGTGTGGTTCCACTCCTCAGGTGATATTCCTTTTTATGAAGACCCATCACTCTCGTCTTTTGAACGTGGGTCGGACGGCATAGCCAATACCACATCTGGAGCCTTCCTAACATGTTGGCCTTTGGGCCCTTAATCTTTAGCCAATTGAAGTCCAGTATATCTGAAGGACATAAGGTTGGAAAGGGTGCTTCAACAGCATCTTGAATTATAGATGGCCCACTAAGCAAAGAACTAGATGCTTCCTTCCATCTTTATCCATAATGCTACCTTGGTGGGAGTAAATTAAAATGGGAGGCTGTATATATTTTCTCAGACTAATGGAGAAAACCCTCGCCCTGCCAGCTGAGGTCTTCAGTGGGAATTAAATGACCTTAAACGTAGCACCTTGCAAGGAATCATTCCAGTTACAGTAAAGGATTCAGGGAGAGCAGTTTCATTCTTCTCAAGTGCCAAATACTGGAGATCAAGTGGGTTAACATATAGTTACTTATAAAAATAAAGGTTCTCCTCCTCCTCCTCCTCCTCCTCCTCCTCCTCCTCCTCCTCCTCCTCCTCCTCCTTCCTCTCCCCCTCATGCCCCTGACTTGAGAAATGCAGGTAACCAAATGAGAGAGACCTTTTAGAGGCTGAGGAAGAGAATTAGGAGTAGACCATCATCCTTAATTTTGATTCTCTTTGGGGGACCACATGAGAGGGATTCTCCCTTGAAAATTCTCAAAACACGCTCACATTTTTTCTGTTAAAGTTTGTGCGCTCCCTTCTAATACTATGTATGCATGATCTCAGATTGGTTTAATAGTCTTATTTAGGCCATTGTAAGCCAAAATTGGGATCCAGGCAAAACATATTTTTCCTGCTTCCATCCCTGTCCTTTGGATTCTTAATTCTCTTGGCCTTCTCAGCACTTTCACCTCTCCAAATGCTCCATCTACTAAAGCAGTTGATTGTATAGTGAAATGGCTTTTTCTATTGGGCTCTGCTTCCTAAAGTTTTATTTAAACTCTCCTCCCTTTCATTTTCCATCCTTCGATTCCTTTCCCCTCTCCACCCACCTGCAGATTTGACTGCTCTGTTTGAAGCTGCAGGCAATATTTAGAGCTTGGGTCTGTTTTGAACATATGTGTTATTCATCAGGGAGGACTTGTAAGCTGCACCTGACCCAGTGACCAGAATTTTTGACCTCGGCTTTAGATAAACTCTTTAGATCTGGCAACGGAAAGGATCTTCTAAAATCTCAAATGCAAAAAGCATTTATGTTGATAGATAAGGAGATAAAACATGTATCAGCAAGCATACGTATGGAGTGATTCTCTAAGGGTTGTTATTTAATTTATCGGGTCTTGGAGATAACCGTTCTTTCCTAAAGACCAGTATTGGGTTTCACTCTTGATATACCCAGGGTTTATTTCAATTTCTTAGGTAAACCAGCCGTTGTTGACATGCCGACCATTATGGTCTCATTCCCTTGGATTTATTCATGTCTTGTTTCGGATGGCATTAGAAAGCACTTCAAAATACAGCCTTCTAAAAGTGTTACATTTTTCCAAAGGCTTCTGGGATTTTATCCTGGGTGTATTCAGCCATCTGTAGTACCCAAGTAAATGCTGTTAACAGCTTTTACTTAAGAGAGGTGACAGATTATGCCCAAGGAACGAAAAGTCTGTTGGATTCTTTTCTTCGGTTTTCTGTTTATTCATATGGACCAATGCTGCAGCTCTAAGCTTGCTTACAGCAGCTTGTCCCATGGGACTTCTGAGTAAATATGCTTCGAATTGTACTGCAATCCTATGCTCATTTGTTTGACATGCACCACTGAAATCCACCAACCTTACTTGCATACGATTATGATGTGTGATGAGCTGAATGGTAAGAGGGGTCTTGCTAGGGCTAGACCAAGCAGACCCAGGATTACATTTGGAGCTTGAAAGAGTGATTTTGGAGGTAAGAACTCTGAACTGATTTGTTCTATGATCCATTTGTTGTCTGTAGTATCATGAAGAATCTTCTCCAACACCATAGTTCAACATTCCCTGTCTATCCTGCTTCTTCAGAGTCCAACTTTCACTCCCATAGAATGTCGTAGAGAGAACGATTGCCTGCATGATTCTGATCTGTCTAGGTATAAATGCAACACAGAAGCTGAATATTTTTTCCAAGGCCTTAATGGATGTCCCACCATGTGCTAGCTGGCAGTGTAGTTCTTGATTGCTAGTTCCTTTAATATCGATCATTGATCCTAAAAGACAGAAGCTATCCACCACTTCAATATTTTCATTGACAATTCTAAGGCTGGTTTGCTGTACCTGTTGTCACTAGTTTGGCCTTCTTTATAAAGAAGAAGTTTAGTCCACTTTTTCACTTAAGTGCTCCTTAACTTTCATTACAAGAGCTTGCAAATCATTTCCATTTTCAGCTATCAGAATAGTGTAATTAGCACAGTGTAGATTATGGATGTTTCTTCCTCCCAATTTTAACATCTTTTTCCAATCCAGCTTCCTTTGATTGATATCTCCAGCATTTAGGTTGAGTAAATAAGGAGAGAGTATACATCCTTGACTCACTTCTTTGCCAACCTGAAGCCAATCTGTTTCACTGTGTTCTCTCTGGACTGTGGCTTTCTGTTGTGGCTTTCTGTCCTGTGTATAAGTTTTGCTTGAGGACAAGGGATATTCCACAATGTGACACAGTCAACACAATCAAAGGCCTTTTTATCGTCAATGAAGCATATATTGAGTTTTGGGGCAGGGGCTATTATTTGGCTTTCTCAATTACCCACCATGAATCAGAAGCAGCTGAAGGAAAGAGCAAGAGAGTCACTGGGCAGCGGGATATCTCTTCGTTATTCAATGTGAAGCCTGTTTGGGGAAGAACATTTCCCATTCTTTAACTATTTCATCCTATCTCCCTAAGCTGAGCTTGGTCTCCCTAAGCTTATCTTTGGGAGAAAATATAATGAGGAGGCTGAACACATTGGAGAAAGCCACAAGGCTCCATCCATTGTGTCACCTTACAAATCAGCAATAACCTCTTGTGAATCCTAACCCATTTGATCATCTTGGATCGAATATACATTTCATGCATTTTTTAAAGGAAGTCTGGAATGGATTCTGGAAAACATCGAAGCATGCCTGTACTTGATTCAGTCCTGTAAATTCCTCCTCGGGAACAATGAAGGCAAGTCAGCCCAAACTCTGAAGCAGGACAAGCATAGCTGAAATTTTGTTGAGAAATTCAGTTAGGGAAATAATAATAATAATAATAATAATAATGATGATGATGATGATGATGATGATGATGATGATGATGATGATAAAAATCAGACTTGGGTCTGAACTGATCAAAATTGAGGTCATCCTTCATGAAAAAAGAGAGAGGGAGAGAGAGAGGGAGAAGGATAGAAGGGAATCCAAAATAGAAACAGGCCTGAACAAGCAGATGGAAGATGTGCAGTGAAAATAAATAAAAGAGGAGGAAAAAGGATTTTCATGCAAAACAAGACTGTGATGGAGGAAGGAAAAGCGTGGCTGGGATCTGGAAATGGGATACTGTGTTTACATGTGTACTTTCTGAGGGTGGGGAATGCAATCAAAACTCTGCCCTTTTCATCGGGCCTGTCGATATTTGTGCGATCAGCTGAACATTTTCAGTTTAATGCTGCTTTGGAAAAACCACTCAGGGAATCTGTTTTCTGAAGAGCAAAATATATATCAATAACAAATCATCATTACCACCACCACCATCACCCCCCTCCCGGATTAGTTTAGCATTAGTTTAGCTGAAGGAATGTGTGATAAGATAGCATCTATCAACATGAGAAATCAAGTAAATATCTCAGCATATGTCCCCTACTTGCTTATGCTGCTCCATCCAGAAAGACCAGCAACGTACTTGTTTTGCTTAACACTGCAATTATAATAAAGCAGAATTTCAATCTATCTATCTATCTATCTATCTATCTATCTATCTATCTATCTTCCATCCATCCATCCATCCATCCATCCATCCATCATCCATCCACCCATCCACCCATCTCTTTATTATGGCCTTTAGGCCAGTCTGTCTGTCTGTCTGTCTGTCTATCTATCTATCTATCTATCTACCCACCCACCCACCCACCTACCATCTATCTATCTATCTATCATCCATCTGTCCATCTCTTTATTATGGCCTTTAGGCCAGTGTGTGTGTGTGTGTGTGTGTGTGTGTGTGTGTGTGTGTGTCTGTCTATCTATCTATCTACCTTCCTACCTACCTACCTTCCATCCATCCATCCATCCATCCATCCATCCATCCATCCATCTATAATCCACCCACCCACCCATCCATCCATCCATCCATCTCTTTATTATGGCCTTTAGGTCTGTCTGTCTGTCTGTCTGTCTGTCTGTCTGTCTGTCTCTGTCTGTCTGTCTGTCTGTCTGTCTGTCTATCTATCTATCTATCTATCTATCTATCTATCTATCTATCTATCTATCAATCTATCTAATCTATCACCCATCCATCCATCCATCCCTTTATTATGGTCTTTAGGCCAGACTATCTATCTATCTATCTATCTATCTATCTATCTATCTATCTATCTACCTATCCACCCACCCACCATCTATCTATCTATCATCCATCTGTCCATCTCTTTATTATGGCCTTTAGGCCAGTGTGTGTGTGTGTGTGTGTGTGTGTGTGTGTGTGTGTGTCTGTCTGTCTGTCTGTCTATCTATCTATCTATCTATCTATCTATCTATCTATCTATCTATCTATCATCATCTATGTTCACCCAGGCCTTGGCAAGCGTGATTAAAGCCCCCTTTTCTTCTTTGTTCTCATCTGGGTTAGTTATCTTTTTTTAAAAAAAATCTCTTTTTTGTTTTATGTTGTAAATGTGTTTTTTTTAACATCTGTAAATGTTAGAATCTCTGGGAGCTGGGCGGCATATAAATCGAATAAATAAATATTCTACGTTTTTGCCGCATTCCGAGAATCAACAGCTAATTTTTCAAGGGGCTGCATAAGGGGAAAACCTGGCCACCGAAAGCCTTGCACATTTCATTTTTACTCAGTACAACAGTTTTACGATAAGAAAGAAAAAGAGGATAATTTGAAAAGAGACCAGGTGCCCCACCCGAAACCTCACGCGCTTTCTTTCCTGCTGGTGTCATGGCATATTCGCTTTTCCAAATTGTGCCTCATTACTGAGAACAATCCATTTCGGCAGATTGGACCGTCAAAATACTGCAGGTGATTATTTCACAGGGAAAGGTCAGCCCTTCCCCGTGTCACATTTCCCTGCCGAACGGCTTTCCTTCCCGTTGGGATCCTCCAGGGAATATCAGGTGGGGAGGATCTCTCTTGCAAGAGAAAAATTAATCTTAAATCACACGCTGAGAGAAGAAGAGAGAGATGGGTTAATTATATTACCTTAGGGTTCTTTCACACTGGTAGAACTCACAAATGGGAGATTACAACATTATTTCAGGGAGAAATCACCATTTGGGTAATGGAAATGATTTAGTAACAGAATACTAGCAATTAACCCACGTTGCAAATAAAGCCTGCAAGAGAAAATACAGTTGGACACCCTTCCTCCATCAACGGGATGGGGGAGAGATTACTATATGCACAGAGATGGAATGATTCAACACTACCCACTATGGAGGAACGGTTGGTGAAGATGACAGATCTTGCTGAGATGGCTAAATTGACTTCTTTGATTAGAGAAAGGGCACCATCTACATTTATTGGTGACTGGAAGCCTCTTATGGACTTTTTGCGTAGAAATGAAAAAAATGAACTTGAGATTTATGGTTTTGGTGATTCGACAGGATAGATTATGGAAAGAAGAGTGTCATGATGTAACTTGAGAGAGAGAGCTTAAAATATAATTGTACTTACAACTGCTGTGAAGAATATCAGAAGCCACTTCTTTATTTTTTTCTTTCTATTTTTCCTCAACTTCTCTTCTCTTCTCTTCTCTTCTCTTCTCTTCTCTTCTCTTCTCTTCTCTTCTCTTCTCTTCTCTTCTCTTCTCTTTCACTATTTGCCTTTTCTTTTCTTTTTCTTTTTTCTTTTTCTTCCTTACTTTATATGAGCTGGTGTTAGTTTTTATCTTCTTGTTTGAAACCTTTAATAAAAATTATATATGTATAACATAAACGTGATGGGAGAGATTTCAGCTACTTGTAAAGAATAGGCAGGTTGGTGAGAGAATCAGAGTCACCCCAGAATGGAAGGGGGATTGTAAGAATGAGTTCAATAGACAGAGAAGAAAAACGTTCCACATGGTTTCAACTGGCTGGCTGTTTTGATTTGAACATCTGAAAACAAGGCTCTAGAAAGCCACTTACATAATGATGTCCTCTGTATTGCTGGCTTGTTCAGGTCACATTAGACTAGGTTGAAATTGCCACGCCTGTGTCAGGAAACTTGCTTTTAAAAGAGAGCCTACTCACTTAGGCAAGATGCTTAGGGAAGTAATCTAAATGCTGAGCCATTCTGTTCTGCGAGGGCAGCTTTAGGGAGCAGCTGAGAAGACGGACGGTCTTCATTTACTCCAAGAAGTTAGGAAGGCGCCCTTCAGCAGAGCTACTTGAAGGTCAAAGTCTTCTACAATTACCACTGCTATTGCTGGAACCTCCTTTCTGGAGGTCTACTTTCTCCAACCTTCCAAAAGGAGTGTGCTTTGACCCCCTCTCCGCCAAGGTGTCATTCTTTCAAGAGCCGCCAACGGTTTTGAATGTGAGATCTTCTCCATTGCAAAGACAATTAAAACAGTGGCATTTCCTTAATTCTGAGCTCAACAGTTGATGACTGCGTGAACACGACAGTGTAGTTTTCTTGGCAGTAGTTTGTAATTAAAAGGGGACGTGGTGGCGCAGTGGCTTAATGACGCTGAAAGTTGCCGGCCAGAAATGGCTGATGCTTCGGCGGTTCGAGTCCAGCCTTTGCATTAACAGGGTGAGCTCCTGTTTCCTCCTCAGCTCCTGTCAACCCAACAGGTCGAAAACTCACGTGAGTAGATAAATGGGTACTCTCACTCCGGTGGGAGGAAAAATGCTGGCGGCGCCTTGCACAGAGAGACGGGACCAGTTGCCAGTAAGCGTGAAACCGCGCTCACCCGAAAAGGGCGCGAAGCAACGGAAACCCCGCCTCCTGTGCTCGCCAGCTGGGCTCTGCTCTAGGAAGGAGGCTCTGGCAAACCACTTCCGAAACACTTGCCTTGAAAACTGCAAGGATTCGTCCAGGCAGTCACTGCAGGGTCAGTAATGACTGAGCGCAGACAAAAAAAAAAAAAAAAGTTTGTAATTATTTTCCAGTGGCAACTTTATTCGAGTTCCTAGTTTATCCTACATCCCTAGGATTTTTTGAGCAGTCTTCCATTCAAGTGCTAACCAATTCTGAGTTTTCTAAGTTTTCCAAGACTGGCCAAAGTCAAATAGATGCTGCCGCCTAGCTAAGCTGCCCAGCCTGTTGGTTGGTACTCAGTCCTGGCTTCCTCATTGCCTCCGTAGGCTGTATCCAGAGTTAATGCATTGCAATTAAACCAATGTTCCCCCCCTCCCCCAGCTGCCACTGATGGGGAAAAAGTTTCTTTTCATTTCATGAATGCATAATCTCATTTATAAATTCCCCAGCTATTGGCAATAAAGATGGCAACCTTTAAACTGCATCTTGGCAGCACTGAAGAGTAAATTGTCTAAACGCGGAGGCCGAAGTGGCAAGTTAGAATGTGTACACACCGCATCTGACACACAATTGCCAGAGTGGCAGAAAAATAAACATAGCTTTTTCCTTGCAATTGCTGTTCATTAATATGTATTTGTGTCAGAATCCTCGCAAGATTTTATAATAGATTATTATATGGCTAGTTTAAAAAATGGTTTTTTACATGCTGCAGTTCTGCCATTGTAAAAGTGGGGGGGAGAAGGAATGAGAAACCGTTTAAAGCAGACGGCTCCTTATCACAGGCTCTGGCATGATCAAGGCCATGCCAGCAAGGGAATCAGGAGACCAAGAACTAAGGGCGATGTAAGGGGGGGGAAAGTAAGAAAAACAGCTTTTGGCGCGCTTTTGCTCAGTCTTAGCAATGCTTTGGATCTGTACACTTATTCTCAATAAATGAACCTTCTTTTGAATCAAGGAAAGTTACTGGATTTGGGATCAACAGGTGGCAGCTCGCTACAATTTGAATCCCGAAAACACCACTCAGGCAGGAGGAGAAAGTATGTTAAAGAGAAATTACTGTGGTTTATAATCATTTTAGCAAAGCATCTAATTTAGACATTAAGCTTGCTTAACAGATGTACGTTGCTTTGCTCTTTGATCGGAAGGAGTGCGGGAGTGGGGAGGAGAGGGCAGTGAATAATTGATTAAAAAAGGGAGCCGAGCACACGCACATCCATGCACTCACACCCCACACAAGCGCACGGATATCCTCCTCTATCATTTACATTTTAAGAGTTGTCTCATAAAAGTCTGAACTGGGAGTTGCTCAAATGTCATATTTACATTTTGTTAGACAAACACCTTCAAGGACAAAGCACGCTCAGAGCAGGAACAGGTCGGAGGAATAATTGTGAAGGAATTCTATTTTTCTGGAAGGAGGAGGCATAAATAGTCCAGATAGCTAAGTTCCTTCTTTGGCAAAGTCAGCTATTTCAAGTAAATACCCAAAAGTATGTCATGGTAGAATTTGTCAGCTGAAAAAGAATGTCTCCTGCCTTCTTTCTTGATTGATGATGGTATCCTGCTGCTTTTATCAGACGACTGCTTGATTTTAGTATTTTCTTAAAGTGAAAAGTTGGGAGGTGTCTTGGTAGTGTAGTTGTGGGGCTTGCATCAAATGTGTGCTGTGCCTACAAAGGAAGGAACCTATAACTACTCTGCTGGCAATTGTCCATTTCAGACCTAGGTTCCAGATGTCAATGGTAGTAACCACTTACTGCGGGAAGGTACAAGAAAGATCTAGTGGTGGAATCCATCTGCGGATATCCGTACTCACAGTCTTGATCGGGAGTAGGAGTTGCCTGCAAATACAGTTCAGCTTCAAAGGACTGGTCTTCTTGATTTTCTTATCTGATTCCAGTTTCTTATACTATAAAAACATAAGGGAACCTGTGACCCACCAGATGTTGTGGAACTCTGACTAGCCTCAGGCTGTATGGTGAGCAGAGCAGGATGATAGGTTTATAGTTCCAGAACATCTGGAAGGCCGCCAGTTCTCCACTTCTGCTCTAAAGGCTTTCACAAGTCTCCTGGAGTAGCTTCAGTAGTCGGCCTCAGAAGGAGTGTCCCTCGACGGGGAAAATGTGCAATTGTCGCCAAAGGGTCTTTGTACTTGGTGCCTGCAATTTCCCTGAAACCATCTTTTAAAAAAATGCAAATGGGTTAAAATGTTCAGGTTGGAAAAATGAGAAATGCATCAAATCTACATGGACATATTCATCTCTCTTTGCATCTCATGCAACCATATCTTTCTCCTTCCTATATCTTTCAGTTTTGCATTATTCTTGGATGAGAGATTTTGTGTGCCAAAACTTGACAGATGTACAAAGCTCCTGAATACCAAGTCAAACCAGAATCCCAGTTTCTTGGCTTTAGCTATGATATGTGTTCTCACCATACAGTAACCCTCAGTAATTTGAACTATGGTTTATGGAATTAATTCAATTTCCTTTAAGGGTGTACACCAGCCTGAATCACAAGCTGTTTAGCCTAGCCTGTGGGTCAAACCCAGCCACAAATTGGCAGAGACTTCCAGTGTTTCAGATAAAAGCTTTTTTTTTTTAAGCTTGGAGATATCAGGACTTGACCCTTGGGCCTTCTGCATGTACAGTATGTGATTTACTGCAAAGTTATGGACCCAAATGCTAATCTTGGTTGCTGTAGGTTAGGTTTTTGTCCATCTGGCCAACTTTGTGTAAAGCCATTTCTCCCCACCTGGTTGTCAGTATGGTTCCCACAGAATCCACCTTATTCAGTAGCACTCTATAAACCCTAATTACTTGGGCTCGATGCCACACTCGCTGATTTAATAGAGTAGCTTCATTAATGTCCCGTTTAGATGCTGTGGATAATCCCTACTGTTGGCTGATCCTTCCATTGTGTTAATGGAGAATAAGAGAAGCAATCACAATTTGAATTGGATTCTCAACAAGCTTTTGGTGGACCTCCTGGCCCCAATTGACCACAGCAGCCATATGACAGTCAGTTCATCTTCGGGTGCACATAAAGACTTAAATAAAGTCATTATTCCCTGCCGTGAGTTTCGGTAGTTTCCAATTCTTCCTCTAGAGTTTTCCTCTTGGTGGTCTAATCAGCTTTAGGTTTTAATTAAGCAGCTGTCATTTGCTTCCTAGTTCTGTTGTGACCTGCTGTTGTATTAAATTTTAATTGAGCAAAGGCTGAATCAGAAATAGGTGCCTTCAGACAACAAAGGAATACCGTTAGTAGGTTACAGTTGTAATTAAGAAGAGCCTGCTGAAGCACTAGCATAGCCAAGTTCAGAGGAAGAATTAGGAATAAACACAAAGGTCATTATTATGGCAGGACAGGAGCTGGCTGCTCCCTTCTGACTGGGGAAAATTTCATGTTCAAAGTGTATTTTTTATGTAAAATATAATGTTGGAACAACATCACTGCGATTTCTAACTTACCTCTGGGACGTGTCTTCTGCAAGGTTGGGATGTGTTAGTTTCATCTCCAGTCCATTTCAGTTTCAAATATATTCTATTATAAAACCCTGCTGTTCATGTTCATTTTTCATTTTTGCCTCCATCTATAATTTTCAAAAGGCATGGATGTTCTTATGCACCTATTTCCCAACTCATCATCTTTCCATGGTATATGCATTTGGGTTTGAACATTATCCCATTTGGGGGATGGAAAATGACCCTTAGAAGTCTTGCAGTTGGTTGTAACTGGGTCAGAAGATCGATCAAGGGAATAGGAACAATAGGCAGGACAAAACCAAGCAAGAATCTGGGTTCATCTAATAGGATCAGAACCGCAAGCCACAAACAAGAACCAACCCAGGTTCAATTAATGTGTTCAGAATCACAAGCGAGAACCCATCCAGGCCCATTGCAAACTAAAGTATGTTATGCTCCAATCTAGAACCCTACCTAGGTTCTGCTTTAGCAGCTGACAAATGCACTAGTCATGAGAAGTACTACCTTATGAGTCGGCCTGCAACTCACAAAGAGATCTGCTTTGGCATCATCTAGCTTCTGCTTGGTGAGGTCTCCTCATCCATCACACTTGGATTCCCCCCTCCCCACATCTCCATAAGTTACTTTCATGTTCTTTCCCTTGTTATGGTTGGGCTAGCGGGCTCCTAAAACTCTGTTTTGTCTCAGGAGATGACTCAGACAATGATCTCATGATGAAGATGAACATTTTTTTCATTTAAGTGGCCGTAACGTAGAGATTTTGCTTTGTAAGTTTTAAGCAGAAGGAAGAAAAAAAAAGCTTTGCAAAACTCGATTATTTTCCTCCCCAAACTTAAAAACCTGATGGAAAGTATTGTGTTTTTGAAAAGAAAATTAAATATCCAGGGAAGCAAAAGCCACTCAACTGAGCTTCACGGATTTTTTTTCTGCCAAGCAATCCATAGGGATTATGCCTAGCTGAAACTGATTTCTGCTGTCCTCCCCAAAATGCAGAAAGGCATCTTTTTCCCTCTTCACCAGTAACGTTGTGGTTGACCAAAACATTTGAAATACTTCTCTCGTAGGCCTCTGAATGCTTTGGGTTAAACAGCTGTTAATTTTGCCTTGGGACAGATGGGTCCATTCCAGGCCTCCTGAATGTCTAGCTGAATCATGCCCAGATCAAGACACCAAGGAGAATCTTTTGACTTGACTCTCTTTGTGAAGCCTTTGCAGTCATTTCCAATTCCACGACCCATTTTCTTTTCCTCATAGGTTCGCAGATCGAGGCCCTGTTTGTTTGTTTGTAAAAACAATCTGTCACCTACTAAGATGACGTGATACTTGATTCAAGCATCTCAAAGACTCATCCTGTCCAAAACTCTGCTGTTAGGATTACCCGTCTTCCTAACTGGTTTGAATCATATCCAAGCTTGTCTCTGTTCAATGAAATGTCCAAATCCTCTTTCTGGATGTTCTGCATTGGTTCCCCCCTCCTAGGACTGAAAGTTTTAGAGAAACATCTGCATTTCAATGCTGTAAGAAAGTAATCAGCTACCATTCCTTACCTTTGTTGAATCCCCAGAATGCAACAGAGGTGCTTCTCACAATCCCGCTGGGAGGATCAGGATAAACCCAGCGCATTTTACAATCTGTGTTAGTAAAACAGTGCTTTGGTCTGCCATAGTTTTAATGGATTAAAAAAGTCTGCAAATAAAAACCTATGTGAAGGCCCTCTTCCATTCTGGCCATGACGTTCTGCAGGAGAGGTCCTTCTAAAGATATGCTTATTATCAAAGAGTTGCCTCACGGTAGGTGACACTGTCATGCGTTGCTCCCAGGTCTTACTGGAGTGGCCACCAGGCCCAGTGTTGACTGTGTTTAGAAAATCTATAAAAGCACATCTCTTTTGCTGGATTGTGTTCTGATTGGGTTTGAATTTTGTCAGCCACCTTGACAACTTGGCTGAGGAGAAAAGTAGAGTAGAAATTGAACCCCCTCCTCCTCCTCCTCTTTTCCTTTGCAGCTTTCCCTAATATAAGTGCTAGGTCAGATTCCCCTAGAATCTTTTCTTTCTTTTAAAGGCAAGTATCCTTGATGTTGTTCCTTGATGTCTAAGATTTCCCACTGCAGGTTATTGAAGTCCACATGTTCCAACCATTATGGGAAATATCTGCTTGCTATCCCTTAGTACAATCTCTTGTCTGCACGTTGGCCACAGGATCTCAACAGGCCTAGATGGACATTATGACATGTTCCCTCTTCTGTTTCTTCCCTTGACACATGCACATAATTTTGGGAGAAGGAGTAAACATGTCTCTAATAATTCTTTCATCAGAAATGTGGCTGATCATATTTCAGGAAGTGACCTAATTAAGGGGAAGGAACACAAGGATTCAACAGGTGCTGTCTTCCTTGGATACAGCTCCATGAACTTCATTTAAAAGAGGGGCAGATCATGTCCAATCTTTCTCATTTCCATGTAGATCCAAATGCTGAAATACATGATCTTTCCTATTCCATAACTATGTAACTACATGCCATTTTTACTGGTTATCCCCCACCCAACTTTTGTGTGTGTGTGTGTGTGTGTGTGTGTGTGTGAGAGAGAGAGAGAGAGAGAGAGAGAGAGAGAGAGAGAGAGAGAGAGAGAGAGAGAGAGAGAGACCTTCCTGGTGAATCAATATGATGCTTTTTGGATGCCTGGATAATGAAACATATTCATGGTTTACAGAAATGCAGATTTAACTTCTCATTGTGGTACCACTACTATTAAAGCTGGCAACAACAATAACACTGATGGTGATGTAATTCCTATTTTGCGTTTCTCATCTTTTTTCTTTTTTTAAAAATCCTGTCCTCTCCGCACCAGATGTCAGCTGGGAAGGGATAAACTCCATAAGTACTGATGAACATAATGCACTCATGGGGAGGGGAACGGAGGGGAGGGAAAAAGGCACAAAGCATCTGGTCTGGGTCCTCTGAGATGCAGAGTAAAGGATGTATCATTCCCCCCCCCCCCCTTTTTGTAGCCTTCTTATTTCAAAGCTCATCCCTATTTATCCTCAGCCTGGAGCCAGATGTTTAAATCCTTTTGGAAATCAAAAGCTAAACCACATGTCTCTGCAGAAGGGGGATGATGTACAGATTGCAGGGAGTGTGTGTGAAAGGAACTGAAAGCATGGATTTCAGTGCTTTTGGAGTTAATGCCCTTCCAGTTACCAGAACAGCAGAACCCAGGGTAGGATCAACAGAGAGAGCTATTCGTGTCGGTAATTGCCATCCAGCATCTTGTCAACTCTTCCCTAATCCTTCAGAATGGAGGAACCAAGGATCCAAGTGGGCGTTTTCTACTAGCTAGGATGTAAAGCTGCTGTGTATTGTCTATGCTCACATAATGTGCTTGGCTGGGTCAACGGGGAGGCTTAAGCTTAATGTGCCATGTGAACATCCTAAGCCAGACAGCATTAGAGCCAGAGAGAGTTTGGTTTTTTTAGGAAGCATCTCCCAAAGTGCCCTCTACAGAGATGTTCCTAGAGCGGCCCCACAAAACAAGGCTTGTCTGGGCCATCTACCTGATGGCCTTCATTTTAACCCCTTCTTCCTGCAGTTGCACTGGGGGGTAAAACGGGTAGAAAAGGGGATGGGATAAGAAGACTCCCTCAACTGTGCCCACAAGGACTCTGACCCTAGATGGGGATATCACCATTTCTTATTTATTTATTTATATTTTTGCAGGATGTGGTAGCCTCCCAGCCCATTTTGAGGTGGCTGGGTTTCTCCTAGAGAGGTTCAGCTTGATTGCTGTCTAGGATTTCTAGCATCTTTCCCATCACTTGAACCAACCACATGCCAAGGATGGAAATGGGGAGCTTGGGCCTGCAAAGGGAGAAGATTTGCCTTTCAAGCCATTCTAGAAATGTACTCTAGAACAGTGTTTTTCAAACTTGGCAACTTTAAGATGTGTGGACTTCAACTCCCAGAATGCCCCAGCCAGAAATGCACCCTTGCTAGCTGGGGAATTCTGGAAGTCCACACATCTTAAAGTTGCCAAGTTTGAAAAACACTGCTCTAGAATCGATTAAATTCATATAATCTATAATAAATAAAGCAGGTGCTTTATTTATGAGTTATTTCTCTTTTTCCTGGGAAAATGGAAATCTTCTTTTTTCCCTTCCAGGACATTTTTCTCTTGGTCCATTTCTCTGTTTCCCCCCACCATTTTTATATACATTTCCTGGATCCATGCTTTTTTAAAAACAAAACTACATCTCACGTATATGTACCCTGTGTGTGTGTGTGTGTGTGTGTGTACACGTAATACTTACACATATGCACACACACACATATATGTGCATGCACATATATACACCCATACACACACACCCCTAGATACACATGCATATATATATACTTAGGCACACACCCACGTATGCAGAAAGGCTACCAAGTACCTCTTTATTTGCATGTCTCCTTCTCAAAATATAGTCCTTTCTGGATGAGTCTTTTGCAAACGTTTTGCACAGAGTTCTGGCTGGGGAGCGATGTGTGTCAAGGAGCTTGTTTGTTGTGGCAACACACATCGCAGTGGAGACCGGCTTGGCACGCACACCAACGTGCTACTATAAATTGGGCCGTTTCTTTTCCAACCTTAATAGCCTGGACGGTTTGATTTCCCCATTCCAGTGGCAGATGGCACTTGAAATAGAATATTTCTCCCTCCTATTTGCAGCAGTGTAGGGGGGTAGCAAGCTGCAGAAGAGTAATTGCAAACCACAAGATCAAAATCCTGGTTCTTAATTGCAAATATTGCTTTCCTGGAGCAAATGCCTTAATTCAAGTTCCTTCAAGGATCCTTGTCTTTCATTTTTGCACCTCTCCTCTGACGAAGTCCTGGTGAGAGCAGTAGCTGGAGTAATTAATCAAATGGCATCCATGGTGATGTGTCAATGAATTCTGCGTTAATGGACTCATTAGCACACGGCATCTGAGAATGTGTCGAGCAAGAGGCATATATGGGTTTCTGAGAATGCACCGAGGAAAAGATATATATGGCTTCCCGGCCCTGAGAATGTCTCCATGTGGCATTTATTGATGAAGCCGAAAAGATCTTTTAAAATTAGCAATTGGTATCCCAGCGTTGTTGGTACCACAGCGATTTAACAAAGAAAATGAGGGATTTGCTCACTGGGTTGCTGTTTCTGCAGAGAAGGAAATGGTTTTACTGTAAATATCTGCAATGGGGAATTTAGAAATTAGGAGCTAGGAGGCAAGTGAGTAAGAATGGCAATCTGGCATTTCAGCAATCTGAGGCTGAAGGATAATCTGGTCCCAAAGAAACACAAGGATAGGTTTAAGGAGGACCTGTAGAAATTGTCCTATGTGTCACCTGATTCCTGCTGAGCTGGGACCTGAACTATCATTATTGTCCATGGATGGTGGTGGAAGTATGGCAGGAGAAAAAGCATCCTATGTGAGCTGAGACTTAAGAGGGTCATAGTCCAGCACAACTGAAGGATGCAGGATTGGGGAAGTTAGTTTGAACATCTAGTCCCTGTTCCTAGCAGAACATATAGATGGTAACCCAACAGTTTTTTAAAACATCCCACCACTCTTCTTATCATAGACAAGTTTCTGGTGTTGTTGAGAATCCCATTCAGGAGGTCTGTTGAGGGCTGTGCTGAACATAGCACAGGTCTTGCTGGAATCTTCTCCAGGTCTTTATGACTTCTACCAGAAGATGCTGGAGGCTGAATCTGACCTTCCTTATTGAAAAATAGGTGTTCTGCAAGATTGTTGTGAGGATGAAAATTGGGTGGAGGGGCTTGAACTATGTCCATACTTCACCTTATTCTTCTGATGGAGAGGCATCCTATAAATGGTGCCTTCTTTATGGACCTTTGCTTTCTTCTTTGTCGTATGCTTGAATAGGACACAGAGGTCCTTAATACAGCCATTCTGACGGGGAAGCCAGTGTCCATCCCTGTGAAAGTGGTTGCTGTTGAAGAAGATGGATCAGTGAGTGATGTCTCCAGCTCCACTGAATGCAGATCAGCTGATGAAGATGTCCTCAAGGTAAGGCTGCTTCTCGAAACCTGAAGAATCCCAGGAATGGTCTAGTCACATTGTTATCAAAGGCTGAAATAGTCTTATAAACCAATCATAAAATATAATTACAAACCATTTGAAAACCAATTACAAGATAAGATCTTCAGATGATTGGAATTTGTGGCATTTGAAAGGAATGTCTGGCTGGGTTCACCCATTTCACTAAACTAGAATAGGGTCTTGGCTTGGCACAGTGCATGAACCCATCCACTGTAGTTTATTTAACCTATAACCTATACTTAACTATATACTGGGTGATATATACAAGTATCTCTAGGACCTTCAGGGAGAACAAACCTCCTCTCCTGCTTTTAAATAAAATTAGCAGGGAGTGCAGGGAGAAAATTTCTAACCTAGCCTTCTCCCTATCTTTCTCCTCCTTCCAGGGAGATCTAGATATATAAAATGGAGCATTAAAAAAGGTGGCTCTTCATCTGCAACCTGAAGAGATACGGTCTTTTCTTCAGGACCCTACCACCCTGTTCCCATCTCATTTGCAGGTTAGGCCTGTGCTGTGCTTCATTTGAAAACTTACTCAGGTTCTTGAACCTTCAGAACAACTTGGTTGTTTCTGGAAAGAGAAATTTCTCTCTGCTAATTACCACTCTTCTTTGATGCATTTGTGACCTGACATACCAAGATCTCATATCTCCTGTGGATTTCCATTTGAAGCTCTAAGACATGCAACTTTATATTTTTAACTCATTGCTTTAACCTCCCCCCCACCCCCCACTATTTTTGGCTGATGAGTCTGGAGAACACTTCAAAGGTAGAAGAATCTCTGACAGAGACTCACTAAGAATGATTTTAAATAGGCAGGGAATATTAGGGAAGGGCTAATAGTAATTCCAAAATGGATGGCTCTGATTTTTTTTCCCCCCACCAGATCCTGAAATTTAGATTTTTGCCTTCTTCTTAAAGGATTTTGAAAGAGTTCATTATCTGGTGGAATGAACCCCCTGAAAGAAATCTGGCAAGTTCACCAAATCATTTTGCAACATCATATCCTGCAGATGAGAGATGTGATGTGAACATTTTGCAATTGTAAAGGGGAAAAGTCTGTCAGAAGATACTTTTCCTGCCTTCTAGTAGCATTGAATAATATGGTGGCCAATTAGGGCACTTAATTCTTTTTAAAAGGTGAGGATGCCAATGGGCAAGGTGAGGGTACAAGTTGGGCAGTGCCATTTCATACCCATGGAAAGGACCAGGAAATGCCATTTTCTGATTCTAGGGGTGGCAGAGCAAATTTGTTTATTTTTGTTGCCTTTTAATTATGTTTAGACTATTTAGCCAATGTGGTGTAGTAGAGTGTAGGACTGGTACTGGAGAGACCCAGGTTTCAGACCACCCTCTGCCAGGGAAACTCCCTAGAGGACTTTGGGACAATCCTTCTCTCTCAACCAGCGTTGAACAACCTCAAAGGCTGTCGATGGGAAAAATGGGAGGAAGGAGTGCTGTGTATGCCATTTTGAGCTCCTGAAGGAAAGGCTGGATATAAATCTAACAAATGGTACATACATACTCTAGGATTTACACCACAGTTTTACTGTGTTGTTTGACTTTTCCCCATTTTATTCCATGATGGATAAATCAGATTTTTTTCAGTTGGTGTCATTTCTGTATGTATTCATCTTGCCTTATAGTTTGTGACATTTGGCAAGGACTAATGAGCTAAAGTCAGAGTACAAGTCACTGGTCTACTGTCTAACTTATATGCTTTATTGTTTTATGTTGGTCAATGACCGTATTAAAGAATCCTTCCTTCCTTCCTTCCTTCCTTCCTTCCTTCCTTCCTTCCTTCCCTCCCTCCCTCCCTCCTTCCCTCCCTCCCTCCCTCCCTCCTTCCCTCCCTCCCTCCCTCCCTCCTTCCTTCCTTCCTTCCTTCCTTCCTTCCCTCCCTCCCTCCTTCCTTCCTTCCTTCCCTCCCTCCCTCCTTCCCTCCCTCCCTCCTTCCTTCCTTCCTTCCTTCCCTCCCTCCCTCCCTCCCTCCCTCCTTCCTTCCTTCCTTCCCTCCCTCCCTCCCTCCCTCCCTCCCTCCTTCCCTCCTTCCTTCCTTCCTTCCTTCCTTCCTTCCCTCCCTCCCTCCTTCCTTCCTTCCTTCCTTCCTTCCTTCCCTCCCTCCCTCCCTCCTTCCTTCCTTCCTTCCTTCCTTCCTTCCCTCCCTCCCTCCCTCCCTCCTTCCCTCCCTCCCTCCCTCCCTCCTTCCTTCCTTCCTTCCTTCCTTCCTTCCTTCCCTCCCTCCCTCCCTCCCTCCCTCCTTCCCTCCCTCCCTCCCTCCCTCCCTCCCTCCTTCCTTCCTTCCCTCCCTCCCTCCCTCCCTCCCTTCTTTCCCTCCCTCCCTCCCTCCCTCCCATTTCTGCATGCACTATTTTTGTTGCTGCAGCCGCTCTTATTCTTACTTAAAACAATATGCATACTCTTGAAGCCAAGGATGCACCGGTCACTATAAGAACACCCCCCCCCCCCCCCGCAATATGTAATACACATCAGCTAACAAATCTAATTCACATTATTAATCCCAGTCAGGCCTAAATGTAGTGTGCAAACATCCAAAGTTCTAATTTTTTCATGAGGTAAGATGATAATAGCAACTAATGGCTCTTTTCATTGACATGGAAAAGTGCATGGATTGACATTGATACAGTGATAAAACTCATTATTTGCATCAAGACTTTCTCCCCGGTATATATGCCTGTCACCACAAGGGACTGATCAATTAATTATATGATTATCTGATTGAAAATGACGTAACTGAACGAAGAGGTCTTTAATTCAGAGGGACCTGTCATTCCAACCACTTCTTTCGTTGCTCCATTACTCAGCTGCTGATCTTTCTTTCTTGCTGCTCAGTAAATTCTTCCTTTCGTACTCCCAAGTTCTGTATCACTTGTTTTGGTTCTTGGCTTGACGTATTCCCCCTCCCATCCTCTCATCACTTCATTATGGCACCAAGGGATGTGTTAAGATAGGTTCTGTGGACCTATCATGGTGTTAATTGAGTTTCTAACATTTTTTCCTGGAGTATTTAGGTGCGACTGAACGTTGAGTTTAAGCAGCTTGGGAAATGTCATTAAAAAAGATTAGGTGCCTGATCATATTAATATCTCTGCAGAATGAGGGGATGGCTGCATTTCAAGACTATACTATAACATAATACATGTTAATTCCAGTTGGTTTACATGCATGCAAGCTTTTGAATAATGCATACATTTTTTTCTTCAAAGGAACTTGTCTAATATGCCTATTATGTAGGCATAGGCCCCTTAGCTGCTTCACTTGGAGTGTGCTAAGGATGTGTTCTCCAGGACGGTAGGTGGTTTTAAGGATAGGTAACATCCTCAAGAGCAGGGAATAGAGCTCACCATCCCCAAGGCTCTTACTTTCTAGAAATTTCTGTCCATATAGCCACTTAGCTGACTATCTTTGGTAGAGATTTCAGAAGGTGACCTTGACAGAGATAGGCCAGATATCAAGATACTTAATCGACAAGGGGAAAAACATGGTGTAAGTCCGGATGAAGAAGAAGGTATATGTGCAAGTGACTCAAACAGACACCTCCCTAATTCACAGGAGCATAAGGGAGGATGGGGAAGTAAAGCACAGTCAGACTTGGAAGATTCTGCTACTATAGCCAATATTAATAAAAGTAATTTTAACCTTCTTATGGAGTTGGTTTGGTCTACATAATGGGGCTTTCAAATGGATTATTCTTCTCTGATTGTTAGAATCCTGTCCCTCAGGCAGGACCATGAAACCATTGGGGTCACTTTTTCCCCAGAATTATCTCTCGGAATGGCTAATCTGTGTCATCACAATATACTCATTTATTTTTTTAAAAAGGGAGATTTCATCACTGGATCTTTTCATTTTCTTCTGCCATCTCTCTGCCCTTTTCTCCGCCCCTTCTCCTTTTAAACCATGTCCAAGTTTTAATGGTGAGATCCTTGGCAGAAAAAGGCTATTGATAAATATAGGAAAGGCAGCCAGAAAAGAAATAAATTATCTGGGAATTTGAAAATCCAGGGCCCTATTTTTGAAACCTGGTACTGATTTGACTTACAGAGAATTTGGCCTTTTCCTTTCCTACCCCTTGTCAAGCAAGTTGCCGTAGTAAGGCTCATCAGGGAATGTGCCTTTAATTGCCTAATTTCCTGCTTCTTTACCCCATTAATTTTGTCTCTTGTTGTTCTTCTCTAATTGCTGAAATGTGCCATGTCCTCTTGCCCATGACAAATGGCATGGCACTCTTAACCTTTGATGCCTGCTTAGTTGATGCTGATGAAGTAGGTTGGAAGGAGATGGTTAAGGAGATGAGCCAGGAGTTTGTCCTCCAAATCTGCCCTTTCTGGGAAAGAGATGAACATATTGTTTCTGTGCCTGGAAATCCTGACGTGATCACTCCTTTATGCCTCTGAAGAACAGCCCATCTGTTGGCTCTTCTTGTGGCCATCCCATTGGTGGCCACAAGAAGAGACTCAAGTACTCTTCTTCATTAACTATCAGAATCCTCGCAAGCATGTGTATACTTCTATATCACAAGGGCATCTGGGGTTGTAACATGTCCCTGGTCAGCACTGGGATTATCTGAGATGAAACAAAAATTAAGCTACAGGTTGAGCCTTCAGACCAAGCAGAAGTCTAAACCGTGAAGCAAGATATAGATTGGTATCTGAAGATCAATCAGAATACAGAACCAGGCACCCAACCAAGGAAACCCCCAGGAATGTACGGGCCTGACAAGTTCATTGATTAGGGAAAGCCTAGCTCCAATAATTATAGAGCTTCCCACTCTGAAAGCTTATCGGGGTAGGCAAAGCCAAAAACACTTGACTTAGCTACATGGACAAGTCTTCCTCAGCTTGACAGTAGCCAAGTTGCCTGGAGAATTCTGGGAGTCCAAGTCTATGCATCTGTGAATGACCAGGTTGAGGAAGGCTATCATGCATAGACACTCTAATTTTATGGATCAGCAAGCTATTGCCACTCTTTGGCTTCCACACAGCTCTCTAATGATTTTCCCCACCTTTTGTATCTTAAGTCCCATTAATCATGCTATCAAAGGACCCAGGTCCTACTTTTCCCCCCAAAAGATAGATGTTCTGTTTGTCATTTACAGTAAACTTTAAACATTTAATACAAATTTGAAGGACTTATCCTGTGGCCCACCTAGACTGCTTCTGAGCCCACCTGTGGTAGGTAGAACACCAGTTGAGAACAGCTGTGGCACTGACCCAAGAGAGGATTTTTACCCCAAACTCCTTGCTCCTATTTCTTAATTAAAAAGAGAGAGAAGAAGTAGTTCTACTCCCTTTCTTGAGAATTGACCATGGCCAAATCATAACTCAGTCCTACTTATGATTCACAAACCACCAGTCATTCACCCCCCCAACATCAGTCCATTGCATTTTCCAACCTGACCCAGCCCTCCAAATTTTTTCCTAATCTCTGCCAGAAGTTGCAGGTGGAGTTATTTGTTCTGCTCTTCCAGGGAGTTGCAATCAACCGTGAGATTCCCTCTGCTATGCGTAGCTTTAATCAGATTCTTCTAAATGTTGCTTGAGCAAAAGTGTTTGGGGCTTAATTTACCGACACCTGCTTTGGGGTGATACAGTCTGAGAAGCGCTCCCTGGGGACATATCATTGACATTGACGACAACAACCATCAGTCTGACAAGAAGATGTCATTCTGAAGTACCTGAGGCTAATTTATGTGACATAAAAGCTCGTGCCATTGGCAGATTCCCAGCTCCTTTTTCCTTCGGATGCAAAGGTTGTGGGAATATTTCATAATAATTACTGTTACTGTTGCTGTTGCTATAAGCTTTTTACTGAATTATGCAGCAGAGTTTTAAACAATTGCCATGCCACTTCCAAGATTGTAGTGAGGTGCAAACACTGTGCTAAGCTGGAGTTGAAAAGAAGGGGAAGTCGTCCTTGGGTCTTGAGGGGTGTGAGTGGGTTAATACTTATTGTATATGGCCTCAGATATCTATGTCTGTCCTTATTGAACAAGCGGGAAAGCAAATAATAGATTAAACATCTGAACTAGGAATATTGTGCTAATCCACATGTAATGCCTATTCAAAATGAAACATAACCATTCATGTCCTTGAGCTCCATTTTGCTATGATTTATTTATTTAGTTATTGGACGTGGATGCCGCCAACTCCATCCAACTCTGCCCTTCCAACCAGGACATGTTAAAAAAGGTGACAGAGCAGGAACTGTATAAAAAGGAAGCAGTGAGAGATGCAGTGTTTGACTTCCCCAATGGGGACTTGAACGACTCAACTTCCCTTTGTTTTAGGAGTGAGAGTGGCAGAGGAGACCAAAGGAGGTCTTTCCAGAGCCATAGTTCTTTCCAGAGAATGATCTAGTGCCAGAAGGGGAAACCGATTCACAGGGGCTGGAGTTCTGCTGGAAAATCAATGCCATTGGGTTGAAAAAGAGGCCACCTAAAGTTATAGTCAAATCAAATCAAATGTATTGTTACAATCAAGTTCCTGGTTCACTCAGAATGAGCAGAGGAGCTGAGCTGGAGGGCATCCAAAGATCCTCCAGTTCCTGTGTTGGCTTTCCAAAAGTCTTTTGAGAAGTCCACGAACAGGACATGAGGATCCAGCAGCTTCCTCTGTTATTCCATGCAGCTGGTATTGACAGACTGGAATCAGATGGTCCAAAAAAAAAAGAGCTTCAATTGACTCATCCTCAGAGCTTGATAGTGAGCACAGTTGTGATAAGTTGTGATAAGTTGTGATAAGGATGACCCCTTTGATAATAAGAAACCAATGAAAACTCCAGTTGAGCTTCTAGCTCTTCTAAATGGTTTGACTTCTCCTAAAGATCTGGTTGGTCTCCTTGGTGTCCCAGATTACAAAGTGGTAATTAGACTGATGTCATGCAAATTGCCTAAAAAAGGAGACCAACTAGATCTTTGAGGAGTCTTGCAATCCACCCCTTTGCAGCAGCCTGAGTTTGATCAGCTGTCATTGCTCTCTGAATGAAATTCTCTTCTCTTTGATCCAAGATTCAGAAAAAGGTCAGAGTTGGTGCAAAGTTATTCTGCCTCCCAGCCAGAATTAAGGTGCAAATGTGCACAATTTGTAATAGAGTTTAATCTTTTAAATATGCTAACAAGGATATGACTGTACCTGTACCTGGTTAATATGCGAAAGACCTTGGGGTACTGAAGCCAGCATAGATAATGCTAAACCTGCTTCCTATATCTCAAGCTTCCTCCAATTTAATGTATTGTAATGAATTTCTCTTAGTCTGGGAATGATGGTTTGCAAAATATGGTAAACTGTAACAGCCGTACATTCTTTCCTTATTGGATGTTGCTGAGTAGCAGCATCTTCCAGGTGTCAAGAAGTCCTTAGAAAGAGGATCAAGAAGATCAAAGATAAATGGGGTGCTAAAATATATCCAATTTCCAGTTCTTGGTAATCTAACTCTTGGTACTTTCAAGAAATCTGTCGAATGAGAGATTCTCTGTGAGAATCTGGCTTTTTTGGTTAAGAGTGGGCATTCATGGCTTGACATGGGTGCTCCTTCTGTGAAGAAGAAGGATACTAGGTGCTCTGGAAGAGCTTTATCTGTGGTGGCTCCCCATTTATGGAATCCCCCCTGGAGAGGCTCAACTGACACCCACATTAGCTTCATTTCTGTGCCAGAGAAAGACCTTTTTATTTTATCAGGCTTTGTAATGGGCCTCTAATTCCTCGCTTTTAAATGACTGTCATGTTGCTCCAACTTTATGTGGTATTTTTATTTTGTATTCTATTTGAGTATCATATATGTGTCTACTCAGGTTGTATTTATTGCTAACTGCCCAGAGAGCTTCAGCTATTGGACAGGTTAAAAATTTTAGATAGATACTCAGACTTCTAGATGCCACATGGGAAGTGGTGAGTTGCCCACCTGTGATCTACATAAATCTTCTAAGTTGAGACAGCTTTACTAGAGTAATCTTGCTAATATTGAATACCCCGTGGCATTAGTGAGGCAGATCGGCGGGGATAGCAGAGAGGAGAAATCAGGCATAAAAAACTCAGAGACACAACATTTGTACTAGTTCCACCTAATGAAATGCTGATTCCCCCAGAGCAGGTCTGGGATTTGCAATTAAAAATTGATGGGAAATAAAGCTGCTCCATCTGATGGGGTTTCGCTGGATAAACAATGCTTAATCCCGTATGGGACCCTCGCTCTTAATGAAGAGCCATGCAGATGTTTGCTTAAGCTAACGCTTGTCAGTAAGGCTTAATCTGTAAAAAGTTGAAGGATCAAATGCTTAGTCTGGAATGAACAACGGTCTTCATGAAGAGGAGGTAAATACTCTTGATCCTCTTTTAGCTCCCGGTAGCAAATTGGTCTTCGCAGTTCATTTTCAGTGGTTACCCAAATATCCAGACAGGCTTGTTTGTTTGTTTGTTTATTTATTTATTTTCAGACGGGCCTTTTCCCTGTGACATGTAAGTGGTGTTTGGCTGCCTTTCAAGGATGTGTAATGGGTTGTGGTGCGGTGTGATTGTTGGGCATGAGCGGGCTCCTTGACTACCCTTGTAAACTAACCAACAGTCGGGATGAGAGCACGCTGTCGGATTTCAAGACCATTAGCCTCTGCTCCACGAGCGGAAGGTCGTATGATGTGGCTTGTCCCAAGAAAAAAGACTGGCTTCTTTTTAGACATCAGTTTAAGACTGATGCACTCACCATGCTTTCACCTTGCAGTTCTATCCTGACACTTTAGAAACCCAAATTCTGGCACTGCGGCTGTGATGCTCCATGGGCTTCTTTTGTGAGCCATATGCCCTTGCTTCTATGGGGCAGATTGGCAGTTTGGCAAGGTGGTCCTTTCCTTTCCTTGTTCTCCACCATTTTCACATTCCCATGGTGGATCTTCTCTTCATCTGTGTTTCTGTAATTGGCTTTGATGGTTAAAATCCCCAATGTTAATGCCTTTCATTATCTTCCTACTCTCCAACTCAAGTTTAATGTGAGGTTGAAAGATAAATGGAATAGTCTTCTGGCTCCTTGGCTGCCACCACTTCCTGATCTGAAAAGTCCCCCACTGGAGATGTTCCTAATCCTTCCTAGCCCTTCCTAGGAGTCCTGGAACATGGGTCATGACTCAAACAGCCTTCCCACCTCTACGGACAACTAGAATAAAATAATGCCATTTTGCCATTGTGTCTTGCAAATAAAACAGAAGGCATCAGACCACATCTTCCATTCTACTTATCCTGTGTCACTAGTATCATGGGGAATCTTTAATTGCATTAATCAAAGTCATTAATAAAATGAGATACTGATCTGAAATATCACGAAAGTAATATGAAGGGAGCTCTGGTCAAATTAAGATAAGGCAGAGATAATTAAGAGAAATTCCAAAAGGGAAAGATAGTATTAAAACCTGATTGGAAAGCAGTGGTAACAGATCAACAAAACTCAGTTGCTCATAGCCCTGCTTAAAATTTATGTCCATGTTAGTTTTTGGGTCAATCCAGGTTACTTCTAGTCAGGAGTTTGGAAGGAGGAGACTTTTGAGACATCCTTGCTGCCTTCCTATCAGATGAAAACTCACTAAGATGTTTTTCATAATATTTTTTTCCCCCCAATATACATTTCCAGTGAAGGAAAAAAAAATCCATCCTGAGAATTTCACCAACATGTTCTCTTTCTGTGAAAAGGGTGAGGTGGAGGACAGAGAAAACACATTCTCTTTTTCATCAGCGCAGCATGAATTGAAAAGGCAAGATAATCAAACTGATTCGTTTTCCAATAAGTGCAGTCCAGAAAGACAAACCCAATGCAAATTCAATTTTTGTCTAAAAGAAAATCCCAGCTAATAGAATTCAACCATGCACACACTCCACATCTAGAGGAATATATGAATGGAGTTATGTTTCTGAGATTTTTGAAAGTTGTATTTTACATTCTAAATCTGGAAAATGCATTAATGGATCATTGTCTAGCCCATTTCCCCACCCCACACCTCCATTCTCATGCTAAAAGAGAAAAATTATTCTATTTGATGATTATCAAAATGTGTCTCTCGTTTCCCTGCTGGCATATGTATTTTTCTCTAGATGAGCTGTAAATATAGAGTTGATCTGTCTCAAGTTTGATATTCTATGGATTATCGTGTTGTTACTAGAAAGACTGGTAGAAAGGAGGGTTGCTGTCAGGATTAGCCCATGAAACTCCAGGAGACAGTACAGATTCAATCCAGCAAGGTTTATTGGCTTCACTCCCGTTACAGAATCTTCTCAGAGTGAGAGCAATTCCCAGGGTCACCCCACAAACATCCTGCATTCCTTAGGGAGGTGCCAGTCTCATTCTCTTATCTCTTCCTCTCTGCTCTGGGGATAAGAGTAGGTGCTTAACCCCTTTCGCTCTAGCTCTCACAGTTGCTATCTCAATAGCCTTGAAAGAAAATTGGCCTCTTAATTCATTAAAAAAAAAAGAAAAGAAATCTGAAAGCAACTGGCACAACCACCCCAATGTAAGGATGGAAGAAGAATCAATGCTTGTCAAACCAAAGGTTCCTTCTGTCTGCACTTTGTGGTCCACATTGGCCTCCAGACAGCTCCCAAAAGCCAACAGCCCTTCTTGGTTCTTGCTTCTGGGTCTGCCGACATGCAGACTGTGAACATGGAAGCTTTATTGAGCCACGGCGTTTATCAGCCTTGCATTCTCAGCCTTGTCACAGCGCTGATATGATGATCAAGTGAAATGTGAAAATATCTGCACTTTGAAAAAAAGTCTTCCTGCCATGGTCCATCTGCTGGGGAGTTCCAACATATTGAAGGGAAATGCTTTCATGATCTTCAGTTCGTAATGTGCTTTGCTGCCTCTTACGGACCTCCCCATGGCCCTTCCAGAGGCTAATGGGAAGCGAGAACATGTCTTGTGTTTATGACTACTCTGTGCACGGGAAGACTGATAATTGCAGGAAAAGATCAATAGTTGTTGCTCAAGTGCATTTCACGTGACTGATATGATCGCCATCTTTCTCACTAGTACATTTCCAAGGAGCAGCATCGTTACTAACCCATCATTTGTAAGCCACTGTGGTAGGTCATGTAGCAAAGTTGGGAAGTTACCCCCTTGAATGGACAGATCAAACCAAGATCTAGGCCAGGGGCTGGCAACCTGGTGCTTTCCAGGTGTTTTGGATTACACTCCAACCATTCTTTGGTCATATTGGCTGGGGCTGATAGGACCTAGCTAAAACATCTAGAGACACCAAGTTGCTTGCTCTTATATCGCATTCTTTTTGCTATTTTTCTAGCAATAAGGAGACAAAGTCTTCTGTTATTTCCTGTGGTGGTGGTTTTGCTTAGGGATGAAGACCCCTGAGGTATCTGATTTATTTGTTACTCACTTCAGGTTGCTTTATTCCTTTACAGGTCTCAGACAACTGTAATGCCATCTTTGTGAATGGGAAGGAAATGAAAAGCAAAGTGGATGCCATTGTGAACTTCACCTACCAGCATTTTACCACTCAGCTAGAAATCACTGTATGGGTTCCACGGCTCCCGTTGCAAATTGAGATCTCAGATACTGAGCTGAGCCAGATCAAAGGTTGGAGAATTCCTGTCACCTCCAACAAAAGGTACTGGACTCACACCTTGAGTATTGTTCTTGGGAATTAACCAACACTCCTTCTGGTTCAATATCCTGGAAACTGAAATCACCAATCAGTTGCCTTGGAGAAGTTTCTGAGCTCTGCCTGTTAGTGATAGTTTCCTTCTCTGCCTGTTAATCCCCGCCATCTTGTAGATGGAAGGGTTATCATTTTAAAGGAGTTTGGCAACCCAGTGATGAACATTTCATGTAGAAATCTGCTTCATTTAATTGGAAAATGAAAATATATATATATATATATATATATATATATATATATATAGAGAGAGAGAGAGAGAGAGAGAGAGAGAGAGAGAGAGAGAGAGAGAGAGATGGGTTCTTGTTTTAATCACTAACCTATATCCCTACCAAAGCACTGGCCAGTCTGGACTCAGATATGACTAGTTTAATGCCTTCTTATATTAAATGTCTGTGAACCATCAAGGACATTCATGCTGGCTCAAAGGCAATGGTAATTGAGGGAGCTGTTTCTTATCCTCCACTATTAGCCATTATCTAAATCAATTAAGGATAAAAGTAGTTGAGATAGTTGGGTGAACCAACCCCTAATCAAGCCTGGTTTAAAGAAGTGGGTTTAATATGCTACAGATTGTCTTCTTGCAGGGATCCTCTTCCAACAAATCCCATGGACCTCTTTTGCTCATCTCCAAGAGTCTAGAAACCAGCGAGATATAGATATAGAATATTTATGTCCTGATTCCTTTCTTTCTTCTTGAATGCTTCTCATGCCCTTGAATTCCTTACCCCATGCATATACTCTCAGCAGAGCCGTACAAAAAGGCCCCGTTATAGAAATTGTAGATGTGATTCCATCAAGAACGTTCATTGCGGTATTTTGTATCCGTTTGTGCTTCTGTGCACTGAGAAAGCACCCCACAAAAAGGATTTCATTACAACTGAGCAGCCAGGCACATCCGGTGGGCTTTTTCTTACAGTGTTTCAACAACTCACACAGTTCCACTTTAGTTTGTAGTGGTGTGATGGTGGTTGTGTGTTTGTGTGTGCGAAAATTGCAAAATAAACTGAAGGATTCGAAAACAGTAACATACGATTCAAGCCAGTGCTGTGTAACAAATTCAGAAATAATTTGGAAATGGGAACAGTGGATTTTAATGTTGAAAACCTGGCTGCACTGTAGAGAAATTTCCTAATTTTGCACATCTTTGCCAAGTCAGATTTTTTCCCTCTCCTTTAATCTAGTCTCTTCTGATTTCGGCACAGGGAGATTTTACACATCACTGTTTATCCTTTCAAAAATAGCAGAGTTTGAACCTAAGACCATCTGTGTGTAAAAGTTATTTTGAGTTTCTCTTCTTCCCCAGTGCAAGGACAGATCAACAAAACAGGTGCCAGGCTTTAATGCAACTAGTTGAAAGCTGTTTAGTGGTTATTGTTGAGGCTGGCAAAATTTGATAGAGAAAAATGTATCCTTCGGCAGATGAAAAGCTTCATCTGGTAATATCCCCGTCTGCCGTATTGTTTCAAGTTTGCATCTGCAAATGTTGACCAGACCATTTGTGGTGAGATATCCAAGGCAGGAATAAACCCGCCATGGCCGACACAGCGCTGTGCACGTTCGGCTGCCAAATGTTCTAACTTTCAACATTATGCCGCGTTTTCAAAACCTAACCCCCAAGAGGCGTCTAGTTCACGTTGATGGAGCCAGCTGAAGTCAACAGCCCAGCCGAAACTTGCTGTGCTGTTTGCAAGCCGGTAAACTGTCCCCAATAACAGCTATTTCGATTAATGCCAAGCTACAGGGCACATCTTTTAGCCAATTTTTTTGTTGTTGTTGTCGTCGTTCAGGCAAAAAGCAGAGATGGGAAATAGCTGTGTGGAAATGACAGTTAAATGTGGTCTGCCAGATTTTTATTTTTTTTTAAGTCTCCTGCAGAAGTTTGTTCTTTCCGTTGAAAATGATCCAAGTCAATGGACTTCAGTGATTGAGTTCTTTAAAACACACCAGCACCACTCTGGGGCTTCAACTCTTGTGACTCCAGATAGGGCTGCATCGATAGACATATAGAAAGGATCCCCTACACCCTGTTTTGGGCAGAGATCCTCTTTGGGTACCCTCTGAAGTTTGGGGATCCACTTTAAGAAAGATTTGGGCAATAAGGAGGATTGGGGAAGGTGGAACAAGTCCAAGAGCCACATTGAGAAACCCAATATGGATTCAGCTAGCACTGAAGATGTTACCTAGCCGGGTAACAAAATGTTTACAAGAAAACCACCAAGTTCAGAGAACCCCAAGGACTCCACAGTTCAACCCTGAGTTACACATATTCTCTTCTATTGAAACCCAATCTATTTAGTCTTGCAAAAAGATAACCTGGGGGATATGAAAGCACCCTTCAAATACCTGAAGCAGTGCCACATAGAAGACCTGTTTTTAATTATCCCAGAATACAGCACATGGGATGGAATCATAGAATGTCAGGGGTGGAGAACATCTAGTCCATCCATTGGCCAAGTCTTCCCTTGTCCCATCTGTCTCATGACATTCTTACCTTCAGGGAATGCTTGCTATGATTCAACCTGTAATTTGGTTTCCTGCTCAGGCCAAGGGGCTGCATTCTGCGGCCTCAATGGTCCTTTTCAGCTCTGTGTTCTATGTTTCACACTGCAACATGCATCAGTTGCAGCTTGCACAGCCTATGGGTCACATATCATGGCAGTTGTAGTACAGCACACCAACGGAGCCAACTTGTGGTATAGAACAAACTTTGGGGCTTTTCCAAAGCTCCTCTGCACTGAAATGATTCAGCTGCATGCAAGTTGCTTGTCCCCAGTTTTCCTTTGCAGCAGGCAGTTGCTTTCTTCAAACCCTGGAAATTAATCTGCAGTAAGGAAATCCAGATCTGGATTCCTTATCTCCAAAAAGATTATGGAAAGCCACCAAGAATAGGATAGTTCCTCATATCATATCAGGCCCTGGAGAGAGGAGAGATCTTTTCTCCTGATTTGAAGGAGATAAGAGACTTATAATTTCATCGGGGAATATGCCGCTCTCCATAAGAATGGTCTGCTTTTCCAGATGGAGGTCTGGTTTCTGGATAGGTGTCTGCTCAGCATTAATGTACTGCTTGGAACCTCTGAGCAGCGCATGGCTAATAGAAAAACCTACCTCTGAAATGAAGACTTGAAATGCCCACGATCACAGCAAATGAAAAGAATCAATTTAGATTAAAGTCAAGGCAGAGAAGGGTCTGCGGGGAGGCATCCAGGCAGACTAAGACTGATGGCCTTAACAAGAACATTTATTTTTTTTCATGATATGGCTGGAAAATAATTATTCCCTTGTTAATGTTCCTGCATCACCTTTGCAGGGGAAGAGCTGGGCAGAAGGAAGGGACTTTTTGCTCCTCAGGATGGCTGGTTAAAGGGCCAGTTGACAGTACGAATGTTGGTGTCCTGCCTTTTTTTTGGTCAATGCAAGTTCTGTCTCCCCTGCCCGGTCATTGGGAGAGCAAGTGGTGGAAGATTTCAACCTTTGGAAGTATGGGAGAAAACATAACCCATACCTTTCTCATTATCTGCATATGTGCTTTGACAGGCCAACCCGTGACAGTGACGAGGAAGAGGACGATGAGAAGAAAGGCAAAGGTTGTACCCTCCAGTACCAGCACGCCATGGTGCGTGTTCTTACCCAGTTTGTTGCAGAATCATCTGACCTTGGAGGGCAACTGACTTACATGCTTAGCTCTGAATGGCAGTTCGACATCACAGACCTAGTGGCTGATTTCATGAAGGTGGAGGAATCCAAAGTGGCCAGATTACAAGGAGGCCGGATTCTAATCGGTCGCGAGCAAGGGATTACAACTGTCCAGGTACAGTCCAAAATCCAACATCGACAGAAAATTAGCCACACCTTACTGAACACTGGGGAGAGTTTAAAGGAGAGGGTAGAATGAACAGTGGGGAGGAAGGCAAGGGAGATGAGCTGTGAAATTGTAGGATAGTTTAGAAACAGCATCCTGCTTGTGTAATCATGCATGTTTGCAGGTAATTTAGGGACGTAAGGCTGAAATGGGAAGATAAGTCGGGGATTCATCCTCAAGGAGAAAAAGTTGGGAAATGTTGAGGGAAGCTTTCCAAAGTCCCAAGAAGGCTTCAGAATTCAACCTTCTTGCTTGGGAGTCAATTCTGTTGAACTCAAGAAGACTTCCAAGAGACATGTGAAAATGGTAGATTCTTCTGCATGTCTGAAGATTAACACCGTCTTTTCTGTGAGCTCAATCTGCGGTACATTTGGGGCAGTGTTCTTAGGTGAAATACTTGAGGGAGTTTGAATTTTGCAATAGCGACCTTAATTTGGGAGGAGAAGAATCTGCTTGTTTCTCTAGTGGAGCAGCTGAGTGATGGATTTGAAGATGGGACACCCAAATTCTTGCTTTACCATAACAATCACTGTTCGCCTCTCTTAGGCTGAGCAATGTGAATTTTCACCATCTTTTCTCGCATTCCCATTTTAAGGTCCTTTCTCCTCTGTCCGATTCCATTTTGGCTGAGAAGACAGTGATTGTCCTAGAGGACCGAGTGACCATCACGGACCTCGGAGTACAACTGGTGACAGGCTTGTCCCTGTCTCTCCAGACAAATAAAGGAAATAAGAGATTGATTGTCGCAACCGCATCTGCTTCTGATATTCTTCATGCCGCTAAACAGGTGGGATGGATAACTAGTGTTGTATCAAAGTTTTCTTCTCTTTCTATCATTCCTGTTTAACTTGATGGAGGGAAAAATAGCTGCTTGCTTCCCCCCGCCCCCGAAAAAAATTCCCTATGAAATAGGACTACACTGCCAATTTTTATTGAAGCCCCAATATCCAGTATTTTGGGGGAAAACTAATATCTTCTAGTCCTGTCTAATCTTGGAATTAAACTTCAAATTATCCCTTTTCTGGATTTGCAGAATGCATTGAACCTGAAAATAGCCAGATGACCTGGTTTGCCCCATATGTTAAGCTACAGATAGAAAGAGGGAGAGAAAGAAAGCCCAGAGCAAGATAAACACAACCAAGCTTATCGTGTTGTGTTAAGTCTCTAACTGACCTGATTAACCTTATTATGTTGAATAAATCTATTAAGTCAGACCTTAGTCATTAAGTTGAACAGTGGTGGTTGGCAATTTCTAAATGTCTGAAGCTCACTCGTGTTGTCTTTTTCTCACTGTGGTTGAAGGTGATACTGAGTACTGCAAATGCCATCTTGGTTGGCACAGCTAGGTGGTTACAGAAGATGTAAGATTTTTTTCCCTTAAATTCCACTCCTCCAGATGTTTCAGTGATGAAAAAAGTCCCTTCCGGTAGTTACAGTAAAAACTTGATTTAATGGAGTATTCAGGGAGAGGGGTGGTCTGTTATTCCCAATTGTCCATTAAATCTGAAACAACATCATTCACAGCAATTTGCATGGTTTGCAAATGATGTAAGTGGATGCAGTTGATACCAATGTAATGAAATTTCACATCAATTTAAATGCCTCATTCAGATTATTTCAGATGCAGTAGACTTGCCCATTATTTTAAGGGGACGGGTGTTGGATGGAAATAGTGTCTGTTGTTGGCTAAATGGGAGATGTTAAGACAAGGATTTACTGTACCAACAGAAATACAGCCAAGCTTTGAGGATAAATTTCTTGGGGTGTGTGTATCATCCAGAACTGCTCAACCAGACTTTTGCAAACTGATGCTCTCCAGATGTCTTGATCTATAGCTTTGACTGGACAAGTGAGCAAGGAGATGATCAGGGTAGGGGTTAAAACATCCCAGGCCCTGGGTTGTGGAAAAATACACTAAGTCCTTGTCCCTCCGACCCTAATGACGGAAATGTGATAATAAAATAGAGTGAGGATTACAAGAATATGGATTTCTGTTATATTAGCTGCATTGATTGGAGAAGCAGAAAAGAGTGGGGATGATCAATGGGTAAAATTTTGCCCAATTTTTCAGATAATTGCTTCCAAGAAAAGCAAGGGAAGAACCAAAGACACGTTATTTCAGAGAAATAGGCAGGCTTAGGAAAACTATATTTTGGCAGGTAATTTCAGGAAAAGAGGTCAGATTGATTTCATGATGCATCCTTTATTAAAGTGGTTTGAATGCAAATCACCTGATTGCTTATATGTGAAATGGATTCTGAGACATGCAGATGGAAAGATTATGTTAAAATTGAGCCTTCGTTCTTTAAAAAGCCACTTGTGTGTAAAGTAATTTCCAGTTGGTTGTTTTAAAAACAAACCAGCCTAGCACACTAATTGGGGCCACTGTTTTATCCACTTTAGCATTTGAATATTTTTTATTCCACGTATTCTAAAGGTTTTTTTTTTTTTTAAATGTGCACCTTTTCTGTAACCATTCTGTTTCATTATTGGCAGAATTCCCCCTCCCAAAGTCAATCAGGATAAAGGAGATCTTTGCAATCCTGAGAAAATGCTACAGTGAGCAACCATTTGAGAGGGAAGAAAGTAAGGAATACATAATGCTGCAAAGATCTGCTTTATTACTGTCTTCACTTCCTGCCTCTGTGAGTTATTTTGCCCATATTGAAAGCAGTTTGGTTTTCCCTAAGAGGAGAAACAGCAGATCCTTCAGGTGGGTCATCTGGAGGACCGAAAATGGCACCAATGGTTTTCCAACTCTGTGGCCAGTCCCATAACTCTAAATCTCTTTAGCTCTTTTGTGATGGCTGCTGTTACTTAAAACCCCAAGAGATCCAACCACAGTTCTCTTGCTTCTGACCTAATCTCATTCTTAACTATTTGCCTGAGAAGAAAAGTGGGTTATAATTAACTGAATTGAATTGAATTGTGTAGGGTCATCCATTCCTTTCACCTTACATTTCTGTGCTCCCTTTTTCTCTCACTGTAGGAAGCGGTGCTCAGCACTTGGCTATTATTTAGTGATGGAACTGTGACTCCTTTAGATATCTATGACATCAAGGATTTCTCCCTTGTGGTCACATCACTGGACGAAATGGTGGTATCTACCCATCAAAGGCAGGAAGATGACCGGCCAATAGTGGTGGCCGAAGGTGAAGGCCAAGGACCACTGATTAAAATAGAAATGGTGATCAGCGAGGCATGCCAGAAGTCAAAGCGGAAGAGCAGTCTGGCTGTTGGGAAAGGGAACATCAAGGTGAAGTTTGGCCAAAGGGAATCAGAGCACAAAGAAGAGACCAAGAATGGTAAAGACGCAGATAGTGATTTTAAAAGTAACTCTATAGAAAACTCCCTGGAGGGGGAGAGAACAGGCCAAGACTGGTCCAAGCATGATGCTTCCATGAATCAGGATGAGTTGACCAACCAGAACACAAGCTCCAAGTCTCCCATCCATCAGATTAATTCTCACGGGGACGGCCACCTTCAAAACAACCCTCCTACCTTCACAAGTTTTCCCACACGAGAGGATGCCCCAAGGCAGAATAACCCCAGTGATCTCACTTTGGCTTCCAGGGGTTTAACAGATTTGGAGATTGGGATGTATGCTCTTCTGTGTGTTTTCTGCTTGGCCATCTTGGTCTTCTTAATCAACTGTGTGGCATTTGCTTGGAAGTACCGTCACAAAAGGTTCACCATCAGTGAGCAAGGGAACATCCCACATTCCCACGACTGGGTGTGGTTGGGCAATGAGGTTGAGCTGTTGGAGAGTCCTGTGGACATTTCTCTCCCGTCTGATGAATGCACCACAATCATTGACCGCGGGATGCTTTTTGAAGAAAGCAATTTCCTTCTCAACGGGAGTTCTCAGAAGAACTTCCACAACCAGATCCTTCGATCTGCTGAATATGAGTGCGACAAGGACTTCAGAAATGAACCTATAAACCCTCCTGGGCCCAAGCGGAAGAGGGTTAAATTCACATCCTACACCACCATCCTGCCAGAGGATGGTGGTCCATACACCAACTCCATTCTCTTTGACAGTGATGATAATATCAAATGGGTATGCCAAGATATGAACTTGGGTGACTCCCAGGAATTTAGAGACTATATGGAAAGACTTCAGGACCATATGTAAAACACACACACATGTTCACAAATATATATATATATATATATATATATATATATATATATATATATCCTTTTTATGTTTGTATTCACCTTTATGCCTTCTGTTTTATGGATGATGGAGCAGCGAAACCCAGCCAGTGATAGGAAACACTTCTCCAGATTTGGGAGATCTGGGGGTTACGATGGTTGTGAGAGGGAAAGCTGGCTGTGTTCTCTTCTGTTTCATTGGATACCAAACAGCTACCTACAAATCTTGGAGAAACACAACGAACTGTTTTTGTATTCCACCAGAACCTTGCGAAAGCCAATCCAGTTCAGCTCGAGACAAGAAGATGGGTTGGCCTGTCATGTTTTCACACGTTGGAAAAACAATTTGGGGACTGGGATGGGGTGGGGTTGATTATTTTTTTTTCCCCTAGAAAATCTTTGTAAAAGCACAGTTGAGATTCCGTCTTCATAGCTGGAATCAACCTTCCTTGTAAAGAATTAGGCCTGTTTGATAAACACAGGCATATGTATCCTTTTCGTTTCGTTTTTAATATTGGTTCATTTGTTTAGCGGTATTGTTTAAACAGCTTTCTTGATTTTCTATTTTTTGGGGGGAAGGGGTAGGTGGGGGTTCCTGGTACGTTACACGCCTTTTCTTTTGAGAAGACTTTTCAACCTGGGTTGTGCCAAAGTATCCTGCAATATATTCCTATCAAGACAGCAACGTGTTGAGTTGACAATAAAAAGAAAAAAGTTGGGAGCGATGAGGAATGTGCCCCGATGAAATAAGCAGCAGATTTATTTTTTTTTAAATGCTTGTTCATAGTAAAAGTCCTGTGATCCATCTTGGCAGAGGCTTTCTCACTTCCTCTTTGCTGGCAATGCAGCAAAGGAATATCTTTTGGTAGCTGAAGAGGTGATAACGAGGCTTCACATTTTGCATTCTTTGGCGGGGTGGGGGGGTGGGGTGGGGTGTGTGAAAGAGCCGCGCAAGCTTCTGAACAGAGGTTGAATTTGTAGACGCTGCCTAGTCTGGGGCTACAGTCCCTAACTGATAAACGATCAGTTGCAGCCCATTTGGCTAATTCCACTTTGTTTCTACTCTGCGTAGATCATTTTATGCTTTTGGGGGAAAAAGGAGGATGAAACAAAACAACCCCCCTCCCCAACAATGGTCCTACAAACCTGAAATTCCGTGGTTTGGAACAAATCTAGGAGACCTTCTAGTCCACCCTCCTCCTCTTCCTGGGGCAGGAGTCCTCATGCCATCGTAGATGAATGACGGTCCCACCTTGGTTTGAAAACTTCCAGGGATGGAAGACCCATCTAGGAGGTTCTCAAGGTCACGATGAATATCTTTCCTTCAGAATTTGCCTTTGAAAAGGGCATTGGTGAGAAGGCCTTTGCTAAGCCATTAAAAAAGGCAGCAGCAAATTGTTTTCTTCCAAACGATTGTCTTCGACCGTGTGCACGTTGATGCAAGACTAATTCATGAACTAATTAATCGATTAAAGCCAATATCATAGGTTGACTGTAATTTCTTCAAGTTGTGTGAGCACCCTAATTTGTATTTTTCAGAGATTTGTTTTGTAGCTGCCTGGCATTGCTTGCACCAATATTGCTTCATTTTCTTTCTTTCTTTGAAAAAAAAAAAAAAGATCTATGTTCTTACAAGGGAACTGTATATACAATAAAAAAAAAAATGGGGGAAAATATAAGAGAACTTTAACAGCCCTTTGGGGCTTTCTTTTGTAGCTTTACAGCAGTTGTCAATGTTGGTGGAGTGGGAGGTTACAAATTAGCCGCCCACACCGAGGTGACTGCAAGGGGGGGGGGGGTTAAAAATCTAAATGGTGGCTTTGGTCATGTGATCAAAGTTCCACTCCATTTTACATGCCCCACAGGGTTTGACCACATGTTTTCAGCTGCCATCTTGGTTTTCCGACCCTCCTGCGCCCCTCATGGATGGGCCAGCTCCAAAACACCCATGGGTCCCAAGCATCTTCTCATGAATTGGTAGTATCTCTAAAAAGGGCAGAGATGGTAAAAAAAAAAACCAGCCAAAACCATTGATTTCATAGCATCCTTTATCCTGAAACCCACAGACTGCATTTGCATAGCACGTGTAACCTGGTTTCTGAGTTCATCCATTCTGGGGGTTCAGACAGTCCATGTGAACCATACAGCCAAAGCCCCCCCCCCACACACACACACAGACAAATCAGAACCATTCAAACCATCTTCAGCCACTCAATCACCAAAGTTGGAAGGGCCTGTTAACCCTTGGGTAATTTGGTTTACTAAGAAGGAGGGGCAGAGAGTTGACCCGATTGGTTTAACTCCATTTCAAAAACCTTCTGAGAAGCCTGCGGGTGATGAATAAAACCAACTTTTGCAATCGGGTGTCCTCTGTGTATGTTGGGATTCGAAGCCTGGCTTGGTCTGCAGGTCTGTTTGCTGGGAATTCTAGGAGTCACAATCCTTCAGGAGGGGGCTTGCTTTGCAAGTGGGGGTGTCTGCAGGGAGAGGGTGAAAAAGATCAAGATGGTGACGAGAACCATGCAATGGAAACCCTGCCCCCTTTTTTATGTGCAAAGGGGCAGGAGTCCCATAGTTTTGGCCACCATCTTGACTTTTTTGATTCTTCCAACAGACACCCCTACTGGCAAGCCTGCAGGAAAGCCATGACAACACTGATATTAAGCCTCGAAAAGAAGCTAAACTGAAAGCTTTCATGTTGTTTTCTTCTCCAAAAAGAGCTGTTCCCAGGAATGATACCTCAAAATGATTTTTGGAGGGATTTATTACTTATGGAGTTAAAAGGACCACAGTTGAAGAATCCTGGAAACAAAATCTAGAAATCAGGATGAGGTGGTTGATCCTTGGCTATTTAAAACTCCTTTCCCCAACTATCTCAGGTTTTACTTTGGGATCCTGCCTTTTTGGTACATCGGAACAGAGCCAAATTGGAAAAGCAAAGCTTTCAATTCTGGAGGGGTCCTTTTGCCCAAGAAAGTGGCTTCAGACTGCAGAATGACCCCAGATTCACATCCAGGTAGCAGCGATATGGAAATTAGACCCCAGAAGGCATTCACAGCAAGACAACAAGATTGCATTTGAATGGTACAGCTGAGGTCTTCACAGGAAATGATCCCTCGGCCCAGCAGCCTATGTACATGGATGTGCAATTGAGACAGGGTATTTATCATATTTTAAATGGGAAAAAATAGCACTGACGTATATCCAAGTGTATTTAGAGTGTGCATCCAAAGACAAGCATTGGAGGATGGTGGAGCTTGAAAATTCATATGGCAGGCCTGGTCTCCTAAGATTCTGGATGTGATTTTGGAGATGATCCCCAAACTTTGAGATGTAGCAGATGTGGAAGTGGCCCTGGGAGGGGTGGGTGGGTGGGTGGGCTGGAGGAAGTTGAACAAGTAATAAAGGGAACCTCCTGATTTCTGGAGATAAATTTCAGTGAATGAATGCACTAACTCTCAAAATATGACAAGCATTTGCTAATTAGCAACAACGCAGCAGGGAACTCAAAGTGAAACATTAATGTGACTGGACTTTTGTCTTCTTGCTGTTTTTTCCCCCTTTTTTAAAGAATGTTTTAAAGCCATGAATAGAAATGCTGGTCTGTGTATCACAGCTTTACTGGAGCCTGCAGATTGATGAGGAAGTACTGGCTCTATTAAAAGGCCAACCAAATCCTCCAGTGAACAAAACCCATCTTGGAAGCAGGATACCACCACATTCAGAAGAGGGGAGTAGCCCCTCATCCACCCTCCATGGAAAATTAGTTTCATCTCCAGTTGATCACTTCATGAAGAGCTTTTGAAGTGCAGTTTAATTCAGTCTTGGATTAGAACGGGGGGTGGGGGGAACCCAAAGGGGGGAAAATGAGGTGGGTTTACCTAAAGATATTATAAGCAATTGGGGTAAATGGGAAACATGCCTGTTTCCTTCTCTACTTCCCATGCTAATGCAGCTACAGTCTCCCCCATGGATCACTAGGCTGCATGATGAAGTTTGTTGAGGTTTTCGGAGGAGCGAGAAGCTTCATTGCCTGTAGATGCTTTCAATATTCTTGGCCTCCTGGGATGTTTATGATTCTGAATCAATGTTCCCTGCCCCCCCCCGCTTGCTTTCTTTTATTCACCGAAAACTAGAAATACAAATATCAAGACGGGTCCCTCTTGACTGTTACGGGTAGGACTGGGCTGACCCAATGAACTTTGAATTAACTTCACCCTTGAAAGGAGGTGCAGATGGAGGGGCTAAAAGACAGTGGCGGTCCACCATGGCAAAAGAGCTAACTGAATGGAGTCTGCTCACTTGGACGGTTTGGTTCAGAGAATCAGGAGAGAGTGATTTTCTTTTCCAAATTGAGGTCCTGCTCCAAATTATATTGATGCTCTGGACCTGTGTTTCTCAACCTCAGCAACTTTAAAGTTAAGATATGTGGGCTTCTTAACATCATTGGCCTCTCAACATCAACCAGTTGGGGAGCTCCATAATGGAAGGTGGAAAGTGATTGGCTCATGCTTATATCTGATGCTGAGGCCAGCAGCCTGGTGGTCTCTGGTGGTATGGTCTCAGCTTGAACGATGAGTAGTTTGCTCCTCTTTCTCTCCAAATCAATCTCACAGTCTTCTCTTTAAGGAAAAAAGAAGGGGTGGTGAGAATGGGTGCAATAACACGTCATGCCCATGAGACGTTTCCCTATCTTGTTCCTGGTATGACATCAGAAGTCACAGCTTCCCGCGGAGCCCGTTTTGAGTTCTGAGCCGCAAAGCAAAACCAGAGCCAGAAAGACAAAGAGAGAGAAACAGCCAGATCTCAAGAAATGCCATAATTTGTGCGGGCAGACTCAGGGGCCTCCAGAACCAACTGACTCCTCCCACATGGTTGTCTGGGCAGGGGTCATAGTGGAACTTCAGTTATGCTTCAATAAGATTTCCATCACCTCTTCTGCAAGGTGAAGGCATGCTGCTACCTGCCTTCACTTCCCCTTGCTCTAATGGCCGTTCCACCACTTTGCCATAAAATGTCCAGGAAAGGCTGGAAGGAGCTTCTGCACATGTGCAATCCAGGGGCAGAAATCTCTTCCAGGCAATGGGAAGGCCAGAGAGAGACCTGGAGGAGTGGTGCGTAGTTCCTCAATGAAGCAAATTCAGCAGTGCTGCTTCTCAGGAGGATGTGAAAGTGGTTTGCGAAGTTCAATGGGATCACCTCACACGGGCCCCCTTAAATCAGAGAAAGAAGACCCCCCCCCCCCAGCCATAGGATACTTGAAGGTCCCATAGTGAGGTTCTTCTCTCCTTGTCAATCAAGGCAGCATAGCAGAACTTTCCTGGGGAAAATGGAAACTCATCTGAAACACCTGTGATTTCAGGTCAGAGGGGAGGTTGCTGTCACCAGCTTGACTTGTCCATGGAAGCCAAGGGGGCGCAGGGAATTTCTCAAGCCATTTTCACTGCAAAAATCAGGCCAGGCTAGGGGAGATACTGTGAGAATTTCACGTGCATTTTGTCCCCTTACCTCGATAAGAAAACAGGCAGTCTGGCAGAGTCATCGTTTAGTGACCTGTAAAATCCGAACCAGTTCATTGAGCAGGAGAGTTAAACAGAAAAACACCCTCCCCGCCACCATTAGCACAAAAAGGGTAAAGGAAAATAGAAGGGAATTGCTTCAGGCCATCAGTTTTTATTTTTTTAATGTTTATCACTCCTAATGTTATGAAACAAAGCACTGGCCTCACTTTTCCTCTTTACTAATCCCTATTTCCTGCTGTCACAATATCTTCCTAAAATAGATGAAAAAAAGAACACACAACCCCCCCCCCCCCCCACACACACACGCTGTACTAGAATTGGTGTTGTGGTTGTTTAAAAATATTAGGCTTTGCTTCCTTGTTTTTTCAAATCAGCAAGCGGGATTTGTGAGCCAAAATGTGGAGAAAATAAGATAGCTGAGAGGAACCCTAGTTTAGAAATCTTAAAAGGGCAGGGAGGAAGAATAGTGCCATTCATATAATTTATGGCATTTTTATCCCACATTTCTTGCTCTGGTCATCTACCTTTTTGTTTCCTGCTCTGGACAGGCTATTCCATTAATAACCCTGTGAAATAAGCTTGCACGGAATAATTAGCCCATGGTCAACGTGACCATGAATTGAATCCTTGTTGAGACAGTTTCACACATGCAGAGGATAAGTATGTTCTCAGTTATTTTGGAAGCCTATCATTCTCAACATGCCAGTTTTCCTTCTTCTTTACTACAAGCAGGGCCCAGTTGACAAATTTATTTGAAGAAATTAGGAAATTCATCAGATGAGGTCACTTTCCCCTTCATGTAAAGTCTCATTTCTGGTCTCTGAAATGTAGAGACTCAGATCAAGAATAAACCTGGGATCCCCCAAGTTTAATTTGAAGTACTGCAAACTCAAATTCTTGCTTATACCTCCCCTCCCCCCATAATTAAAATTCTTCACACTCAGATAATAATCCAATATGATGGAAAAACACCCTCAATTCACTTCCAAACTCTTATAGTTGGGAATTTCTGTGATGGATGAAGATCTAAATGGAGGAAATGAAGACCATCAGTTTCTCTAAGAGGACCAGATGAACTAGTGGAATGGGTTACATTAATTTTGGTCAGGAGAGCTGGACAGAAATAGGAAGTTTTGAAGGAGTTCCCTTTTGCAAATGCCGTTGAGAATTCACTTGATCTGCACCACCCATATTGGAATGTAGTTCTCACATTCATTTTTCATTTCTCTAAATTTTGGGTGCCATTTGCAATTCAGTCTGCTTTTGAAGGCTGCATGACTTAGGACAAAAATCTGTCTGGGATCGGGGCAAGTACCTTCGAAAATGTATTTAAACATGTGTAGATGTTTTCATCCAACCAAGCATCTCTTCATTTTTAAGAAATAGAATGGCAAGAAACAGAAATCAAATGGTCTAGCCATCTTTAAATGAAACCCCAGTGGCCACAGGTGGTCCACCCTATGGGAGAGCTGTTGGAGGCACGATGCCAACCTAACATGCAAACAAAACAATTTGAAGTCACATCTGAAGTCACATCAACATTCTAAGTGGCCAGAAAAATAAGAGAGAAGAAATAAGTCATCTCTCCATTTCAAAAATTGATTGCTAGTTGTCAAAAGTGGCTGTTTCTCCTCTTTCCTTCCTACATTAAAATATATTCCAAGCCATTCATACTCCCAGTCTTTGCTAGCTTTCAGCCTGCAGGGAGGGCTGCCCACCTGCATTCTGTCGTTCTGAGTTCCTATTTATTCCTGAATAGGTGTTCAGGAAGCCAATGATCCCATTGCAAATTTGACACATCATGAACAAGGGAATGTGATGTGCTTCAATTGCTGGAAGTTGCTGTCGACAAAGCCAAATGCTTTATCTGAACTGTCTCTTCTTAACTGAAGTTGCTTCCAGGTTCTTGGGAAATGGAGGCATTTCCCATTTCCTCCAATCTATTTCTCACCCCTCCTAATTGATCCTATCAACTGGAGGTGCCATGGATTAAATTTGGAGCTTTGTACAGAGGAAAGGTGTGTTATATTGCTGAATCGTTGGCTTCCTCCACCCCCAAAAATTAGCACCCTCATTTGGGTTAGAGCTTGAAAGGTGTGGCTTGAAGAGGGTCTTCTCCAAATCCTACCTGGGATGTTATGTGGCTCACAAGAAGAGACCTGGTCCAAAGGAGGTAAATAAAAATGGGAGAATTTTGACCAAGCCGCTTGCTGTGTCCAACCAATATACACACAGACTAGTGATGGTAAACCTTTTGGGCTCGGTGTGTCAAAAATTCAGAAAATGCCTAACTCTGCTGGCGTGTCAAACCCCCCCCCCAACAAAAAAGAAACAATTCTTTACATGTTAATTTATTTTTAAAAGATACAGTCCGATCATATGTGGTGCTATGTATTATATAAAGAAACATCAAATAGAAAAATGAAATACGAGTAAAACAAACTCAGTTTCTTTGGTAACTCAAACAGGGAGAATAGTTGTTGTTGAGTGTTAGTGAATGCTGGCAAGTCACCCAAAATGTCTTGGCGTGTCACCTTTGACATGCGCGTCATAGGTTCGCCATCACTGACATAGACACATCTTATCTTCTGAGCCAGAAAGTAAGTTTTTTTTTAGGAAATGAGTCAAAAGACATCTCAACCTTGCAAGCTGGATAAATGTTGTCCCCTGATCCTCACTTTATGTTGGTCCGTCAGTTGGTGAGTTGATTAGTAGACAAAACTACAAATCCTAAGCCAAAAACGTCCTAGACACAGACCCTCCCCCCCCCCCCCCCCCAAATGAGGATAAGCCACAAGCGATCAAGTTGTCCGCCATAAAGACAGGAAAGCCGTGTAACAGCTACAAGCAATGGCAAGGTCTTCAAAGAAAAAAAGGTTTGCTCACTGCAGAGGGCAAGCAAGGTGATCTGATCTGTCTGCAGGTTGCAGCAATCTTCTTGCAAGCAAAGTGGCTCCCTGCACTTCTCAAAGCCAGCTCTTCTGACCCATCACTCAGCTCTGGCAGCTGAGGTATTGGATTAACATCTATCAGCAAGGCCACGCTTTCATCTAATATACTGGCTTGGCCATAAGGAGGACAACTTCCCATCAAAGTCCCCTTTTATTAGCAACATGGGGCCTGAAAGCAAATGCTGCTCAGCATGATCTCATTTTGTTGAGTCAGAGAAGGTCAAGAACATGAAACTAACTACCTCCATATATCTATATCTATATCTATATCTATATATCTATCTATATATCTATCAGGCTGTGAAGTCCATGGGTTCACCAGGTGGACAATTTCTCTACATTTCTCCAGGGGAAGGAGAACCTCTCTGACTATTTTTTCAGGGTAGGTGTCCTCTCACATGGTTTTCCCTTGGACTGAATAGAAATATAGCAAACCAGGGAGGCTTCAGAAGGTTGGAGAGAGGAAAATAGTAGAGTGAGAACCTGGATGTTCCTTCCTTGGCTACCTCATCATTAAAGATGTGCAAAAACACTTCATTCCCCTTTGAAATTTTTTTTCCAGCATTCTCTTTTTTAAGGAAAAGAAAACCTTTGGAAAGTGCATTCTCAAATGGCATGAGACTTGGTATGGGATGGGGGGGAACCACCCAAGAGAATTTTTCAGTGCACTTCTATAATCGACCAATGCTAGTGGATGCTATAATAAAGAGGAACATAGGGGTCTTGCATAATTGCAGTCAAGAATGGATGCAATGCAGTTAGCTTCTGGCATATGATTCTTAACTGTCCAGCCTCCATTGCTGCATTCATTTTCAACTGGCTTTAGACCCAAGCCAAAATGAACGTGTCCAGCTCCAAGAGAGAAATTTAGACCACCCTGAGTAGGTTTGACTCCAAAGTTTCGGATCTATGGTTTCAGCTTTTCTTGCTCCTTCCCTCTGCCTGCTCCCTTCTCCACTTTCATTAATGAGATTCTTCTGTCAAGTTGAGAATAAACTCATTTTGATTCATCCCATCACAAGAGGGACAAGGAGACTTTTGCTGACAGCCTAAATTCTAACCCATCTCTTCAAAACACAGAGGCATTCAGATGAGATATAAATAGACAGCAATAGCATGTCGCTTGTCAGGGGAACCGATTCTGATGACATATTTGGGAGACCCTTTATAATAGAAGACTCTTTCCTTTTTTACAAGTGGACACATCATCTGGGAAAACAACATTAATAATCGCCCATGGTTCAGGCAGAAGTGGAAGTGGGGTGATTCAGTTTGGTGGAGAGGACTTATAACCCAGTCGGTGGAAGAAAAGATGTGTTTTCTCACAATCTGCTGGTTCAAGAAAGCCAGAAATTTGAGCCTTCAATCCTGAAGAAAATAAGAGGAAACTTTTCACAACTCACTGGCCTAGTTTTTGTGAAGTCACAGGATGAGACCATTTAACTGGGTCTGGGGTAGGTTAAAGAGATGATTGGGGAGGTCAAACAAGATCTTTCTGGAGTGAGGCTCCTTTGAAGGTTGGCATACTTATTGAGGTTCTTCATCACCTTCTATGGAAATGAGATGATCTCTAGAATTCCCTAATTTCTTGGAGGGACTGTCTGGATTTTAGTTTAGGGTGGATCTTGACCACCAAAGTGCCTTGTGTCCAAACAGGAAATTGGAATCCTACCTCGGCTGAGACTCAGTGGAGAAAAAAAGAATTGGAAAAAAAATGCCATTGTACTCCCCCACAATCCCACAATTCCCATTACTGCTGCAGTGGGCCAAACAGACCTTGGGCCACCAGTCCTCATGGTGGTCACATCCCACACAGGGAATTCAAAACTTCAACATGGGGGAGAGATTTGGAAAACCGATGTTATAGAATCATCCCAAAATTGTGCAATCTGTGATGATTCATCCTTGTGTTTTCTGGTAGCATATATCTCTTGAAAAAGAGATAATCTTTCCTAAACATGGAAGTTGTATTTTCTTAGGGAGAGATGATGGTATTGATAGAAGTAATCCGCATGTGTAATAGTAGGAAGAAAGAGAAAAAATTAAGTATCTGCATCAGAAAACAAAGGTATATTCCAGTAAGAGCTCCATAAACTAACATTGATTCCACAAATTATATGCCAGCATTAAGCTTTTCTTCTTCTTTTTTGCCAGCCCAGAGTAATAAACTATAGAGTAGGAAGCACACATTATAATTACTATAACACAGTGATTAAACAGCAATTAGTAGTGGTCCATCCTGCTTTAGAGGCAGTGCTCTGAGGAATATACACTCTTTCCCACCACTTCAAGAAATTTAACATGATTCTCTGCTTCTTTGCACTTGTGGGTTTAATTAGCATCCTTGTCCCCTTCTGCTCTCTAGTTTCATTGTTTTCATTCTAAAATCATGTATTTCTTGGTTTCATCTTTTTAATACTTGTCCATCAGCTAAAGGGTCTGGTCTACTGAGACATTGTCTTACACCCTCATTGCTGAAAACCTTCATAGGGGAATAAATGCAGAACAAATGGGAGCTGATGACCACAAAGGAAAGTGTCAATGTTTCCCTGATTTCTACCTGACAAGGTAAATGCTATGATTTGCCCTAGAACACTACTGGTTGTCAGACAATACTTAGGGTGATCATGACGTGTCTCAGGTGAGCATCTGTAAGAGTTGGTGCAGAGAGATTACATTCTTATGTGACAGTAAATGCTTGAACAGAATGGTGGGGCAGGGTGTCTCCCTGTGGCATCCTCTGAAGGTACAAGAGGCACTGATCATAGTGAAGTAACATGTGATGGGATGTGGGCTTGACTAATGAAGGGGGAGGAGAATGCCAAGCTCTTACAGAAAAGATATCTCAGTCCAGGGAAAGTAGGAAGCATGGGAAAGATACTCAAAACAACTCCGCCTTGATTGTGTTAGGTATAAGTTGAAGTAAAAAGAGGTATTGACATCCTTTCAGTATTCTGCTACAATACCCTAACTGCATTAAATAACATTTCCAGAATTCTAGGGATTCCTGTTTCTTGACCTAGCCTACCTCAAAGGGCTGACCTAAGAAGGAATGGTATGTTAAGTTTCACTGAGTAAGATAGATAGGATGGCAATAAAATCAAAGCAGGTCAGTATGATGAAATGGGTTCTATCTGTTGGGGAAATCATGTGATTCCTTGGAACATGTGCAAATTGCCCCCCTTCCCACTGTCCTAGGCAACCACTGAGTGAAAGCAAGCAAGCTACGACTTAGCCATGGCACAATGTAATGGATCATGAGTAGATGAGTAATGGAAGAGACTGTTTCATGTGATGAGGAGCGCCTGATGATTTGTTTGTGACTTATTACAATCCCCCTTGCAATTTATTTAAACCAAGACAGGGGAGGAAGGAGAGGGGGGACAACTTTTCCAAGTAGTTCAATCAGTGAACTTTTCCAATTTCCCTTTGGCTCTTTCAAAAGCCATTAGGGGAAGATGAAGAGGGACTTGTCTTCTTCGGTTGGCTCATCCATGCTGACTCTCAAGAAGAAGATACATCGAGGGCAGGGTGTGATGCGACCCGTCTTTTGTTATATGTGATCCACATACATCAAAGTCTTGTTGTAGTGAATAGGGAGACATCATTCCATGATTCTCAATTCTTTTCAGAAGAACTAGACCCCTGCACTGCATTAAAAACAGGTGGGAAACATTAAAACTTTGGGAAGTCTTGGATGGCAGACAAACTGGAATGGACTCAGAAAAGTGAAAGGGCGATAATGAGTTTGGAAGCTAAATTGTACAAGGAAAAACTAAGTGAACTGGCTTCATTTAGCTTTGACAAGGCGGAAGAAGTTGAAATATTCTTCAAGTGTCTGAAATGTTACTTTCAGAACAAGATCCAGGCCAACTGTCTGTCACAGTGTTTCTCAACCTTGGCAACTTGAAGATTGTGGACTTCAACTTCCAGAATTGCCCAGCCAGCATGAAGTCCACACATCTTCAAGCTGCCAACGTTGAGAAACCATGGTCTACCATATGATAGAACAACTTCCTTTGAGTGAGGACCGCTGGACCATGGTCCCTGTTCCTTGTGGAGTTAATGAGGTCCCTTCGTTGAATACGTTCATGCAGAAGCTGGACACTCATAATTTGGGGATGCTGAATTTGGCTTCTTGCACTGAAGATGAGATTGTTATCTAGGTGGCCCCTCCCAATCTGTGGTTCAATTAATTTACTTTGTTATGAGACTCTGGTAGATTGGCTTTGATGCCGTGCAGAATGATAATCCTTTGTTTTAGAAATGATTCATGATTATTAATGAGTAATAAATGAGATTAATTACGAACACTCTCTCCTCCTCCTCTTTCTTCTTTCTCTGCCTCCTCCAATTGTCAAGCCCTGAGTAGCAATCCTTTGTGGGTTGAAGGATTGCAACAATATTTGAACCTGCCAAGGGTTCATGATGAAAAATTAACAGTATTATCCTTGCCCACCCATCATTAAAGAAAATGTATAGCAGGATCATCCCATGGGGGACATGTTCACGCTCACGAGCAAAGTATGATAACGCCTTTCCGTTGCTTGGGTTCCTCAGAATTGTGACAATGCCCATTGCTTTAAAGATAAGAATCTCCTATCCAGCCCTGTTAATCTTCCTAAATCATACCTTCTCTGCTTGCCACACAGCCATTGTTTCATGAATTTAGCTCTTTCAAAGAAATTAAACTTAAGAAGCATTTAAAGAATGATGACTGATGGAACATTGGGGGGAAGCAGGACTAGGAGAATACAAAACACAGCAGCATGAAATGTTAAGCCATTTGGATATTCTCTCTCTCTCTCTTTATGTAAATGTTTCCATATTCAGGTATGGAGTTCTGCCCCACTGAAGAAAGTTTTCAAATCTTAAATTTCATTGTTTCTCTGGACTTCCTTTAGATTTTCCAGTGGGTATGTGTGCAAGAGAGTGTTTGTAAGAAGAGCTGAACCCTCAAATTTGGTTCAAACATGAAACTGAAGATGACATTGGGAGACAACTCCCTCTTCTCTTCTCTTCTCTTCTCTTCTCTTCTCTTCTCTTCTCTTCTCTTCTCTTCTCTTCTCTTCTCTTCTCTTCTCTTCTCTTCTCTTCCCTTCCCTTCCCTTCCCTTCCCTTCCCTCCCCTTCTCCTCCCCTCCCCTCCCCTCCCCTCCCCTCCCCTCCCCTCCCCTCCCCTCTCCTCTCCTCTCCTCTCCTCTCCTCTCCTCTCCTCTCCTCTCCTCTCCTCTCCTCTCTCTCTCTCTCTCTCTCACACACACACACACACACAGACACATATATACACACAAGAACTTTAACTAATTTCACTTCTATCCTTCTGGCTTACCTGAACATTATTTGGATACTTTGCCTGAGGAATTATATTCATGCTTCCTTCAGATTTCATGTAGGTGTCAAAGATGTACAGAAATCTTCCAAGCAATGTAGGAAGCACTATCATTACCTAGAAGAACTTCAAGAGAAACTAAACAAGATGTTCTCCAAAAGAGAATCCCCCAAATTTTCCCTTTCACAATTTTAGCTAAATCCTTCTAGATCTTCTCAGAGAAAATTTGGCAGTTTTACTGAACTCTCCTGACCTTGATGTTCATCAGGATCTAAATTTCCTTCAAATGTAGCTTTAAAACCAGTCTTTCTAACTTTGGCTATTCCATGCCAAGCTCCTGCTGAAATAACTTTTGCAAAGCTAATCATTATGCAGACTATCAAATATGAACAGTTGAATTGGTTGTAACTTTGGTGATGTGCAACGCTGAAGGATTGTAGAGGAACTATCTTTGTCACTGTTCTTGAGTTAAACCCATGGTAGAATACACTCATGAAAAAGTGTATTTTTTACATGGGATGAAAAGCAGCAGTCCTCTGTGCTATAACTATTTAGTAAGCAGGCTAACTATATTAATGTGATGGTATGTGGGAAAGACCTTGGGAGATGGGGCGAAGAGACGCTGCCAAGGGAATGGTCAGATAAGAGACTGCATAGCCCACAGCTAGATAGTGGGTGGGGCAAGAGAATCAGAACAGACCCTCCCTGGTTTCTCGGGCTGTAAAGGAGAAGGGGGAGGATTGTACTTTCAGACTTGCAAGATTCTGTCAATGTAGCTTTACAATTGAGAAGCTGAGCAATGGATGACAAGTAAACCATCCTTGGATTTCAGAACAGGGTGGGAGAAACCATTCTTGGAAGTCTGGAGAGTTGCCTCTATCAGCCATCATCAAGAATCCTGATCTATATAACGTACACTCATACCCTAGTGTTAAGCTGTCACTCAAATTTCCATGCCCATCTGGTCATCTTCTGAAAATGCGTATGCTTTTTTGTTTCCACTACTTAGATTGGGGATCTAAATTCCACTTTTTCTCTGGCTCTGATCCATTTCTTTTCCTTTGTTGAAAGCCAAGGAGCTGGCTCTCTCCCACAGAAGCTGTGGAGGTGGCAAGAGCAGAACAGAGAAGCAGTTTGAGTGCTCCCTGAACTTAATCCTTTTTTTTGCTTTGGGTTTAGAAGACATTGTTCTCAGCGTCTGTGCTGAGTGTCTCCAGCTGGCTGACAGCTACACAGGAACACAGCAAGGAGGATGGCTCTCTCTGCATCGAGAGCTGCCAAGGCTTTGTGTTTTGCACCACAGAGCAGAACAGTCCTCCAGGCCCCCAAACAATGAAGGCTACACTTTGAAAATTGCCAGTCAAAACTAGAAAGGAGGTGGGAAATGCATTCCAGTTAGGCTTTGGAGAGAGAAGGCTTGGAAGCAACTCATGTCAAAATTTCCCCAGCCATGTCACTAAAACCTACTGGGTGAAGAGCATCAATGCACCCATCCCTTGTGGCATTCTGTTAGGGAAGGGGCCTAGCATCATGGTAATACATTTGCTTTCCATTCTGAAAAGCCTGGGTTCTTTCCCCAACGTCCCTAGTAGGATTGGCTGGAAAGGCTCCTGCCTGAAATCTTGCAGAACATTGTTGACTGTGCTCAGCTAGAAGATACAATGAGTCCAGAACAAAGAAAGTGTCTTGTGTCCTGCAAAAATGAACAAGATGTCTATCTCTATGAAAAACATAAACAGTATTTCCCTTCAATAAGGGGCCTTTGTTCATATGACACCCTATTGGCATGTAGTGCTTAGAGGGGCCATGGGTGCTGTTGAATTTCGTATTTCCCTGTGTTAGGTCTTCTTAAAAGACTCCCAAAATGTCTTCTATTCATATGCTTACTGGGGCATGGAGCAGAAAATTTGGGAAATGTTTCAGCTGAGCTCTTGAATTTTGCCTGAATTTTGTACATTAATGATCAGTCGAGTCTAATTTCTGGGGAAACCAGTCCTAAAAATAGGAGGATTTAATGAGAGATGAAATAATTTGTAGTAGAAGACAATAGATAGATGTCTGATGGACACTATGATGATGTCAAAATGATCTCATAACATGCACAGCATCACTTCCTCCCCTTTGCCCCTCTGCACTCTAATGGAGATCTTACTTAGGTTGGACTACAACCATATCACTTCCAGAAATTATGGGGTCCCTTTCACTTTCTTCTTTATTCATTAAAAGTCATTTCCATACTATTTATAAAACAATGTGTGTGGTGTTAGCTAAGGTCTTGTTAGGAAAAAAAAAAGAAGTACATTTCTATCTATCTTCAACTTCAATTCTGTTACTCAGAAGGAAACAACCAGGTGATATTTGATTGCTGCTGATTTTCAATGAAGGCTACCATTCTTGTTCAAATTTGTTATGTATCTGAAATTGTGCTTTCTTCTTAGGCCTCATGGAATCCTAAAGAAATCAGCTAAAAAAAAAAAAGGCTGATATGATTTGATTCACAACTTGAGAAGGACACTCTTTGCATAACCATGTTTTTTCTATAAGTTCATATCTTAGTTAGGATAATCTTCAAAGGTTCTTCTCTGGATTTCTTCTCACATTGATGTATTATTGGGAAAAGGATTTTCCAGTAGGGCCCCACTCAGAATTAGAATACTCTTCTCAAAATGGCACTCCTGCTTTATATATTATTGGGTTTTTTTTTCCTGCTGTAGGTGAACGTATGATTATTTTCTCAGTTCTCTTAATGCTAACCTTCTGCTATGCTTCAGTGGAGACTTTTAATTAACCTTATTCCTCCTTTTTAATTTCTGCTGTCTAGAAACGGTTGCAATTGTCCAGTTAATGTGTGCTTTTAAAATGCTGTTTTTAGGATTTATTTTATGTTGGTGCTGTTATCGTAATTTTTTTCAAGAACTCTACTAGCATTTTGCTTTAAGGGTAGTGTGTATGTTCTTTAAAAAGCAAGTCATAAATATGGGTTCATTAAAAATACTGATTTTTTTAAAAAGCGTTCTTTTCCTTTGCAGAAATGAAATAAGCTGAAGACTGTGGCAGGCAGGGAAGATTTCTCCATGGTTGGTGTCCTCGTTCATAACCTTCCTTGACATAATTCTCAAGGAAGTCAGGCAGGCAGCCGTTAACTGAACCCAACACGAGCACAATTGCAATCATGATCATCTATGGGTGATAAAAAAAAAACCCTGAGGGAATATTTTATAAGGGTGACAGCGGGAGGTAATTTCCCCACAGTTGGGCTGAGATAAAAGCCAATGATGAAGATGATACATTTCTCCAAAGTTTTGAAGTATGAACAAAGTTAACATAAATCACCCCACGAGTTGCAGTGTTTGGCTCTATGGCAGCTTTATTGCTTCGATTTAGTTACTGTTGCCACCACAACCTCCCCAAAGGAATACAAAGAAACAATGCTCAATACACAAACCAACAAACCAACAAACCAGCATTGTGCTTCTCCTTGGATCCAGCAGGCTTTGGGGAGGGGACTAGTGCATCTTCAGCCTAATGGTTTGGTCAAACATAATTACGTAGCTCCAGGAACATTGTGAAAGCTATCTTCACGTTCTATAGAGTTTGCTGACTCTTTCCCTGCAAGCTTTTGATTTTAGGAACTCTGAATGTACAGGAGCTATACTGGTTGAGGGATGAATTCCACTGATTTCAAGGACAAGAGAACATCCCTATTCCAAAACTTCTAGCTGTCTTGTCTTAGAACCCTGTTTGAAATTCTCTTCTGGAATATAATGTAAACTGGTGTGGGCTACAGGTGGGAATGTCCTCCTGGATAGTTTGAAAGTGAGGACTACAAAACTAAGGAAGATGGAAGTTTCCTTCCTTTGTAAATAGGGACTAAGACTTCACTGTCTTCTGGGGCTCTCAATCCATAGAAGCATCTACTTCAGTTGCTATTTCAGAGAAGAATGTATAGCAAGCCTTCTGTTATTTCTACCTTTGGAGTTCTTGGAATTCTATATCAAAGGTTGGTGTGAAAACTCAGGGTGACAAAGCAACTCAGCTAGGATTTGGTGATTGAACAGAGGGGACCAATAAGATTCTGCCAAACTCTGTAAAGCGTTGACTTCTCATTCAGAGCACCTACTATTCACATTCAGATTGTCTTCTTTTCTTGCTGGATGGCCTTCTCTCCTTGCATGGTGGAGAAGCCACCAAGAAAACAATGGTGATTACTGGATAAACAGTAGAAAGTAAAGTGCAAACTTCAGCACACCCCAGAATGAAAATTGGTAGAGGGCAAGAAACTCTCCATTCTTTATTGGATTAGTCTGGGAATTAAAGCTCAGGCAGTAATATTTTGATTTGCTGTTGCTGGAATGAAAAGATATGCCAAGGGAACCTTCCACAGATATACTGTTCTTTCATCCAAGAATGCCAGAAGGGTTTGCTACTCTAAGACAGAGAATTAATATCCTACATATATAGGAAAAGAAACGGGAGCTCAGATATGAACTGGAGACATTTTGGCCTCAGAACAATAACTTCCCTGGTTGAGTTAAATGCATTTTGACTCAGCCAATGCTGAGTTTCTATTGACAGCAGATAATCACATCCTACATTACAAAGTGATTATAGGTGTGGATGTTGAGCTGGGACCACAGCCATTTCAGAAGGTGGGCTTACATAATTGCCACATCGTTGGCTGCTTACTGACTTTTAATTTTTTTAAAAATAATCTGAAGACATAGCAAGTTCTCCCAGTTGGAATCAAGATGGCTTCATATTTACTTGAGCTGACAGTAACGCATTGACAACAAACTGCCTCTGACAGCAGTGCGCGTTGAGAAAAGGTGGCAAAATTTGTTCAATCCCCTTCACATATAGAAGGAAAATATCATTCTGAAGGCCCCACCTAGACTAAAATGACTAGCACATTGTTGAAGATCCGGCTAGTGTAGCATAGTGGGAAATTCATCTCCTCATTGGGGCAAGATGACCTAACATTTCCAGGTGAGAATTACGCCTCATTACATGTAACGTGCACCCTCGGTTAGACTTCACATGGTTTAAAACATTTAAACCCTCAACCCTCTTCTGGAAAAGTCAAAAATATAATTGCATTATTATTACTATTATTTGAAGGCCAATGATGTTATTTAGGTCAGTTACTCTTTCGTAGCTAACCTATCTCGCAGGATAGTGATTGTGGAAAAGTATGAAAAAATATTTTTTTAATGGTTGTACGCCACCCAGAGTCACTTTGTGTGAGATGGGAGGCTATATAAATATGATAAATAAATAAATAAAATAAATGGGAAGGGAGCGCTGTCTACACTGTCTTGAGTGCCATTGAGGATGGCAATAATAAATATTTTGGTGTTCCTCCAAAATATCTGGTTCAGTCTTAAAATTGCTGTGTTGCGGTTAATCATGGAATATGACACTAAGCAACAAAGCACACAGACAAGAAATTATAATTATGTATCACACCATAGGTTTACTCTTCCCCTTGAAAGATGCTTGCAGAAGCTCACGAGCACACCTGGGCATTAATTATGAATTGTCCATGAATTGAATCGTGCAACACCTTGATATTTTGAGTTTTTTCCTTTTATGTTTCCTCATCCATGACTAGGCTCCTCAGTACTGGCATTTTTACAACTAAAATGTAAAAGAATCTTTCAAGTAGGCCATCTATCATCTTCCCTTCCCACCTTTACTCTTTCACATGACACATACGAAAAGCCACTTATCATAGTTGTTACAGTGTCATACATTGTAAAAATGTTTCAATTTATTGTATGTAATTTTTTATGAAGGATTTTGAGTACAGTAATAGACACTAATACAAACTAAACTTAGAAAGAAAGTGAGGCTTGCCAACTTTGTGTCCTTTAAAAGGCTCCGCCGTGATTGTGAGCAAGATGGATGATCACTTAGTCTCCCAGCACTCAGACCTGTGGAAGACAACTTTTCTGTGGTTTCCTCGCAAGAAGCAGTCATCCAGAGCACATGTGGGCAATCTCTGATCCTCTCCTTATCAGGAGAGGTTCCAAAGAACCAGTCTACTGTAATAGTATGTGGGAAAGACCTTGGGAGACTGGGCCAAGAGACACTGCCTAGGGAATAGTCAGATAAGAGAGGGCACAGCCCTCAGCTGGATAGTGGCTGGGGCAAGAGGCTCAGAAGGGACCTTCCCTAGTTTCTGGAGCTGTAAAGGATATGGGGGGAGAATTATACTTTCAGACTTGCAAGATTCTGTCAATGTAGCTTTACAATAAAGTAGAATTAGCTTATCGGGTCGTGTTTCCTGTCTGGGCTATTTAGTAAAGCTGACATCTACTCACTGGCCCTTTGGTCTTTGCTGCGGTCTTTGGCTCCACTCTTGTGGAGACATCTTCGGTTTGCCAATGGTCCTCCCTTTCGGACTTGCTCTGATATGCATTGACCCTGCAGATATGTTTTTACTGTGTGAAAATGGACTCTTTGTGTGACTATATAGTAGACAAAGGAAACTTCAAGTGAACTTGGTGGTTCCTTCTCTCTAACATGCTTGCTCTGATGTTTGTAGACCAATGACCACCATATATTTTGGCTTTGTCCACTCTAATGAAGCTCAACAGGAAGGCATACTAGCAGCTCCTTGGTGGTACTGTTGAACTTCACCCTTGGATTTATGGAAGAGATTTTGCCCTGAAATATGCCCACTGGGTTCCCATTTGTACTCAAGGTTTATACTTCTGTTGAGGAGTTTCTCCATCAGTCTCTTTCCATAAATTGTGAGAAACAATGTGTTAAGGGTGCTCTCAAAATGTTTTGCTGGGAGGCCTCAGTAAATCAGCACATTCATGTGCTGGAGAAATGAGGGGTAGCAAACCTCCTCCCTCTCCATAATTCATGAGTACCTGTTCTTAATATTGAAAATGACCATCCCCTTTCTCATATTTGCCACCTGGAGTCATTTAAAAAATAATCATCAGATGATGAGAGAAGGAAGTTACATAATTTTTTTTGTTTTAAAAAAAGCCAAACTCTCATTTTTCATATTAAATGAAAAGTCAATAGTTTTAATTGGATTTTTTATTATTATTTTGAAAAGGCTCCTTTTTCTTATTGAACCCTTCCTTTTCTATTTGCTTTTTCAGAATTCTAGCCCCCGCAGCATTTTCTGCAGGTGGAGCTAAAATTGTAATGTAATGGCAAGCAATGTCTTCCTTATATTTGCTCTTGATCAAAACCTCATGGTTCTCATAATTGCCTACCCCTCCTTCCCCTTGTTTTTCTCCTTCCACCCTGGGGGAATCTTAACTCCTGAGAGCATCATTTTATCTGTCAGAAGGAGTTTTCATCTAGGGCAGCAAAAATGGATTTTTTTAAATGCTCTTTTTCAATTCAACTGAGGAGGAGAGAGAAGAGGCAGTGGTTGGTCTTGCCTGCAAGAACTGAAGAGGGTGGACATTATCATTCCATGGTTTGCTCTCTAGGTGGCAGCAAACTTAGTTCAGTCTAGGCGCATCCTGTTGTGAGAAGATCAGGTTCCTCAGCTGCTTCCTTACCTGTTGACTGGCTGAACCTTCCATAACATGATTTCAAAATTCAATTATCTGATGAATTATTCACCCCAATATTTATGGAAATGGGTAAATTCTAGCTCATTGGCCCTCCCTGGCCTGGGTGTTCTTTCCTTTTCATCTCTTCAAAGATGAAAAGGAAAGAACTTGATTGTCAGAGAGGCCAGTATGGATGATCTGGATGCAACATGGCTATTGCGTAGATGTTAGACCAAAGTATTTCTATTTTGCCTGATAGTTAATAGATTTCACTAACTGAAGGTAGCACATTTAAAACATAGTTTTAAACAAGTTTTATGTGGCATTTTCTTTAATTGGATTTAGGGTTTATATAATGCTCTGAAGTCTTAAGTTGTCCATCATCCATCCATCAATGCAGGTTTCTTCCCCAAAAATGGCTTAATTCCCTGCTCCAAAAGTTTTCCTCCAGCAGCAAAGATTTGAGGAGGAAAGAATAGTGCAACAAAGTTTAATCCATTCTGATCTGGGTGAAGAAGCTAGCAAAGTTTCCAAACCATCTGCTGTTGTTGAGGGAGCACAACATGCACGGTGATGAGAGAAAAATCTGGCAAAGTTTGATGCTTGAGACGCAGTTTGCCTGAGGCAGATGAAAGAACAACACTGTAGCCTCCAGGAGAAGCCACAAAGCCATTTAACAGTGGAAATGGCCGGAGCGGGATTCTGCTTGTCCTTATTTTGTTCAGCTGTACAAAGGACCTTTCAATCCAACCATCTCATCTCCTTGGGCCGAGGCCCACGAGCAAAAGAGAACAGGAGTCTTTCTTGAGCTTTCAAAAGAGATTTGGCTGGAGCAAGAATTTTAGAAGAAGCTCAGAAGCTTGCTTTTTTTCTTTCTCCCTCTGAAGACTCTTGTCTGGCCACTATTGATAATGGAGGTCCTGGCATGGCACCATTCAAGCCGTTTGGAGAACTCCATTCCCTGTTTTCTCCCCCTTCCCCAAATTCCTTTGATGGCTTGTAGAGAGCAACGTTCCTTTTTGTTTAAGCTCTACACGAGCCTTGTAAAAGTGCAAGTGAGTGCTGTGTCATGTTTAGCCACATGCTAGCTTTGCATCTTCAGGAAGGGATGGGTACGTATATTAAGAATTGCTCATCTTCTTTGGATAGCACGGCTTTTTTTCCCTTTTTACTATGGAAAAAAAGTGGAGGGGTGTGTCTGGGAATGTTACTGAAAAATAGCAGCAATAGCAGTGAGTAGCATTACCAAGATTTATGGAGGAGGAAAAGTTGAATATTCAAAGCATCTAGATGTCATGTCATAAAAAAGGAGCGGAGTCTTCCAAAATTGCTAGTTTCCATCACCCACTCACTACCACCACCCACAAAAATAATAAAATAAAGTAATAAAATAATAACATAACAACATAAAATGAAATAAAATAGGAGGATATTTGATACAGTTCTAAACACCCACTTGTGTTTGGTGAGCAAATTCTGAAGGCAGCAGAACCCTTTGACAATTAAGAGCAAGTATCTGTCAAATGCTACATGAGAAGACTTCCAACACATCAGCTGAAGACAGATGTTCCTATTCATTAACTTGGAATGGGGGATTTCAATAGCCACATGCAGGCTGGAGCTTGGTGTTCAAAGCCTGTGCAAAAGGCCCAAAGCAGAATATAGCAGTAAAGGATGTAAGGATCAAATGCAACCAGGAAGTCAACAGGGAAGAAAGCCTTGGACTTTACATGGAGACCTGAAGCATCTGAAAGGAGGTGGCATGTATTACAAATAAAAGAGGTGACATGGTTTGGGCTCAGCTCATGGACAACTTTGGAGGTCCTTCTTTCTTTTGGTGCTCCATGTTATGGGCAAGAGGATGTGTGAAAACTTGATGGGGGAGCGGGAGGGGAGCCTTGCTTTCCCTTTGCGGAAAATTTGGCCAGCAGTTTTCTGGCTTCCCACTGAGATGTATTTATAGGAGAAGATTGGGTCCTCAGTGACTCCTGATGTCCACCAACAGGCTAGGCTCCAGCTTAGATGTATGGCTGTCATGTGTCTCACAAGACCTCTTCCTCTTCCTTCTCCCTGGGCTTGTCTTTGCCATTGGATCAGGGAATTTCCATGTCCCTTCTTAAGGCTCATTTTCGTTTCCCAGAATGCCCAGGAGGATCCACTGGCCGGTACCTTCAACAGCATCCTCAGAAAATAAAAATGGCAGTGTCTCCAGCCTAAGCCTTTTTGGAAAAGTGTTCACTTGCCCAGAAAAACAGCAGCAACAACATGTCCCCCCAAATTAGGCTGGCTTGTTCCAAGTTAAAGGGGTGGTGGGAAGCACATTGTGATAGGGCAGGCCCATCGTGTCTATCCTTGTAGGCCCAGGCCAATCTTCCCAAGGCAGCCATCTTTTGTGAGCCCCTTCCCCTGAAGACACCCTCACTCCTGCTATAGACTTTTACCCTTGCATTGAAGACACCCCCCTCCCCAACTCGACTACTCTTAAGACATATTCTGACATTTACAATTCAAGCTGGGTGAAATTTGTCAGGAGAGAAATGTCATTTGGGGAAATGTCAACCCCCCCTTCCATGGGTAGACGAAAAGTTAATGACCTAGCCAAAAAAGGAAAAGAACAAGAAGAAAAATTCATTCTAAAGAGGATAGGAAAAGACTACAATATGCAAATACCTTAACCATGCATTCAACTGTATAATCAAATGGTTTTCCTTCTCGCTCCCTCTTTTCCCAGAACCCTTTCAATGGACCTTTTGAAGTCTTCCACTGAATTCAAAATTTCCCACGTTGTAGTTCAGGGCTGCAGAAGTTGTGGGCATCTGCAGAAAGCCCACCAGCGTGGCCCTTGACTTGATGAACGCTGTGTACTCCTGTGTTGGTTCCAACCACATGAGCCAGTTTCTTCCTTGGCAGGGTCCCACCATTTGAGTGATGCCAACAATACAGAATTGAGTACTGCTTTGTTTTATGGCAATCAACAGAGGCTAAAGCACCTGTTTCGTTTTTAACTCAAGTCAATCAATATCATGATGACTAGTTAAAGTAGATGGCAATCCATAAGGCTCAAGTCAATAAGTAAGCATCCAATTGGATGCCTGGACCATTGATAAGCGGGACCTCTCTTTGCATAATACCATCAACGTGTCCTTCCTAATGATGAATTAATCTAAGCACCCTTTAATGCACCAGTTTTGGTTGAAAGAAGGCAGAGAACCAGTCAAGATTTGCCAACTAGATGCTCCTTGGAGAAACTCCAGGGACATTCTAGCAGAGGTTTGGTGGGCTGAAAATGGAAGCTTGGTGTAGTTGAAATCAGAGAGCTGGTTGGAGATGATGGATTTGCATAATCTCCAACACAACACAACACCAACACAACACAAGGATTTGCAATGGTTATATTCATGCTTTGTTTTAAGCTGGGATGATCAAACCCTTGGAAGGAATTGCCTGGATCTATGCAAGGCCATGGCTTGTATGCATCATGGTTTGTGGAAGAAGCCAGAATCGGAATCAAAGTCATAATTGTTTGACTAATTCCAATTTATTTACCTTCCTTCAAAAAGTTTCCCTTGTCTTGTATCTCTGTGAACCTTTGAAGATTTTGGCCAAGGATAAAAACAACACAGAAAGACACCAGAGAACTCCAAACATACTTTGGGGCTCCACACTGCAATCTGGAACTCAGCGTTTCAGATGCTAAAGCAAACCATGTTCCTTCAAATCAGATAGTGGCGTGAATGTAGTTCTGGGTTTGCAGCTCAGGAGAGGACAGTGAGGGAGGCATTTGCTGTCTCATAATCTTGTCTTCTTGCAGAAGAGGGATGAGAAAAATGGAATTATGATTAGCAATTCGTATAATAAAGTTGTTGGAGGGGGTCTTGATCTCTCAGGTATATTTTTAACCTAGCTAGAAGGAACAACTATTGATGGATGTGGTTCTGATGGTGAGGAACCAAACAGCTGCTGTTCCCAAATGAACCCAAGTGGGGGGACCTGGTGGGCTCACTCTTCTTTTTGAAGCCACCCCATGGAATCCATCAGCTTGCAGTTCTCGGTCCATGCCCAGGAGACGAGGCGAGCTGTCATTTATTTTGGATCTACACTTGGTCATTTTATGGATGGTTTCCCTGGAAACAACATTTTTGACATTCGATATATTAAAGACATTTCTCTTGTCTGATTGCCACTGTTCCTGAAAACTGGGGGGACAAACACATTGCTTCCATAAAAGGCTGAAGCTTTGCTGACAGCACAGCTCTGAGCCAAAGATGTAGAAACAAGGAAAACTGCTGAAGTGGCAGAAAAAGAAAAAAAAAAATGCAGCTTTGCTTCATTTAGAAAGGATGGCGATGGCTGGGGAGCCCAGCAGAATTTGCAAAACTTAGGGACAACTTTGCAACCATTGCGAACATCTTCCTATCTGTTCCTTCTTTGAATGTTGCTTTATTTGCCTACCTGGCTGGGGGGAGGATAAGAATTTCCTCCTTTTGCAGGGCTGAAAAACCAAAGACGCGGGGACAATTCAAAGTGATTGGTGTACACAGGTTGGTTGTGGTTCTACAACCTGTTGGAACAACTCTGGTGCTGTATTTGTGCAACCTACCAAGTATAGTTAGTTTATTCTTTTTTAAAAAAGTATTCTTTGTGTGTATTTTAGCATATTATGCCCGGAGGATCCAAGATGGTGGCCAACTAGCAGTTCCCTAGATGAGTTCCTGACTTGTGACCAGCCTCACACCTCTGACCCACTCCCTCTGGCCCAGGCATTTTATTGATTGATTGATTGATTGATCATATGGATTTAGACATGCCATCTAAGACCAAGAAAAGAACCATAAACCAACAGAGAAATGATGAGGATTGACTTCTACCTCCCCATCACAGAGACAACATGAACTGTGAGTAATAGATTTATGGTATGTTCTGCAAACCTAAGACATTTGGTAGGTTCATGATTAGATGTATTGTTTAATCCCACACTGTCAAAATGAGGATGACATTTTCAGGCTAAATGTGGGGGAGAGGAATCTATCTGATTGTTTTTAAAAATGGGCTCTTTCCCACAAATTACATAGTGTGTGTTCCCAAGGTACACTCCAACATAACCATGGTTTATGGAACTGACTCAACTTTTCTGGGTTTGTGTGATGTACTTGGGCATCAACTAACCTACCCACGCAGTGCATTTCACAAAAAGGTCATCAACTTGTGTTTTAAGGAGTTGTGTGGATATAGCTTCCCTTTCTATCTCTGAGACGTTGCTGTTATTCATCTATACCTGCACCCAAGGCATGACCTGGAGCAGAGGTCAACCCCCTTAACCCAGCAGATCTTCTGAAACTCAGGCTGAGGTTTTCCCCCAGCGTTACCTGGAAAGGCCAAGAACTGAACTGAGAACCTTTGGTATGCAAAACAGGGACTGTCCCCCTGAAAAAAAAAATAGAAATAGAAGAGTGGGAAAGACACAGTGATGAATGTTTGGCCACTTCGGCTTGGGGAATGTGAGGTAATAATACACAGCTTGAATACCTCGGAAGAATTTTGAGTGAAACAAAGATCGGAAACAACCCTTGCAGAATGCAAAACAGAGAGTGTCATGCAGAATCATTTTCTTATCTTTCCCCCCACTACTGGTTCTCAGCCTTTGATATTTCCTCCACGGAGGAGACGATTGGGTGAAATGTTCTTGAGTAGAGTAGGGTACACCTGTATTTAGTAAGTGGTCAAGGGGGTCAAAGTACAAACATCCAACTGTTCACTGTACAATCTTCTTGCCGTGCTCTGAGGCCTCCCTGGCTTCCCTCAACTCTTCTACTCAACCCCAAGTCAAGATAACCCATGAGAGAACCACTTTGAGAAGACTTTTTGAGGAGCATGGACAACTAGAGAGGCTGCAGAGAAGTGGAAAGAGGACAGTTGAGAACAGCATCATCAGCAGTAGCACCATTACCTACCTTTCATATTGTACAAATTCCCAAAAAACGAGGAAAAAACTTCCTGAGAAATGCAAAAGCAGTTCTCAAGCATCCCAAAAGAATGTGGAAAATCAGAATCCTGCTATAATGGAAAGAGGGAATGGTCTTGAGGGACAGAAGGAAAAACCGGACAGATAAAAGAAACCTGAATCCAGGGCAGAAATGTAGTTTGAGAAAGCGTCTCAGACATGCCATGGAGATAAAAGGAGAGAGGGGGGAAGGTAATTCAGGCTTACAATAAAAGTAAGGGCCTGCATGACTTGGGTTTCCTAATCTGGTCTACCTTGAAGGGCTGACATCTGCTTCCTAGAGGAGGAGAAGACTCATGAAATGACCAAGCAGATAATGGCACATTTAAAACAGACTCAACCACTTTTGTTGGGCATCTTCTCATACCTGTGCAGGTCACAGGAGCATACAATAAGAGAATGCATTTTGCATTTCCATTTTTTTTTCCAGGAGGGGATTCATCTCGTAATGTCCTGCACCATAAATTCCCCTGCTCCCCACGACAGTGGCCTCTTCAAGAGCCCGAATTGCTTCATTTCACTGCTGAATGTAGGCCAGGAAAAAGAAAGATGATTAATTGGACATTTTAAAAAGTGTCAGCTTATCTGCCATTTGCTGTTTGTGAACATCTTTGATGCAAGCCGACAGTTTCCTATTTCCCCCCATCTCCGTCACTCCCGTCAGAGCTGCCAACCCACCAAGATGTATAATCGGAGAGAAAAATAAGTGAAGTGTCCCTTCATTCTGAATCCATCATCCTTCTTGCTGAAAGGAGGAGGCACAGCAGTGGCTGGAGATGAAAAATCACTGGTGGTACACTCAAGTGAGTTAATAATAATAACCGTAATGTAAGCCCTGGGATTGAATCCGGGAAACCATGCTTGGCTTGAACAGAGTTTCTTCTTCTGCTCCAGATTTCAGGGGTCTGGTGGGAATCGTCTTAGAGTGAGCTCCTCAAAGGTGACCCCAACCCTCATCTCAGAAGGAAAGTCTAGAAAGATAAAGATGTCCAGGCACGAATGCAAACACTAATACAAATACACAGGACATTACCTTATTCCAAGAGGCTTTTTGTCAGCCCTTTGAGGTAGTTCAGACAAGAAGCACAAACTATGAGTACTAACATTACCTTTATTGTAAGGTTAAAGTAACAGAACCTTGCAAGTCTGAAAGTATTTCTCCCCTCCTCTCATTTTACTCTCCAGAAAACTAGAGAGGGTCCCTTCTGAGATGCTTCCCACACCCCATTCCTTCTGTGGGTTGAGATATCTCTTGCATGACAGCTGTCTAGCTGTCTTGGGAGACAGGAGATTCCTCCTGTCTCCCAAGGTCATTCTCACATCCCATTATGCTTTTAGACTTCCCAGCCTTATATACAGATCTGGAACTCCTTAAGGGAACCCCTCCAAGTCGTAATCAGGCCTGACCCTGTTTAGCTTCTAACACCAAGGGAGCCTTCTATGTAATGAAGGCATACACGGACGAAACAGAGAGCCAAATCTGCCTTTTCAAAAACGAGTATCAAGAATCTAGACCTCGGGAAATTTGCCACTGCAATGTTTCACCTAAAACAAAATGCTTTAGAGAATTTGGGGGTAACTTGCTTGGTAGAAACTTTAAAGAAAAGGGAAAGCATTGATTGAAAACATCTACAGTTTTGTGTAAGTGAGACGACTTAGTTATGCATTTGTAGGTAGTCCCTGGATCATATATATTCCTTCAGTTTTAAAACAATTGTCTGATGATATTTAAGGGATGTCCAAGGGGTTTAAGTAAGAATAGTGGGTTTATTTCAGACAGTCTTCAACCTCAGTGTTGTTTTGGAGAACGTGAACACACATGGACAGATCTGCTTGCAAGCTCAAATCCATAGTCATTCTGGAAACGGTTATCATCTCTTGTCTAAGACTGATTCCATGTCTTGGATTCTAAAATGTTTCACAGGTTGAAAAATAGCAAAATATACTTCTATCAGTTCTTTGGGGGTGGGGTATTCTCCTGAAGTGCTTCAAAAACATGTGGGTGGATGATGGAGTTAACATTTAGTTCTGCCTGACATACAGACATAACAACTCACTTGTGAAACAGTCTTCTCCAAATCTTCCCCCGAAGAACACTGATAGCATGAATTACCTTAAGAAAAAAAAAAAACTCATTACAATTTTCCATTATGAAGTGAGCTAAGTAGATTTGATAAACAATTGGATCCAGAAATGGCAATGTCCTAGTGGACAGAAAAGGCTATTTTCATTTTCAGAGGGTGTGGAAGCATATGAAAATTTGATTTCTTTCGCTTTAGGGGAGTTAAGCCAGCCGGATTATTATCATTTCTTGGGGAAGGACTTCCTAAGATTGGCCCTTAAAAAATACAGCCAGGAGAAAACTGGACAGGGCTTTCCTTTTGTGACGTTGGCAAGTTCAACAGAACATGGAATCCATCTGTAATGTTGCTATGTTACCCTGATGAATGTTGCTATGTTACCTTGCCTGTTGAAATGAAACTTTGTGCTGGATTCTTTAGCTCAAAAGAAAGATGTGAGGGATAAAGTAAGCAGTTTGGGAACATTTGTGGAATGTGGGCACAGGGTGCCCACTCTTGGCATTCTTCGGCTCCTTGTACCACCAACTTGACTGTTTCAATATTTTCTCACTTAAAAAAAGAAAAAGAAAAAGAGAAAAAGAGAGGAAGCTGGGATGTAACAGAGCTAAATATCAACCAAGCTGCTACACCATCCCCAAAACCTTGTGGGGAGACTAGGTTGCCCTTCCTTGATCTAAACCATCTTTCTTCAAGCTGATCCTCTCCAAATGGGTTACAAGCTCCTTCACTCCAGCCACAGTAGCTAATTGCTGCTAGCCATGTTGGGTGGGATTCATGAGAACTGGAGGCCCCCACGTTTGGAGGCCAGTAGCTTTGGGAAGACTGATCTAAATTCTCCTCTGTTCCATTTAAGGTTGTCTTTTCCATGAAGCACTCCTTAGCATTCCCAGGACCCATTTCCAAGGGGCAAATCTAAACTGGAAGTTGTTAATCTAGTTTCTCCCAAGGCCAATAGAAGGAATGTGTCTGTATTAATACCGTTTCAGATGACATCGGATTTGTCTCCTGTCTGTCTGTCTGTCTGTCTGTCTGTCTGTCTGACTGACTGACTGAATTAATTTTTCAGCACTGAACTGTAAACGAGAAATTAAGGGAAGTCCAATATCTGCTCCCGCCTTGACAAAAGGAAGACTTGTCACCACATTTGTACATCAAAATTACTCCTGAATTATGGGTGATTTGTGAGAAAGCAATACCCAAAAGTATCTGCTGGGCCTGTGTCCAAAAGTGGAAATGAATTTATGACAAACTTGCTATTGACCCATTACTTATAAAGTCCGTTAAATTCATCTTAGACCAAGGCTTTCTAGGGGGAGGTGATTGATGATCCAAACTCACATAAATGGAATGAAATAGATTAAGTCTCCTTTTGAAATATTGTTAGCCATTAAAATGGTTGCATTTTAGTCTGCTTAAAACATGAAATACCACTTTAGTAGTTACTCCGGGCTCATACCTAATTGCATGCATTCTAATGGACCTGGGTTATTCTGAATTGGCAAGAGAAAAGATGAAGTTTCAGATATATTATCTCTTGGCTGTTAAGTTAGCTATAGTTATAATATGGAAAGTAGTACAGAGAACCTAGAACAATAATAATTTCTTAAAATAAAAGGCACGCCAAGATATTTCCCCAAATATACAGTGTGTTGTCAAAGATGACTTTGGATCCGTTGGAATTTAGTTCTGCTGATTCGTGTATGCATATTTCTTATGTGAGCTTTAGGGGGGAATTCAGATGTGCAAGCAAGGGGAATGGAGTGCAACGTGGTGGTAGAACATGTCGTTGCTCCTGGTTCCAATACCTGCAGTCTCTAGTGAGAAAAAAAAAAAAAGAAAAAAAAAGGTTATCAGGCTGAGCAAATATTCAGTTTCGATATTTGATTCAAAAGCCTTTCGATAGGATCTCTGGAGCAACTCAACTTTCTGACTTGAATCGGAAAGTTGTTGTTGTTGTTCAGTCATTAAGTCGCATCCGACTCTTCGTGACCCCATGAACCATATTGCACCAGGCCTTCCTATCTTTCACTGCCTCCCTGAGTTTGCTCAATTTCATGCTCATTGCTTCAGTGATGCTATCTAGCCATCTCATCCTCTGCCGTCCTCTTCTCCTTTTGCCTTCCATCTTTCCCAGCATCAGGGTCTTTTCCAAAGAGTCCTCTCTTCGCATTAGGTGACCAAAGTATCTGAGCCTGAGCTTCATTATCAATCCTTCCAATGAGCAGTCAGGGTTGATTTCCTTTAAGATTGACTGGTTTGACCTCCTAGCAGGGGGTCTGAATAATCAACACTGCATGTCTACAGACCAGCTCGGATGCTTCCGGATGCTTCCGTACCTGTACAGAAATGGGGTTTTCCCAAAAGATTCAGAAAGCTGAATTTAATTAAACCACTCGGACAGTTTGAGCTGAATGTCCGAATCGTATGCGAGAGCTTTCCCGAACCATTGGATCCAGATTTGGCAGGATTTGTTTGCCCAGGCCTGGGAAGCCACTGGTGATACGAAAGACTTCAATTTTAAAACAGGAATGGGCCATACTTCTATCTGGCTGGGGGCCATCCACTTTTTAAGTCAGAATTTTCGGGGGCTGACAGCAATTTTCCAGGGGCAAATAATATGAACTCTTCAGCAGTTGGTTCTTTACAACTTAATAGATGTGCTATGCCTATTGGAAGCTTAACATGCCTATGTAACTTCTCCATTTTACTGACATCCCTGTGGAGAAACTCATTCTGTTTTGAAAGAGAATTTCATTTTTTAAACCTACTTTCTAATCCAAATGGAGTTTGGAAGAAGAGGGCCAGAGAAATCAGCCAACCTTATTAGTTAGTGATATGAGACAGCAATTTAAATAAGAGATTTCTCCCCCCCCCCCCCCCCACCTCCCATCACCATTCTGTTGCAAAAATTAGAACACAGGGAACAGAAAGCAGTGCAGTGATTCCTAATAATAAAAGCAATCCTATTTTTTTCTCACTGTTTTATGATTAAGTAAAATCACAGAGATGGCATTTTCATCTTCCTCCCCACATATTTCCCCCCATCCATTTGCATAAACTCTATCCTGCAATGCAGCAAAACCTTTAGAGATATTAACAAGATTATAAAAATGTCAAATCACATTCAAAAACTGTCGCTAACAGGAATGTTTTAATTATGAATAAATAAAGGGAAAACGCAACTGCTTTTCCTGCATGAAGAAGGTTGCCCTAAGTATCTGTACTTAGGCTGAGAGATGTACAAATGCTGTAAAAATGCCTCCAACCTTTCTTTAAAATGAGATAAGAAAAAGGATTATTGTGAGAAATAAAAAGAGAAGCATAAAACTGATAAAGCATTACTACTCAAATGCTATCTATATACAGTCATTACAACGGATTAATGGGTTCAGAGCAGGATGTCTATCTGCCCCCCCCCCCAACCAATGGCTTTGCTGCCGAAAATGAGAAAATGTGAATGTTACTCTGAAAATTGATTAAGAGAGGATTAGCATGAACTATTGTGATAATCAGACCTAGTTCGGATAGATACCCTAAACTACCACGCTGAAATTCATGATTTCTCAGAAGTGCTCGGTGCTTTTAAGCCAACGTTATTGCTTAAAATGATGGAAGATCACCGGTGTTGATTGCTTCCTGTTAGACATCTGTCTATGGCATCCAAGAGGGTGTTTGTGTCTCAAGACAGGCAAGATGGTGGTCACAGTATCACAATCGAAACCCTGCCTCTTTTGTTCAGGCGTTGAGATCGTGAGCACATACAAAGAAGCAGGGCCTTGGCTGACATACCATGACCACCAGCCTGCCTGGTTTGATTGCCCACTGCAGAACTTGTCATGGACAACAGAACCTTCATGTCATACCCCTTGGCTCCATCGTCCCTTAATCAGAGCCTCAAAGACATTTCTGAAGAAAATTCTCTTTCATCCCATCGAATGAGAATAATATAGAAACTGCAGATTAAACCCTTCATCTGAGACCCGCTCAACTCCCTTGATTTCCCAAATTACATTTGGAGACATTGTAGGATAAGCAACCACTGAACACTGCCTGGAACCCACCACTGCAAATTAAGTCCATCTAAGTCCATGGAGACCATCTGCTACTGTTTGGCAGTAGAACTCACACATATGCCTGGAGACCTATTCCTTAATTCCTTCACCCCACATATAATGGAAAGAGGGTAAGGCTGTTGGCCCAGGTCTCCACAGACCAGCAGAATGTCCTAACAGACCAATCAGAGCAATGGTTTACATAATTCTTGGATACAAAGCTAATTTTGCGTGATGACACAGACGCAAACTTCATTAAAAGTGATGGACCTTTCAAACCTCCAAAGTTTGGGCTTCTCTCTACCTAAACCCTTAATATTTCAGTTATATGGGACTTCTTAAATCAGAACAGACTCTCAACAGTATGGACAGAATTTATCGTAGTTCAGAGTTTCATCTGATGATTCATATAGGACTCGCCATGACGCCTGACATTTAGAGTCTGTTTAGAATTTAAGAGAGATTTTCAGGTTTTAAAAATGATATAATATACTCAGTGATTTACAATTAATTAATGATATGCTGAAAGAATTCTATGACACTTGCAAATCCCTTGTTTTTTCATTTGTATCTTTTCTCCCTTTTTTTGGTTCTTGTTTCTTCTTTGTATGTCTTTGCATGTCTGTTTTTGTCTTAAAATATGCCAAGTGATAGCAACATCAGGAAGAAGGAGTATGAGAAGGTGGAGAGGGACCAGGGCCTGAAGGAGGAACTAGAGAGGATGTGGAAAGTCAAGGCCAAAGGGGTCCCTGTGGTGGTAGGAGCACTCGGGGCCGTGACTCCTAATCTGGGAGAGGGGCTCCACCAGATCCCAGGAGCAACATCAGAGCTCTCTGTCCAGAAGAGTGCAGGGCTAGGAATAGCTCAGATCCTGCACAGATCCCTCCAACTCCCAGACCTCTGGTAGAGGACCTGAGATGAATGAATGAAAAAGTGAAAATCTCATGAGATCACAGAAACCTCACAAGATTTAGAGATCTTGAAAGATTTCAGGCAGGAATCGTAGAACCTGGTGAGATTTGGAGCTCTCCTATGACCTGGGTTTTTCAAAAATGATTTTTCAAATGTATTTTAACAGCCTTGCAGAAGTTATCTGGATAAGTCACTCTTGACTTACCACCTCTGGGCACTGCACTGTCAACTGCCGATCTAACACAGATGACCAGCTGCTTCCCAAAAGACTAGGTGTTTTCTAGAGATGCCAGGAATTGACCGTGGGAGTCTCTGTGTGCAAACCAAGCTCTCTACCATTGAACTACATCTCTTTCTTTCTTTGTAGGAGTTGTCACAGTGAAATTAAGCTAGGACTCAATGTGCCCGATTCATGCCAGTTTCTCCCCTTGCCTTTGCATTATTCATCACGCTTTCATCTTCTGTGCAAAACTCAACTTCCACCCCACACTCAACAAAGCCCTGCCAGCAGAAAATATTTCTTATTTCCAAAGACACCTTTGTTCTTTCAGCTAGTTTGCTTGCTCTTCTTTTTAGCACTTCAGTTGAAAGTCAACAGAAGCCTTAAATGATGTTCTAATCATTGGCAGCTTGGCAACAAATGAAAGGTGACAGCAATACAGAAGGGTCTCTGTTGTTTGGCTTTGCATAGAAGAAGAAGTCTTGGGGGGGGGGGATTGGGGAAAAATATGTGTTTTTCAAATCATGGAGCAAACATATGTCATGCTTGTTTTTGGAAAATGCAGGTGGCGCAAAAATGCTTCCACGATGGTAACTCAACATCAGCCTCAACTTGGAAATACAGCTGCATGGAAAAGTTGTCTTCTCAAAATAACTTCTCTAAGATTCGCCTCCCCAAAATCCAACCAACCTAGGAATAAATGAACACAAATGTATTTGTAAGAGTTTGCCACTGATTGTAAATTCCCTAGAAATGGTGCAGAAAAGAATTTGCTCTCCAGCTGAAGGATATCTCAGAGCAGGATATTTCTCTCTCTCTAATCAACTGTCAAAAGTCAGAATGAATTAGAAGGTTATCTTCATACAGGTTGGAAAATGCATGTTAAAGGCAACATGATCTTCTTTTAGGGATTCCAACGATCTCTTTGGTTAACCCAACCTTGATCTCTGTTTCCTGAGGGCAGGAGGTTATCACTGGCCCTGAGCTGGGTTGGCAATGGGTTTAGAGATGCAAATCAATGCTTTGGTTGCTCCAGCGCAAATAGATGGAGATGAATGGGTGGAGTGAAGGGTCTATTTCTGTACATCAGGAGCCCACAATGATCTTTGGGTTAAGGGTCCCTGAGACAGAGGGGCTGGACAGAGATATGGGGATATCCTCAAAGCGAGGGGACATTCATCCAGGCCAGAAATGTGGGAGAGAGTGGACTTAATTCCCCCCTTTTATTCTTTTTAGTTATTTTAAGCTTAACTCATCTATGCCATGGCTTATTTTATAAAGGGGAAAATGTGCAGAAGTGTAATGCTGTGGCTGGCCCTCAGATTTTGGCGACAGGATCCCTAGGGGCTCCTGGGGTCTCCAAGCACAGGTTAGCCCCCCCCCCCCCCCCCCAGCGCCATCATTTGTCTACTACTGTCTTGGCTGAAGCATTTTATTATCCATTTTCCCCATTTCATATTTCAGGCTGCTCTTTCTTCCTCTGCACACCCCAATCGTGTCCTATATTTTAATTAATGTAAATAGAATTTTTTGAATAGTTGTTTGCAAAACACAAGAAAAAGCAAGGCTAGAGGCATAAAGCAAACCGCCACGAGGACTGGTTAGAGAGGGGGGGATAGGATGCTTAGAGAGCCCCTGAAAGACACAATTTGCTTTCTTTGATTCTCACTTCTTTTCATTTCCCCTCCTTGCTAAAGCAACTCTTCTCTTCCCTTTCATAATGAACCCAGAGTGAATATTGACAGCCCGGTCCTTCTGCCAGCCTTCCTTTGTGTCATGTAATACACTTCAAACTGTGATGAAGACACAGTGGTGAGGCCTTCTACATTCGCTTTTTCATACCTCTCATTTCTGGATGGAAGGATTTGGGCTCTTACAACAGATCTTCCTCTCCTGCAGGATGGTGTGCAGAAGATCCAAACTGGGATTCCCACAACTCCAGAGAAGACTGGGAAAAACCTCTGCTCGCAACTCTTGTCAGCCCTTCAAGGTAGACCAGAAACCAGAGTTGTAAAGGCTAATACTGCTTTTGTTATAAGGTTACAGTAACAGAATCTTGCAAGTTTGAATGTGCTTCCCCTCCCTCATCAGACAAGACCCTGTTCATGAGAAGTAGGGAGGGTCTTGTCTGAGGTCTGAGACGCTTACTCAGGTTACAGTTCTGCCCTGGACTCAGATTCCTTTTATCTGACCATTGTCTTAATTGTGGCTCTTCCTCCTGTTCCTCAAGGTTACTCCTACTTCCTATTTCAACTCAGGAAAGCTGCTGCCCAAACCTGGGAATCTTCTAGATGTATAGCCTTCAACTCTTAGACTTCTCCAGCCAGTATGGCCGCTGCTGAGAATTCTGGGAGTTGAAGACCATAGATCATCTGGAAGGCGCTCAGATGAGGAATCAGTGATGTATGGACCCTTGTTTTGACTGGGTAATAGAGCACCTGCTTTGCATGGGGGAAGCCAGGTCAATCCTTGGCATCTCCAAGACAAGCTATAGAAACTTCCGGTTGCTTTCCACAAAAGGAGGGATATGGAATCCAGGTCCCACCTGGAAAAAGGCAGCTTCCTATGTTTCTATCCGTGTTGATCCATTAAAATGAAGATTCAAAATCCATGTCATGTAACTTCTTGCAAGCTTTCACAGGAACCAGAGCACAGACTTAATTATTGATTCCATTTCATAGGGGCCATCAAAACATGGATCTGGATTTCCCTGTGGACTACAGACTAATGATTATTATTATTTATGTATGTATTTGGTTTGATTGTATTTGATACTATTTTTATTGTATTTTAATTAATATTTGTTGAATTTATTGTAACCCACCCAGAGTCACTTCCTTGTGAGATGGGTGGTGTCCAAATCTGAAATATATATAAACAGGTAAATAATTTGTGGCCCATCAGCCAAGGTTTCTGACTCTGGGGAGCAAGAGAACAATTCCTTTTTTGCCCTCAATAATATTGCCAAAATAAAGGAAGCTGGAGGTAACCAGGAATGGGAATTTGTGCTGGAGGAGAGTCCAAATTTGGGATTAAAGAATTCTCAACGGTGGCCAGGCGAGGCTGGAAGGTTACTTGGAGAAATGACCATCATCTGGGGACTATCAGAACAAAACAGGTCCCCAGAGACAGTTTCGATCGAAATCTATATGGAACAGTAGAAATTGGAGTTGGAGGAGTGGGGAAAGAGACAGAATGATCATGGGAGAACTAATACCCCCCAAAAGAGAGGAAGCTTTTTACATCTTGTCATTAGGAATTGACACCCCTCTGCCCCACAAATAATCTGCGTTTGAAGAACACCAGGGTTTGTGACAGCGGTCGTACAAATATATCCTTGCCAGCCGAGTTCTCCAATTGAGCTGTTTTCACAATGGCCTCTAATAGATTTCCGACACGTCCTCGCAATCCCGTTGCTTTGATGATCCTCATCTGGTACGTTTTCTCAGCTTGTCTGTGCTAAGTGCAAATTTGGGTTTCAAGTGTGTTGTCTTCCCATCCTCATTACACAGCTTCTGCTCCAAATCACTTTTGTTCCTTTTTGTGCCCAGTGCATTAAGCTATATAATGATAATTACTTGTATGAAAGAAAAAACACTGCCTTTTTTAGAGGGAGGGCTACGGTGGGGACGGACCCATCTAAGTGCTCGGCTTAGGAAAATCTATTTTTTTATCCTGCTTTCATGCTGAGGGATGTGGATAATTCTGAGGGAATTATCGGGGTCGAGCGTCTTAAGCTTTTTAGCATATCTGATGCCACAATTGAAGAAGGAGAAGAAAAAAAAATGATTCTTATTGTTTCCTTACATGGACTTCACCCATTTTTTGGAGTAAATCAGGATATTGGTAGAAGGTGTAGTAGAATTTTTGAAAAAGGCTTCTTGCTGGTTTTTGTGAATATTTGTGGAAGGGAGAAAAAGGCAAATCTGGTTTATTAGCCTTTAGGTCAATTCCCTTTGCTTGCCCTCACTTTTCTTCACCCTCATTTACTGTTGCCCTCACCAGACATCACTGATGTCGTGGTTCAACTCCCTCTGACTGAGAAAATAGAATAGTAGCATATGATGATAGAAGAATGTGATGCCAGCCCACTCACAAGGGGGTTTCTGATTTCTGATGGGAGCCAAGAACTCCTTATCCAGGAAAGAACCAGGAGAAACTTTGGCATTGAGTCAACCTGAACAAAAAGAAGTACTTTTTTCTCCTTCCTTCCTTCCTTCCTTCCTTCCTTCCTTCCTTCCTTCCTTCCTTCCTTCCTTCCTTCCTTCCTTCCTTCCTCCCTCCCTCCCTCCCTCCCTCCCTCCCTCCCTCCCTCCCTCCCTTTTTTCAGGAGCAATATTTATCTAACTATAATGATTGAAGAAAGAGAATAAGTCTTTGAAAAAACTCATATTTCACAATTGCAATTTACATTTCTCTGGCTTCTGCAGACCCCCCCCCCCCCCCCCCCCCCCAGCCTTCGAGTCAGTTTTTGACCCCTCTCGACTGTCTGGCCTAGTCCCTGAAGTTTTCCTGGCAAGATTTCAGAAGTGGTTTGCCCTTGTCTCCTTCCTCCTAGGGCTGAGAGAGAGAGGAACTCACCATCTTCTGGTTTCTAGCCTGATGCCTTAACCACTACATTAAACTCTCTCTGTCTGTCTGTCTGTCTATCTCTCTAACGTAAAACTAGCAGTGAGCATGCTAGAGTTTGGTGCAGTGTTGAAGGCAACAGGCTAGAAACAGGGAGACTGTGAGTTCTAGTCCCACCTTAGGCACAAAGCCAGCCGGGTGACCTTGGGCCAGTCCCTCTCTCTCAGCCCTAGGAAGGAAGCAATGGCAAACCACTTCTGAAAAACCTTGTGAATAAAACTGCAGGGGCTTGACCAGACAGTCACCAGGCGTCAACACAGACTTGAAGGCGTACGTGTGCGCACACACACACACACACACACAGAGCAGTGAACCTGGAAGATGGGCTTACTTCATTTGAATTACAAATCCCTTGCTTAATCTGTTTTTGAACGTACATTTTCCCCGCCTCAAGTCAGCTTTGGGAATCCTGGGTCTTTTCCCCTAGGCCTTTCTCCCCTTTCACTTTGCCCTTTAACCCCCTGCATTATTAGAAAATTATTAAAGCGGTTTCCTTAAACCAACCCCTTATTAAGCATCCCAAGACGAGTAGTTACCGAGATTAAATGTGACAGCCTCCCTAATGATGCAGAGAGCTTGGTAGTCCCACGATGCTAATGAAGTATTGATTGCATATAAGGAGTCCTGGTAAGTTCCAATGTCTGTGGCAGGTTGGATGTGGAATTTCCAGGCTCAAGGAAGCCCACATTGAATCATCACTGGCTGGATAGGAGGCACCATAATAGGTCTGGTGCAGGTTGATGGCATTCCTGAGCATATTTCAAAAGGAAGTAAAGAAAAAAAAACTGCTAATTTTACTCCTTTCCACATGCATTTCACCCAATAAGGCCCTTTTAATGCCCAATGCATTCCATTTTTTTTTTTTTTTTGCATGCAAGTCTCTTTGATCTGAAGTATATTATATGCTATTTCCAATGATGCATATAGATATGCACACAGTTTTTCCTAATAAGCACAAATTGCCCAGCAGGCCTTGTGTTTACATAACAGTACTGAATTATCTGGAAATATGCAACTGTCCGCTGGTAATTGCATTCCGGTTTACATATTAGCTAAGCTCACATAAAAAATTTCCTGCAGTCCCAGTGTAGTACAGTTCCCTGTGATTTGGGGTTTCTTGAGTTCTTTAATAATATGCACATGGCCATGAATAAAACACTGCAAAAAAGTTTCTTTCTGGGGTAAGATTCTTTTGATTCAGTCTCGTGCTCAATCTGTGTGCATTGATCAAATACATCAGGAAAAGCTATCTTGGTGTAACTGTAGTTGAGTTTCAAGTTTAGTTTTTCATGGTACTTTACTAAACTTCAAACTCAACTACAATTACACCAAGATAGCTTTTCCTGATGTATTTGATCAATGCACACATGTACACATAAATATGAGACTTTCCAAGAAACATACTCAAAGAAATTTGAATGATCCTTCCTTCCTTCCTTCCTTCCTTCCTTCCTTCCTTCCTTCCTTCCTTCCTTCCTTCCTTCCTTCCTTCCTTCCTTCCTTCCTTCCTTCTCCTATCTCTCCTTCCTTCCTTCCTTCCTTCCTTCCTTCCTTCCTTCCTTCCTTCCTTCCTTCTCCTATCTCTCCTTCCTTCCTTCCTTCCTTCCTTCCTTCCTTCCTTCCTTCCTTCCTTCCTTCCTTCCTTCCTTCTCCTATCTCTCCTTCCTTCCTTCCTTCCTTCCTTCCTTCCTTCCTTCCTTCCTTCCTTCCTTCCTTCCTTCCTTCCTTTTCCTATCTCTCCTTCCTTCCTTCCTTCCATCCGTAACAATGCAAAGGAAAGTGTGGTGAGGGACAGAATGGAGGGAATTCAAAATAGTACATTCGCATAGAATCATCAGGGTGAGGAAAACTCTGGACATTGGCTTCTCAGTGCAATGACTGGAGAAGACCTTGAGGAAGAGAAGGTCATGTTGAAAGATTATACTGGTCTTCAAACAGCTGTTGAAGTGGAGCAAACCTTTCCACTATTTGTTCTGAAGGATAGAGTAGAATCAATGGGGCTATTTGGAAGCAAGCAGATTTCAGCTAAAGATTAGGAGAAACTTAAGAATATAAGAATAACGCTGCTGAATCAGGCCAAATCCATCTTAGTCTAGCATTTTGTCTCTCCTGATGAGCCTGAAATACCTCTGGGAGGTGTCTCCCTCCCACCATTGTTCCTCTGCAATTAGGATTTGAAGGCAAGTGGATCCAAATCTATAGATAACATTAACTCTCAAAACTAGTAACCCTTGATGAACCAGAACTCCATGAACTTATTTATTTATTTATTTATTACATTTGTCCCCCGCCCATCTCCTATCTCCTTCCTCGTTCTGAGAAGCTCTGGAATTATCCACTTCCCTTCTTTATCATTTCCTCATGGTAGGAGCTGCTGGACAGGAGAACAGAAGTAAAAGCTTCCCATTTTTTGGAAGTACCTCTGTCCTGTGCGGAGGACTTCTACTGAGCTGGAGATGGATGAAATGACCTCAAAGATCCCTCCCAATGTTATAACGGTATGAATGGCAGGTTACATTTGAAGAACCCTCAGACACAAATCCTAAAAAGATAATTGTAATAAAAAGTGAGGGTTCCTAAAACATTGCAGCAGAAACCAGATCAGGTCAAATGCAAGTTTTTGACGGGAAGCATTGGTAAAGTGTCTGCAGAAGACTTCCCAAAGACTTCCTGAAGGCATCAGAACCTGCTTGAGGGCAATGGGGTACATGATATATTTTGGATGATAGATATCCAGAGATCCCACTGTGTGATCTAGATTGGGAGTTTTGTTTTTTTAAGCTTCCCAAGCAAGGGAGCGGCTAATCACTTCCATATTGCCCTGAATGTATCCATCTAGTTGTTAGGAATTGAGCTCAACTTGAAGAAATTTACATGTTTGCATATCATTCAGAGTTCCTTGATAATGGCAATAGGTCATCACCGAAAAAGCCTTGACATGACTTGGCATGCCTACATGGCATTTCTTACTGCTCTAAACAAAGACATCTTTGGTATGTTTCTACACCCTTCTCTCTGGAGCAGAAACTGGTATGAACCCCATTTTGGGTCACTTTTGAGCCTTAATAGAGGTTCATCAGCTCTCATGGAGCAGCGGCCATGGACATGAAGGAACGAGAATGCTTCCTTTTCTAATGAAGAGAAAGCAACAAGACTGCATTGAAATGCTGGCTGTTCCTGACAGTGAGTGAATGCATACAGATTCACCGATAATTGGACATATTTCCTACAGGCTCCCAAACGTGGAGGAGAAAATTATTCTGGTCATTACTATTAGGAAACAAAACACATAATTAGGAAATAGGAAAGTGTCTCATATGTTTGACTTATTTATTTTAGGACTACCTTCCATATAGTCCTTCAGAGCTTCTGATGTGACCTTCACAGAAATTACGAAGTTCTGGAATTAAATGTAGCACCTTCGGGATTCAAAACAGGAGGATTACTATTGAATTACACGGTTCTTCTTTCATTATTGTAGACTGGTGGCAGACTTTTTTCACATCTTTTCAACAGCCAAGAGCAGCTGGGAATTTGGCAGTGCCCTGATGGCATCTCTGGAAGGGTGGTGGCTGAAATGCTTAGTTGTTTCTTGCCTTCTAGGGAGCCATTAGCAGCGTCATGCATTGATTGGACTTCAGCCTTTGAAGGAGCACTGCAGAATCATACTGGCATTTGCTGTTCTGGAAGCTGGAAAAATAAAATGGGGGGGGGGGTATCTGCCCCCCACCCAAATTATCCAGCTAGGTTGCAGTATCAGGTAGATTATATACGGTCCCTGAAGTCTGGTTCCTAGAGATGGATTGCAATAATCTATCACGACTCTTTCAATGGAGCACCAAGACTTAAAATCAAGAGAGATGGACAGCTCTTTGTTTCCCCAGCTGTCTCTCACCACAAGAGAAATTTTACAGAAATTCTTAAGTACCCCAAGCATTAAATAGAAAAAAACAGGCATCTCCTTGAAGAGGAACAATACTTGTGAAATTCTGCAAGCCAGATTTCATCACAGTAAAAGCTTGAGTGTTCATCAGACAGAGCTGCTGACATTTGTTGCACAAATCCATGGTTAGTCTACGAGGCTTCCCAAAGTATCTTCTTTATCTGAGGTGCTAGGATTCAGATCTCCCACATTTTCTGCAACTAATTGCAAGACTCATTGCTTTGATTTCTTCTATTCCATTGCTCTCAGCCTGGTGCCTTTAACCTTCTACCTTTCTTTCCTACACCATCAAGATTTAGGCAAGTTCCTTTGTTCTGTTTGCTTGTCCACATAGGCTTGGTCGTTCTTCAGTCTCAGATGAGCTTTGCGAATCTGCAGAATTAAACTGTAGTACCCATTGTTGGACTCCAAACTAGCCATCCATACTTATTCATCCTTTCCAACCTTTTTTGCTTCAGGACCTGCACTGTTGGTAGGAAAATCATGATCCTTTGAGGTAAAACAAATTAGCTTATAGAACCTCAACAAGCAACGGGAACAGGAAAGGCAGAACGTCATGGCTAACGTTCAAAAATGCTTTTAGAAGTGGGGGGGACTTCATCTCCCTCTAGTCATTGCAATCATTTACTTGCTACTCTGTGGCCTTGGTGAGATTTTGGTCCAGGGCCAGCAGCTAATGGATGGGTGTTTTTAGAATTAAACACAACAGAAATAGTCACTCTTGTCAGCAGAATTCACAAGTCATTTCAGCTCAACAATGGTTGGATAGTCTTTGGCCCGCCCCAGCTCCTGAGATTCACCAAGTCTGGTTAGATGTGCTTCAAGATTTTGGTTTCACGGATCAGGTGGTCCTCTTTACAAAAAGGTCAGAGTTGATAGACTAAGCTTTGTTCTGGTGCATATGTTCTTGCAACCATAAATAGCATCCTACAAGAGAGTAGCACACATTAAGAACAAGATCTAAACTTGGAAATTGTATATAACCTTCCCCCAAACTCTTTTTCTTACAGGAACTCTGCAGTAAAGGAGCTTGAAGCATGCAATAGATATATCTTTTTCCTAGCCAGATGCTTAGAAGTGACATTTTCTCCCTGCACTTCCCCAACAAACCCAGAAGTGATTAATTCTCAGTCACAGGACCCCATTGGAATTCAAGAGATGACACCACGCATCATGGCTGGCTTTCAGAGAAAAAAGAATACTATTGATTTTGGTGCAGCGGAGAAAAACTATGTGATAAATAAATAAATAACTAGGCACAACCTACAAGAGTTTAAACTCCAGGCGTGTGTGATAGTGGGCATTTCTTTGTGGGGGAGGGGGAAGTGGGGACATTTCTACAGTACACCCTTAAGAATGTCAAATACAGATCCCAACATAATCTGTGGGTTCTGAACACTCCTAATTATTGTTTTCTTTCTTCTTGGTGTAGACAAGCAATGTGGAAGTCTTGCTGAAGTTTGTTCTGCTAAACCATCCTTAGATGCTGTCATTGTGATAATATCAATCAACCCAATAGTAGCTTTGGGAGACATAGTTTTCCCAAAGCCCCTGAATCCTTAATATAGTCAGGTGCTTTAGAAATGGCACACACATACAAATATCCAGCCAAGATTAAAACCCGTATTTATGCAGCAATGAGATTTTTAGTTGACACAGGGTATGTGAACCTCACCCTATAGCAGAATTCCTCATTGTAGGTTCAGATATGAAAACTGGTAGTTTTTTACTGAGGTGTCTCCACCCTGCAAGAAAGCTGAAAATTGGGACATGTGCAGAATAGCCAAAGGATTCCTAAACAAAGACATTGCATCCCTCTCCCTGGAAACATGGTTCTAAGGCATAGCCCCAGATATTTAAGATATATTAAACTCTTGCTCTGTTGATGCCAAGTCCCAATTTTTTCCTGAACTAGAGCAGCAAATGTCTGCCTTTATTCTTCCATAAAATCTATGGAAAACTCAAGACAGATTCTCACTCACACTTCTTTGTTGGACTTCATCATCTCTCATTATGAGATCCACATTTGCACAATGATTAAATCCAAGGAGACACAGAACATGGAGATGTTTAGAAATTAGATTAGTAACTGACAACCTCCATCATATCACAAAACCATTTCTCCTGCCTCCCGCTTTCATTTTGACTGCTGGAAAGGTGAGCCTTGTGTAGTGGAAGCTGATGAAGCCAAAGCTACAGAGAGATGGCTTCTGTGATGAGGTGCCGAAATGTTGTTGGTGATTGTGTAACACTCTTGCAATGTCTCTTAAGTCTCACTTAAGGAGGTTATGAAGCTAGCAACCCCATAGCACCAATTATAGTCTGAATTCGTAGCTGGTATATCTGACAAGGAGTTATTATACTGGTTGAGGTTGTGATTTGAAGCTCAGCCTATGAGTGGGAACAACAACAACTGCTGCTGCTGCTACTAGTATTAGTATCTGGAAAAGCACTTGGTTACAATAGGATTGGATAGGAACCCAACTCATCCATTACAAACAGTTGCATTATTTGGAACAGTACAGTATCTGTAGCTATTCCAGGTTCTTGAGAAGGATCTGATCATCAAATTGGCAAGTCCAGCCAGAACGATCAGATAAATAAATAGCAATGACAATGATAATGATATTGATAATAATAACAACAACCATAATAATGATTTCAGCATGCAATGAAGTTAGAAAATTGGAGATACAAAGCACCCCATGGACATTTTTTGAAACATTCCAGGACATAGTACTGGCTTAAGAATGGTATATTAAAAAAGGAAACAAAAGGAATGTTTTTTGAAGCTGAAGAATGAGCACGATGTTCAAATGTCATCAAGGCAAAAATGTAAAAGACCAGTTTGGATAGTAAGTGCTGATTAGGTCACGATAAAGATAAAACAGTTGATCATATATTGAGAAGATGTACCCAAATCACAAAGACTGATTACAAAACAAACCACAATTGAGTTGGGAAGATGTTGCCCTGGCATTTATGTAAAAAGCACAGATTCACATCAATAAGAATGACTGGGAGCATGAAATCACAGATAAAGTCTTTGAAATGACAGAGCCGAAACGTTATGGGAATTAAAAATTCAGGCTGATCAACACCTGGAACATTACATGTGAACCATTACTGAGATTGAAAAAGACCTTGTTTGGTTTATGAATGTAGCCATTCCAAGAGATAGTAACTCTGGGGTTAAGAAAAAAAAAAAAAAAAGGAATTGGAATTTGCAAACAGAGATATCAAAAATTTGCAAGAAGGTGATGACAGTGATACCAAGGTTTATTGGTATCAACAATTCAATTCAATTCAACTGGTCCAATTCAACCAGGACTTAGAAAAACATTGAATTATCTAAATGGGAAACCACTTACAACAGCCCAACTGCAAACAGCAACACCACTGGGCACGTCATACATAATTAGATGCCACCTTGAGTAGGGCTTGAATCATGAAGAAGAAAATGAGCCAACATCGGCTGTGACACACGATTAGTGGAATTGGAATAATAATAATTTATGTGCTTTTACCAAGGTCTGGTACAAATCAGAAAAACACAGTAATTACAAAATTCAGTTCAATAAAATTACTTCACAACTTACCAACCCAATGAATAAATATCAAGAGCTAAAACACACCAAATGCAACTATTCCTATTTAAAACAATGCCCCGTGACACCACCAAGAACACATGTATCCATAATTAAAAGAAACTAGGTATTAGCCAGCAAAAGTCAGTTAAACAAGAGTAGGCTGGAACAACCAGATTCTAATTCACTAATTAAGGAAAAAGGTCTTCAAACCCCTTTTCAAGGATAACAAACTTCTGAAAGGAGGAAGGGAAGAAGGGAGCTCATTCCAAATTCATGGCCAGGTTTCTAAAGGCTCTGAACCTGGAGACTGTGACACCAGAGTGAGTGATCTGAAGAAGGCCCTGCTTGGGAGAACGTAAGGAGCAAACTGGGATAAAGGGAACAAGAAGGACAGACAAATATTGTCTGTGTGTGTCTTGGTGACCCCAAGGCTTTAACACAAGACTTGAATAAGAAGCTGGAGCTGGCTAGAAGGATGAGGAATCTCTCATAATGCAACACATTTCCTGTGTTGGCTCTCAGCTTTAAGAAGAGAGCTGACTGGCAGTGTTCCCCCAACACTCAAACCTGGGACTGAATTAAAATATTTTTGGGATTCGCAGAGTACACCAAACCATAAATAACCCAGTAGACTGGATTCACCCACCATGCTAAGCCACAGAATTAATCAAGCTTAGCGTGTTGTGTGAATGGGCAACTCAACAGTAGTTGAGTCTGATGTCTAGAGAAAGGGATTAATGGCATGTCAAGGAGGGGTTGTCTCAAAAGTCTTCTCAACCATCACTCCATGAGGTCTCAACCTAGATGTGGGTCCTCAGAAACCTGCGGCATTTTAAATGTAAATAAATAAATAAATAAAAGTAAAGGTTGTGTTTGTCCTGGACTCACAACTATTTTGGGGACTGGCTTCCCAGCACATCACAGATAGAAAAAGGGCAAACTTTGGTCCAGAATGAAAAATTAAGAATATGTTAATCTAAAATGGCAAGCATCTTCCTTCGCGCCATTGCCCAACATTCCACCTTAGCTCTAGTATTCAGACTTTAGTAGCTGAACAAAAAATTGGTAGCCCACAGGAAAGAAATTAGCCATCAGATTTCATTCTGGTAGGGTTTGCCCTGGATTAGAATGCCATTTGAAGAAGTTCTGAAGATGGAAAATAATGAAAAAAAGAACAGTAGACTCTGATGCCTTCAGGTCTCAGGAAGCAGTGAAGTTCCTGGGGGAAGGAGGGGGGATTTAATTGGAGAATGGAAGAAGAAGAAAGAAACATGGCTACTTTTCTTCCATTTGAAGTGGTTCCCCCCTGACCTATCTGCATACATTTGTGCCTAATTCATATTTATGCCAAAGTTGCTGCCTCAATTAAAATCTAAATGCAAGTAATTGGAGGGAAGGGGGAATCTTCATAGGTGATGGGAGGGACAGAGGTCGATAGCGAAAAAGCATCAAAGTGAATCCCTCCTTCTCACACACAGCTATATATATATATTTTTCTGGCCAAAGAATGATCTGAGATCAACTTGAGGGATACACTCCACCCCAAAGTGTTTTGATGCTCAATTGGTAACTTATTTTTAGCTACACCAATCTGCTGTCTTCTGTGCCAGTCCTGAAGTATTTGATTTGAGATGGGGAACAGTATGCAGACCAAGGGAACTTCATGAAGCTATATGGGGTTCAAGGATAGGAAATAAGGAGGCTGCAGATAAGACATCAGTTTGAAAGGGTTGAGAAAACCCAGCCTGGAGAAGAGATGATTAAGAGGTGGTAGGACTGCCACCTTCAAGCATCTGGAAAGGTAACATACAGATGAAGGAACAAAGGTGGCTTCTGCTGTTCCAGACAGTAGCATCTGAACCAATGAAGTTCAGTTTCATATTACAACAGAGCAGTGTTTCTCAACCTTGGCAGTTTGAAGATGTGTGGACTTCAACTCCCAGAATTCATCATAACTTTGAGCGGTTGTTAAATGAATGGTTGTAAGTCAAGGATTACCTGTACTGTTCCTACAGGGCTAGATATGACCTTGCCCTTCCCATGAAGCATTTTTTAGAGCAGTCTCTCACAGGATCCTTCAGCCAAGCTAAGGCAGGACAGCGTGATGGATGTTCCTTCAAATCATCTCTTCCTTTTCTTTCATGCTGGCTGGGGAATTCTGGGAGTTGAAGTCCATACATCTTCAAACTGCCAAGGTTGAGAAACACTTCAACAGAGGATTGTTCAACTAAACTTTAAGGAGAACTTCATGATAGTACAGGCTGTTTGATAGGAGCACAGCCTGCCTTGGAAAAGAGTAGACATTTTTCCATTAGATGTTTCTAAGCAGAAGTAGAGTGAAGACAGACACCTGGACTACAAGAAGAAAGATGAGATATAAAATAAAGATTTAGCCTTCCTCAAGTTGAGCTCAGTTCCGGGTCCTACATGGACCCACACATATAATTTTCTGGGCAGTGGTACAGAAGAGATTTGGCATGGCATTCTTCCGAGACATACTTTTGACTTCCCAATCTAGTCTACAACCCTGGGATTTCCCAGATAGGTCTCATTCCACTGCTAACCAAGTCCAACCTCCTTACACTTCAGTTCAGCCACAGTTGGCTGGTTGCCACCCCAGAGTGAGGTTGAATACAAAGGTCACCACAAATAATAAAATGGCAAGAGGTCAAAGCAACATGGGCTGGAAAGAGACCGACCATTCTGTTTCTCCTAAAAATAAAATGTCTGAATTTTAAAGGAACAGCCTTGAAACCTACAATTCCTGCTCCCCTATTTGCAAAACTCCCAATCAGCTCCCTTTGTTGGGTTCAGCCTGAGTTAATCTTCCTCTCATTCCCTGAGATACACTATCACCCCTGTTGCTAAGAGTTCACACACCTGGCTTCCTAACACAATTTAATATAATGAGAGAAATGGGCTCTGTTGTGGAATTGATTCCCATTGTTGCATTTACACAATGGCTTATCAACAATATTGCTGGCTGAATCGGCTTTTTCAAGAAGAGGCCCTCTTGGTTTGGGGAGGTTGGATCAAGACAAATAACGCTCCCCAGCCTGTGCTTAATGGTCATGGAAATAGAAGATGGCAATTAAACTCTTGGTGCTGAGTGAACACTTGGGGAAATTTATTTTGCGGCATGTCTGTGTCTGAGAGGGAGGGTGTGCAAAGGGGAGAAAGTGGTGAGTAGGTTAAAACAAAAGAGCCTTGAGGTGGTTTGGAACTACTTGTAAATGTACTCTTCTGGATCACCCAGGACCAGGTGGATGGCCTGTTGTCTGTACATAGCTTTTATAGGCATATAGGGTGGTAGCTGGAAAAAAAAGGGGGGGGATGATGATAAGGGTAGGAAAGACCCTGCAAAATGTTCTATGATGGAACCAAGCTTGATCAGACTCTAGATAGATAGATAGACAGATGATAGACAGATGATAGATAGATAGATAGATAGATAGATAGATAGATAGATAGGATAGATAGATAGATATAGACAGATGATAGCTAGATAGATAGAAAGATTGATGGTAGAAAGACAGATAGATGACCAATAGATAGATAGAGACAGATGATGATTGATAGATAGATAGATAGATAGATAGATAGATAGATAGATAGATACATACATACATACATACATACATATGAGAGACAGAGAGAGAGATTTTGGCTTCCTTTGTAAGGCTGGGAGGAGATAAATGACCGCTCCCTAGTTGACTAGGTCATTGGCACTCATGTACTGCTGGCACATGGGGCTGTGTTAATTCCTCTGGAAAATGGCTGACGTGACATCTCTATCACGCAAACACAGTCTTCCTCCTGCGTTTCTTTAACATCTTCTCTTCCTGCTCCTCCAATGCTCGACGAATGGATTTCTTTCTACGAACCACTTCCTCACTGACCCACGCTCTCATTTAACTGTTTGAACAACGATGGGCATAATGGCCACTCTTGAGTGAGTCCCCCCCGCTCCCCAACTCTTTTCTTTTCCCTAGCACAAAAAGCCTGCATAAAACCATATGGATTTTAAAATTGAAGCTGCCTGGCAACTGTAAGCACTTGGAAATGAGCTTTTCACCCGCCGATGAATGTGACTTTGTTTTTAACACAGCTTCCTTTTCTTCCTTCCGCCACCTTCTCACCCTGGTGGGAGTTGCAGATTCTTTCCTTCCCTCTTGGAGCCTTTCTATCAGTCCCACGCGGTCACGGTTGCCAATGGCTTCACTTCAGAAGCTTGGCTCCTACCCACAGTAAGCTGACAAATCCAGAATGTTGTTCACCCCCTTGCTTTCTCTTGGAGATGGTGCACCAACATGACAGAGGTGAAGAAGGGGAGGAACATTGCTTGAAGCCCACCAGGCTCTGTGCCAACCCTGTTTCTTCTTTCGGTCTGGAATGCATTATTCCTTGCATCTTTGCTATGAAACTCAAAACTGGTTGGTTGGTGGGATGCATGGTCGTTTGCTAGAGCAAAACAGTTAGCAAGTTCAATAAGAAGGCCTTTCCCAACAAATGGGCCATTAGCAAAAATCCTAGGGCAGTGTTGTCCAAACTTGGGCACTTTAAGATGAGTGGACTTCAACTCCCAGAATTCCCCAGCCAGCCATGCTGGCTGGGGAATTCTGGGAGTTGAAGTCCTCTCATCTTAAAGTGCCCAAGTTTGGACAACACTGTCCTAGGGGAATCAGAATTGGTTGGAAGGGTTCTGTTGAACAATATGGTGCCCATCTCTGTTCCATCTTACAACTCTTTTCAGTGCTCAAGTCATGGAAAACATCTTCTACCCATTGTCTGAAGCAGTAGGTTCACTTTGCAGGGATACACCGGATTAAGATCTCCAACTCTTTGTTGTCACCTTCCAGCACCTGCCTTCTGAGTCAACAGCTTCATTCTCCATAAAACATTCTCATCACTACTTTGGGATGCAAGATGAATCATTTTATTGTTGCAGTGGGGGAAAAAATATTGCACGAGGCTCCTCGAAATAGGTTTATCCCTATGCACTTGCATCCATCAGAAATTTTTCTGCACCTGTTTGCAGAATTGATAAATGCGGCAGATCAGAGGGGGGCTGGTCAATTGCTAGCACATGGTCCTGGTGAGGGCATTTTGGGAGAGCAGGACACCCAGAGGAAAAACGTGGCGCCAGAAATCAGGTCCAACAAAGCACAGCTGCACCCTTTCCCACTGAAATAGCCTTGGAGAAAGCAGGCATTTACGTGAGATGAGTTGCTGGCAGGTGGGAGGTGAGTGTGGGGAAGAGAAGCAGATTGCTGAAATCCTGGCTGGCAGAAAACACGGGTTGGAGAAGGACATAATTCATTAAAGTGGTGCCCCAGTCCTAAAAACTGAGCCCCAGAAAACACATCAGAGGTGGTATCTTCTTTAGAATTCAGAAGTTCAAGATGGATTGTCCTGGCAAAAAGCATCTTCTGGATTTCTCTGTGCCACGCTGAAGGGCAATCAAGAAAGCTTTCTATCCCCCCTCCCCAATCTTTCCTGTTCCCTTTCAGGAAGCAAAACGTGGGTCTACCTTCTTATTGCTTTGACCAGGAAAGCTATGTCAAGCAACAAGGGCCATAGTTAGAGAATAGGGAGCAGGTATCTTGCCATCTTGGTTCCAGATTAAGAGACAGCCGAGGGAATGACCAGAATCATTGACAGACAGAGGAAATGTCCAGGGGATAAAGAGAGTTGAGTTGCAAAAGTGATGGATACAGGCAGACAGACCAGGGACACAAATGAAGGTCCTGGCAACAGTGTGTCTGTAGATTCTTCCTTATGCCTGCCAAATCCATCATCTCACTGGGCTTAATTTTCTTAAATTAAGAAATAAATGAGAACTTGGCTTGCTGTTAAGCAGAGCCAAAACTGCTAGTATCAATTTCATTTCCAAGCATGCCTCTGGGCGGCAGATAGATGCCATAAGGATTTTTGAAAATAAAAATTGGTGGAGAGATGCAATCCAGGGCTTTGTTTGAAAGCAGAGGAAAAGCTAACTTGGGGCATTTTGGAACGATTTGATGGGCTACACAGAATGCAAGAAGCCATCGAACCAGCGTGACATTGCTAAATGACTGTTTTTTCAGGGACCATGTTGATCCATGACGTGCTGTCAAAATTCTGTATGTTCCGTTGGGTCTAAGATTGTCCACCCTTGTTTTGGTGCATAGGTTTTAGCTATTAAAACTAATTCAGGACCAGTTCAGCTGTTCCCATGTGGTACACACTTCCCATGGCCATCATTCTTCTGTAACTGCAGCGTAAAGGCCACTTGCACAGAGAAGCCACGAAGGAAGAAACAGTATGAAATCAGTCGAACACACAGCCGTGTATTAGAGTTCATTGCGACGGAGGTGCTGAACAATCAGATAAGTCTCATTTATGAGACATCATCTCCCACCAGGAGCCGATGGAAGGAGCAAAGAGCAGGCCAGATCAATTTTACCTTGTACAACACTGACCGAGACACCTATAAACAGCAAGGCAGCCCAAGAATTGGACCATAAACTATATTTACAGCATCTAAGGACAGTAGCGTTCTGCAATGGACTGTAGGTGTCAACTCCACAAACATTATAAGAGAGAATTACAACTGAAATGGGCTGTGTTGTTTTCCTAATTCTTTACATCCTTGTGTTTGTGTTCATCAAAACCACTTGACCCTCTGATGCGCAGATGCTAACTGAATTCCAATAGTATCACATCCCATTTCAAAGTAACCCATCGCAACCCTCATTTCCATATTGCATTAGGGCTGATTTCTTATTCTCCCTGAGCATCTCTTCCTTGCAGCTGTAATTTCCATATGATCCTTTGCCCTGAATTTCAAAGCATAAGTTTGCTCTAATGGAGTTTGAACGCTGAGATTTGTGCGTTGGTGACTTGGGGGGCAAATTGAAAGCGAGGCAGCTGATCGAGATGCTGATCCTGCAGTACCCTCTAAACCTATAAACGTCGGGGTTATAAAAGGCATACCTCCCACTTATTTTCCATTCTCTTTCTTCCAAGCTTTAGCGTCTGATATCATACAAAATAACTATTATTTATAAGTAACCATCATTTGCCAGGATGGCACTTAAAGTCTGCAGGGCCAATTAGAAAAAAGTAAGCCAAACTAAATCTGAGATTTAAATCTTCAAGGGTATTGCTATAGCGTTACTTCAGTAGGGAGATGTAACCAAAATGTGCATTCTCGGTACTTTTTTTAAAAAAGAGGATGGGTATGGGTTGTGTCTTTCTTCTAGAAAAACCTCATCTGATAAGAAAAATAACTTGAAGAGGTTTTATTTCCATTACAGTTATCGATCTTTATTTTTTTAAACAGGGCACGGCACAAGGTGTATTAAAAGAAACGTTTGAATAGAAATGCCATGAGCATTAAATACATTTTATATAAAGAGCGTTATTGATTTGGACAAATGTACAGTTATTGCTTCCTATGGAAATGTGTTTGGGATCATCTCAAAGCTCATACTGACTGGAAAAGGTGAACCACAGCTATGTATGCTGACAAAAATCACTCCCTACCCACCACCGAGAAGGCCTTCAGTCCCATATAATTGGTTTAAGAGAATGTTATGAATGACGTTACACAGATTTATAAAGCTTTTTAGCCTTTGGAGAGAGCTGGGTTGGTGTAGTGGTTAAGGCACCAGGCTAGAAGCCAGGAGACTGTGAGTTTCGGTCCTGCCTTAGGCACGAAGCCAGCTGGGTGACCTTGGGCCAGTCCCTCTCTCTCAGTCCTAGGAAGGAGGCAATAAGGACAAACCACTTCCAAAATTTCGCCAAGAAAACTGCAGGGATTTGTCCAGGCAGTCAACAGGAGTCAACACTGACTCAAAGGCACAAATACATATGCTGGTGGGTTTGCATTTTTATAGCTGGATTCAGGTTGTTGGACTGCATTCCACACAAGGAGTAGTAATTCAACAATATCTCCAGGTGATGGTATCTCAAAACCCTTTGGTTCCATCACTGTTTGAGCTAAGGCCATTGCAGAAGTCGTCATACAAACTCACCTTCATTTAATTCCTGTAAATCCATGTCTACTGTGGACTCCACATTTGGAAACCTCTTGATCAATATCAGTGTAAATTTTGTTGTTCCTCCTGCTCCCCCTGCTTTTATTTGTTTGGAGGGAAGTACAAAGGGAAGAGGTCTTCCTTCTCAAAAATATACATCTTAGAATGAACCTACTAAAAACCTTGCCTGATATGTCGTGCCCAGCATGACTATTTCTGCTTTTTGAGTAAGTCACTAGAAAATTGACAAAGCCAGGAAACTCAAGAGGAGGCCAGATTTAGCCCATACTCTCAAACTCTACTAGATTCCGCTTTGGTGTCTTCTCCATTGAGATTCTACTGCTATGGTTCACTGATCTTCTAGTTTCTGCCAATGGATTGCCCTGTTCTGTCCCTCCCATCCCCACTACTGGTCCTGCTCAGGGGATAGATCTTTTCAAATCCAAAATTAGCAATTCTATTTCATCTCCATCTCTTAATCTTTTTTTTCCCCCTTCTTTTATGGGAATTAGTTGGCGAAGGTAGTTGTGAACACAGCTGAGATGTACAAAATGTAAATAGCGTTTGGAGCAGCTGCAGAAGGAATTGAGCAATAAAAGAAAGGCCCCGAAAGAGGGTGGGTGGAAAGGAATAGGGTGGCTTTTATAGGCAATGTCTTTCTGTTTTGAAGTGTCAAAAGAAACTCCATCCTCTATAGGAATGGAGCAGAAAGACAATTGGCCCAGATTGCTAAGCAATGTAAAATGACATTCCTAAATATGCAGCAAAACTATTCACTGGAGTAATTTTTCTTTTTAATCAAAAGCAGATCCCTTCAGGATTTATTAAAAAAAAAAAAACAACAGCACTGCTTCAAATTCATATGTCTCTTGCATGAAAAGAACTGCCAAAAATCTTAAGAAAGATTGTCACGGATTTTTAAATGTTCTCCAAAGTTCATGTTCCCCCCAGCTCTTTTATATGATATGGGAGATAAATGTTCTTGAGTTTCATCTCACCCTGCCCTCAATTCTCACAAACAGTCACCTAAGGAAGTTGCCAACCAGGTCATTTGGAGGGGTTATTATTTTGAGGTATTCACTGGGAGAAGGTCATTCCTCAAAAAGGTGTGCAAGAGCAATGCCCAGAACATTTTGGATCTTCTCTTGCTCCAACATATCACTTCTGGAGCACCCATGTCCCAGAAGGTGTCTTGTTCTTGCCTCTTCTTCCCCCTCTGAGTTCAATAAATGTTGTGTTGTGTTTGTACGTTGGCTATCCTGGAGGCCCACAGCTGCAGGGCTTCAAACATAGGTGTTCCAGAAGTGATAAGATGGAGCAAGAGAAGATCCAAAATGTTCTGGGCATTGCCCTTAAGCACCTTCTTGAGGAATTACTTTCTTCCAGTGAATACCTCGAAATAATAACCCCCCAAACGCACATAAGATCTTATCACTTCTGCTAGTGCTAGACCCATAGACAGAAGGGAATTGAGGAAGACATGGGTCCAAAACCTCCTAAATTCATCTTATCCAGAGACTTCCTTAAAACTGGAGCCAGCACTAATCCAGTTCTGACCAGGAATGAAGCATGGCAAGAGTCACAATTCCAAGTTCCGGATGAAAGTTCTAACAACTTAACTTCAAACGCCATCAGGGATTTCTTAAGGCTCAGTTAAGGCCAACACATATCCAGTATAGCTTACACAGCTGGAGGAAGCATTGAGAGAACTAGATTAACTTTCCTGAGAAAATGTTGGCATTTAAAGTTGGTAATTGGAGTAGAGCTCCTAGATAGGGAAAAGTCTATCTGTGGGGCTCAGTTAAGGCCAACACATATCCAGTATAGCTTACACAGCTGGAGGAAGCATTGAGAGAACTAGATTAACTTTCCTGAGAAAATGTTGGCATTTAAAGTTGGTAATTGGAGTAGAGCTCCTAGATAAGGAAAAATCTATCTGTGGGGCATGAGAACAAAGCCTTTGGTATTCTGAAACTTACCAGTACCCAAGAATCAGAGGTTGCCACAGCAACAAGTGGTGATGTCATGGATAGTGATGTCATGAGCCTTCCACTTTATTTTCTAGGTAACAGAAGCTTCTGTTCTACTGTTGTCTGCTTACTGCAAGACCATCTTCCTGCCATGTGGGCTTTCATGCAAGGACATGTGTGCATTTTGGAGTATGTGCACACTCAGGTAGTCCTTTGGTGGTGCTGCTCACCCTTGACTCCTGGGGCTTAAGGCATATTTAAGACTGCAGTCCAGATCTTCAATCCTCCAGTTTTCATGTCCTATAATTAAAGACTACTATGCCAGAAATGTTGTGTGGGTGTTAAAAACCTCTGCTGTTGTTAACAGAACATTCTTAACCTCACGACATATTCATCTCTTTTACAGACCTCAGACATTTTATGTGTATACGTGTGTGTGTGTGTACACAACAGGAATTCTAAGTGTGAATAACAGCTGTGAAGCAGCATGGAACAGCTGTTAATCTAAATAATTTACCGTTAATTGGATCCATGGGCTTTGGGAGAACTGCCATGCCCAGAAGTTGTGTAATAGGATGACAATGGAAAAGATGGGGACTGGCAAATGAAAGCATTTTCTACATGATTTTAATTTTTCTAAAGACTTTCTGGTGCATCTGGACTTCATCTGAACCTCTGCAGCTGTGGGCCTCCAGGATAGTCAACGCACAAACATAACCCAACTCATTTATCGAACTCAGAGGGGGAAGAAGAGGCAAGAACAAGACGCCTTCTGGGACCTGGGCGCTCTGTAGCTTTAATCTGTTGGCCAATTTATGAATGCATGAGCCCCTCATGGCTGCCATTTTGTAATAGCACACACAACAGAGTCTCAAAATTCAAAAAGTATTCATTGATCTCCCCAGAAAAGCAGCTGACAACCATACACACTTATAAAGAAACAGAAGGACTGCTAGTCTTGTTATCCAAACGATGTATATAGATCCTACTGATTTGTGCTGGTTTATGATCTTAATAAAAGTTTTCCTTCCCCCATCCATCTTTCTTTCTATTGGGAGAGCAGTCTGAACTTCAGAAATCCACTTCTATTCCTTGCAAAGACTATTTTGGTGTTATTTTAAAAACATGTTGGCTTTGGAAATGATTTTCTCCTAAAAATACCACCATGATATGTCTTTGTTTATACTGAAAAGTTCTGTCTCTGTGCAGGGGGAGAAAAGATGATCTGTATTACTGTTGTGTCCATAAAATTGACCACGAATAAGCAGTTTTATCTCTTTGCCTATGTTGACTGTTGAGAAGTAGAACTTTCTGGGGAGATGAAATGAGGCCAGAGAGGAGAAAAATTACATGTGGAACAAGGTGGTCAAAATCTCTCCACACAACATTCTACTCTACATGTAGCATGTTCATTGATTTAAATGAACAAAACACACTTGTCGAGTTACATTATGATTTAGTGTCTATGAGACCCAGAACATGGATCAGTGTAGTGACCAACCTACAGACACTATGTGAACTTAAACTTTTCTTACAGGAATGGTCATTGGAAAAGAGTCTACAGATAGGTTCTAGGATAACTTTGCTTCTGATTTTATCTATCTATCTATCCATCTATCTATCTATCTATCTATCTATCTATCTATCTATCTATCTATCTAAATGTAAATCCCACTTACGTGACTCTGGGCAGCTCACAGGTTAAAACAACAACGACAAACTCATATAAATAAAATAAAACAAAACAATTAACCAAAAATATAAAAGCATGAGAAAGTGCCAACCTACAATTCCTGGACAATACAACCATCTTGCCAACTCTCCATCAATTTACTGTTGCTCTTACCAGAATATTCTTCACTGGGAAAAGTGATATTACCTTATTGTTATGTGGCTGAATGTTTTTTTGATGTAAATTTTTAGCCCCATGATGAAGTTTTACTAGGTAGAGTTCATGGGGAAAATCTCATTTTGGGGATAAACATTAAAAAAGAATGGCTGAATGGCTGAAAATATCTTTCTGTTTGCAAGGGGATATGGCCTTTGTTCTGCTCAATTAGTCTGGCTTACAACCACTATTGTGGTAAAGCTCAGCTCTGGGGCATTTACAACCCCCAAATTGTCTTACTCTGAAGATGGTTATTCAGTGGGTGAACAATGGTGGTTTGTTCTGAAGTAGGGCAGGTGATGGATTTAGCCAGAATGGTACAAGCTTGCTCTTGATCCTTAGAAGTACCTCTCGAGCAGTGTTTCTCAACCTCAGCAACTTGAAGATGTGTGGATTTCAACTCCCAGAATTCCCCATGCTGGCTGGGGAATTCTGGGAATTGAAGTCCACACGTCTTCAAGTTGCTGAGGTTGAGAAACACCGTTCTAGACCCTGATGGAGATCTATCTCGAATCTTCAGTTTGGCAGAAGGAAAACATGATTACATTCAGAAGCAATAAGATTACATTAGCTATATTTAACAAAACGAACTGGATCATTAGTAGACTAAATTGCACACCCCCAGATTATGCAACTGATTTATCATAATGCAATCCTACAGGTATATCTTTAGAAAGTGAAGACTTATTATTTTTAATTGAGCTTACACACAGATATGTGTGTTAGCCTGTCTTTGAACTTTTATAAATTATATTTAATTTTAATCTTTTCTTTTTAAGAACCAGGTTGGCATTGTAGACTTTGACATTGAAATTTCCCTTCCTGGGAAAGATGGTTGAGTCCAAAGTCATGTTGGTGAATTTTATGGCTATTCCACATTTTCATTCAGGCTTCCCCAGTTCAATCCAACACTATAACTATTATATTGCATGTCTCCTATTTAGCTACTGGAGATTTAAATTTTTTGCATGAACAAAATTAAGCAATCACTCTTTCAAGAAAAGACAATTTTCCATCTTTTCTGTCCCACTCTCATTGAGGCAAAATATCAGCAAACCCCCAAATTAAGGAATGTCCTTAGTTCTCCATGCCAGTATTGAATATTCATAAAACTTCTTTTTTTTTTTTTAATCTAACCTTGTCTATTATTTGGACTCTTCAAACATTTCACGCCAGACTGTCTTCAGGCTTGGGGATATTTTAGAGACTTTTTTGTGAAAAATTGGCATGCATAAAACATCTGTTTAAAGTCTTGAAATCCTGTGATCCACTGGAGTCCATGAGAGAGCAAAGACACGCACACATAGTAACACCTGGAGTATTTATTTGAAGGCATTATTAATACTGTATTTTCTATCCATGTGGGTTTCTTGGGAAAAGAACCGGTTAGGGATAGATCATCATGGAGAAAATATATCTATGTGGTCGTTAAGAGTCGAAAACGACTTGATGGCAGATAATCAATCAATCAATCAATCAATCAATCAATCAATTCATACTGTGTAAATTGGCGTAGCACCAGGAATCCAAATGGATCTTTGCACAAAGGTTGGAAAACAAGGAATGTACATAATGATTCATTATTACTTTTTATGCCATTCTTCCCTGTTGATATGTATTCCCCCGCCTTTTTTTATTTGTGAGCTGCCCAGAGTCATCAAACGGCCTTGAAATTTGAATGAATGAATGAATGAATGAATGAATGAATGAATGGAATGAAATACATAAATAAATAAAGGGAGGACATGGTCCTGCTACCCAATTTTGCAAGCTGATGAAGCTGAGAACTTACAGACTTTGGGCAATTCGAAGCCAGGTCAAAATCTATCAATCTATTTAATATCATAAACTGGAAGCGGGTGGGAGGGAGAGGCATTGGGAAATTCTCTGGGTGGCAGATGCATGCGGGCACAAGGTGAGCTAATCAACCCAATCGAACAAAACTGGCCAGAAATTATTCAATTCTGGAATGAATTATTCTCCTAATCTGACTTCTAAAATCTGGTAGTGACCTACTTTTTTTTTTCTTCATGCATTTAACATGTCATCATTTGCAATTCTAAATGAGGCATAAACTCTGTGTATTTAAGGGCTGTTTATTTAGAAAGATGTGCAGCTTGGATTTCCATCTCCATTTGAACTGACTGTTTTTCTGTTGGGACCAGGAGTAATTAACTCTTTCACACAACCAACTTTTGGGCAGGCCCACGCAAATTGATGGGTCCCAATTACTTTATTTTGCAAACTGCTTCAGAAACTCAAGGGTGGAGGACCAAGGAAACATCTGAACCATTGAACAATTGATTATGGCTAGCTTTCATTTTAATTGGCTCAAAGAGGTCACATTTTAAAAATTCAGGAGCCCTTGACAGCTTTGGCCAACAATTCCAAATTAGGTCAACGAGGCAGAGGATCTGGATTTGAAGAAAAGGGTGATGTGGTCCCTGACAGCACATCATTGCAAGGAAAACAATCCACTTAAGAACCACATTATAATCTTGGCCTCATCTACCTGGCATCAACTGACAAACAAATTGTCATACCCAATATAAATGGCTGCCATCATTCCAGAGACAGTTGGAACTTAGGTTCTCATGAAAACTATGTCTGGGCAGTTTCACCTGGAAATAGCATATTTATCCATTCTCAAATGACCAACTAAGATATCTATAGCCTTCAGCTATCCCATTAACATTAAGCTTAGGACCTACATATCTTCAGGACCACCTATGCCTCCTGGTTTCTGCCCATCAATAATATCTGGACGAGGGGGCTCTCTTCAGGCCCCTTCTTTAAGAGAATATCATCTGCAGGGATCCCAGAATGAACCTTCTTGGTCATGGCACCCCATCTTTGGAGCATCACCCCAATATTAGACCAGGTCCTTCCCTGTTAACAATCTACAAGGCTCTTAAAATTTGGCTATTCCAAATTGTTGAGGTGGGGAACTTTAGCAAAGCCAGGATACCCCCTATAGTATGTGTTGAGTTTTGTTTCTTCCTCTGTGGCAAAGTTTATTGCAATTGTAATTTGTCCTGCTGTCCTGTCTCTTCTTTTGCTATTTGGTGATATCATTTTAATCCTCTCCCTGGAGAGGATTTTGAAAACCATTCTGAGTCTCAATGGACTGAGTGACATAGAAGCCCTAGTGAATAAATCAATCAATAAGTACATACTATAAGTTAATTACATGCAGAAATCTGCCTTGCAGTTCCTCAGAGGATTCTCCCCTGGTGAGAAAAGCTTCTGCTGTTCTGCCCTGACCTATCTCGAAGGGTTAACAGAAAGAGATCAAGCAACCAGAAAAGTGACTTTTGTTAGTCAAGAGAGAGAGAGAATTATTTTGTTTCAGGCCATGGTTTAAGCTTAAAGGGTAGGACTGAAAGAATACCAGTCAGGGGTCTATTGGCAACCAGGTGGGAGATCTTTCTGCATAAAATGGGCTACTTCTGGATGTAGCCGGACTGGATCACAGCAGTGTTATCTGTCTGTGAGCTAGCAACTTGCTTGATTCAAAGTAAATTGGGCAAGCGATGGCCATCTAAACTGTTTTGCATTGGCTTGCACCCTGAAAGCTAAGCGAGATCCCTAGAGATGAAGAATGAGTGAGTAAATTGCTCGGTACAGGGTAGTTCAATGTAGAATATGCCATTAGAGGATCTTCTTGCCTCTGTATCCCTTGACCATTTTCATAGTAAAATGGTGGTATTGATTTCAATAACTATGTTGTTCCAATTCAGCAAAGAAGATCTATACTGAGACCTAGGGTAAAGTGGTAGTTTAGATCTTGTGTTTGGATTGAGGAGATCCAAATTTGAATTCTCACTCAACCCCAGAGCTCACTGGTGGTCAGCCTTACCAGATAGACCAGACAGGAAACACGACCAGGTGAGCTAATTCTACTTGTGAAAAGCTACATTAACAGAACCTTGCAAGACTGAAAGTACAATTCTCCTGCTGTCTCCTTGACACCTTGAGAAACTAGGGAAGGTCTCTTCTGAGCCTCTTGCCCCACCCACTATCCAGCTGTGGGCTATGCTGTCTCTTATCTGACCGTTCCCTTGGCAGTGTCTCTTCACCCAGCCTCCCAAGGTCTTTCCCATATACCATTACACTGGTTGACTGTGGACCACTCATCCCTCTCAGCCCAACCCATCTCAGTGGGTTGTTATCATGAGGGTCAATTTACAGAAGATCTCATATGTGCAGCGTGGAGGTCCAAGGGGAAAGAAGAGAATTAGAGATAGTAAATAAATAAATATTTGAGCACCAATCTGCATTCCCATTTTCATGACATAGCCAATCTAAAATAGAGTTAAGTGTGGGTGCATGGTGGTTTGATGACATCTGGAACTGATTGATTATGTGATATCAAGTTGTTGCCAGCTCTTAGCAATCACATAGATTTTCTCCATGATGCTCAGTCCCTACCCTGATCTTTCAAGTCTCCCAACAGTGCCCCCATCACCAGTGCAACTGAATCCATCCATTTGCTGCTGGTCATCCTCTTTTCTTTCCTTCCACCTTTCCCAGCATTAGAGCCTTCTCCAGAGAGCTGGGTCTTCGCATCATGTGTCCGAAGTTGGATAATTTGGAAAGATCAAAGTCTGGCACATTCAATGATGAACTGTCAGTGACATAATTGGAATGGTCTACTTTTCATGTTGTTTCAGAGGTCTGCTTAAATTTGGGAGTGGATTTTTACAGGAGGCAAAATGATTGGATGGAGGGGAAGGGAAAGGGTTTACAATTCTACTAGGGAATGTTTATCTGGCCTGGTTTGGGTGGTTCTGGGTGATAGACCTGGTTTCTCAGGGTGTTCTAGGAAGGAGCCTCAGCTTATCTGGACAAAACTGGTGGGCTCAGAATAATTTTTTAAAAACGTTTGGGGGAAAAACAATAGTTCAGGGGGAGGGCTTAGTAAGTGATCTTTTGCATTTGTCCTAGAATCATAAAAGCTTCCTGTTCTTTGCAGAGATTGTTTCAGCCAAATGGCAAACCATGATTTGCTACATGTGAATTGGGTGGTGAGTTGGAGTGCATTCCACCTTTCCAGCCCAACGTATTCTCGTTGCCCACTGCCAAATTGCTAGCTTTTTTCTTTTTCTTTTGCTTTGTTTTAGATGCATACCATCTATGTAGGGAATTGACCCTAGATTTATGTTTTGGTTGCTTTGATAATTTATATTGTCACCTTTGTAATAACCTCATCTAAGGGAAGGCATTTGCAAGCTATCTGGCCCCAGCACATAATTTAGAGACAGTCCATTCATTACCAGTTGTACCATTTGCAATACCCAGGCGGGGGAAATTAAAAACAAATCGAAATAAATCACTCCTCTTCCAAAGTCAATAAATATCTGGAGTGGGGCACTCTTAATAGGAAATGCACATTACAGAGAAGACAAAAATATTTCTAATAGAGTCGGGACAAAATGTTTATAGTTTGTATCAACCCTGTTGAATTATGTCACCAAGCCCTTGCCATCTGCAATTAAAAATAAGTAAATAAGGATAACATTGTACATTTGCAGGAATATTGCCTTTGAGGGGGAACAATCTGTCTTTCATGCCTATTGAAACCAGGACTGAAATGCCAAGCCTTTAAAAATGTTATATTTTTAACATTGTCTTAATTGCTTTTGAGTTCTATTTGTAAGCAGCCTAGAAAGGCAAGTGACAGGTGTTACAGAAAGAAAGGAATAAATTAATAGTTTGCACACCCTATATATTAGATCTGGACTAATATATAGTTAGAAACCAGTTACAAACCATAGAAACCAGTTAGAAATAGAAACCAGTTAGGAACCAGTTAGAAACAAGTTATTGTCAGGCACACAGTACCCCAAGGCCTGGGAACAGAACCAGGTCTTAAGGGCCTTCTGGATTCCCAGGAGAGTGGGTGCTGTTCGTATCTCTGGGGGTATTGATTGATTGATTATTTATTTATATATCAAATTTGTCACCGCCCAACTCATTAAAAAACTGACTCTGGGCAGTTTACAGAGGAATTAAAATCAGTTAAAGATCCAATGTAAAATGGTCCCGAATAAATAGAAAATAAATATAATCCAAGAATAGATGTTCATCTGCAAGTAGCTCAGGGAGCGTCATCAGGGTGCCAGCCACCCCCAAGATTGGGTAAGATTCTTGTCACCCCACGCAAGCTGGCAGAGCCAAGTCTTTAATCCTTTCCGGAAAGCTGGGAGGGTAGGGGCCTGCTGCATCTCTGGGGGGAGAATATTCTGAAGGGTGGGGGCAACGGCAGGGATGCTATGAATGCATGTGCGAGAAAACCAAGAAGCTGCTTGGACAAGTAGCGAAACGTCTCTACCAAAAAGAGAAGAAGTCCAGTTGCCATGACTCAACCTCCAGACAATTCCACCTGGATGACAGAACCTTCATAAACTCACCCCAGAGAATTTCACAAAAATGATGCTCTGCTTTTTAGTGATGCGAGGATCTTTGTCCCAATAAATGGGGTCGGGGAGGGGGGGAGGAACATGCCGTAGAACATTTCAACACAACGCTAACCCATCTTTTCTCCGTTATGCCAATGCCAGGCAAGCTAAACCAACAGTGGATCTCATGCAGGTTGCTTCATGGAGCTCTAATAGCATCTAGCCTGGAGGATAACGATTGCTTGGAGAATATGACCTGCAAACCCAAGTCCAACCAGCAGAAAAATATTAATAATGTGAAGATGGTTCCCTGGACGCACCTTGGTTTGCATTTAATCGCTTCCTGGATGTCTCTCTTTTGTGAGTTTCTCCACTCCTTAATGTTATCTTAATGAAGTCCTTGTGTGAGAGTCCCCCCCACCTTTTCGTTTGCTGTTCAGAAGCGCATTTGTTCTGGATTATCACCATTTAATGTACTTATTATACTGTTGCCAAAGAGAAAACAGAATTGTTGATCCCATCATCTAATTTCCTCCAGTAGGGAGACTCAAAGATTTACTTGTGAAAATAATGAAAAGAAAAGGTAGATTTTTTTTAAGGCAATATCCATGAACAGCACGAGATCTGGACTTCTGGCTGGTTGGAGTCTGGCATTTTCTTGTGGCACAAAAGAAAAAAAAAAAGGAGGAAGAAAGAAATGGGGAGGAACATAATCTACAGACTCAAAATCCAACTAGGGTGTAGAACCAGGAAAGGTGAGTGGAGGTTCAGATCTTAGTGTGAAAAATTTATTTCTCCAATTTCACTGGCTATTCATTTATCCAGGGTTCCTCAACCTTGGCAACTTTAAGACGGGTGGACTTCAGCTCCCAGAATTCCCCAGCCAGCAAGGATTCTGGGAGTTGAAGTCCATCTGTCTTAAAGTTGCCAAGGTTGAGGAACCCTGCATTTATCTCATTTAATACATCCTCCTCCCCAAGAAATGCCAGATAGCATAGGTTTGGTTCTTTCCCAGCCTCAATGAATCCTCACAACCCTGTGAAGTAGGCTAGGGTTTACTATGAGGTGGGTGTACTTGATCATGATTGATTGATAAGCCACGTTGGCTAGGTTTACACAGTGCTCTAAGCTATTACACTGTGGTTTACAAAGCAGAATGCTTGGGTTCACACAACACACTCCACCAAGGCAAGGTGGGTTCTTAGTGCTTTGAACTTAGACTTTTCCACGCTAGTCCAGAAGAGGAATTGCTGCCTCAGAAGGGCAGTGACAAGCTTAAACTTCTCACTTGCTACAATCCAAGAGGGACAAGGTGAGGAGCTTTTTGGTGGCCAAGGGTCACACCATTTTTGGAGAGTGGCAAAGTGGGTGAGATCATATCACATGTTTAGACAAGGCTGGCTTTGGAGTGGAGGCTTAAAATACAATTTTCATGTGTTTTGCACTTCAGAACGTCCAGAAACTGCCCTTAGCGATCATGGTTGGAAGTGATCTGAAAGCTACAAGAAAAAGGAGATTGGGGACCATGCATAGTCCTCAAGAGGACAGCTCAAGAGTTAACAGATAAAGAAGTATCATTCCTCTCATCTAGCCCAGCTCTGCAGTATTTAAACTCTGCACGTGCTGGGCTTAATTTCATTCTAGGCAGAGCTTCCCATTCAGCAAATGAGGAGGAGGTAGAAACTGGATCTTCCATTATGAAAAAGAGGAAGAAAAATTGGCTAGTGGTGGAATTTGCAGAAGGTTCTTCTTCCAGGTAGAGCTTTTCAAATGAATCTGAAATTGGTTTTCTGTGTCCTTTGGGGAAATGACACAGCGAGTCTGAATGCTGATTGATTATGGGGTGTCACTTAACATTAAGGATAAAGGAGACCACATGAGTAAAAGGTGTCCAACTATGTTAAAACAAGGTGACCTTCTTTTTAAGGGAACAGAGTCAGTCTGGCAGAATGAATAGTGCGGAGAGTCTGTCATGTCACAAATCCTTGTTTGTGAAATTGTTGAGTCTGGCAGATGATAGGTCGATCGATCGATCAATAGATGATAGATAGCAATAACAGTATAAAATTTTTAAAAAATGAAGTGGGAATGAATGAATGAGATAAGATCGCTTTCATGGTTCTCCTTCCACCCTGACATTTGGAATCCTTAGTAACCTGGTTGTAGTTACGAAATGGAACTGCTGTTCTGTTTTACTTTCACATTTTGTGCAGAGTTCTAAGCACAGCTTGGCCAAAGGGTTACTATTTGTCTCTGCTGTTGCAAAAACCACAAACCACAGCATGAAACAAACACCCATTGAAAGATCTTTGGGCAGCTGAAAAGAAGAAGCCATCTTGACAGAAGCTTGGAAGGCCCAGAGCCAATTTCATTAGATGCCATCGTGAACTGGTTCATGAATGAGGTTATGTGTTATCCAGCCAATGACGGGTTAGTCAACTAACCAGCATGAAGCACATCTGTGTCAGCCATCCGCCCAGACATTGTGCTCGTTCAGAGATTCCACTGCGAGCTATCCGACGGGAGTGATTTGTTGAAATCAACCCGCGGCCCAACAGATATGACAAAAAGTTGGTGGAAGATAGAAATGCCGTCCTAAGATTTCCCTGAATTTCCTTATGGGTAAGGGGAGGTGGGGTGGGGTGGGGTGGGGGGAGGAAGAGATTTGTTATTGTCGCCCTTTCTCTGCCTTGTAATTCAAGAAGTCATAAATCTCCTTTAATCTCTCCTTGGGGAGAGGGTAACCAATTGAGGAAAAAAAACAAATCCTCTAAAATCCGCTTGGCAACGAACAACTATTTAATGTTCGTGCTCTGAGCATTTGGCTTCAGAGCTGTGGCTCTTTCCGGATTTTTAGTTGTCGGACGGAATTCCAGTGCATTTCTATCCATAATTGCTAATTTCTTGCTGTCTTTGGTCTTAGGTAGACCAAAGCGATGGGGGGGGAAATCCCTCCGATTGAGCTTGACTCCTGATAATTACCCAATGCTATTTTTTTTTTTTAAAAAGAAAAGCAACAATCATATTTGTCCTTCCTGCCACGTTGGATATTTCTGACCTCCAAGTCTAGCCCCTAGTTTTGGATTTCCTAATGGCTCAAATCAAATTTATTTTTAGCCAGGTCCAGCCTTTCGAGCCAAGTCCGATCCTGCTTAGCTTTCTTGGGATCACCTGAAGTCTGGTAGGGGCTGATAACTGAGTGGAGTTTTGGAAGAAAAAATTTAAAAAAAGAAACTCAAGAGGCCTGATCTACAAGGACAGCAGCCATGAAGATGACAACACAGGAGAAATGTTATGATGCCATTCTTACCCTTATGGATTTGCATTCTCATAGCAGACACGTATGCCTAAATCCCAATTAGGTCCATGTTTTGCTACTTGCTTCCAGCCTTGCTGTCCTGAAGACATCTGTGCTAAACCTTTTGTTGCAAATGCATTTACCACAACTCTGTTGGTTAAGGTCCATTTCTCCATATTTATTGACTACCAAGGCAGACAGAACGGCAAATAAATGCTAGGGTTTAGCAAAGACAGTTGTGGACATGGATGTCCACCTAACCAGAATAGCAGTGCCAGGAGCCAACAGTTCCACCAAATCAGGACCTTGGGGGAAGACTCAAATCAAGATGTGGGTACTCCAAAAACAGTAAGTCTATCTTACTGGAGTTTAAATGCATATAATATCTAACTTCCCCACTTTCTTCAATCACTAAATCCAGAGTCTAATATTATCTGATTGCATCAAGGCTACAAAGTCCTTATTAAAGCAAATCAGTGAATTTATCTGGAATGTATAGGTGAGGTCATAAAAGAGGCAAGGTTAAAGACTTTCTCCCCTAATAGGCTTCTTGCAATTTTTCCATGAAAATAATGTTTTCCAGTGGAGGGGAGGGGAGAAGAAAGAAGAGGATGGCTAGAATAGGCCGCTGCTGTCAAATATATGTAAGAGTGAACTTGATTTCAAGTTCTAGGACATTATTTGAAGGGATTAAAATCAAGTTTGTTAAATGTAAAAGGAAGGACTATAAAGTTGGTTTATTTGATCAAGATTCAAATAGATATGCTGTTATCTCTGGTAACCCTTAATGGACTTTTGCTGACCAGGACTGAACAATGTGGTTTAAGGATTTGTTTATAGATAAGAGATGGGATATGGGAAGAAGACACCATTGTATTTTAAGAGAAGGTGATAAGTTACTAAAATTGTTTATACTTGTTGTGATGAAGGGAGAAGTCACTTCTTTATGTATTTCTTTTCTTTTTCTTTCCTACACTCTTATTTTTCTTTCTTTCTATTTTTTCTTTTCTTTTCTGCCCTTTCTATTTTTTCTTTTTATTCTTTTTTTCAGCTCGCGTTTGTTTTTTGTCATGTTAATTGTTATGTTTAATAAAATCACTATGAAAAAAAATAGGCAAGTGTGAATCATATCCAAGATCTAATTACGCCAATGTAGAGATTGGCTAGCAGAGACGATCAACATTAACTGCACTGCCTTTAAGTTTATTATTTTGGTCGCATCGGAGTAGATGGAACAGCTGCAGAGACATTTCCTTTAAAATAAAAAAAATATATTTTAAGGACTTGGTCTGATAATGAGATCCTAATTGTTAGCTAAGCCTTAATACAAAGAGAGGTCAGGGAGTCGGTGGCTTAATTGATTTTTTTTCCCTTCCAGAAAATAAAGCTTGCATGCAAAGAGGCCGGTATGACCGCAGCGGGAAAAGTCATTAAAAGCTTATTAGCACACTTGGCCTCAGCAATAAGACATAAAAACAGAACATTAAAGCATATAACAGTTTGCTTGCATGCACCAGCTCTGCTTTTATTTTCTCGCTAAAGTTTCTCCTGCATTTAAATAAGATGAAGCTTAATTATCCCAAGCTTGAAAAAGGGGGAGTTTTCAAGAAGGACCCTTGGAGACGGAAAAGTAGAAAGACCAATGAATCTGGCATCGCTGCAATTCCCCCATTGTCCCCGCCATCCAAACAGAAATCATGCTGAAGATTGGCACCGAAAGGGGACCTGAATCGGAGAAGTAGAAGCTGAGCCTTTGGAGGGCTGGGTTGAAATGAAAAAGCCAATGAGTCTTATTATTCACAGAATTGGCCTACGGCCCTTTATAAAAACAGAGCAATTTAGAGAAGCCAAGGAAAATCGAGAGCTAACAAGCAATGCGGTGAAACTCTGCGTATGTTTTAAGAACCCACACACCAAAATGAGCCAGCCTCACATACCATAAAAAGGTATTTCTAAATCATCAATGAATGTGGATATGGAATATGGCTAGCGTAGCTTCTAAAGTCACTAATTCATTGATTGATTGGCTGGTTGATCGATTATGTGCCATCAAGTCATTTTGGGTTCCTAGCAACCACATAGATAGATTTTTCTCCATGATGATCTATCCCTAACCTGTTCTTTCAAGTCTCCCAATGGTGAACCCATCACCGTTGTATCTGAGTCCATCCCCCTTGCTACTGGTCATCCTCTTCTCTTTCCTGCCACCTTTCACAACATGATAGATTTCTCCAGAGGGCGGGGTCTTTGCATAATGCGTCCAAAGTAGGATAATTTGAGCCTGGTCCTTTGTGCCTTGAGTGAGAACTCTGGGATGATTTGTTCGAAGATCCATTGGCTTGTTTTCCTGGCTGTCCATGGTCTTCTCAGGAGTCTTCTCCAACACCAAAGTTCAAAGGCATCAATACTCTTCCGATCCTGCTTCTTTAAAGTCCAACTTTTGCTTCCATACGGTGTCACAAGGAACACCATGGTTTGCCTGACTCTGAACTATGTAGATATAGACCCATTAGGCCATTTGAATACTTTTTCTAAGGTGAGGGGCCACCATCAAAAAAGCTGCATTTACTTAGATGGCCTGTCCATTGCCTGTTGACTGCATTCTAGGAATCTCACAAAGGGCGAACTTGATGTTCAGATTTAGACTATCTCTTGCAGAGAATGTGTTTGTTGAAGAAAGCAAGAAAAACATTAGGACGTGTAGCTAGCTGTTTGTGAAAACAGATAAAACAAATAAAGTATCATAAGAAACTCAGCAGGAAGCTGGTCTATTGCCATCTTAGTCCCCTTCAGTAAGCTGAACAGGTACATAGGGGAGAGTCATATCAACAGATAATTATCCTGTAGGCTAGAATGTTTTTTTAAAAAAAATCTAGCTATTCCCATTATATACTGTACAGGCTCTATTTTCATAAAGATTAGCTAAAAGATGAATATTTAGTTCTGGTCCTTGTAGTTTTCACATATGTATTATTTTTAAATCTATAATTCCATACCATTCTCTTTTTTGCTTTAATCTGCTTCTTTCTTTCTTTTTTTTTAAAGTCCTTGCAGAATACTTATACTAATATGCATTTAAATGTGCACTTTGTCACAAAACAATCTTGGAAATGCCTATTAGGATAGGTTCCAGAAATTTCATCACAGCTTCAGAGAAGTGCTGAATTCAAGCGCTAGCTAAAATTTCATCGCATTTGGAGAGTAAAATGTATTATAAAGAAACACGTTCTTGTGAAAAATATGTTTTTTAAAAATAAGGGGTTTGTTTTGTTGAGGAAAGGTGCGGGTTGGTGAGAAAATAGACAATGAGGAGCTTCTGAGTGAACCGGCTATATGAAGACAGGCTGAAGGAACTTGAGATGTTCAATCTGGAGGAAAGAAGATGGAAGGGACACATGGTCTCCGTGTTTGGGTACATAAAAGGATGCCATAGAGAAATTGGTCAGTAAGTATATTCCATGCTCACAAAAGCTGGGGCTAGAAATAACTGACATCAATTTCAGCTACCTAGATTTCATTTACAAAGAGCCAGTTTGGTGTCGTGGTTAAGGCAATGTGTCTCAACCTTGGCAACTTTAAGATGAGTGGACTTCAACTCCCAGAATTCAGAAGCCAGAAGCCAGCTGGGGAATTCTGGGAGTTGAAGTCCACTCATCTTAAAGTTGCCAAGGTTGAGAAACACTGGGTTAAGGCATCAGGCTAGAAATTGGGAGACTGTGAATTCTAGTCCCACCTAGGCAGAAAGCCAGCTGGGTGATCTTGGGCCAGTCCCTCTCTCTCAGCCCTAGGAAGGAGGCTATGGCAAACCACTTCTGAAAAACCTGGCCAAGAAAACTGCAGGGACTTGTCCAGGCAGTCCTGAGAATTGGACATGATTGAATGGATTAAAAAAAAATCATTTAAATGTAGGGAACAGCTTCCTGCTGGTGAGAGCCATTCACAAACTCCCTAGGGAAGTTGTGGTTTTTCCATCTCTGAGGCTTTTAAGAAGAGGCAGGACAGGTTGGTTGAACTGGCTTTCCTGCATGCTGCAGAGGGTTGGACCATGTGATGATTATGGTTTCTTCCAAAGCCTGTATGTTTCTATGTACAAATAAGGGGCAGGTTGAAGGCACATGATGGAAATGACCTTGCTGAAGCTAAGGAAGTCTGGCCCTGTCTTCACTTAGGACAGGAACTAGGCAAGGACCACCCCATGAGGTCCACAAAAGAAAAACGTAATGTGTATTCCATTAAAACAGTGCACAGAAAAACATCCACCACTAAAATATATTTTTGATACCTACTTAATAAAAGAGATCCCTCAGCTTGTCAGATTTTTTCTCTTCACCCTTGGGCATGATCCAGAGATGATTACTGCAGGTATAGTATTTATTCAGGTGACTTTTGTTGGTTTAGAAGACCACTGATTGAAGTTGGATGCTCAGAACACATCTCACCAGGACTGAGGGGGTCACCAGTGACTTCTCAGTTGAAATTAAGATGCTACTTTGGATTGATTAAGCTCCCTGCTGCTTGTGATGAGGAACATCAAATACATTCCCCATAGATCCCACTTCCCATGTGTATTTCACTGTGGCATGAAACACTCAAAGAAATCTGTAGGCATTTGTCATTCTTGATTTCAAACATTCTCACAAGCGGTGAATGTCTGTTGATTCCAACAGTTGTGGGGAGAAAAAGAAAGGCTGTTAGTGGTTGGAAAAAGGGGGCAATAAATTAGCCTACTCCTAAATCTCCTTCTGCCATATTTGCTGGTGATGGTTTCATTCTTCCTTTTTTTACCCTGCTGTAAAGGAGAGAGAAAAAAGGAAACAAACCTAGGGGAAAAAAATCATAGACTTTCTTCTTTTTTCTGCACAAGAAGTTTATTAAATTGCAAGCCAGTTGCTTCTTTTATCAGCAGAAAGGTCAATCTGGTCAACGCAAACTTGCAAACTAACAGAACAAATCAAGCCCACCAACCCCACCTCCACATATGTATTTCGGAAGCATCACTTTGCTTCTGATGGCATACAGACCTTTTAACAGGTGGTTAACAAACTCATTATCTCAAGATGGCTTCTTTACTTCTCTTTGTTTCTGAAGGCAAAGAATGGGGGAGGCCACAGGGAGGGGGGGAACAGAATGCCTTTATTGTTACATGTTCTGGGTAATGCAACAGCTGGTGTTTATGCTAATTTTTGCTTAACTTGCAAATAAACCCAGGCTGAGTTTGAACCAGGCCAGCTGTCATAAAATCCATTTCAAGATGCCTGCAGAGACTTTGAAGAATAGCTGTGATCCAACCAAAGTCAGGTTCGGTTTCTTTCTTCCCAGCTGTAACAGGGGGAAGCAAAAGCTGTGTGAGCAAGACAAAGGGACTGAATGATAAGAAGAAGATTGAGGCTGATTAGAACATCTCTCAATGAAGATATTCAGAGCAGATCAGGAGTTTCCTTCAGTCTTCATTATTTATAGTGGACTAACCTTCTGGCAGTGAACACTTGCTGAGAACAGTTTATATATGAATATATGAATGCAAGTGTTCAACTTACATTGCTGACTGCTGAGGACTCATGGTGGTTAACAATCAAAATTAAAACCAGAGATATTAAAAAAAACAATAATTTGAAAACCACCATTAAACAACAATCACAAGCCGGTTTTAAGAAGTGTGCTTTATGGGCCCTTTAAAAAGATCACAAAGTGGTTTGCCCCTTCATCTCAGGAAGAAATACTTCCAAAGTGGCACAGAAGGATTGATCTCAAGCCACTGTGATGGAGGTGAACCTCCTGAGGTGATCTCAATGAGTGATCTGTGGTGTGTGTATGGGCGAGTGGGAACATAAACTTACTGATGTTTCTGGACCAGACATGAAGGCAACCCCATGTAGAACTCCTTATAAAGGTTGCAAGTCCATGCAGCTGGTCTTTTAAGTAAAGTCAATGAAAGGAGGCTAGGGTGGTTGTCTCAATCTCTGAAACCCGTCCCACTTCCTACCCCCCAAGTGGTTTATTGACATCTTCTAGGAGAGAGTGACCACATTCAAAACAGCGAGATTTACCATCTCGTTGAAATGGTAAATCCTCACAATGAGGATCTTGGACTTTGGATTCAACTCCAAATTATGTCCCGTCTTTTATGATATTAACAACTGGAGGTAGATGTTCCAGAGAACTACACCATGACCAGAAAAAAGATTTGAATGCCATAAGTGCACTGAAAGTTCTCAGCTCCTAACCTCTTAGAACAAATGTTCTGTTCTAAATGTTCTGCTGGGGAATACAGAACCCTATGGTATGGATTTTGTCAGAAATACAGAAAACGTTTCCTAAGAGCCAGGATGAACTTCAATTTGGTTGCATTAAATAGTGGACAGCATCAACTGTGCGCATGAACTTGGATGGCTTTAAAATGAGATTGAAAAAGCCATGGTCGAAAGGTCTATCAAGGGCCACTAAGCTTGAATATTTGATTTATTCCTGGATGGGGGCAGAATGTCTCCAAATATCAGTTGCAGGGAAAGAACCATGGGAGAAGAGTACATCTCCACTCCCTGCTTATAAGCACTCAGAAGAATATGGTTAGCCACTTTGATCAACGTAATGTTGAACTAAGATGGGCTTTGGCCTGATTTTGCCAGACTTAAATGTTATGTTTTTGTGAAGTTTCTGCAGGTAAATAATGCCTGAAGCCCTAAAACTGCCAAGAAGAACATGATGGCCAAAGTATTTCAGGCTCTTGAAGTTTGAAGTGTAGCTCAGAGGTTCAACGACCTGGAGCAGCGCTGTCAGAAAGAGATGCTAGCTTCAGTAGATTGTAATTTTTCACTTTGCCAGCATGTATCCTGCTACATATTGTGCAGTGAATTATTCCTGCCAGCCCAATTTGATCATCTACCAAACATCTTCCATTCTTGTTTATGAAGTCTCATGTTTGAGTTATGTTCAGAGACCCTTCAATGCTGGGCCTGCAGTGTATTGTTCCTTGTCCTGGTTGAAAATCAATAAGAGTGTAGCAGGGAAGAGACATCTTCTCATGATGGATGCTGAGCACCAACAGGACAAACTGCAAGCTTGGTCTCCATCATAAAACACAACAGCTGTCAACTGTTGTGAGAGAGGCCGCAACGCAAGGTCAGCTTGAAATGTGTTAAAAAGTAATAATGATCCTTACATAAATGTTTGGGGAATTCATTATTTGCTGATGGAGGAGAGAAGATCCAGATTGCCTCCCCTACCAAGCAAGTTAATGGCTTTATCTACTTGCAATACAGTGACACAAGTTGGTTGTGGTGGAACTTTTGAAGATTCATATCTGCTAACAACAAGCAACAACAGCACCAGAAATATTCCAATGGCTTTGCTGTAATCATTTAGGAAATTGAAATGGTTTCAGTACCTGACTGAGATTTTCTTTGCCCTACTTTGCAAATCTTCAAGGCAAGCAGCCAAATCAAATGTTCTACAAAAGGCAACCTGCCAGAAGAGCTTGGGGAAAAAGGTCAACCTATTTGTAACTGTGTTGGAAGTCATGAGAATGAGGGTCCTGAACCTCTGAAATGGACAGCTGAATTCCCACCCAAAGCAAAAGGAGGAGATGCTCCTTTTGGAAAAAGGTTTGAGAAACACTCGAAGAGGTTAAAAGATCTTTGATAAATGTTGGTAGAAGGACTGCCATGATGGATTGGTGTCTGATTATCTGTAGTGGGAAGGGTGTCTTAACTTTCACTATTTGGGCTGGGAGCTCGATGGGCTGCTGATGGAGACAAAATATGTATATTTGTACCAATCAGGGCCCAGAACAATTATGGGAATAATATCTCCAAAGAGTTAGTCTGCTAATTCCAATTAATGGGACGGTAGCATGACAATAAAAAGAAAATATGTTAGGAAGGAGGACAGCTCTTTCTGTTCTCTGGCTGTTGTCATTTTGAAATTTAATCAGAAAAGGACAAAGCTGCAGGTGTTGTAATGGGGTGTGGGAAAGACCTTGGGAGACCGGGCAAAGAGACGCTGCCAAGGGAACAGTCAGATAAGAGACAGTATAGCCCAAAACTGCATAATGGGAGGAGAAAGAGGCTCGGGAGGGACTCTCCCTAAGTTCTCAGGCTGTAAAGGAGATGTGGGAGGGGGGAGAATTGTACTTTCAGACTTGCAAGATTCTGTTAATATAGCTTTACAATAAACTAGAATGAGCTCATCTGGGCGTGTTTCCTGTCTGGTTTACCCCACAAGGCTGACAGATGTTGACAATACTCAGAACTTTTCACTTTTCCAATTCAGGAAGAGCATTTTGGCCCCATGTATTTCAAATGTACATCTTTTTTTTTTTAATCCCTGCAGGAGAATGGGGACCAAAGAGAAGCAGGGATGGAAGAAGGGAGGAATAGTCATGTATTCATTCTGACATAAATCTTTTGCAGATCAAGCAGCTTTTAACCAAGACAGGGAAGGGCGTACAAAATCAGGCTGTTTTTTGGCTGAATATCTCTTGGAAGGGATCCAATACTCTCTCTTATGCTATGATTTTTTTTCTTTTTTGTTTCTTTGGTATTTGCATGTGCAAACATTTTGAAAGGATGGTACAAAAGCCACAACAATCCTCCGGAACAAAACAAAGCAGAACAAAAAATTCGCATACATAATTCAGAAGCAAAATTAATAAGATTCAAGGAACTAGCTTCTGATAATTAACATTCTGGGCTATTTCTAAGGCTAGCCAACAGCTGGCATACAGCAACTGTACTAACAAGCTAGCGTCTTTCATTGATACTTCTCCATGCTTCTCCTCCAATTATTATTATTTTTTTAACCAAAACACTCCGCTTGAAAATGCCTCCCCATCTTAACTACTTTGAAGCTCCGTTTTAATTTAGATGTAAAGTACCCCCAAAGTTTTCACAGCCTCACCGGCACAGCGCCTGCAGCAGTCCATAATTATGATGCAACGCTGTTGTCGGATTTGATTAGGGTATTTCGTTTGCTTCTCCCCGAGCAGCGTAGCTGAGCCTTGCCCTAACAGAGAAATAGCCCCTCTCAACAACTTTGTCCCTAAGTCTGTTGGTTGTGGAGGTCCTATTAGCCTAGACAAGAAGCACATCGATGAATACTAGCGCTATCTTTTTTGTAAGGTTGCATTTTTTAGCTTCCAGCTTTGCTTATCTCAAGACCTTTCCCTTTCCCATTACCTAACAGACCCCAGAGGATGGGTTAAACCTCCAGACAGTCATGGGCGTCTTCCAAACGACAGAATACAAAATATATAGATCTCAACTTGAGGTCTCTTGCACGTGCTACAAGGACAAGGCTTGGGAAGGGCAAAGAGGAAAGCAGAGGAGAAATGGGGACTCCATTACATGGCAAACTATCCATTATCCATTTCCTCTATATTCACTCCACTGGAAGGCAATGTTAATGGAGGAAGCGATAGGCAAGCAAATGACCTGTCAGATGCCAGAGTTCCCTAATGAAGAAAGATTCAAAAGAGAGAAAAACAGAGCTTAGAAGCCATTCTCACTTCTGCAACTTAAATGCAAAATGGATGAGTGTGCCTGGCAGAGGTGTTCAGGGGTAGTTCTCTAAAAAATATGGATGTTTTTAAGGAGAGGGGAGGCAATTTTGCACCTCTGATCCCCCAAGTCTACCCAGAATGTGTTTTGCCTTTCCACACCCCACCTATCTATTCATCACGGATAATTTTGGGAAGTGATTCACTTCACCTAGCCTTTTCTTTCAATTCTGCTTTTCCTTGCCTTCCTCACAGATTGCCCTACTCTCATCCTGAAAACCAGCTGGTAAAGCAGGTTACCTTGATTACCGGCTACATTTGACAATTGCACGGCATCTTTTACATTAACGTATAAGATTCAGGGCAGAGTTATCACCAGGATAGATTGCATCATTCTTTTAGTTCTTTAAAAATGGATTTCGATTGGATTGATTCTACGGTTATGCCTTGCGTTTAATTTTTTAGAATTGTTCTAACCCACCTTCAGTGATTATACAAATAGAAAGGTAGGGCTCTAAAATGTAATAATGCATAAATAAATATCAAAGTCCACGGCTGGGGCCTAAAGTGTCTTACTTTCTAGCACTGCAGATATTTTCAGTTTGAGTGAAAATGGATTTGCCTCCATTTAACTGATTTTTGGGTTTTTTTGGTGGAAACTGTTTTAAAATACTCAAGGTGAGGGGAGGGATTTTTAGATGGCTGCAGGTTTTGTAAGCAGTTTGAATCTGAAGATGGGACTATGCAATATTTAGCTAAGTTCAAGAAAGCAACGGGCAGGGAAGCTGAAATTTGCAGCACCTTGAACAGGGCCAGGAAGTCAACAACCTGCTGAAACTCCTAAAAGCAGCTTCAGAAGAAAAGTGGGAAATTTTCCTCCAATGGAGGAGCCCAGCTTAATCCTCCAAACAGCTGGTGGATTGTGGGAGACATCAGTGGAAATGTGGGGACTGAAAGTTCAGTCATCTTGGCTCAGTGGAATGGGGAGCTCACTCTGAAGACTTGTTCTTTAGCCTCTAAACTATGTCAGTTGCTGATAAACTCTGAAGCTGTGGCATACTCTGATCACATTTTGTAATATTCACAGGGTTCCAGTGTATGATCCTAGCAATTCCCATTAGCTCCTTCAAATGAGCTGGAGGCTTCTTTCAAGAGGAGGAAGAAAACTAGGGAAACTGGAGTCATCTTTCTGACACTCTTCCCACTTCATTTGATCATCCTTATCTTCTTTTTGCTTGGGGGGGGGGGGAGAGAGAGAGAGAGAGAGAGAGAGAGAGAGAGAGAGAGAGAGAGGAGTTACAAAAGGTTCCCCCATATTCTCCCACCTTGGATGAGTTTTGTCTACCAGTATTGTTTTCCAGGTGATGTAAAGATCTGAGACCATAACAGAAAACACATACAAATAAAAGGGACATTTATAAGTCCTCTTCAGGAGAGGGGAACAGCTCTACTGACAAAATATATTTAATTACTCATGGAAATCAATGTAGACCATCAAGACTTTTCAGATGAGACACAGCATTCAACAGTAAATTAAATCCAATGATTTCTGCTTGGAATATCAGAGTGTACTTGGTGAAACAGCAAGAGATACTAAGGTCATTCTGCAGTCAGTTGCTGAAATGTGGTGCTCAATAATTAAAAAATGGAGTGCTGTATAACTTATCTCGTGGATAGCTATGATATTAACTGCAATGTAGATCATAAAGATCCTCTCCTACCATATGAACCAATCCATGCCACAACTTTCTTAGGCTAGAAAACAGGGTTCCAATTCCAGATTGATAATACGGCCTTCCACAGGTTATCTAATTATTTCTAAGAAGACTTCCAAAAAGTGTAGGGCTTAGTTAGTGGGGACTAAATTCATTCTCATTCATTTCAGTGGGCCTGCTTTTAGATTTGGCTAAATCTGGTTCCAACACAACAGCTTTCACACTCCTGTCTTAAGATCAGAGGTCAAAAGAAATGCCCGTCTATCAGCTTTGGTCTCCTCAAGAGTTTCTTTGATTTATTATCTCAACATGTTATTGCAATAATGAATAGCACATTGGTTCATTACATTGAACACTGCATACACAGAGGCAAGTTGCATCTGCTAGCTATTAATCAAATACTCAGGAACAAAAGGTTGATTGACAGTGTTTTGCATATTTACAGCAAGGACAGGAAGTGTAATAAAGTTATAGCAAGATAAGTTATTGAAATGCATGTATACACAAAGGCTGATGAGAACACTTGGAAGACAGAACAACTGAGTACAGTTGGCTTATTATGCAGAATTTGCATATTGATCAAGACAGGCAATCTGCAGCCATCTTGAGATAAGAGTGTGTATATCTGCAGTGTATGAGTTTGTGGAACCATATATTTGTTTCCACTGGAGGAGAGATTAATTTTAAAAATCAATTTAATTCTACATTAGTTATCTAACCATTTAAGATCCTTTGCATGGAATAAAAGTCTTCTCCACCTTTTGAATGAATATGAAGAAAAGGAGACGGGCAAAGATAGGCTTTCAATTTTAATCCACGGTGAGTGGCCTTGTTTTGGCCCAGAAACCTATTTGTAAATCAGAGTTTTCAATTAGGCTGACCTTCAGAAGTTTTGCAAATCTGGCTAAAGCATGTCGCCTCTCCGAAATGTACATCGAGGGTGTCTGCTTATCAGTGGAACAGTGTGTGATGCCAGGTTAGAGAGAACAGTAATTAGCAGAAGTTGGATTTCCAAAAGAAATAAGCAGAAAATGGTGGAACATCTGGAGGATGGTAAATGAGCAAGAAATGTTGAAAGAGTTGGCTATGGAAAGCACCACACTGATGGTGGGATCAATACGGTGGGGCCAATATGATTTGTTATTTCAATGTGTGAGACCCACACCTACAGGGGAAATGAATGGACTTAGGAGAAGGTTCCTGATGCAATAAGGTAGTCAACAGTGGAAGAGATGCCTTGCAAAGTGATGATCTCTCCTTCGTTAGAGAGCTTCAATTAGAACTTGGGTGGCCACCAATCAACCACCATCAGCAGATTGGCTTTTATGGCATCTGAGTTCCCTTCCAATCCTTTGACTCCTGACTGCTCAGCCCTTGTTCACATAATAGCAATCAGGTGTTTTGAAAACTCTATCAAGGTGGGGATTCTAAGGTAGTACACTAATGTTCATTGCTTCTCAGATGGAGGTTTGGCTTAGCATTATTCCAAAGAAACCAAATCACTATATGAATATTGCTTGCCTTCTCATCCTCATCCTCATCCTCATCCTCAACAACAACAACAACAACAGCAGCAGCAACTCTCTTTTCTCAGAGCAGTCTATCTTTAAGTTCTTCTCTAATGGATACCTGCCTAGGAGTAATAATCACATCTCCTTCCACCTTCTAATTTCCCTCCTGCATTAATCTTTAGACAACCCGTTTCTTAAAATATGCAGCGTAGGAAAGGTGTGGAGCCCTTTTTGGCCCCCTTGCTAGCAGCTCCTGCCAAGAGTGCTGCAATGAAATAAATTAAGATATTGGACTGGGAATAGTCTTGAAGATGCTCGCCAAAAGATGGCATGAAAAATGGTAACACACTCTGGAGTTCGGCAGAGCTGCCAAAGAATTTGTCTGGCCCTGTTATAGGAGTGGGAATGAAAAAAAGAAAAGAAGAGAAAAGCCCTCAACGCTGACATGTGGGTCATTCTGGGGAAAAGGCAGTGAAGAGGTTGATGTAGTAATTCAGAAGCTTTGGCATGTGAATAAACCATGTCTCTGCATGCAGAAGGACCTAAGCGACTGGATTTTGCAATTTTCACCGATGTTACAAGTTCTGCTAGGAAAACAGACTCATGGGGGAAAAAAACGATTGATCTTTGGGATCTTGTAATTATTTTTTAAAATATGGTATTTTTCTGCTTCATGCAAGTCATCTTGCTGACACACAATATTAAGCTATAGAATGCTTAGCTATTAGGGTTGGAGAAATCTAGTAATTGCTCACTTATCAGAGTTGCAAAAGTAAAGGGCAACTCCTAAAGACGTACAGGAAAATGAACACTTTGCTCCCATCTTCTATTCAACTACAGTTCAGGCCGAATAATCTTAGGGTATTTAAAACCTATTTCTGCCAGAGCTAACCTCACTTCCGGGGAGAGGATTCCATAAGGTGGGCACCATAGCAGAGAAGGCCCATCTTCTGGGGCCCGCCAAGTGTAATTCCCTAACAGATGGGACCTGCAACATCTCTGCCAGATCTAATGGGATGGGCAGAAATAATCGGGGAGAGGCGGTCCCTCAGATAACCCGGCCCCATGCCACGAAGGGCTTTGAAGGTCAACTCCAGCACCTTAAATTGGACCCAGAAGCAAACTGGCAACCAACGCAGCTCGCGGAGTAGAGGTGTAATGTGTGCTGTTCTAGGGGCACACATAACTGCCCGCGCCACTGCTTTTTGCACCAGCTGAAGATTCTGGATACTCTTCAAGGGTAGGCCCATGTACAGCGCATTACAGAAATCCAAATGGGAGGTGACTGGGGCATGGGCGACAGTCAGCAGAGCCCCCCGATCCAGGAATGGGTGCAACTGATGCACAACACGAAGCTGTGCAAAGGCCCTCCTGGCCACGGCTGCCACCTGTTCTTCGAGCAGGAGCCGGGAGTCCAGGAGGACTCCCAGATTATGCACTGGGTCTGTCTGGGGCAATGCCACCCCATCCTCACTCAGTCTTGCCAGGGTTCAGCTGAAGCCTGTTGTTCCCCATCCAGACCCTCACGGCCTCCAGGCACTAGGAGAAGACATTCACAGCATTGCTTAATTCACCAGGGGCAGAGAGGCATAATTGGGTATCATCAGCATGCTGATGATACCTCACCCCATGGCGATGGATGAGCTTGCCCAGCGGCCTCATGTAGATGTTAAATGGGAGAACGCTGAACCTTGCAGTAGAGGCCAAGGGTGGGATCTCTCCTTCCTAACCACCACCAACTGGATCCGGCCCTGGAGAAAGGAGGCGAACCAGCACAGCACTGTGCCGCCCACCCCCAATTCTCTGAGCCAATCCAGAAGGATGCCATGATCGATGGTATGGAAAGCCTCAGAGAGGTCAAGTAGGGCAAAGATGGGTGCACAACCCCCTTCCCACCCTCACTACCTATTCAGGTCCCATGGTAATCAGACCGTGATCTGACCATGACAAAGGGTCACCAAAAGCTCCCCCAATTTCAGATCACATAGCCACTGCTCCTACAGGAACACCAGATCTGGTGTAAGGCCACAGTCCCGTGTCAGGCTCTGGATGATCTGGGATAGGCCCGTGGCTGTCATAGTGGTCGTGAACTCTTGAGTCACCTCAGACTCCACTCCTAGAGAGGGCAGATTGAAGTCCTCCAAAACCATAAGTCTGGGAAACTCCACTGTCAGCCCAGAAATGGAGTCAAGAAGCTCAGACAGGGAAGTTACCCAGCCCTCCAAATTAGGAGACTTCTGCCTTTCTTGATCTCTGGATTCCAGCAATCTCTTTTCAGGTCTTCTAGCCTGAGAACTTCCAGATGTGCTTTTGGAAGAAGAGACCTGCAGGGAGGGCGGCAGAACTCGGTTGCTAGGAAGGATGTATGCAATTTCTGGTTCAGCAATCAATGTAATGTAGGCCACATCAAAAGAGAGAATTGCTTGCAGCCTTCCAAGGCAGTTGATAACTATTTCATGTTGTCTTGAGAAGAATAGACTTCTTGACAATGTTGAATAACCCACTTATTGTTATGGGACAAAAACAGAATAAATGCATAGCCAATAAAACCACCAGAGTTATACAAGGCCTTGTAAAAGATCACTTGCTGTTTCAAGCTTTGGAATAACAATCAGTCCTCTCATATCCATTTTTCCAGCTCTGTCAAAGGTAAATTCTGTACAGAAAATGAATCACAGAAATCAGTAAAGCCATGTCTCGGTTCATTCGCCAGGGACAACTAACAGGTAGGTACAGTAATTTTGGATTTTCTTGCCTAGCATCCGTTGACATAAATGATACCAAAATTGTAGGACGAGCTGGCTGCTTCCCAGGTATGCAGTCTAGGTCACAGTATAGGAAAAAATTCTGGGCTGGGGATGATGAAGGGGCATGGCTTGGGGGGGCAGGGGGTGATGTGGTGTACTGTGTGGCCAAGGTCCCTCCTGTCCTCAATGCAACATTCGATTGCATTGCACAATAATAGGTAGTCCTTTGGATTCAAAGAAGACACACAACAGAAACCTGGGTGTGATGGAGTTTCAAGTGGAACAGCTGTTGCACAGAGTCACGGACATCCATTACAGCTGGAGACCTCTCCTGCTACACTGGAGGACCAAGACGTCTAAGTGTCCTATTGTGCTCTTAGCGCTCCACAATGCCTGCTGGGCCTGCCTTCTTGACCGTTGGACTGTTGAGCAGTCTCCGCTTAATCTGCCAGGGCCAGACTTCACACACTGGGATAGACAAATCCCCTACCTCATCAAGGGTCAAAGACCTGTCAACTACCCTTGCCTGGTTTGTCCCCTCTGCTGAGATGGTTTACCAGGGTGTGGCCACTGCACGTGTATAGCTGCTTGGAGCCACAAGTGAGATCTGAGTGCCAGGTGGAGACCAAAGGTGAATGAGCAGCCCTAAAAAGGGCACTGCAGGCCCCTTTGCCAGAGGTGCTACCCCCTCCATGGACACCCCATACACCCATGTCCATTTGTCCATCCAACTGTCCATCCAACTGTCCATCCATCCATCTGTCCATCTTTCTGCCCATCTGTCCATCTATGCATCCATCTGTTCATCTGGACACCCCCAACCTCTTCCTGGACACCCCATATACCCATGTTCATCTGTTTGTCTGGCTGTCTGTCCAACTGTCCATCTGTTCATTTGACTTTCTGTCCATCTGACTGTCGATCTATCTGTCTGGACACCCCCAACCCCTCCCTGGACACCCCATACATCCATGTCCACCTGTCCATCTATTTGTCTGACTTCTGTCCATCCTACTGTCTGTCCAACTCTCCGTTTGTCCATCCCTCTGTCTGTCCATCCCTCTGTCTGTCCTCCCTCTGTCCATTACTTCCAATCTCTTTATTCTCCTTCTTATTCTTTCAGACAAATGGACAGATGGACTGATGGACTTCACATAATGTGTACAAAGTAGGATAATTTGAACTTGGCCATTTGTGCCTCAAATGAAAACTTTGGGTTGATTTCTTCACTGATTGATTGGTCTGTTTTCTTGGCTGTCCCTGGACTTCTCAGGAGTCTTCTCCAATACCAAAGTTCAGAAGCATCAATACGTTTCCTATATTGCTTCTTCAAAGTCCAACTTTCACTTCCATAGTGTGTCATGGGGAAAACCATTGCCTGCATGATTCTGATCTTTGCAGATCTAGACACATCCTGGTGTTTGTTATGTCAATTTTGGCTCTGTGGAAATCTTCCTCCCCTCCCCCCATTCCAAATCTTGAACTGTTTACTGTTTCAGCTTATATAATTTGGTATGTATGTTGTAACACAGCTTATATAACTATCCAGACTTTAACATCTCCTCCCTCCCTCCCTCCTGCCCTCCCTCCCTCCTTCCTTCCTTCCTTCCTTCCTTATATATTTGACCCAACTCTCAACTACTTTCCCAAACCGATATTGATTTTGTATGAAGTTTTCACAAGGACATATTGGGGTGTGTGCGTGTCTGTATCTCTGTGTTTTCATTGAATTTTTCCAGCAAAGAGTAAAGGAAGGCATTGCACTGGCATTATTGCAGAGAGTAACCTCTTTCCAGTAAGCATGCAACTGACGTGAAAGGCAGGGTCTGTGAAGAAGCATGCAATGGCACACTTAGCAGATCTTCTAACGATGCCTGTGCAATCATTATTATCCTTTTTAAAAGCAAATAAATAAATCATAACTTGGAAGCAACCTAGAAAAATTACATTTTGGGAACAAATCTTGAGCTTTCCAAATCCTTCCCGGGAGGCCTTTAAGCTACCTGGCAGATCTTATATTGATTTTCCCACAGATATTCATATTTGCTTTTCATTCCATTTCACCAACATTAGAAAATCTTTTTGTTGCATCATTTCTCTCCACAATGGCTTTTCTTGAACTGGGACAGGATCAGAAAGAGTAAAATTAGAAGTTGTCCAGATCTAGGTCCCTGAAGAAACATAAATTCATAGTCACATGCCTCCCTGTCCTTCTCCTTCTTTCTCCTCTTCCTCCTTAGAAACTCTCTGGAGAAATGAGGATGTTAGATGTTAGATCTGATCACGGCTCTGGTTTCCACGTTCTTTTTCCATTTAAAAAATGAAGAAAAGGAATAGAGAGAGCAGGAATGAAAGAGCTACCATTGCAAGAAAATAGGAAGAAGAAAAATGGAAGGTGGAATGCCCACGAGTATGTGTGGATCTGAGTGGTCTCCCAGAGATATTTGTACCCGCACTTCTTCAACCTTGCCAACTCCAATGACTATAAGACATCTTTCGGATGGCAGTTCCAGTTCTTCCTCATATGAATGGGCATGCTGAGGTTGAGAAGCAAAGTTCACACAGTCACTTGTATCCAATTTGACGTCCAGGAGCTGATCTCCAAGCTTGATTCTCCAAAGGCTTTTCCCAGTGTGTGTCCCTTTGTGTTTCACAATATTTTGAGAAAGACCAGATTGGCCAAACAGGGCTGGTTTCTGTGAAAGTTGCTGGCAAGTTTTGTTCTGTTCCCAAAGGCAGCAGCTGGGTCATCATGGAATGGGTTTTGAATTGGAAAAGGTCAGAGGACTGAACAGCTGTTAGCTTTTCCTTTCTCTGGGCATCGGTCCATCCTGAATGAAGACTGTTCTAATTACTAATCTGCATGCAGATTAAAAATGATTAGGTTACAATCTATTTTGCATTCCTAGCAAAAGAACAGCAGCAAATTATCCCTTTCTCTGTGCATAAGATCTGAGTGAGTGAGTGAGTAGCGCATCTTTAATTTGGTCATCAACTAGCATTAAAAAATAACTCATCACATCATAACACGACATAAGATACATCACGTTGAGAGATAAAATTATAGTCATCCCATTATGACAGCAGTCTAATCTATGTATTAAGAGAAATAAAGAAGAATTGAAAGCACTAGGGCAGACCATAAAATCATGATATCAATGCCATTAAGACTGTAAGATTAAGGCAAAAATTAATACTGTAGAGATATATACAATAGGTAGAACTTTGGGACAAGATCTCAAGTTTATTTGGTTTCCATACACATGCAAAGTCATATATGAGAATGTCATCAACGTATCTCCTGGCAATGTGAGAGATAGAGCAAGAGGGGTTAAGAACGTACTCTCGTCCCCAGAACAGTGAGGAAGAGATAAGAGAATGAGACTGGCCCCTCCCTAAGGAATGCAGAGGATGTTTGTGGGTGACCCTGGGAATTGCTCTCACTCTGAGAAGATTTCTGTAACGGGAGTGAAGCCAATAGACCTTGCTGGATTGAATCTGTACTGTCTTCTGGAGTTTCCTGGGCTAATCCCTGACAGGCAATACTTAATGTCTTGATCTTTTTTCTTTTTCTTTTGTGAGATCTTCAGCCACCCAACTCCTGAGTACATGTCCTGTTTCAGGTTTCAGTCCCACACGCACATATGGTTTCTCGGGAGATTATCAGTTTTACTTCTAGGCTGAAGAGTTTACAATGAAGCCAAAGACTGTAAATGAAGCAAAGGAATATAAATGAAGCAGAGGCTTGCCTGCAAAGTTTGCTTTGAAACAGGAGCGTGCAGCAGAATCATCCAGAGTCGGTCCAAGGTTTCAGAGAGCTGGGACAAGGTTGTCAGCCAGTCCAAAGGTCGGAGGTCTGAAAGTAGGATCCTCACATAAGTGTCACACAGGAGCCAGACACTCAGATGGTCAGACATTGTTTCCAGCAAAGAGCTCAACTCAGAGTTGCTCTTTAAATAAGGCTGCAGCCAGCTGTCAATAATCAGAATGTTCACTCCTTGGCTTAGCAAGGAGCCTAACAGGGCTTCGCTGTTCTGCTCTCCTCTCTACTCATCTGGTGCAGGGACTAGGAGGCCTTACATCATCCTCACCTGACTTGGCCAGCTACTCAGTGGTGCCTGAGATTGATCAGCCCCATGTGATGTCTGACTTTGCCCTTCCTGAGGCTGACATTCCACGGGCTCAGCTGGAGCAGCTACTTCAACTTCAGATTCAGAATCTGAGTCCAGAGCCTGGGCCATGGCACTATCCCCCTCCCCAGAACCCCCTCCACCCTCAGTTGGAGGTTTAGGTTTCTGGGGGTATCATTGATGGAACTGGTGTACTAGACATGGGGCATGAACTCATGAAGCTTCTTCCCATGACTGTTCCTCTGGATCATAACTCTTCCAGTCCACCAAGTACTGTAGTCAGCATCAGTACCATCAGGAGTCTAATATATGTGCCACCTCATACTCAGGTTCGCTGTCTACCATGACAGGTGGTGGAGGAGGAACATCGGAACGATGGGTGCTTGCTGAAGCATCAAGCATCAATAAGGATTTATGGAAAACTGGGTGCAGATTCACACTCAGAATCTGAGTCCAGAGCCTGGGCCATGACAGTAGAGGAATGACAGTGGAAGCTAGAAACTTCAGAATGAATTAACAGTTTTGTTGCTGCCTCACAAACTCAGAGCCGTCTTTAATCAGGTTACCTCTGTGGGTGTCAGACATGGAAAATCAAATAGCTTTGTGAAGATGTTTTGTAGGGCATGTAAAAATGTTGAGTGTAACAAGTCTGGCAGACTGGAAATAATTTATGGAGGCATGTTCCTGTGGAGGATGGCTCAGAAGTCATAGTAGGCTTTGGATCTCTATCTAGAGGGTGAAGTGGATGCTCTACATCAATACTGAAGTTCCTATAGATGAGGGAAGTCTCTTGAGTGGTGGAGAAGTAATGGAAATCTCATGCATGATGGAGGTAAAAGAGCAAAAGAAGGAAGGAAGCAACTCAGATTCTTCCTCAACAGGATTCAGGAGTTATCTGCTGTATTACATGCAGATAATTCCAGGTTCAAGTCACTGCATCTTTTTTTAGAACAATCTCCACTAGATGATAGATTTGGAAAAGACTTATTTTGGAGATGATGTGGAATTGCTGCCAAAAGTATATCAATCAGACCGCGGGACCACCTTGTGAGAAGCCAGCTTCAAAGCTTTAATCTTTGGAGCGTCTTCCATTCCAGAAACGGCCTTATGTACAATTAAAAAAATCCCTCAATCAGATGTTCAGCCATGGAATGAGAATGTATGTGTCTCCTTTTTTGGCTTCAACAACACTTAGCAGCCAATTTACACTGACAGAGATGAATCATGTTCCTTACCAGTAGCTTTACAGCAGATGGAAGAGAGCAAGTACAGAGAAAGATTCTCCCTTCCTATGTGCTTCATGGTGGTTCTAGTGATATTCAGTGTCAGGTCAAGTAAGAACTCAGGTAAAGCTTTAAAGAAATTAAAACAATAAATACTATGGATAAATAGCACAGGATATATAAACGGAGTGGGCACTTAAATGAAACTAAATACAACATGAGAAACATGCCTAAGGGAGGAAAAATGTTTGTAGCACCAAAAAGACATTAGTGTGGGTGCCTAGGGTGTGTCTTTGGGGACTACAAATCCTAAACAGGGTCCCACACCTGAGATGACCTTCTTCTTGTAGCCATCAATCTTTCTTCACTTGGTCAGGGCAGATGGAAGAAGACCTCCAGATATGACCCAAAACCCATCCATGTCTATCAAGAAAGAGGTCTTCTTTGGACACCTGGTCAGTGTGGTGTAATCCTTCTCAGATCTTACTGCAGATGTCAATTTGCTAGGCTTTTTAAAAAATATACATACCTGAATAAAAGTCCTTCTTTCATTTTTGTTTACTAGTTTGAAGAACTTTCTGAAACAAAGTCTTTAAAAAAAGAAATGACTTTTGAGTTCCAAAATTATTTTCCTTTGTTCATGCCTGCTTAAGATCTGTCTCCGTCTTCAGCCTAGATTCATCATCTTTCAAGTACAAAACTGTTCAAAGGAAACATATTTTTTAAGTTGAGGATGAGAGGTAAGCACAGATATTTCTATTTTGCTCTCTGCAAAGGAATTTCCCCCCCTCCCTATGCTCCTTCATTTTCAAATGAAATGTGATTTTTTTTTAAAGAACCCAGTGACCATGAGTCCAACCCAGGTCATAGAAGGGACTCGAGGGAGATGGTCAGGAGAAAACTTCCCAGTGCAAAGTTGAAGCGATGCCCCTGTTAGGTTGGAGGTTGGCACATCTTCTGTAACAAGGAAAGGTGAAACTCTCAATCGTATTAGTTTAGAACAGGTATAATAGGACAGAAGCTAGAAGCTTGCCCAATTATGTCTTGGCTAGAGAAAGTGAATGACAGCATGCTAATGGAACCCATTAGTGACAGAAGCGGATCAAAGAGAATTCCTTTGTACACAATCCATCCATCTTTTTTGGAGTGTGTTGCTATAGGACAAGGCAACCTTAGCCTGACAGGGCTGGAAACAAGCTTATTTCCAGGATGGGAGAGAAGTCATCTACGGAAGCCAGGATCATCTGCCTTTCTCAAATTGAGTCATGAGTCATCAGAAAGCCAAGCATTGTCCATACCTGTGAGGTCCACTTTCTGGACTGAAGTCTCTTAATCAGTGGTTCTTACTCCATGACCTGTTTCTCTCTCTCTTTGATTGATTGATTTTGTTAGCCTGGAATCTCTGGCAGAAGGCGGGTGGATGCAGATGGGGAAATGGGATTCTGACTTGGGCCAGAATGGGCAAATGGGGTTGCCAATTCTTTCTGGGAATAGCCAAACTTCCTCTGTGTTTATTCTTGACTGAGCAGCCTGATGTGTTCTACCATATCCAGACCAATATCTCCACTCCTCATCCCCCAGTTATCTCTGCCTCATTTATTTTGCAGCTGTTATTGCTAAGTCCCAGCTATTTAGCAATGTGTTCTGTTGATATAATTCCTCTTCTTCCCCCAGTCGTTTAAAAAAAAAAGGAAAGGAAAGGAAAGAACAGAAACTATTTAGCTTCATGAAACTTCTGTGCAATTACCTTCCTAGCTTTATCTCCCAGTCAACACCTGGTTTGCCATTCCAAATAACTCCACACAAAAAAGCTAACTGACCCTTCATCCTACTATAAATTCCACCAGGGACCTGACCCCAGAACATTCTTGAGCAATATTGACTCATTTTATACAAATATAACACAAAGCTGCTAGGAATGGAAGCTCTTTTACAAGTTACAATCCAATGCGTTTGGCTGCCACAACGATTCCATGGAAATTGCACAGAAAATAGCACCCAATTATCTTGCCTTTTTGCATCCTTTTCTCCTATACCCATTTATACTCATTTTTGTAGCCTATACATGCGATTGTGTGCAACTAGTTGTCCACCACAGACACATTATTGTAGGCTTTTCTTCGTCTTTGTTGAGAACTGCACTGTAAAATTCAGCGGGGGAAAAATGACTTGTGGGGTGCAAGTATGTTCTAGTTGGCAGATAAGTTAAGGAGATTAGTTGTCCAGCTAAATGGGGAAGCAAAACAGGTTAGGTCCTTCTAGGGTCCTGTCATCCACCTCTGCGTTTTGATAGACACACGGCCCAGCCTTTCTTTCCAAAGTTTCAGCCAACTTCCTCTCCAGAGAAGTATGACATCCATGCTTGAGAAATATCTTTACTAAGACCAACCAAATATTATGCAAGTTTTCATGTAATATTTTGGTGGGTCTCCATAAAGATATTGCCTGATTCTGGATTCTGGATTTTTTAAAATGGACCATTATGACTATAATGAGTTCCTGTGTGCACAGCAATATGAAATATTCATATGCTGAGCCAACCCAAGGTATTCCAGCCATGTTCTATCAACAATTTATTCTTATGGTCTTGTAAGGAAGATCTGGAAGCAATTAAGAAGTTGAAGAATCTGTTTAACAGGAGTGAGAAAAGAATGCAAAAAAAAAAAAAAAAGTCGCAAATAAGAATGAGAAATTCAATAATTTTCATTTGCAGGCTGAAAACCTCTGAATTCTTTAGCCCGTGTCTATGTTTTTTTCTTATACATATTTAGGGATGCTTAGGGGCCTAAAATAAAGATGGTAAGAAAAAGAGAGAGCAGTATTTCAATTCTAATAGAATATGAGTAGAGATATTTTGGTGGGCAGCCTCTGTGCTTAGCATTTTGAAGATGGTTCTAGCATTTTGCATAGAGGGTTCTTCTACAAAGTCAACGTGGTCATGTCCCATCTGTGGGTGGGCTGGACAGTTTGTATTTCCTGATTTGGCAAGGGATTTGTATGAAGCGAAACTCTCCATTTTTTTTTCTTTGTACAAAAGGATATTAAATCTGGTACATGCTTCTACCACAATATTGTATATTTCTTCTCTCAAAATGGTGGGAAATCCAGCTTCTGAGTTTTGGCAAATAAGGCTGGAAGGGAATAAAAATAGGGTTTCCTGGGCCAAGTGCACCCTTATAAGAGAAGAAAAGGCACCTGTTTTTATAAATCCTGCCACCGGCTCTTAATTATGTTTGCATTTGTAATGTGATTTATTCTACTTTTCTTCTAACATTGGAGAAGGAAACAGAACACAAAATAATTCAGTAACTCTTGCCACACTGAACACCGGCTACAATATTGTTAGAGGAAAACATAGGGGAGAGGGCGTGGTACCCTGGTTTAGTTGCAGGAGTGAATCAAGCAGATATTAATGAAATTCAGCCATTACTGCTTCCTCCTCCCTCTTGATCAGTGAAGCAAAGCCAGTAAACAAGAGGACAAACTAATAAATAAATAAATAAATAAATAAATAAAGGGCTCAGCTTTGGAGAATTCACATTCCCGTTGGGGGTTTGAGTGTTCTGTTCTTCTGTAATCTCAGGCAGCTGAAGCTGGCTGGGAGGAGAAGGGACATTTTTATGGAAGACTAATAGGCTATCTTTCCCATGGGGATCACAAGATCGGGGAAGGGCAATCTATCTCCTACTAGGCACTGGCTTAGTTTAACCATGTCTAGTGAATCTATCTTGAGGGAGGGAGGGAGGGAGGGAGGGAGGGAAGGAGGGAAGGAAGGAAGGAAGGAAGGAAGGAGAAAGGAAGAAGAAAGGGAGGGAGGGAGGAATGAAGAAGAAAGGAAAGAGAAATGGAGGGGGGAGGGAGAGAGGAGAAAGGGAGAGGGAGGGAGGGAGGAAGGAGAAAAGAAGGAGAAAGGAAGAAGAAAGGAGGGAGGAATGAAGAAAAAAAGGAAAGAGAAATGAAGGGGGGGAGGGAGAGAGGAGAAAGGGGGAGGGAGGGGGAGGGAAGGAAGGAAGGAAGGAAGGAGGGAGGGAGGGAGGGAGGGAGGGAGGGAAGAAGGCAGGCAGGCAGGCTTCTACACTGAAACATGTTTTCTGGTAGCAGATCAAATGTTCTTTTCTCTCTATGAGGATCCCTGGAAGATGTTGAGGGCAGCCAGATTATTCTATCCTAAGCTGTTTTAGGAGAATTTGTGAGTATAAAACAGGAAGACAAGACAGAAAAGACCACACAGTACGTTTTGAATTCCTTGTAAAAAAGAGTAGAAGAGAAATGTCATCTCTACTCTTGCAACTTACAGTATGGGGATGACGAAGATCTCAGAAATTAGTTTTTTCTTTCCCAAACCTAGATCTGAACTTGGGCACCCAGCATCCAAAAGCTCATGTGGTCCCCCATAATGGAGGCTGAACTGTAATAACGTGGTTGAACTGCAATAAACAGGGTAAATCTGCATTCGGAGACAAATAATAGCAACTTTGGTGACATCACTCAAAGCATCTTTTGGAGGCAGAACCTACTCTTCTTTCCAGGATCAGCAAAAATAAAAATAAAAATCAGTTTGCAATGATTTCCTACTGTTTCAGGAAAGCTGCTCATAAAATTGCAGTTGTGATGCATTCTTAATGATTCCCCAAAAGGAAAAAAAAAAAACCCTATAAAGGAATATACATGTAGGGACATAATGATTGTTGCTAATTAATTTTCATTTCTTTCCACACCGTTTGAAGGAAGAAGGAAATGACTTGAAAGCCAGACTAGGAAGGTTTCCTTAGGGAGATAAATTAATCAACTTGATAAACCGTAGTAGCTAAGATTTAAAAAATAAAAAAAGAGATGCATAATGGAAATAACATCACTATTGAAGTTGTAGCTTCACTATACCTAATATAGACGTTGGAGGACAAAGCTCTTTTTTATTTCAAGGGTAAAATATCAAAGTTCCTTTGAAACCCACCCTGGAATTGTACGAGTTCTTTATTTCTCATCTTCTCCTACTGTCATTAAAAAGTGGGCATAGGAAGCCATTTCCCTTTATTTAGGTTAAGGGATTAAACTTCTACAGGCGTAATCTGCAGTTTTGCTCCGCACATGGAGGGCCGCTCATGAGAAGGCCGAAATAACAAAGGAGACTCCACGCAGGTTCTTCCTCGGGTGAGCAGCCCCCAGCCTGAGCCGGGAACTTTCTTTTATTGGGTTTTACAGGTCATCCCATATGAGAAGTAAGCACCAATGCAAAACAATAGCATCACATGGTAAGATTGGCTTTGGGCCTATTAGGTGAGACCCCGCAGGGTCCTCAGGTTACTTGCCTTATATGGAAATCTTATAGGGGCTCACCAGAATGTGTGATGTCTGCTTCTTCCTGGTACGTGTTTCAATCCTAGCTGGACCTGCACGCACCGAAAATACTGCAACAATAATCTGCCCGTGAACCCATGACAGTGAGGGGTCAGGGTAAACCAGAAGTGGGTGGATCAAAAGGGCCACCCCTTTTCTCTCTTGGGTTTTCCAGAGTTTCTAATAATATGGAGACCCTCCAAGTCTAGAAAACCTCCAAGCAATAGGACATTGACCCCTGTGGCATTGTCGAGGAGTGGGGCTGAGTTGTCACCTGTCTCTTTCTCCTGATGAGACATCCACACATTGTAATGCTTAAGGAAGGTTGACATTGATCCTGTATAAAAATCCAGGGCAACCAGCTATATTCTAAAGCAGAATAAGGACTTCAGGAATGAGATAAAGCTGAAGAACCTCTACAAGGAAGATGTGCATCCATGATCCAGCAGAACTGGAGGAAATGTGTTCTCGGTTAAAGAGGAACAGACAAGATCAGATTATTTCATCCAGCCTTCAAAGACAAACTAGGAGGAGGAAGAAGAGAAGAAAGTGATCCCTAAAGAAAGGGAAGGCCTGGTGAAAATGTACATGTTTTCCTAGGTCCAAGTACTATAACTGTTGTGGAAGCAAATCTAGGGTTGTAAACAAGGATCCCCATTTTTCTTGAGGGCCTAGGAGGAACCTAAGACACCAAGCAGTTCCAAAGGACAAGTAGGGGAAACAAACTCCTGTTCATTTTGTGGCAGTCATATGAGAAATAACACTTTCTTTGGAGCGCATTGAAGCATTCTGATCACCTTCTCTAGGCACAATCTGCTGAGACAGCATTTTACAGTGCCAGCCAGTCCATAAAGTGAAGTAAGATTTCTGATCCTCAAAGGCCAAGTTAAATGCAGATTGAATACGAGAAGGTTCTAATTTATAATAGGTGGAGAAGACGTTGTACGTGATTAAATGCACACACACAATCATAATGTGCCTAAAAACAATGTGTGTGTGTGTGTGTGTGTGTGTGTGTGTGTATGCCTGTGTATATTTGCAACAGTTAAGAAAATACCTTATCTCCATTCTGGGAACCAACTTTTGCATAGTTTTTGCTAGCAATGCTCTAATGTTTTCTACAAAAGAACCAGTGCAGGGTATAAATTGTAAGCATACACATTGAGTTAGAAGGTCTGGGTTCAAACTGTGGTCTAGCTATGGGGAAACTGGCCATTTCTCTCCTCTCTCTCTCTTTCTCTCTCTTAAAATCAGATCTTTCAATGATGCTGGAACTCACGGGGAGGCTGTAAAGAATCCAGAGATAATGGACTTCAGTGATTAACACATATAGTAAATTAAAAACCAGGTTCCAAATGAATAGCCATTCCTACTTCTTACAGGAATGAAATTGGTGAAGATGACCTTTTCTTGGTAGATCTTTCTTGTGGATTTAAAAAGATGAGTGGGGGAGGCTGGATTTCTTATATCAGCATTCCTCAATCATGTCCAATTTCCATCATCCCCAACCACCTCACATATTAGACAGTGACCACACTGAAGGAGGGGGTCCTTTTTTTTTCCTAATGGCCATGTGTACTTTCAGATCTAGCCAAATTTTGGGAATGGGGCCCCTGACGTGCTAGTCAAAGACAAATGCCTTCTTTGGTTTGACTAAAATTGTCCTTCTCTGACATGATTTGGGGATTATGACTGACCAAATTATTTGGGGGGAGCCCAGAAAAGGAGGTATACATTTCTCCTTACAGGCAGTGACTGGCCAATGACCACCTGGTGACTTTCACGGCTAAGCTGAGATTTGAAGGTGGACTTTCTCACCCCTCTCTGAAATATTGTTTTTCCTCTTTTTTGATCGCTTACAAAGTTGTCAGCGATTGCTGCAAATCAGAATATCTTTCTGGAACAGTGTCTTCCCTCTCTTATTTTTGGCATTGCATAATATAATGGCTCATTGTCAAACAAACCCATACTTGTCAGATTCTTCTAACCATACGTTCATCCATTCTCCAGCTTAGCAGCAGGAAAGCTGTATCAGAGCCAGAGAAGTGTTTCTTGACAACACCAACATATATTTTAGTGCCACGTTTTCCCTGCCTGCCTCCCCATTTTGCTTTAGAAAAAAGAAAAGAATCCCCCATCCCCTCAGTTGACCATTACAGTTCTTCACTCATTGAAAAAAAGAGTCTTTTGTTTATGCACAAAATCAACGGCGATGGAAAGCATTCAAGGTCAGGGCAACGAAAATAAGAAAAATCGCAAAGCAGAGCAAGTCTGACATGAGCTGATAAGTCACTTTTTGCATGTGGTGAGTCTCTCATCAATCATGTTTTAAGTTTGCTGCGTGGAAGATTTGTCCCACCAACTGAAATTCATAAAGAAGGAGATGCAATGGGAATACAATGAGTTGGGTCGCAGGAGAATACACTATTCCTTATGACCTGGATTAAAAGAAACGTATGAAAAGAGAGAGAGCAAGAGGGACTGTTTCCAGCAATGGAGAATCTAATGGAGGAAACTACCCTGAGAAATGCATTTTGATAAACAGGAGGGCTACTTCCCACTGCAAAATCCTAGAAAAGTCTAGGAGTTTATATAAATGCTTATAGAATTCAATTGTTTGATAAGCACCTTGGTCTCCAATCTGAATTTTGTTTCCATATAATGCCAAGATCTCATGCAAAGTATGCTAAATCTACCCAACATAACCAAGGTGAACGTTAACCTAGCTTTGCATATTGTGTAAATGCCTCTGCTAGGTTACTCCTTGACCGCAGGGTTCGGTAAATGCAAGCCATGTAGTACAGCGGTTACAGCTTTTAATCTGGAATGAGGTCAAATCCTTGTCCACTGAATCATCATGGATAAACCATAGCTTAACCTTCCTCAAAAGATTGCAATGACACATGGACCCATGCCTTTCTGAGAATGCTGGGTGTAAGCTAGTTTGTTTGGGATGGCGTAGACATTGAAGAGGTAAGTCTTCAGATTTCTGCCTCTTCCTTCTTTACCTTCTTGAGCCCTCTGACTTTTCCAAATCTTGCAGATTCTTTCATCACCATTAACCTTTTGGCACTCCAAACTCATTGATCTTCATTTTAAAATTCACAAGTGACCTCGGATAATTTTCCAAACACCTCTTATCTTCATTAATGAACTCTGTCTGGTCTCGCCTAGCTACTTAGGGTTTCCCAGTGGGTTCAAGAAAGCAATTGTGCATTCAGAACCTTGATCTGCTCCATCTTCTCTGCCTGATGATGCCACTAGATATCTCATAAGTACTCAAAACCTTTGGGGAAAAGTGATTGAGTGAAACACAGCTTTTATGAGACCATTTCAGCATTGCAGTGATTCTGGCATTTAGGACAATAAGACAGTCATTTGGGAAATCAAATGCTTCTATTTAGTCTATTTTGACTGGTAGGGGATCTCCAAATGTCCTCAGATAACTCACCCATGGAGGGGTGTGTGTGTGTGTGTGTGTGTGTGTGTGTGTGTATGTGTATTTAGCTCTAACCAATTCCCCTTAGAATCATACGGTTGGGGGGCCTTTTAATCCAGCTACTCACCCCTTTCTACTAGATGCAAGCAATATAGTGTTAGAAACCATCCAACGCTTTGCTAGATGCTCTTCTCTGAAGATTTTATAAGACCACCTAGTTTTCATCAACAATTATCTGCAACCTATCCATCCATAAAATGGACCCAGGCAGCAGAGATGGCCTTTCATCTGTGCAATTGCTCCGCCCACAAATTGGGTGGAGAACTTTGAGGACCATTTACGTATAGCTTGAAGCAATAGCTAACCTGTGTAGGCAGACTTACTCAGCGCTTTATGATTCACCCCACCCACAGGTTGTCAGTTCAACACCAGAAGTCCAGGGATCGGCGTTTAAATTGTCTGGGGATTGAAAGATGGCTGGAATAATAATCCTAATCAAAGAGCCGCAAGAATTACTGAGATAATGGAGGCGAAATACTTTGAGCTCTCTCCCTTTCCCCAAATAATTTTAAAGATCTGGGTCACTGCTGCTTAAGAGTTTGGAGGGCTGTAGGCAATACCTCACAGCATTCAGGAGGCTGGATTCAGGAAACTGGTCAGCCTGCTTCCAGTCCAAGTCAGCTTGTAAAAGAAGCCCATGTATGTCCGAGTTTTACAGGGCTTTGAAAGTTGAAGTCTGGAGCTGTCAAAAAAAGGGGAGGAAAAAAGGTAAGCAGGCAAGTTTATGTATAATAAATAATGCAAGGTTATCCGAAGTGGTGAGGCTGAGCCTGTCCCTGGCAGAGCGTGCATTTCAAATAATAAGGCTCAAGAGATCAGTGAGAAATCGATAAACTCAATCAGCTTGGATCTAGATGCCTGCTAGGAAGCTGGGATGCGGAAACGGAGGAACGCTGTAAGGTGAGGAGGTGAAGTTAAAAGACAAAACGAAATAAATATCCCGAGGTGAACTTAAAAGACAAAACTGAATAAAGACTCTGAGCCATGACTGATTGAGTGGTGAAGTTTCAGGGTTAGTTGATAAATGGGAAAATGCTACTGTAGACAAAAAACCCTCTTCCCTTCCCTTCCCTTCCCTTCCCTTCCCTTCCCTTCCCTTCCCTTCCCTTCCCTTCCCTTCCCTTCCCTTCCCTTCCCTTCCTTCCTTCCTTCCTTCCTTCCTTCCTTCCTTCCTTCCTTCCTTCCTTCCTTCCTTCCTTCCTTCCTTCCTTCCTTCCTTCCTTCCTCTATTTGTAATGTCAATGCAGTTTGGGGTTTTTCCCCATTTCAAAAAGGCATCCATGAACACGAACATCCTGTGGCTGTAGTGCCAAGTGAGAACTGAAACCTAGTCATCAGACAGGTTGCACAATTAATCTCTCCATGTGGGACTTTCAAGGAGGGGGGTCTTTAGTATTTAGGGGTTCCCTGGTGAGCAGATGGTGACAGGAACTCACTCAGCAGCCTGCCACCTGAAGAAATCCACTCCTGGTAAAATACTTTAAACTCTGGCCTCTCTCAAGGGAAAGCCCCACTTGCATTCAGCTGCATTTACTTCTGAGTGGAAATCTATCAGACTCCAGTGTTAGCTATGGACCCCCATCACCATCTAGGTTCTGTAAGTAGAAAGTAAAGGCCTTTTACAAGTGGACAGCCTGTGTAACTCATTTGCCAACATAATTAAGAAAAAAAATCATTCAGGATTAATCCATATTTTCTCATTTTAATGCCCTGTAAAGGGGTGAAAAACATTTTCTGAGCTGTTCATCCAGTAATTGGCAATAAAAATCTAAACATGCAAGTACATGGGGAATTGTAAATTATTGCAATTAAAATGCTTTTTTCTATAAAATTTTGAGATAGGATTTTTACATTCAGTTTGCTACGCCTGTGTGTAAACACAGAGAGAGAGAGAGATGACCCTTCCCTCCTCATCATAATCCATTTTGCAATAAGAGAAATGCACGCCTGGCTCCTTAAATCCCGTTGATTACAACAAAAAGCAAGCCTCACCCTGCTTTTCCCACTGAAACCAATGAGATTGGATTCTGTGGGGCTCAAAGGATTTCGAGCAATGCTAGGACTTCTTCCAATTCATAATTGGTTAGAAAAGAACAAGAGAAATTGAAGGACAATGCCATTCAGAAGGGAGTCAACGATATCTTTCACTAGTAGACTACATCCCCAAACAATTGCTTTTGTGCACATGTGGAAGCAGGCATGTGCATGCACAAAATGCAACCTAACCAGTAGAACTGCATGCAAAAATCTGTATGTTTTGAAAAATATGTACCTTTGTGTATTGTAGAAAGGACGATTGGGAAAAAGGTGGAAAATATGCTCATAAATCCATGCCTGTTGAGAAATATGCAGGAATGTTTGGGACAAACAGCACACGGATTAGCATGGGAATGTGCCCAGACATTTCTTGAATTTCTCCAAGCTGAGAAGCTAAGAGAAAAGGAATTTGACAGATTCACCCATGCTTACCTGGGTGAGAACTTTAAAACACCTGGGTGACAGGTGTCTAGCTCTCATTGATCAGAGGGATGGGCTGAAGCCATTATGAAGGTGATTTATGAAGCCATTGAGAAGGCCTTTGCTCACCTTCAGCAACCAAAGCCAAACATGAACTTTGAAGGACCATGTTATTTAAGAGATTGAAACAAGGTGAATGTCCAGAGTGGGACTGTTTCATTGTAGACCTCCGTAATAAAAATTGTGACTCTCCCGCAATTTATGTGCCCCAGTTTTCATCCAGGTGGTTGAAGGAAGCAATATTGTGCATTAAGAAAGAAAATACCTGCCCTGTTGGTTTATTCATTGTGAGCTATCTTTATAAGATGATGAAGTTTTCCCTAAACTTATTACAGCTCTTCATTTCCTATCCCTCAGAGAACGTCGCTGAAATTGCTTCAAATTTCACTTGTAGAAAAATAAGACCACATATATGCCAACTCTTGGTGAAGAGGCGGGGGCTGGGGGTGGGTCTGAACCATGCTTTCAACCTCAGGGTTCACCTTCTTGAATACTTGATAATTCTCAAATTTACAAATCCAGAAAGTGGTTGGTGTCTAAAACTCAGAATGGTCTTCCTAACATAGTCTTGGAATGCATTTCAGCATTCAAAAGCTTGGAGAATTCTTCCCTATCTTTTCTTCCTCCTCCTCCTTCAACATTTATATACCTTTTCATCTGGATATTGCCTTCTTGTGATGAGTCAAGATTTGACAGCTTTGTGATCCCCAATCCAATTTTGTGAACAAACTGGAAGGAAATCAATAAAAAAAGGAGTCACCTAAAATTCATTCATAGTGGGAAAAGCAATGAGTAAAATAATTTGATGACCTTTGTTAAGGAGATAGATGGGGGAAATATCTGTTTCTTTTCTTGAGGAAATAAGCTAAGGTTATATTATTTCCAAAGTCATAAAGATCAGTCCTTCTCAATGCAAGGACAATGAAGGCCAACTCTGGTTTGCTCACTAGCCTATTGGACTAGCCTATTGATCTGGACTAGCCTATTAATTCCCTCTTTCGCTTCATATAGCTGTACGTTTCCAGCCAGCGGTCCTCCAGACAATCAGAATTCAGAAAAGGTAGTTGACTTGACACCTTGAGCATATAAGAATGAAAAGGTGGGCTATAAATGGAATGGATAAATGAACAAATAATTTTATTTTCCAGTCTGAATCTGGATGCTTTTGGTATATAGGAGGTGTTTTGGTATTCCACGCCACATTTTCCTTGTTTCAACTAACATTACATTTTTGAGAACTCTTATTCTCCTGGCATTTGCTACTTGCTATAATAGTGCATATTGTAATTTCCTTCCTTCCTTCCTTCCTTCCTTCCTTCCTTCCTTCCTTCCTTCCTTCCTTCCTTCCTTCCTTTCTTGCCACGGCATTGTAAAGATCTGATTAGTCTGTTGAAAAGGCTCATTTGTGTGGACTTCCAGTGAGAATTCATACTGAACTAGGCATCCTTCAGTCCTTAGCAAAATATGTTTTAGATACAAGTTTAAGGACTTTAAAAAATTATTTCCTTGGAATAAACAGTAGAAGAGTGATTAGAATGTTGATTTTGGAAAGTTACAAATGGACTAAGGGTCCAGATGGATTTGAAATAAGATTTTGAAATTAATTATAAGAATCCTTCCTGTGGGAAAATGCTGTTGTTTTGAATTCTTAAAAAGAAAACATGATAGGATGGGACTTTGAATGTTGGACACTAGAGGGAACCAGAAGGAACTAAAGATTACAATTAAAGGAGAAGAACACTTAAATTTGACTTACTAATGCAGAATGGAGCAAAATACTTTGACATTGGATTTTTTGAAGGGTATTTGTGAACAATAGACCTAGAAGTTAACTTTAAGAGTATCTGCCATTATAAATAGACTGTGTTTAAAAGATGCTATGGAAGAGGAAGAAGTTTTACTGGACAAGACTGAGACTAATTTGAAAGTGGATTTAAAAATGACAGGCTACAAGAATGATATGGAAAAAGATGCTACACTCGATAAACAAATGAAACTGTCTGATGTCTTAATAATTAAAAGGGATATACAAATAACAAACCAAAAGAGTGACCTGGATAACTTTCCTATATTGGATTTACAAAAGAAACTTGCTAAAGTTTTGAAGGATTTTGTCAGAAGGGACAAAAAAATGAAAAGAGATCAAGTTCTAGGACATTATTTGCAGGGATTAAAGAACAAGATTGTTAAAAGCAAAAGGAAGGAATATAAAGTCAGTTTATTTGATCAAGATTAAAATAGATAAGTTGTTATCTCTGGTAACACTTAGTGGACTTTTGTTGATCAGGACTGAACGACAAGGCTTTAAGGATTTGTTTATAGATAAGAGATGGGATATGGGAAGAAGACACCATTTGTTGCATTTTAAGAGAAGGTGATAAGTTACTAAAATTGTTTATACTTGTTGTGATGAAGGGAGAAGTCACTTCTTTATGTATTTCTTTTCTTTTTCTTTACTACACTCTTATTTTTCTATTTTTCTTTTTTTTCTACCCTTTCTATTTTTTCTTTTTATTCTTTTCTTTTTTAGTTTGTATTAGTTTTATCTTTTTAACTGTTATGTTTAATAAAATTATGCTCATTTCTGCAAGGCAGTTAGTCCTACAAGAGGGGGGAAAAAAGACTTACCGTATTTTTCTGACAATAAGACACCCCCATGTACAAGACGACCCCCATTTTTCCAACCCCAAATTAAGAAATCAATATTTTAAAGATAGTGTAGAACACATTTTTATTTAGTAATTAGTTAACATTTACCTGCTACACTCGGTGGGAGGAGGTCCAAACCGCCTCTTTGCAGCTCTGTTTCCAGGCTCTTTTGTATAACTGATTACATTCAAGCACGAATGAAACTGCCGATAGCTTGTCTCTGCAAAAGCCTTCCTCTAATTGGTTTGTTCAGCATCAGCTGACGTCAGTTACATAAGGCTCGTGATTGGAGGAAGTCTGTTTGGGAGACAAGCTATTTCACTCGTGATTGGAGGCTAGCAATAGGAGGAAGCCTCTCTGCAGAAACAAAGTATGGGCAGTTTTGCAACCACGCGATTCTCGGCTGACTTCCTTGAATAAGACACCCTTCAATTTTTAGGGTAAGGATTTTAGAAAAAAGTATCGTCTTATAGTCGGAAAAATACGGTATTTTATTCTGCATGCTTCAAAAGATAAGGAAGTCTTTGGCGAGGGGGAGGGGGATGATTTTCTTAAAATGTCACTACCTAATCTTAGTAGATAATAGATGAGGGCAAAGAAAGACCTTTCAGTCTGAAAATACCTGTCTTTGAAGGGTAGCTAATTACATTCTTCTCAACCAGCAATTTTCCCAAGTTGCAGTTAAATTTTTTGAATTGATGGAGACCTGATGGCCATCCAAGCAGTGACCCATTGATTGTTGCCGAACAATGTCTAGTAGATTTGAAAATCTGGAGGAAGAACAAAAAAAGGAAAAAAATTAATACAGCAGTACCCTGGCAATAAGAAAATCAGAATTATGAAGTTGCTGGTAAAATGGATGGTTTCTCCCTAGCAGCTTCTGATCGAATGGAGTGTTGTCCTTGAACCTAAGCAAGCCATAAGAGCCTGTGAGTGAATCCAGACAACCAAACCCATCGTCTGAGAAAATGAATTGGGTCGGTCTCTTGAGTTAGGTCTTCAGGCTCAAGGCCAAGTTTTCAGTCATGATGATAACCTCAGGACTCATCCTTGGCAAAGCATAGCCTAGATCCACAGCTCTTATGTCTTAGGAAAGTGCCTTAAGACCAGGGATGCCATCAAACATGGGGAGGGGCATGGTCTGCCATCAACTCCCTACCCCATGGCTTGATGCTTTTGTACCCATCTGATCCTTCAAGAGCTCTGGTGGCCTGAACCTAGCAGCACTAAGGTGTGTTAGTTCCATCAGACTCAATATTGTCTACACTGATTGGCTGCAACTCAGGGGACCTTTTTCTCATTACTGCAACCGAAGATCCTTCAATGGAGAGGTTAGATACAGAACTCAGTTCCTTCTCCATGCGTCTTATGTTGAGCTACTGCTGATCCACTATCTTGTCTTCCCCCTCTGGTAAGATCTGAACTTCAGAAGGTTCTCTTAAACCAGACAATGGATCCATCAGCCTGATATTGTTGGGACTGGTTGCCAGCGATGCTTCAGATTCTGAGAAAGGCACTTCCCCCCATTCCAACAGGAGATTCAGGGATCAAATGTGGGACATTTTACTTACAAAGCCCGTGCTGTATTACGGAGCTGTACTCCTTCCCCCCAGAGTAAGAAGCAGGGTTGATTCCTCATCTTCTTCCTTGACAAGAAGGAGGGAAGCTTAAACCTGAGACACCTGGGCTGGGTTCATAAGTTGTCCTAAGCCATAATGTGCTTCGCTTGGTGCTGACCATTTTGTGTGAACCCTAAATCAGGGTTAAGGGCTTAGCACAGGTGAGCCCACCTATTTCAGTTTGTCTGCTATGGTTTATGACTTAGCAGGACATATCAACCCAGTCCATTGTGGTTTACTCAACTAACTGTAGTACAAGCATGGCTGGGGTAGTAGAGGAACTCAAGTACAGACTTTGGATGTCCGTTTCCACCATTCTAATCCTCCCCCTGTTTTACCCATACTTATCCTTGGCACATGCTACCAAAGTAATACAAGGCAATATTGACTTGTTCCTAAGCTTGCCCGGGCTTTATTGATGCTGTTTTCTCCTGATCTGATTGGATTGCATGTCATAAGAACCCTTCAGGTTACAGAAATGTAGAAAAGTGGGGTATACATTTAAACAATGCATAATGAAATAATATTGATTCCAGAGCTGTCTGTTGAAATCTCTGTGACTTTCTAGAATGAAAGAGGAACGAGCCAAATTGGTTAAAAAATGAAACTGCCAAGCTTTTCAGAAGATACTATAACTGTAGCAGGCAACCAAATGTTGCACGTTTTTGTATGTGTGATGATAGATTTATTAAAAGAGAGGTTATAGCTTGCAAGTTTTTCCCCCTCCTTTATGCCAATTTTCTTCTGCTTTTGTTCTGTCATTGTACGACTTTGAAAAATAAATTGCAACAGAAACAGAAGGAAAAAAAAAAGCAAGGAAATATTGAGACACTGTTTATCATGCACACAATAAGAGGAAGCCTTTGGTGTGAATTTTGTTTGTTTGAAATACTTTTAATTCCAGGGGAAATTCTTCTCTCTCTGGTGAGCTATTATCTTACAGGTAGGAAGGGGGAGAAAAATTCCAGTCCGTCTCCATCCGTGAAGGCGACCACGTTCTAAAGTGACATGATGAAAACATAAAAAGCTGGTGGCCTACCCTTCAGTCTCTTTCTTTAATGTAATCATTTGTATTGAAGTTTACAGATACAAAGATAGAAAATGAATACAAACTAAGGAAAAGAAACAAAAAGAAAAAGAACAGAAGCAAATAAGAAAGAAAAAAGAAAAAAAAAAAGATCTTTCCCTTCATCGAGACAGGTACAGAGGCTGGTTAGTTGATTTCTCCAGGAGGACCCATGGATTTTGAGCCTACTCCCCATGGGGAAGTGCTACCCCATTCAGAGCCAAAGTTGGTGTAACCCCCAAGTAAGCAGACTTCTGAATGAAAGGTAATTTGGTCTTGCTTGGGTCACATCTGGGCTTGTTTCACCATAACCAGACCCTGGGAGTCTTCAGACTCCAGGTTAGGGCTGTTTTGCATCCTCCATCCAGCCTTGGACGGAGATGTAGAGTTGGAGATCACCAGCATGTTCATGATACCTTATCCTGAATGGGTGGATGACGTCTCCCAGTGGCTTCACATAGATATTAAACACGATGGGAAGAGGACTGAGCCCAGGCACATTAATGTGTGAATACTTTTCCACCGCAACAGCTGACTGGGTCCACCCACTCAGGAAAAAGTGGAACTATCGTAGTTTTAATTCTCTGACCTTGCAACTGGCCCAGAAGGACACTATGGTTGACAGTATCAAAAGTTTGCAAGGTGAGATTGGTCAAGTTTCCTCCATACAGGTTCTACCACAAATTACCTATGAAAGTGACCAGTGCAGTTTCCGTGTCTAGGCCTAAACCCCAACTGCCAGAAGTCTTGATGATCCATTTCTTCCCGAGTGCTTTGTAATGTTGTCCCACTACTTTCTCTACAGCTTTCACCAAAAATGGGAGGTCGGATATAGGATGATTGTCCAGTTCCTTTGGACAGGTGATGCAAAGACCTAACTCTCTTGAGAAGTCTATAATAATGGGGAACAGAAGAGGAACATCAGCAGCCAGGAGGACAGATTTGATTACAGTGGCAATGGGTGTATAGTTGGAAGACCTGAAGGACCAGGTTGGGAACAGATCATTCTACCTTCTCACCAAGGCTCAGTGGCTACATGGAAGTGACCCTGATGTTCTCTGCAGGGTTGTTCTGCTCCTGAACCTGCTTGCCAAGTCAATATCTCTGAAAACCTTTGCTTTCCAAAGCAAGCAGTGCCTTGGCATGGTTGACAGTTCTTCTGGGCTTCAGCAAAGCTTCAACAAAGCTTTCCTGATGGCATCTTTGGTTGAGCTGCAGCAAATCTTGCTGACTTTCCCTGGCATGTAATGAACTTACCAAGTGGGAAATGGCTCTTCTAATCACAACATGACACAGTTATCCTCATCCTTGGGTAAATTATTCACCTTTGGCTGTATTTTAATGTTTAAAGAGTCTAGCTGCTATTTAATCCTAAATAGATTCCTGTAAATCCATTTAGGAGTCTAATGAAATGAAAATCAAGTTTGCACATTGATTTCTCCCTGTTTCTTTTCCAATGGCAGAAATGAAGCAATTCAGTGTTTCTTTTGCTCAAAGTTGGCACTCCTGGTGCCAGTACTAATTAAATTCTAATGTGTTCAGACAGAGAAATGACAGTGTTCCACAGCAACAAAACTCATATAAATTACACTCAAAGGTGTGACCTGGCGGATCATTGTGAACCTACAACCTTCCATTACAATTCAAAGACAGCTTACGCAAGAAGAGTACTTTGGCTAGCTGATGGAAGTGTGATCTCCACAACCCAAACCATCTATTTGTTGGGCTTCTTCCACAGCACACTTGTCAGTCTTTAACCCAGTCAAACCTCCTTACCAATGGTTCCCAAGGCACACAGTCCCATAATGTGATCCAAAGTCATCTTTTGGAACTAGAGAATCCCCAACCATGTTCTCCAGAACTTTGCACTGTGACAGTGCTGGCAAAGCTTCAAAATGTTAGCAGCCTCTTTGTGCTGGCTAAGTAGGCAGAAGTAAGCATGGCTTGTCCAATGTAGTTCATGGAAGAATGTCCATGCTGGCAGACCTTGAGAATGAGTTTTGTAACAGAAAGGCTTGCTTTTTCAGCCATTCTTTCTCTCCAGCTCTTTTTCTTGGAGGATTAAGTAGGCAAAATAGGGCAAAGAGGGTATTCATTAAGGTCTGGGAGAAGAAGGACTGGGATTTAACTTGAGAGACAATAAGCATGGACTTATTATTGTCAAGCATCTGGATAGCCTCTGTTGACTTTGAGCCAGTGGGCTTGAAAGGAATGGGCAAGTTCCAGACAAGAGTCAATTTTTTCCTTGCTATTTTATCAGATTTGGCTTGTTCCTAAAGAAGATTTAGCTTTAGGATGGATTTTAGATTTGATCCCCACCCACTCCAAAATCCAAAACTCATTTTCCTTTGCTGATCAATCATCTGTAGCTCTTCCACCCAAAGGTATATTCACATGTGGTGGGTTTCTATTTGTGGTTTCCATCTGTAAAATCACCATGGCCTTATGATGTGTTTGCAACTGAAAACTGGTGGAAATATGTGCAGAGACAGGTACAGATGGCTCTCCACCTGGTTTGGCTAGCATTCAGCTGTCTTCTGCCTTTCCTCTGTCACTGTCAGGAAGGAAATGTCTTACACTTTTGGAGAAGAGGAGAAGGTCAAGCTTCTATGGCTTGCATGCATTGCAGTTTCTTAACTTGTATGTCCAAGCTCAGGCAGAACCAGATGGTTGGCTGTGCACCCAACTGCCACCTAACTGAAATCTCCATGGGTCCCCAGTACTGAAGATGAAGGCAATGAAGGTAATGTCGGACAATGCAATGATGTTCTGAGCTGCCACCAAAATCCTCTGGATGACATACTTATTTTTACGGCAATGATGATGGAGAGTTACGGCTCTATATCCCACTAAAGCAATAATAAAACAGGTTTTTAAAAACCCTAAACTATTTTAAACCAGCAGCAAACACCAAAACACATTTCGGAGTAGATATTCTTAGAACAATGATCATCCTGAGAAACAATTCAGGCTCCAAACAGGGCAACAGAAGGAAATATTCAGTAAAGCTACTGGCAGAAGAAGTTTCTCCTTTTCCCCAGCAACTAATGTATCACCAGATTCTTTTCTATTGGCAATTCAACAAAAGCAGTAATCTATGCCTTTACCTAAGTTGGTTATATGCCCCCCCAAGATTGCCCCCTCCCACAAGTTTTGAGAAGAGAATGACAGTATGAAAGTTACTGGGCAAGAATTGTGCTTGTTCTACTTGTCATAGGTGGTAACAGAGAAGGGAGCCATTTCATCACTTTTGCTCAGATGGGAAGCCTCTTCTCCAAAATTCTCTGTTCTACAAAAAAAATTTTTTAAAAAAATTGGAGGAACAGCCCTTTATATTCACTGCTTACCCAAACGGGGCCCTAGGGAGAGAAAGACATTTAATCCCAGCCCTAGAATGGCTGATTGATCAATCAGGATTCAAGAACACAAAGTAGCTGTGGGTTTTCTGAGTTCAAGTGTAATAGCTTCAGTCCACTGTGCCAGCAACACCACCCCCAACACTCTTAAATACAGGCACATCTATAATTAAAACTCTGAAAGTGACTGACAGGGAACAGCAAGAATGAAGGGAAGGGAAGGGAAGGGAAGGGAAGGGAAGGGAAGGGAAGGGAAGGGAAGGGAAGGAGAAGGAGAAGGAGAAGGAGAAGGAGAAGGAGAAGGAGAAGGGAAAATTGTGGTAATCATTCCCCAATAAGCCACATGTTCATTTTTTATTTTTATTTATTTATTTATCAAATTTGTCACCACCCATCTCATGAAACGACTCTTTCACGATCCATTTCATCAGCAGATCCATTTCTTTGCTGAAAATACAGCAGGCAGGAGTAATTTGTATGTTTTTTGCACTCGGCCAGGAGCGTACGTTCCGTGTACCTGTGTGGAATGAGTAACTCAGGACTTGTTTTGAAAGTCTAGACTCTGAGGACATCCCTGAAGAGATTTGATTCCGTTTCCCCTCATTACGTACGAGAAAAGCTTACCAATGTTCCTGTTTGGCATTCCCAACCTCATCCCTGTGCTGCAGTCTGTGGCATACAGTGGGACTTTGCCTGGCTACCTATCCTGACAGTTCTATATTAGGGTGCAGGAACTGTTAAACGGGATTGCTAGAAAACTTGGAATTTCTGCTCTATAATGGCATGGTGGCTGCCAGCATTGCAACTCTTCGGTGGGTGGACAGTATTCTCTGGGTTAGTATGGTGTGCATGAATCCAGACATTGTTTATTTCATAAAGCATGGTTCCACCATGTTAGCCCTGCAAGGTGGCCCAGGTGAGAAGCCCAACTAGGAGTTCCAGCTCTATCTTTATAGTAAGGTTGCATTCACAGAATCTTGCAAGACTGAAAGTATTTCTTCCCTCCTTTCCTTTTACTGTCCTGAACATTAAGAAGGGTCCCTTCTGAAATGCTTCCCACACCCTTTTTCCTTCTCTGGGCTGAGATACCTTTTCCATGCTGGTTGTCCAGTCTGAGATGCTTCCTCTTGTCCCCCAAGGTCATCCCCACAAACCATTACACACCAACTATAGCTTTATACATTTTGCGATACGCGTATGTCTGGAAGCTCTATTCTGTTCAGAAGAATTTGCTTTTGACTGCATGGCGTCCACTTGTAAAACACACTGAGCTTTAAGCAAAGATTTGACATGCCGCCTTTAGCTTAGAATTACATGTATAAAGTGTCTTATAAAGGAGCATTCTCAGTAAAATTGCTAGGAAGAAGTAGGGACACTCTCAGAGAAAAGGAAAGAAATATTTAGTCTCTGTTGATTTTTTCCCCATTTTTTGATTGCCCTGATGATAAACAGTCACAAGGAATAGCAAACACGAAGGTCTCTATCACAACATTCACTTCCAGCAGGAAGAAAATCCGTCAGTACCCAGCTACTGATTTAAATCTCCATTTCATATCTTAAGAGCATCTCTATTCTTGGGTAAGAGACCAGATGTTCAATTAAACCACTGAGAACAATAATGGAATATCAACCAACAGGAAGAGTGAGATTAGCAATGTGTGGAAATCCTGATCCGATATATTAAAACTTCCAAATGTCTTTGTAAACGGGATGGGGGAAAAAAACTGAACTATTCATATTGAGAGAAAGCCAAACAGCCCTGTTTATCCATCTTCCCCAATTGCTTTGTCTCTCTTCTCGTTTCAGGCTGCGGGAGGAAAAGCTTCCAGTAAATAGATAAAACGATTTCCCATATGTCATTTGTACAATAACAATATTTGTCTGGGCAATGGATAAGATGGAAAGAAAAAAAAAATAACAAACCCCAACTCTGTTTTATTTTTAAAATCTAATTCCAGTGAAAAAAGATTAGTCAAGCAACATGTGAAACAATCGAAACCAAACAAGGATTCCAAACCAGAAATCTATCAACTCTTATGATCTTTGTATGCTTAATGGTAGCATTTAATGGTCATTACGCACTTCATTGTACATTCTGTTTTATTGCTATTTAATTGTACTTTTGATTGTATTTTACTGCTATGGTGCATTGGCGACAGCTGTGGCTTTCTAGACCGCTTAGAGTTGGTTGACCAAAGCACTTTACAAATTCATCAGTCAATCAATAAATCGAGCAATACTAGGAATGAAAGAGGAAGCTAAAATAGACATGAATCAAACCACACCATAATTCCCAGATTTAGGTGGAAAGGCTAGTTAATTCCAGGTAGATCCCATTCCAAATCCCAATTATTTCATTTTAAAGAGGCAGTTTAATGCTAGTTCCAGGTAGATCCCATTCCAAATCCCAATTATTGCATTTTAAAGAGGTAGTTTAATCCTAGTTCCAGGTAGATCCCATTCCAAATCCCAATTACTGCATTTGAAGGAGGTGAGCTCTTACGATGGGGGTGGAGTTGTATTATACACGTTAATTCACATGACTGTCAGAATTCATTGCACTTGCATTTGCCCCTACAGTAATTTGTCCTGATTGTTAAAACACTCATGTTGTCTGTTAGTTCCACTGGTAATTAATTACTTTTCTCATTATTATTGGACCGCGGAAGATGCCTGCTGCTCTAAGCGAGGAAGTTACCAGGGGTGCAGCAAGCAGTTTGTAAAATCTGGAAGAAAATCTGTTACTTTTAACTCTTTGTGGAGAACATGCCTGTGGGAAGCACCAAGGGACGTAGTCACATTTCCTTTAAGAAGGTGGGCAGCTTGGATGTCCTTGAGGGGGGATGATCATTGCTTTCTTTATTCTTCTCATTCTCTCTGTCTCCCCATATTTTCTTATTCTTTTTCCCCAGATTTTCAATCGAAATGATATTGCACACAGGGAGAAAAGGGTGGGGGGTGAGCCCAAGACATTCTAATATTCCTGTTGTTCCATCAAGGCAGAAGGGGGTGATGGCTAATGACAAAGGCCATCAATCCAAGAACGCCTGCTGGAGATGAAGCTTCGGTTAAAATAAGGTGCTTTGCTTCTAGGGTGCCATGCCTAGCACTGCTGGAAATCTGTGGGCAAATGTCCATCCTTTACTTAGAGCAGTTCTCAGCAGGACTTTACTTAGAAGCCCTTCCCTCTTTCTCTTTCTCTTTCTCTTTCTCTTTCTCTTTCTCTTTCTTTCTCCTTCTCCTTCTCCTTCTCTTTCCCTCTCTTTCTCTTCCTCTTCCTCTTTCCCTTTCAGTTTCCCTTTCCCTTTCTTTCTTTCCCTTTCTTTCTTTCCCTTTCTTTCTCCTTCTCCTTCTCCTTCTCCTTCTCCTTCTCTTTCCCTCTCTTTTTCTTTTTCTCTTTCTCTTTCTCTTTCTCTTTCTCTTTCTCTTTCTCTTTCTCTTTCTCTTTCTCTTTCTTTCTCTTTCTCTTTCTCTTTCTTTCTCTTTCCTTCCCTTCCCTTCCCTTCCCTTCCCTTCCCTTCCCTTCCCTTCCCTTCCCTTCCCTTCCTCTTTCTCCCTCTCCCTCTCCCTCTCCCTCTCCCTCTCCCCCTTTCCCTTCCCCTTCCCCTTCCCCTTCCCCTTCCCCTTCCCCTTCCCCTTCCTTCCTTCCTTCCTTCCTTCCTTCCTTCCTTCCTTCCTTTCTTTCTTTCTTTCTTTCTTTCTTTCTCTTTCTCTCTCCTTCTCCTCCTTCTCCTTCTCCTTCTCCTTCTCTTTCCCTTTCCCTTCCCTTCCCTTCCCTTTCTCTTTCTCTTTCTCTTTCTCTTTCTCTTTCTCTTTCTCTTTCTCTTTCTCTTTCTCCCTCTCCCTCTCCCTCTCCCTCTCCCTCTCCCTCTCCCTCTCCCTCTCCCTCTCCCTCTTCCTCTTTCCTTTTCCCTTCCTCTTTCTCTTTCTCCTTCCTTCCTCCCTCCCTCCCTTCTCTCTACCTTTCCTTTTTTTTTAAAAAAAAAAATCTCATTGAAGAGCAGCAGAACTTTAACCTTCTTTGGAATAATACCAGGGAATAAAAAATCTCCACCTGGGATGGTTGAATTCACCTCCCTAACTCACCTGACTGTCAGGTTTAGCCCAAGGAACTCCAGGAGACCATTCTGATTCAATCCAGCAAGGTTTATTTGGCTTCAGCCTCTATACAGAAATCTTCCCAGACTGGGAGTAGTTCCCAGGGTCAATCAGTAAATACTGCTAGCATTCCTCAGGGAGGTGCCAGTCTCATCCTCTTATCTCTCCCTCGTGGTTCGGGAGACAAAAGAACATTCTTTACCCCCCGAACCTGGCCTCTATCTTCCCATATCCCCACACTGACTTTTCTTAAGACCTCCTTGGATGTTTTGACTTTATTGGAGGTTTTCATTTTTATTGGCATAATAAGGTCCCACTCCTTGTTATCTCTTTTCCCACTTTCTCCTTCTAGCTGGGAAATTAGAGCTTAAGGAGGCAGACCTCTGGTCTTTTCAAATCAGTCCCCTTACAGCTAGGGGAAAGAGGATTGCATTGAATGTCAAAGAGGGGGCTATCGCTTGGATTTTATAGAGGAGGTGATAAAGGAATGTTTGTTTTCTCCCTTCCCCACCAAAAGGCAATCTGAAAATTATATATATGTGTGTGTGTGCACAAGTGGGTTTGAAGGGAGGTTGTGACAACCAGATTTATGAATGTAACCATAATGGGCAGCCTAGAGGGAAAAAAATATCGAAAAGAATATGCAAAAAGATAAGTAGGATTTGGAATGACAAGGGCAGTGGAATTAAAAATGCTCATCTTTAATTAATCACATGCATTTTGCATAAGGGGATTATAGTTTGCAAATAGAGTCAAACCGCAACACAATTACTCTAACATAATCAGTGCTATTGTTTGTCTTCTTGATAACAATTTCATGCTATGTTGCATTAAAAAACCCAGAATGACTTCTTGTTGCATGGAGGTCTTGTATGATGATTATTGTTATTATTATTCAAAGATAGCATCCTACTTATGAAATGTAGTTAATATTATCATGGGAGGACAGAGATGGTCCAATGTTTGGCAGACAGAGCAACAAACTGTGGCTTTAAGTTCTGGAAGTCCTTGGGGACAAGGGAAGCATGGATGGAAATGCCACTCTATAGGTGGAGTCGATTGGGCCCAAAGAAGGGGTTTTAAAAGAAGATGGGTTAAAGGGTTAAATGTCCAGAGCCGTTTGTCCCATCAGAAACAGATTTCTTCTATGCTTCTCCCACTGAGCTAGGGCTGATCAGATGTATGTGGGATCACTTCAAATACCAGATATGGTGGTGATGGTGGTACAATCGAAAAACAAAAACTTTAGAGAAGTCTAGTAATCCCTCTAAAAGCGGAGAACTCTTTCCATAAAAGTAAGGAAGCTGTCTCTTAATCCTGGTTTATTCCTTCTCTGACCTCTAATCCCACTGTTCTCTTTGCCTTCGTCTTTAGTTCTGATTATTTATGGATCTCTTGACTCTTGGCTCAGACTGAATTCCTGCGCAAGGCTAAGCCTTGTAACTAGCTACCGTCGGCCTCAAAACAAATCTCTCTGTTCTGAATGCTGATTGGTTCCACTTTAATTTAGATATCACTAAAGATGCCCCATATATCCGTTATGTTTCAGCTGGTAAATGTTGTAGAAATGGCGTTTGGAACGGGGAAGGACAGAGTTTGACCATTATCTCTGCTGAATCTTCCTAATGAGCTGGCTGAAGGGCTATTCCAATAGACGAGGCTCAAAACAACCCAGAGCTAACACAAAAGGGAATTACATTATGTAAATCACTCTATTCCAGCCAAGAGTCAATGCCAGGGCAATGGAACATAATTACATTGGTTGGAATTACTCCTAAAACCGGACAAGTTCCTGACCAGCTGTGGAATCCTGAGGACATGAGTGCAGCGTGATCAATCCTCCTTTGAACTTCCGCCAAAGCTTGGATGTGTCCTACAACTAGAATCAGAATTTTTAGCACCTGGATTTTCTAGCCATGCTCTGCACCCATGCACCCAGTCCTCTGCATCCATGCATCCAGGAAATTTTATTTCCTGAGAAGAAGAACACATTATGAAAGATGCTAGGTTGTGATAAGATGGCAGGCCGGCAATCAACATGAATAAGTCGCACACACACAACTACGGAAAGGCTCAATAGATGTTTCTGCTCCATGTTCTTACAAAGCTCTCAGCTTCTTTATAGTAGAACTAGACTTCTGATTCTATACAACTGTATGTTTTATATGTTGGATTCCAATCTAGAGTTTCAGAAGGCTTCCTCGGACAAGGGAAAACATTTATCTCTTGAATTTCTTCAGAATCAGGGGCAAGAATACTGTAATGTAGGTGGAATTTTTGGTAAATTTTGGAACCTCTTTTCCCAAATCCTGTATTTTCAGTAGGATTAGTGCAATCAACTGACTGTTAATTCCTGCTGGTGCCTTCAGGCTATCATGGTCACGGGCCTCTGAAATAGCAAGTCCACCCCTCTATAGAAAATTCTTCTCCAGTTTTGCTGCCCGTGGCATAATTGGCTGGTTACATAACTCCACAGAATTCGACAACGCATTGTCAAGAGAACACAAGATCTCCATGTACTTGCTCTCAAAGAGAACCTTAAATATTGTCATTTGACGGTTTAGTAGAGAGCTGCACCATAGCAACCATCTTCCATCCAACCTTCGCAGCACTGAGAAGAATGCCACTGAAGTGGCCCACCCATGTTTTTCAGCAGTTGATAGCATCTGCACCTGCCTTCTTACAATGACAGGCCAAGAATTTAGCAAGCATCTGAGCTATACAGAGTGGATCTTCTTAACTGTTACAGTGCAAATAGAATTTGCGGTGGTCTTTTTTCTCTCTAATCTTTTCATGAGTGAAACCTAGGCTCTACTGATATTCCTGCTAGGCTTGAGAAAGGGTCTTCTTGATGGCGCTCTTCCCAGTGTGGCAGTTCATCCCTCTCTTCCTTCCTCAACCTACATAGATTAAACAACCTTTGTTATTACTCCTTTCGTTCCTTCTTTCACACTGAAGCATCAGTATATCAACCAGCATGAAATCTGAAAACATCTTCCAAAATATTCAGAATTGGATTGGGCCAGTGTCAATACTGAGCATTCTAAGGGAGAGCCAAAAACACAGGAGCCTGGCAAAGAATACGTCCATATCCTTCAAAAATGAACCCACACATTCCAATCACTGGATCTACCAGGCATTTTAATTCCACTAATTCTCTCAAAGCAACATTCTTCTGGGGCATTTCAGGACATTAAAATAGTTGCTGCAGAAACATAAGCGTCAGCTCCACAGCCCAATTCCCTAAAACCATCAATCAAAGAGGAGGGCAAATGAGGAAAGTGCTCAGAGTTATCCCTACCTATGGACTACCTCTGTTGCAGGAAATGTATATCTTAACATTTCCTGCAACAGAGGTCAAACTTTCAGATGATGTCACCATGGGAATGACAAAGGCTGAATTTGGGGATGAGATTCAGGGGAAAAAAAGAGCAATTCTCATGGTGTTAGGGAAATTATTTCACCATATAAGTGGAAAGCTTTTCATCTGTGGTCACAGACCACATCTGGAGATTCTGTAGGGTTAGAAATAAGGTGTCTCATTGTCCAGGGTTCAATGGACTATGGAACCTTAGGTCTCTGGAGAAGAGCAGAAGGAGATAAATGCCACAGCAAATGTCCATGTTTCCAGTCACTTTAGTTTTCTATACCTATTGGCTGGTTCATAGTAAACTCCCCTCCTATCCATGTTAAAGAATATTCAAGGGTCTTTAAAGTCATTGGTGAACTGCCCAGCCATCAATCTGGAGGAGGAAGAAGTATATGTAAGCAATTATTAATATGATTTTGCTTTCCAGCTCCTATATCAGTGTTCCTCAGCCTCAGCAACTTTCAGATGGGTGGACTTCCGCTCCCAGAATTCCCCAGCCAGTAGGCTGGCTGGGGAATTCTGGGAGCTGGAGCCCATGCATTTGAAAGTTGTTGAGGTTGAGAAACGCTGTTTTATATAAACTCTGGGTGCAGCAATATTGATGGATCCCTTTCATACGAAAGATACTATGTGTCACTGACCTTTAACTCTTCTCCCTGCTTCATTCTTCACTTGATACAGTGATCCATCTGTTCTACACATGCACGGGTGTACCCAGCCCAAAATGGTATACTGTGTCTATGCAATGCTCTGCAGTTCTTTTGCAGAAATTTTCTTTTTGTGATAATGGGAAAACAACGACTTTGAATAACAGGATAATTATAGAGAAGAGTTTACTGCAGCAGTGCCAATGGCTTCAGCAAGCTTGTTTGAGTGTTAGGAAGAGTTGTGTAATTATGGGAAGAGAGGGATCAGCAAATTGTGCTGCATAATGAACTAAATTAAGTCCCTGGTGGTCAAACACATCTCTCTGCTTTCTCTATTGACCCATCTCTGTTCTGCAACAAATGATATTTGACCACTTACATATTTGGTACCTTGTGGAAGGTTGTTGGTTTGCATCATTTGCGAAGAACAATGTTGTGTTTGTCAATCAGAGAGTCTGAATACTTCTGATCAGATTCAAACTGTTGGTTTCAGTTGGATTGCCAAGTCCATTAGATTCAAATCAGTTTAGAGAATTGATTTGATTGGGATCTCCAGAATGATTCAAAAATTCCAGAGTGGTGAATTGACTCAGAAGCCTTCAATTCAATTTGACAATTTGATTTGAATCCTTTAACTGTTCTGGAAATCCAAATGGAGATTGAGATTGAGTTGAATTACTGTTGAATCTCTGAACTAAAGCTTTGTGCAGGCTTGTTTGTTGAGTAATTCTGTTTGGAAAGATGCTTGTAACTGCTTTTAAGTGAAGAAGAAATCCAAGTATTTTAATTATACAGGTTAGGAGAGTAAATCATGGGGAAGTCATCATAGTCCACATATAAATGATGGAGAGTACAGAATTGTGGTGCTCAAATATGAACTTGAGACCCTTCATGCTAATATCTTCTGGCTATCTACCATTCAGATGTTAATTGTTGAAGTGAGATGTCAAGTTCTCTCTTTCCTTAATGATGGCACTTTATTTTTAATCCAAAATTTGTCTAGTAGCCTTTTTAGTACAAGACTTCTTTCAATGGAGGCCTTCTGGTCTACTTGAGAGGTCTGTCCCAACTGTCTGGCTAATATAAGGTTGTCCCCTGACAGCCCATTCAATAAATGGTGGTCTCTTGAAAGGTGATTGAAGAGTGGGTTCTTCTTGGTCAAGGAAGGAACAAGTCTTGTAGGAAGATTCACCTGCTCGTGCTTTCAAATTATGAAGGACATAGAACATCATGTGTATATAGAGTCTTAGCTGTAGAGAATGTTTGCCTCCTCCCCATTGTAAGAGCAATGTATCAGCATGATATTCAGGTTCAAATATATATTTTTTAACCTAGGCATTTTTAAGCTAGTTTATTTCAGGCCAGTTGGTTGCCCTTGGCTACATTATTACATCTTGCTTTCTGTTATTATAGTTGATGCTGTTTTGCTGTTTTTTTAATTGCATGTTGCATTAGAGGTTTTTGGAAAAAAAAATAATTTAGATTCTGTCCCGGTATGGAAAGATGAAGGGAGTCATAAAAATATTTTAATAATAAAGAATAAATCAGCCTGATGCCAGATTTGTTCTAGCATAATCAAACTGATTTTTCTCTTTTATCTTATCCCCATGACTACATAAAGGCGCTGTTTTTCCCTTCAAAGTTGTGGTCTTTCTCTCTTTCTGTCTCCCAGCATGAACAGTTTGGGGATACAAGATTGCTTTGCAAAGAGTAATATAATAAATGAATTAATGTATGTCAGCCGTTCGAGGTAGACCAGACCAGGACACAAACATTATGAAGGCTAATGCTACTTTTATTATAAGGGTTACAATAACAGACTCTTGTAAGTCTGAATGCACCTCCCACTTCCCTTTCTTTATTTTCAAGAGAACTAGGGAGGGTCCTGTCTGAGACACTTTCTCAAATTACATGTCTGCTTTGGACTCAGATTTCTCTTATCTGATCACTGTCTTGGTTGTGGCTCTTCCTCCTGCTCCTCAGGGTTATTCCTTCTTCCCATTATGATGTCTTAGGTTCCCTTCAGTTGACTAGCTCCCTGACACAAAGAGATTTAACAGGGGGAAAAAAACTTGTTACTTTTCCAAACTAAGATTCTTGGACAGATAACTCTTGTAATATAGAGACTTCCCGCACCCAACTCTGGGTTCACACTGGAACATACTTATCCTCTGCATTTTCAGTCCTTGCTTGCTTGCTTGCTTGCTTGCTTGCTTGCTTGCTTGCTTGCTTGCTTCCTTCCTTCCTTCCTTCCTTCCTTCCTTCCTTCCTTCCTTTCTTTCTTTCTTTCTTTCTTTCTTTCTTTCTTTCTTTCTTTCTTTCTTTCTTTCTTTCTTTTCCAGAATGTACATTTGAGGAAATATATTTATTACGGCATGATTTGGGGAGGAAATACATTCAAAAATAGATATTTCAGGAAGCAATGAGATGCCAGTTTTGGTGTAGACATTGAAGAGAACAAACATGAGAGGTAGAAATTGGTTCGCCCTACCTTTTCAGGGTAGGTAAGTAAGAAGGAGAGTTTGCAAGCAAGCTGTGTTGTTTCACCTTAAAATAGACCCAGATGCAGAATGATCCTATGCCACATTATTTCAGAAGTTAACAAGCCCACAGCAGCAGAACCTGGAATTAATCCAGTGAATTTTGTGCATCAGTGATGTTGGTCTTTCCAAGGAGTTTTTTTCCCCCTTCTTCACAAATAATTGGGTTGGTTGTGTGTGTGTATGTGTGTGTGTTTGGCTTCTCCAAGCTGCAACATTGTGATAAGCTGTTTGGGAGGTAAGATAAATCAGGCCAGTCTTTTCCCCTCTCATTAGAAAATAATAACCAGTCTTGGGGGAGACTTTTCCCTTTATTTGCCATTTGTCAAGATTAGCTTGCTTTGCTGAACAATGCATTCCATCTGGAGACCTTCTGATCTGGTGGCACTTCCCAGGGATTTCTCTTCCAGAAAAGTATTTAAGTTTGCATTAAGCCCCACAGAAACACTTGTGGAGTTCTACCTGACACATTTTGATTGAGGGGAAGGGGATGAGGAAGAAGAATGGGAATAAGCTTTACGTGGATATTGATAAGAGGGTTGCCCCAAAACTTCACCCTGAAGATTCCACTTGATTGAATGCCCTCTTTAAATTGACTTGTCAAACCATTGAATTGATTCAACGTGTTGAATGAGGAGCCTTCCAATTGATTCAAAGATCAAAGAGCATTGACCGGGGATGCACTAACTCTTAACTCTGGATTTCTTGTATGTGCTCTTAGTGGCTGGATGAATCAGCCTAGAAGATCCCATCAAAGGACTTCTCAACATTTAAGATCCTAAATCATATCAGCTGAGTATCGTAAAAGGACACCATTCTCTTGTTGACTTGCATGGAGTACTAAAACCTGTAGCTGCTTGGGCAGGAATTAGGGAAGCTACAGAGAGAATAACAAAATGAGAACTGTGAAGATGGATTGTGCAAACAGCTATTTCATCATTGGGATCTTGTTTTGCAACCCATTACTACTGCATCTCTCAATACCCCTCCAAAGGGGATGAGGGAGAAGGCGGGGGGAAGAACAGTAGTCTTATTAAATGACAAAGAGGTACTGGAGAAAGTTAAGACAGCTATAAATAATCTTCCTTAACAGAATCTCATTTCTTTCATTTTCCATAAAAAGAAGAAGGGTGGGGGGACCGTGGGTTCCTTGTGAGTGGGTTTTAGTTTTGCATTATAAATTGAAGGGGGTGTTTTTAAATGAGGCTCTTCCAGCTGAGATCTTAGAGGAGAAGAGGGGTCCATGCAGACAGATGATAAATTGGAATGTTTATTTCCAGAAATTGCTAGTGTTCCATAAGGAATATAAAAGGAGAATTGAAGAGATGGAAGAACTCCGAAGAAGGCTCTATTGCTCCTCTACAAGGTCCAATACTCTGTACCATCCTGAGATGAGATTTAGCTTTTTGTAGCTTCTGTTTTTTTCTAAGACTGATTGCCTCAGTGGGGTTAACAAAATGTAAGAGAAAGAAGAATGAATTGATAGCTCTAGAATCTGAGCTTGGTTGAACCTCTTTGAGTTTTCTTACTAGCTTAGTAGATCTGTCCCAACCAGGACATAGAGAAAAACAAGGAATCCAGGAGATGCATAAGCCTATCCATAAAAGTTTTCTTTTTTAACCCCCTGATGGTGCAGTCAGCTCTGACACAAGGCATCTCACACCTTTGGGGGGGATTTCATGCCCTAATTTACATGAGGCTGGCATTAAATGGTCAGGATTTGGCCTCCTAGGTTTAGTACGGCATAATTCCTTTAAAATTAGGTTTCACCACCAGGAAGGCATTGTATTTGTTTAAAATACAACTCTAAAACCACAATCACAGCCCTAGCAACGAGCAAGTGCAGACGGCAAGATGCACCACAGGTCTAGAATGCTAATGTGACCGATTAATCATCAGGTTATTCTTTGCCTATTCACACTCTTCCAGATGTGAATGTGTAAGTGCTGAATGTCTGAATCAACTCAGCAGAAGCATATGTCTGAAAATAGTATATTGCAAGAATATATATATATATATATATATATATATATATATATATATACACACACACATACACACATACACTGTATATGAATATTCATATACGGCACATACATGTATAGCAAATGGTAGTGTTCAGGTTGGAAAAGCAGAGAGGTTATACAGAAATTTTTCTTTCCGCCAATTTCCTACACATTTTATTCTCCTGCAAATGAGGTTTCTGCTTCTATTCTGGGGGCTCATAATCAGGTTGCTTTAAAATGTACATAGAATGTGGAGTGGGGCTTTCTGCTGTTAGTTTTGTTTTGGGGGTGCTTGTGAGCTGATTTCTATTATGAACAGTTGAGGATTAGTTAATCTTCCTTCCTGGTATTAAAAAAAGACAGATGAGGAATTCCCTTGATAGATGGATGAATTGATGATAGATAGATAGATAGATAGATAGATAGATAGATAGATAGATAGATATAGGATTTAGTGGAAGTATGAGCAGATAGGAAGGTTACAGACAGGGTGTCTACAAGAAATGCTGAAAAATATCAAGATGGTGGCCACGACAGTGCATCAAAGTTCCACCTGCTACGTGTAACAAACAGTCAGATACACATAAAAACATATGGGATACAAATAAAAACAGAAATGATTCTTGGGGATTCTGGAGAAGCTGATCTGCCCTTGAGAACACTTCTGAGGAAAATAAAGAGTGTCCCCCTCCCACATCTTGAGATATCTGAGTAGGCAGAAGTTCAGATCTGAACCTTCTGGGAAAACATTGACTGGTTCCCTATAGATCTGTGAGCAACTCCATCCCCCAGTTGTTTAATACAAGCAATCCTTTCTGCTGAAATGAAGACAGCTGGGGAGGGAGACAACTCAGCACGGAATTTTGCGCTGTTGGACTTCCACAAAACCCAGCTCCAAACTCAGACATTCTGAATTTAGAAGGCACGTTTCCCCCCACCCCCAACAGATTCGTGTTGCTTTCAAATTCTCCTGGCTTTCAAGATCCTCCTTTTCTGCTTTCTGTGTGCACCTAATCTACTCAACTTTTCAGAGAGCTGTGGTTGCCAGCGTGGGGTTCCACAGGATTATATGGACTTGCTGTCTGAAGGTTGGGATCAAAGTCCCAAGGGGTCAACACCTGCCACACCAAATCTAGAACAACCATCTCTTGAGGCATTTTAAAACATCATTTAAAGTTGAGTTTAAAGCCTGTCTCTGAAAAGACTGGAATCTTCCCATATTTACTGTCCTTCTCTGTTAAATTGGCTCATGGTGACCCCTCCAATGTAGCTCTTTCCTTGAGGAAAGGATATAACCATGTTAGAGAGACATGGTGTCCCTCTGTCTCTTGCACTTTTCATCTCCGTTTAACCACTGCGATGCTGCCCCTCTTTCCCAAGCATGCCTCAACACGACAGCATCAAGAGGAATGCTCAGAGATCAAGTTTAGAGCAAGAGGGGAACTTTAAATTCTCCCAGCTGTCAGGCACAGACAAAGAGGTGTTCACAACTCCAATTATTTTGCCACGTCGCATTATAATTCTTCTCTCTCGATATTTGCCTGGGGCTGTCACTTTCGCGAGCGATTCATTGCAATCACGATGCTGTTGTTTTTCAAATATTTAGGCTAGGATATCAAAGCACATCACATCTTTTGGTACTCTTCTGAAGGATGTGGGATATCTTCACACACATGTTTAATTATTTTGGGGAAGGCAAACCCTCAGCAAGTCTGAAGACCAGACCAGCCTTCAGAGTACGCTTCTCTAAGAATAATGCTTCATGCTGTTGAAAATAAGGCTAGCATCTCTACTTTTTACTAACTACCTTTTCGTCTTGGCATATTTTCATAGGCAGCTCTCTAAATCTGAAAGGGAACCCTGGAAGATACCAGAAAAGAGTCAGTTTATTGATTTTTATTGATTCCTATTTCTCTGTTACTTTTCATGAGAATCTCAGGGTGAGTCGCAATGAGATTGAACTAATCACTAACGACACTGTATAATAAACCATCATAAAGCAATTAGCTGAGTGATAGATCTATCTATGTTCATTTTCAGTAGCTACGACATCTCAACCAATGAATCTTAAAGAACACCACCACTAAGAAGGCCCTGTCACAACTCAGTGGATTTCTCCCAATTCAAATTAGAGTCCTCCAGATAGGATGGATTGTAGCTTCCAGAGTTCCTAGCTGTTTGCCACAAGGAACATTTTGCAGCACACTCTGGAAGATTTGAAAAAAAAAAAACCTCTGGAAATAAATAATGAGAATCAGGGGAAATTATTACAGTACCTGATTCCCTGCTGGAAACAAGAGCACGGTATTTGGAAATCAGAATGCAGAGAAGGTGACTTTCAAAACCGTTTATATATCCAACAAATCAGGTGGGAAATCCTACAATTTTTCCTGCACGAGCCCTATGCAGTCTTATAACAGCACTGCAGCTCCTCCTGGAGGGGTAGAAATAACTAATTCAAGCAGGACATAAAGGAAGAGCAGAGCAAAAATATTCCACCTCTTTGTACGTATTAGCAGCTCCCTAGGACATTTTTTGTGGACATCCTCCTCCCCTAAAACTGAACAATACCTATTCTCTCCAGCTGTTCTTTGGGATTTTAGTTGCTCATTCTGTTTATGGCCAGTTAACAAGCGGCAGGAAAATTGGTGCTGATTGGTGATTATGCTGGGAGCGTTTCTGCAGAAAGAGAGGAGAAGAGTTTATTGGAGAAGAGAAAATAGGAAAGCTGTAAAGTCAGGGAAGGTTCACTTTCTCCAACTCCAGTGCTAAATGCTCACTTAGACCCCTTTTGGCAAGCCATCCCTTGTGGGAACTTCTTCATTGTTCACCTGCCAAGCTCTCTGCCATGTGTGCTTTTTAAGAGTTACTTGGCCAAGGGAGTGGTGATTGATTTACTGCTGAAAAATTAGTTTTGCTCTCTCTTGTGAGCTAGACCTGCCACTTTAATCTCTGGAGTTCCCCAGTGTGGCTCTGTTATGGCAATCTGGCTGCTCAGCATTGTTAGATGATTAGATCTTTTGGCAGGCTACAAAGCTACCTAACCATTCTGCCCCTGGGCTTTCTTGGTCGGTCCCCTCCCAGTTTAGTTTTGGGAAACAAGATCATTGGGGGGTTCCAAGAGCCCATAGGTCCAATCTTACCCATGGAGAAGAATGACTTCTCATATCTATTTGTGCCAGAGATACACCATTTGGGTGCTAGTGTTGTTGGAATCCTCCAAGCTGAGTTTTTGAGTTGCAGTTATTTTATTGTCATACTAGGTAACATCATCTATGGAGATGTGAGTTTCAGTAGTAGCAAGGGCTATCTATCTACCTTTACATCCATCCATCCATCAATCCATCCATCCATCTCTATCATCTCTACCTATCCATCCATCCATCCATCCATCTCTATCATCTCTACCTATCCATCCATCCATCCATCCATCCATCCATCCATCCATCCATCCAGTCTATCTATCTATCTATCTATCTATCTATCTATCTATCCATCCATCCATCCATCTCTATCATCTCTACCTATCCATCCATCCATCCATCCATCCATCCATCCATCCATCCATCCAGTCTATCTATCTATCTATCTATCTATCTATCTATCTATCTATCTATGTATCTATCTATCTATCATCTATCTATCCATCATCATATATCTATCTGCTACCTCTTTTTTCCTAAAGTCTCCTCAGTTTTAGGAGTTGTAGAGTTATTTTATGCAACAAATCGTGTCTGAGTTGGGAGAATCTGGCCAGCACTATTGAATGAGAAATGTATCATTTGACTGAAAGCTTATTAGAAATCTACTCAGATCAGCACATCTCTTCATAAACAGGACAGAAAAGAAATCTGGATAAACAGCAAGAACCACAACACAACCCCATAGATACAGCAAGAGAATTGGACAGATTTACCTATCCCTGAAAGTTTATTTCAATAAGTTATATGTTTGCCCCTGGCACTTTCTATCACCAATATATAAAAATCCATACCAACCATGATTAAATTTCATTATAGCTTTGTTTGTTTGTTTGTTTATTTATTCTAGAAATGTTCATCTTCCCCTCCCCTCCCCCCCAAATGAAGGCATTAATGGAAAATTTTTGCTTTGGATTTGGCAGGAGAACTAGTGAAAATTGCAGGAAATATCTTTCCAGGACCAAGTTATGTTAACTTGGGATCTACTACCCTTCCTATCTCCCACAAGCAATGCAAATTATTTGGCATACTCTGAAGAATTTTGCACTTTTGATAGCCTTATTCCCCATTCATCAAGAGAGTTTTGCTTTCTATGTTCTATTATTAAAGGGGAAAAAGGGAAATTATTTCAGACACACACACACACATGAGCCCTGCTTTAAATCAAATTGTTCCATGCTAGCAATTAGATTGCATGGCTAATTTATGCAGACAACAAATCTAAGATTTGACAACATATCACTAATCAATCCACCGTAGCTCTGCTGATGGTCCAGCTATTTTTAGATAATCCAGAAAGAAGTCACAGGATGTAGCCACTTAGCAGTGGCAAACACAACTTAACACATTCATGGAGATGGGAAGGGATCTCATGTGGTCAGCGGATGACTTTGAAGGGGGATTGACGGAGCTCATTAATTCATTTGACAGCAGGGTCTGACAGCATCACCATTTTGTCAGCTTTCCATTTTTGTCTCCAAAATTTGGTACACTTTGGTCATTTCTGGGGTGCCCTGCCTAAAATGTCTTCCTGGACTCTTTTTCATTTAGTCCCCCTGGAGAAGAACATGTTGATGAATTTCTCATGGACACAGCATGGAAATTCCTAAATGTCCTTCCTTAGGGGTTGGCCAAGTGATGTGAGTGGGAACACTGATTTATTTAATTCCAAGATTTCTATCCCATCCACTTCCATAGATTCCAAGCGGCTCACAAACAAGAAGAACAAACATTGAAGGCAACAATCAAGCAGCCCATAATTATGTGTATCAAAATTACACTTCAGATTAAAAAGAATAGTTATCCTTTAAAAAAAAAACCCTTTTAAGCTCCATATCTTATACAAAAGAGGCATGTTTTTACAGACATCTGAAATATTAGCAATGTGGGGCCCACCTGGATTTCAGGGGTAGCAAGTTTGAGGTGAAGCCACCACCAAGAAAGGTGGCTTCTGAGATCTACCTCTTTTACATGAGCAGGCCATTTTGGAGTAAACCGGAAGGCAAATTTTGGCACAGTTTTTGTCATTTAACTCCAAATTTAAAAGAATCTAGCATCCTGTAAACCAGGGTGGCTGGCTGGGGAATTCTGGGAGTTGAAGTCCACAGGTCTTAAAGTTGCCAAGGCTGAGAAACACTGCTATAAACAGTAATGTTGCTTGACTTTTGAGTAGGCTAAGAATGCTAAAGCCAGCCTTCCTTTTCATTCTATTAATGAAATCCTTGGACTTCTTTACCGTAAACTGGACCATCCGTATCAGATTTTAGTCTAGATCTGAAAGCCCTAAACCACTCAGGGTTATTCCCTCCTATGAACTGGGTCCTCCTGGGTATGGAAATAACAGCAACATTCAAGCAAAGATGATGAAAGAGTATCTCTTCCCTCCCCCCCAGAGCAATTTATATTTACTTGAATGCAAGAAGTCCATCACTGTGCCAGAGAAAAGCAACATGTTTGTGAAGTGTGTGCGTGTGTGTTTTTATGTGTAGGAAGAGTGTTGTCCAAAGAAAGGAAAAGCGAGGAATTAAGATACGTTTGTGGACGTAGTTCTCACTCTTTTTCTCCCAAAATGAGACTGGAAATGGAGGTTTGAAACCGTTGTTAAGGTAAAATAGGACATTTCTCTCTCTGTCTCTCTCTCTCCCTCCACCCCAATCTATTGGAATGGCCTTGTGGAAATAAATAAGTACTGGGAAAAGCTAATTAGAAAAAAGGTCTTTACAGCAGTGCCCTATGATTGCTGTTCTTTTCAGAGCAGGGCTAAACCACTATCAACACAGCTGGAGGAGGAGGAGGAGGAGGAATATATCTGTGCTGCCAATCGATTTGGGCCATGTAAGTTATGAAATCATGGTCTGCTATAAAACAGGCTTGGAAACTTTCTTTCGTTTTATTTATTTAGCCCTTCCTTCCTTCCTTCCTTCCTTCCTTCCTTCCTTCCTTCCTTCCTTCCTTCCTTCCTTCCTTCCTTCCTTCCTTCCTTCCTTCGGAACTCCTGCGGGTTACATCTGGTGGGAGAGGACAAACCTAAAGATGAATGTATGGGGACAAATTGTGGGCAGGACCAAAAGCAAAGTAGGTGGGACCGTTTTCCTATCTTCCAACACATTTCCTTTGGTTGTGATTTATTTTCTCTCCCCATCTTTCCTTCCCTCCCTCCCCGTGCAGCAGATGACAAGCGATCTGCTCTTGAACTACAGCCTTTACCTTTCCGTCCAGCAACTGCTTTCAACCCTGTATCCTGCAATCCAGCATTTCATCTTTGCAGCACCCTGCCGCTGCCTGGGCACGGTGACAAGGCCCTTTGTGGCTAAACCCAGTTCAGACTACTGCAGCCAACTGGTGAATAGCACTAAACCCACTCTTGGAAGAATCATGCAGCCCCACCAAGGGTCTGACACAAAGGAAGGTTATCTTTGTGCTCCGTAAGATGGGTCGGTTAGGGTTGTTATTGTATATATTGTGTATATATATTAGGGGGGTGGAGGCTGGCTCTGCAGATAATTAAGTGCCTTTTCAGAAAGTTAAAATGTTTACCCATTCCTTGGGGAATGTTTCTTAAAGAGAAGATGTTTAAAAAGTAAAGAGGCTTGGTGACAGCTCCCATGATTGTCAAATTGAGGCGAAGGCAATTCGGTTGAAGCAAGCGGGAAAAAACAACCACGACCGACGAAATGTTTATGCAAAAAGACTGTCAAATCATGGGAGCGCTGTGACAGAAGCTCAAAGTGCATCTTTGTGCCTCTACTATTATTATTTGGGATTTTTAAAAAATGCCTGTAAATGAAGGGAATTGGAAGCTGTGGGCTGCTCATGTAGTGCGGGCACAACGGGATCGTTTTTTTCCCAACGACTTGGGGATAATGTAAACAGAGATTATTCGGAGCGAGAGACAGGAAGAATTGTGGTACTGTTCGAACCCCCAGGAGACTCCGTTTAGGGAAATGAGTGTGCGTTTGGTGGTGGTGGGGAGGATGAGCTTGCAATTAATTCATTATGCTGTTCCAAACTCTACAACCTTACACAGCGCTGTGTGCAGCATAAAAATAGTGATGTTGCTAAGGTTTGTCATGATCTGCGTTGGTTACCAGCCCTATCTTCGAGCTTTGCTGCAGGAGGAGGCATCAACCCTGTGATCTTTTGGAATTGTCCACTGGAGTTTCAACCTGGTTTGGGCAATGGTTGTGCTATCAGGAGCTGATGTCCAGAGGTGGGTTGCCTGATTCAGCAAGTAGCAGCACGTGGTTGACCTTGGCTGGGCTCCGATGTTAAGGAGGGTCAGCTCTGGTTAGTATTTGGAGGGGTTTGCCAGGGAATCTCAGGACTCTAGGCTAGGGTAGAATTTTTAAAAAATATATCCTAGAGAAGACAATAGCATATCCCATCTGCACTGTTGCCAAGAAAATTGGATGGATATAGTCATAAAGCCACGAGTGGTCAAGCTGAGCTCAAGGGAGATGTGACTTTTATCAGGTTTTTCTATCCTGATCTAATGAAAACTCTGGGCTGCACTCAGACAAGCAATAAGTTGCAGGACAAATGTCTCAAAGGACAAAAATATGTGCTTGTTCGTCTGCTCTAGGTATGTGCTCCATGATGTATGTGCAGCAAGTGGAAGTCAGCAAAATGGTCCGTAAACTCCTACTCAACCTACAAGTCCCAGCCCCGTGGCTTTCACTTCAGGACCATGGAGAACAATCTTGTGCTCCCAAATGTTGGGAGAGTAAGTGAGCTTAACTAACTAACTTAATGAACTAACTTTCAGAGTTTGCACAAGACATTGAACCAAACTGGGTCTATGCAACCCAGGAAGAGGCAAAAAAGCAAGATGAAAACTCGCCAAGATTAGCGTGTTGTGCAAATGAGGTTGCTAGGCGTGTAACACACTTGGTTAAGTACATTGTAGGAACACAGTCATGTACATTAGCATTGGGGCTACACTGGGACTCTTTTGAGGACAGGGTAGGTATCTGGCATAAGGGAAGAGTTTCCTTGGGATCAGTGATGGCCCCTTCTGAGTCCCCAGGCTCAGAACTCATGTCTCCTGGTTTCTGGGCCAGCACCTTAACCACTAGGCCAAACTGGCTCTCCCTAGACCAAACTGGCCTGTTTGACTCCTCACCCCCAATAATTGTAGGGATGAGAGGAGTACAAGTGTGACGGCAGCAAGGTTGTTATCTTCCCAGTCCAAGAGAAGGCATGGGAAAGGACTACAAGTGTAGTAACTCACTAGGTCTACCATATCTGACCTGATGGCACCAGAGGATTTTCAACTTGGCTCCCATCTAGTGGACGTCTATATGTTTTCAGCCAATTTCTAATAGCTCCGATATTTCACAGGATGCTTTTTCAACATCACACTGAAGAAGTAACAAAGGTGTGTGTGCGTGTGTGTGTGTGAGAGAGAGAGAGAGAGAGATGGTACCAAGTAGAGAAATTCATATTCTAATTCTTCCATCAGTCATTGTAGTAAGCACGTGGCTTGGCAAGAGGTCTCTCTGCAGTATTGTGTCAGGAAGAGATTAATGAAAGAAAAAAGTGTAGAAAGAGGGAGGGAGGGAGGGAGAGAGAGAGAGTGAAACCCATTGTGAATGTATAAGAAAGCCATTCTTCAAAAAACAGCACGAAGGAGTTGGATTTTTCTGCAAAGCAACAGTGTTGAAACATATCCTTGGCATTAATAATCACACTGCCCGCAATCAATTACACCTCAAGAATAATGCCACACTTGATTTCACAGTGTTTGTACAATGAAATCAAGTGCAGCTTTGTTAGCTCTCTCCCCTCCCCATAACACAAATCCTTTGTTGCTGCCTTGGGTTTTTAATGCATTTCTGCTCCAACAAGGGTTTCATTTCTGCCTTTTTTTTTTCATGCATAAAACAGGATATGATAAAACAAGACCAAGGACTTGTCAGCATCCTGGAATCATTAACATCTCTCAGGATGGACCTCCCATTGTCAGGGTGGGAAAATGAGAACAAACAGTTTTCAAATAGAAGTTGAGCCCTTATTTTGTTCTTTCTATTTTTCTACATGGAAGGTCTGGATCCATGTAGAACAGAGGTGGAGTCTTTTTCTTCTGGAGTGGGCATTAAAAAAATTTTTCTGAAGGTTAGGGAAACCGTGGTGTTACTGGAGAAGGTGGGGCTAATACTTTGGGCTTGTTTGAGAATCTTGGGGGCGGGTGTACAGTTTTCTTAATGGCGAAGTATTTATGATAAGTCCGGATAAGTTTTTTTTTCAAAAAAGAAAGAAAAAGAGAGAGGGAGAGAAGTTGTCACTCAAAACAGGCATTATGCCACCGTGGTGGCCACCATGGAAGGTGATACCTACCTGGAATATATTGGACACATCAAGATGGAGTTCCCGGGAATATATTGGACACATCACAATGGATTAGCATGGAAGGCATTTATTGGCTTCATATATGTACCTGATGGGATGTGAGTTGCCCATCTCTGTCCTAGAATTAAAGAGTTCCATGTCATGAAGAAAGGACTCTTTCAAGGAAGAGCTATTGCTATTGCTGCACACCTGTTCGTACACATTGGTTCAGACAATTTAAAGCATGATTCTTTGGGCATCATATCTCCACCTGACTTTCAAAGCCTGCTGTTTTCACTCTCCTACATCTCCATCCATGGATTAAAATATTGACTCCGTATCCTCAACCATCAGCTCCAATTTTCCTTGCTTCATTCTCTGTGTGCCCCCATATTGCCACTGGATGGCATTAGTTAGTTGTGTAGGAGTCATACTTTGAAACTCAGTAATTAAAAAAAGGGACGAAATCTAGTCATTGGCATGAAATCTGGCCCTTTTAGAGGAGTGATTTTTCAAGCTATCTTCCAGGACACCACACTGCTACTTCAAGACAAGATGAACAAGGATGGATGGGGTTCCCTGGAATATATTGGACACATCACGATGGAGTTCCCTGGAATATATTGGACACATCACGATGGAGTTCCCTGGAATATATTGGACACATCAAGATGGAGTTCCCTGGAATATATTGGACACATCACAATGGAGTTCCCTGGAATATATTGGACACATCAAGATGGAGTTCCCTGGAATATATTGGACACTGTCAGGATTAGCCCAGGAAACTCCAGGAGACAGTACAGATTCAATCCAGCAAGGTTTAATGGCCTTTCTCCCGTTACAGAAATCTTCTCAGAGTGAGAGCAAATTCCAGGGTCACCCTCCCAACCTCCCTTGCATTCTTTAGGGAGGGTTCAGTCACATCCTCTTATCAGTTCCCCATTGCTCTGGTGATGAGAGTAAATTCTTAACCCCTCTGGTCCTGACTCTCACAGACACATCACAATGGAGTTCCCTGGAATATATTGGACACATCAAGATGGAGTTCTCTGGAATATATTGGACACATCACAATGGAGTTCCCTGGAATATATTGGACACATCAAGATGGAGTTCTCTGGAATATATTGGACACATCAAGATGGAGTTCTCTGGAATATATTGGACACATCACAATGGAGTTCCCTGGAATATATTGGACACATCACAATGGAGTTCCCTGGAATATATTGGACACATCAAGATGGCGTTCTCTGGAATATATTGGACACATCAAGAAGGCAAGATTTGCAACACGTGGCCATGCTGAAAAGTGTTGGACAGGCTTCTAGTTTGCCCATGATTAGCTGCCAAAACCGAGGGTGCATTTTAGAAAATGCCCCAGAATCTTGCACAGCCCATCAACTTTCCACAATGGATGTAGGCAAGTGTTATGAGTAACATTTCTGCTGCCTGAGCATGGGTTACCAGTACTCTTCCAGTGCTGGTTGTGCTGGTTGTGAAGTCCTTCATGCCATAGATCTGGCTATCTAAGATCTCTGCTTCCCAGTAAGATCCATCACGGTGGGCATGCACAGGGTCCCATCTTTGAAACAATATCATCAGATGGGACCCAGATCTCCTCTGTGACAGCACCTGCCCTTTGGAATAGTATCCCCTCAGAAGTTTGAATTACCCCAACTCTTCTGTTCTTTAAGCAGGTCTTAAAGACCTGGATTTGCCCCAGGTGCTAGGCAGGGAAGTATGGTCTACTGTGGGAGTTTTATTAATATGCTTGGTACATTTTTCTCTGGGCTATTGCGTTCTTCCATTTGCATTGCATTGAATGGTGTTTCACTGTATATGCCGCCAGAGTTGTTACAAGTTCGGTGGACCACACATGTGATTTATAAATAATACAGAAATAAGCAAATAAATCAATCAAGGTGGGGGGAGGGCTCTGTGTGTGAGAATGCCTGATTACCTCCCCCTCCCTGCCTTCCCGAAATGCTGCAACAAGAGGCTAATCAGCCACAGGGAAAATGTGAGCCTCTTGGTATCGTGAAGCTTCAGCTCTGATCATCTCTAACAGTAGTTTCCTCTCATTGGCCTTGCTCAATGGGCTGATGGAAATTGAACTTCTACCAGGGCCAGCCTACTTTCATTTGAAGAAACAAATTAACTCCATGGGGAAAGGTCATTCGATTTAGAGGGAGCTGAAATGCACGGATGCAGGATATTGGGTTTCCCTTCATATGAACAAATATTTTCCTTGGCTGATTTCTAGGGTAAAGGATGAATGAATGCTTTGCTCTTTATGCTACTTGGGAGATAGTTCAGATTGCCAGTCTTCAAGTACCACACCTGGCCCCTAGATAATTCCACATTAAACCAAAACCACCCCCTACCCCCCAGTCAATTTTCCTTCTCTACCAGCCCTCTGAGAAATCAGTTTTTGTTTAATCTTCATTTCTGTGTAGAAGCAGATCCCCCTTTTGATGAAAAACTTGCTTAATCTGTAGGTGTGGAACTGACCCCTCTCTTTGTGCAAGATAAGCCATTAACAAGCAGTGTTCCATCAGGAACCATCTAGTGCCATTCCTATCACAAACCATGGAGAAGAAAGGAGACTTTGCTCCAGGCCTCCAGGGTGGGCGGGCAGCTGATCAGATCAAAGAAGCTGTGAAGAGGCTGTTGCTCCTTCAGCTCACCCTGCCTGTCCATGCCCTAGCTTCTACCAGATAGAAAGTGTTGTGTGAACGCAAGCTATGTGGGATAAGAGTTTGAAGATCTCCTCCCTAGCTGTCCCTAAGCTTCATCTGAGTGGAGTAGTCCTTAGCAGAGCAGAGTGATGGCTTAGTGAAGTGATTTCAGGCCAGACCTATGTCCGCCTAGCCAAGGAACAATAGTAATGAAGCTCCTGAAGCAAGATCGGAAGCCTGCTGTCTTTCTTTTAATCCAAAGTGGTGATGAGATTGGAGCCAAAGAAATTGGAGAAGTTCAGAGAAAGGAGGCTGCCTACTGCAATAAAATGGTCTTATTTTAATGGTGGTAGCGGATGACCCTTAATTTGTCTCCCCTCCAAACAGGGCCAAGAACATCAAGAAGCCATTTACGTAGCATTCTTGTAAGAATCACGCAAAATGTGCACTCAGCCCACTGAATTACAGGCACTTTGGTAGACTCTACATCCGCTGGCTTTTCTGTCTATTAATCATAATTCAGCTCAGTATTTATTTTGGATAGAAGACAGAAGTGTGCTTTCACTCCCCCCCCCCCCACCTTTTCTCTCTTAACATTTCCTAAGCACAAAGCTGAAATATGAACAATGCAAATACTTTGGTGTGTTGCCCGGGAATAACACTCCAGCAGTTTCGCTTGAAAAACTTCTTTGTGTAACTGGCATTGGAGCACAGAGAGAAGGCAGGGGAATGCATCTGACACAAAGCTGACCAACATTTCAGGTGGATGCAGAAAGCCTTTCAGTTCAGAAACGGAGGGCCACAATATGGAGACCGGGAATGCTCACGCAGAGCACAGCTCTGACAAAACACCCAGATGCAAAAAGTGGGAACAGCCTCCTGCCCCCCACCCCCACCAAAGCATCAGGGACTTGATGACTCACCACACCAAAAGCAACACCAGACAAATGAGGACTTGTTTGGGCTATAGAAAGGCAAAAGCTTGTGCTCCTCACCAGGTACCTGCTTGTTGAGCTTTCACATGGCCTTTCTGGGAAAGACATGGTGAGGGAGATATTGGCTCGAACATAAATGCTTCCATTCCATTTCCCTGCCAGGAATATGAAATTAGTTCAGTTTAGATTCTGTTTATAAATGGGTCCCAGCATCTTTTCATAACGGGCTTCACTTCTGTTGCATGTGGGTGTCATCTGGTCTTTTGTCCCAAAGTTCTACCCTGGTGATGTTTCTGTTCAGCTGCAGGATTTTTTAGGTGTCGTAGTCCTTATCAGCAACCCTCGTAGAACGAAATCCCTAAGGTATTTCAGGTTCTGTTGGCCTGCAAAACATCTGAAATATCACTTGAATCTCTCCAAAGAAAAGCTACCTTTTTCTCTCCCTGCCCTCAAGAGGAACACTGTTGGAAGGTTGACCTTGGACGAGGAGGAGGAGGAGGAGGAGGCAGCTAGTGAAAGCCTGAGGGTGAGTAAAGTGGAATGAGGAGGCAGTTCAAAGTAGAAGGAGCCTGCTTTGAATATGTGAGCAACTATCTGAGAAGGACTGCTTTTGTAGCTTGTCTCCACTTGAATTCCAGACCCATCCCTTGTGAGATGGGGAGGAGGAGTGGGATGTTCTGATACCCTGAACGGTTCATGCAAAAAAGCAGAGAAAGTGTCACACAGGACTTCTTGTCTCTGTCGCCTGAACACACTAGTGAATATCCTCCTCAGGAGCACCATGAAGACTCATCATGACAAATGTGTGAGCCTCAAGAGAAAAATGATTAGTAGGATTCCTCCATAGCCTAGAGAGAGAAGTGGGGGGGGGGGGGAGAGAGAGGGAGAGGGAGAGAGAGAGAGAGGAGACAGTCATGATTTCTTCCTCTGCTAATTAAAAAGTCAGTTTGGTATGTTCACCTGGGTGAGGAGCCATCCTCCTGTATGTCTTCCTGTGTCTGAGGAGCCCTGCTGGATAGTATTTTCAAAGCTGATTAAAAAGAGAGAGAGAGATTTATTCTGGTCTCCTCCTCCTCCTCCTCCTCCTCCTCCTTCTTCTTCTTTTCTCTCTCTCTCTCTCTGCATTCAGCCACTGTGAGCTAAGGGTCTATCACTATCGCTCTAGGAAATATGGAATCTGGCCTCATGGCTGGGTCATTGGCTGGAGTATTATGGGAAGTGAAGCCCAACACCACCATGAGGACTCACCAAGTTAGAGACCACCATTCTCCAAGATAATACAGCAGTCTGTCCCCAGATGGCTGCCTACCTGGCCAATGGGAAAAGACACTGATGTCCTATCCTTTGCTAATACTCTCCTGGTGTCAGATGCCATGGAATAATGACCACTCTTGGGAAAAGTGGGTTGGGACTTTGTATACCCCTAACAGCAACTTTTGACCCTATTAGTGTGTTGGTGAGCAGCCAGAGCCCCCAACAAGGAGATTTCACTGTGCTAAGTGAGTTAGGTGTATTGTGCCAAATACACCATTGGTGAATGTTTGCTCCACCTTTACACCGTGCAAAATCTCCCCACCTATATACATATAGGGCAAGATGCCACAGTGCAAAGCAGGAATACCCTACAAAGAGTTATCATTCCCATTCGCAGCCAACAGAGCAAGTTCATAAGTCTGTTAAATACACTGTAATAAAAATGCATGGTTTTACTTCTTGGAGGTGGGTTTGGCTCCCATCAATATGGCAAAGCCTTCAGTGGGAGGAACTTCTGTAGCTGTTACCTGATAGGGTTTCCTGTCTCTTCATCATTTATTAAATCTTAAATGTTTGTTTCTATGGAGGCAGCTAATGAAATATTTTGGAAGACAACATTGTCAGCCATCAAGTTGTAAAAACATAATTTCACCGCTGTTATTACTGCCCCCCAAAATGCATTCAAATTGCTACTTTTCTTCTCGGAGTGTTCTAATGAAAATGTGTGCTTTTTTTTTTAATCCCATCAATAATGGAATACAGATGTAGGGGAAAATCATTTTCGGTAACAGCAACAAAACATTTACACAGCAGAAGGAACCCCGTTTCCCAATGCATTATTAATAGCCTAATAATAAAAGGATGAAAAAATAATTAACTAAGGTGCCACCATTATTATCCAGCTGACAGTGAACTATTTCATTCTGGTAGAGAATATGACAGAATTAAGAGTTGGTAATCTTCCTGTTTTTCACTTTTCGAGGAAATGTTTGGGAGAACTCATTAACTGGGTCCAAGTATAAAGGCTACTTAACTGATGATATTTGGGATGAAGACTAATTTGGTAGTTATAGCCAAGTCCTTCTCCTGTCATGGTAGAGGAGGAGAATAACTCCATTTATGGGAATTGTTTTTCTTCTGTGTTTTCATCATGCTGGGATTTATTCATCAGATAGAAGGCCACGATAATTTCCCCTTTATGGTTTTATTTTCCCCTGCCCCCAAATTATAAAGGGGCTTTAGAGGACAGGAATAAAAATTCTAGGATAATGGCCGGTTGCCTTATGAGATTACAGGCATTCGTAACTGCTTCAAGGTCACTCTTGATGGATGCCAGAAGAGAGGAACCAGATTCTTCTCTATTTCCCAAATAAAGAAATAAATAAAAATCACTAATTTGCCATATGGGTTGGTTTGCTTTGTAGTGGACACGGACTGCATATTACTTGGCATTACAGAAACATTAAAACTGGCTTCTGTTCCCCAGAAGCATGCATGCTAGATTCATCCCTGCAAATCTGCATTGCCTATGTAACTGGGAGGAACCGACTTTTAGCTTTGTACAATTAACGCTATGCAACATACTGAGCTAAAATTTGGTTTACTTGGTGGTGATTTAGCAAGTTGGCTGAATCCCACTTCTGGTTTGCCAATGATGGTTTACTCTGTCGGGAGATCACAGAGAGATGTGGCTTATCCAATGTAATGTAATGCACCTCCACATATAGTAATGAACATGGAAGAAATGAACTGGAAAACTGAAGCAATGGTTGAGCAAGTAATTGATACAAATAGATTATTGAATGCCTTGGCTAAAAGGAAATGGCAGGTACCTCTAATGGACATGCTACTTGGCTAGAAGGTGTGGCGTGAATTTAGAACATAAGGACATGGAAGAAATCATGTTAAAAAGTGTATCAGAGATTCTGTGGCTCAAGATGTCCTCTCCCATCCCACCTTTTTCTTAAATAGGTCCTTGTTTACAAGATGCGACTGTTTTTTTAAAGTAAGTCAATGGTTCTAAAATGGTAAGCCTAATTTGTTTCTTAGTGGAGACCAGATATTTTATGAAACTCTGCCCATTTCATAAGATAGTTCTTGAGGCTGCTTGAAAAAGATAAACAATAGAGTTCAGTTAGATTCGACCAAATGTCTATCTAATCCAGGATCCTGTTTCCCACTGTGGCCCATCAGAAATTCAAAATTGGCAGATCTGAAGCAGATGAGGGCAAACCTTCTTCCATTTCAGAGTTGCAGATTCAGAAACAATGGTATTAGGAGGGACAGGACCATCCATGGATTATATCTGCTTAGCCTCCTCAACTGTGCTTCATCTTCTTTTATGGCAAGACAAAATGGCCATCTCCACCTTTCGTGGGCAGTAAGTTCCACATGTAAATTTTGGGGAAGGCCCTTGCATGAGAATGTTTTCAGAAAAGAGAATAAAAGACATTCCCATAAATCTGGAACATAGAGTCCTCCCCAAAATCTGAACATGGAAGACTGAGGATACATGAAAGGGAAAGAATTCCTCAGATACTGTAGTGTTAAAGGAAGGAATTAAGATGGCACAAGATGGTGGTGGTTGGGAAGTTCTGCTGTAGCACTGGCAGAATTTTGATGGAGGTATTTAAGCAAGGCATGCTGTAGCTGAGATTTTTGGACCTTCTACCAAGACTTTTGGACCTTCCACCCAGCAGGAGGGTGAACGTAAAGGTCTTCCCAAAATCCTCCTGTTTCTAAAACTGTATGTTGTAGAAATGTAGGGAAAGAAGTGTCTTAGGAACTATGAATCATGCACTTGAACTTGACAACAATGCGCTCTTAAATACTGATAGCCCTCAAAAGAAGAAAACACTTTGATCTTCTCATTAAAAGAAAGAAGAAGCAGATAAGTAGAACTGATTCTGACTCATTTCCTGTACCCATTGCGAGGCAAATGGAAACAATGGAAGTAACACACATCGTCGCCCTCGAACTTTCTGAAGTTGCAAATTGGCACATTCAAATATTCAAAGGTAATGGGGGGGGGGGCTATAAAAAACACACTTTGCTAGACAGCAAAGTGCAAAAACATAAGTTTGACTAACCATCAGAATGAGTATTATCATGAAAGCAGCAATTTTTCTCGCACCAGACTGCACACGTTGACTCTTGATTTAATCCTCCCTTCTGCTGCTGTGCTTAAAAAACAAATATTCTCCAAACAAGAAATTGTCCTTTGAGAATTGGATTTTTCAGATCTGCTTGTTTAGAAACTTCAGCATGATCTGCTGATAAGTGCTTTCCACCCAGCAAATTTATAGCTGATGTTTCCATAAGTAACAACTCCTCTCTTGGGTGGCTCATTGCCTCAGCCGCAACTTGACCAAACTGAGCTAACAGAAGGCTGAAGCTGAGCCCACCCACTAGACAAGGGAGAACCCAGATTTTCAATTTTTACTCTTTTGTTTTGCCTGTTAAAAACCCAAATTCATGTCACCTTGTGGTGTGGCCTTCATGGATTCCCCCCCAAAACCCAACCAAAATGGAGGTACAAAATTTGCATTTTCCTCCCATGTTTTTTTCCTAATATGTGTACTAGGTTACTAGGAATGGTGAGATAAGCTAGTAATCAGAGCATTTTGGCTTGATTAATTAATTAAAAGAAAACTTCTTAGGAAGCCTCAGGACGTTCTTAGAGAAGGACTTCTTAGACTTCTTCCTGTTTGGAGGATCACATGGCCAGTGGGTGAACTTAGCTAGGTCTGAAGGTTCTTCTCAGAGACCCCATCGTTTGTAGTGTGATGGTCATGCTTCTGAGCATAAAAGCTGCTTATTTTCCCTGGTGTGTGAAAGCTAGCCCATCCAGGAGAAAGATCCTCTTCTGTTCCCCATGGATGTGCCATGCTTTATTTTCAAGGAGGCAGTGGTGCTTGTTCAGAGGCAAGATCATCCAAAAATGTGGTTCCCTTGCCTACAGCTTGAATCAGCACAATATTTTCTTTCATCTTACCCTCTGAAATAAAAGCATCTAAAACAGCAGGGCACTGAATAGTTATCTCCCAACTGGACAATTTGGAACATTGCTAATTTGTCCTTCATGATGATTATAAGCTACAGGTTTATTAAATCTCTCTTTCTCTCTCTCTTTCCCCACCCTTCCAGGCATCTTAGAGCCCAGATCTAGATTCTCGCTAGTTTGCTCACTTTTACAAATGAAACCTCCATGCGATTTATTTTGTGAGCTAATCTTCAAATGGCACACCCGCTCAACTTATAAATGAGGCATTATTTAGTCAGCAGGATAAAAAAATGAGCAGAAAATTAATTTGTATTGTAGTTCTGAATGAAATTCAGATGCCTGCCTCTGATTGCCTGTCTTGAACCAGGCGCTTGGAATTAAAAATTCTTTAAAGTGCAGATTGATTCCTTTATTATTTCTCCTTTCACAGTTGGCATTCGCATCAGAACTGGACACGGTTTGTTACCTACGGGCCCAAATGGCTGACACACAGAATGCAGAGGGGCATATCTTATTTGAGAAGGAAGTTAAGAGAGGAACTGGAAATAAAATGGAGGCATGCTGAGCTAATGCAGTGAAGGGAAGAAACCTTGCCAAGAACTGGACATTAATAAGGGCTAAAGCGAAGTTACATTCTTGATTTGTGCCTTCTATTTTACTATGAGTGTTGTGAAACAGTGCCTAATTTGGGGGCGCATTTTGCAATGGCATTGCCCCCTAACTGGTGTTCCAGCACACGACACAATTTGGTGTGATGTTCTACAACCCACCAATGATTCCATCTTCTAATAGAAGAAAATAGATGTAGCTTAGGGTTGAACTGTGGAGTCCTTGGTGCTCTCTGAGCTTGGTGGTTGCCTTACAGATGTTTCATTACCCAACTAGGTAACATCATCAGGGCTTTTACCTAGTTGGGTAATGAAATGTCTGCAAGCAAACCACCAAGCTCAGAGAGCACCAAGGACTCCACAATTCCATCTTCCTACAGCAGTGAGAGCAATTGTAGCTGTGGTTCAGTGCTTTCCTGCTGAAGCAAGGAACTCCTTGGAGACCTGACTCATCCAAGCCTGGGCTTTAGCCCTGGCATGTGGATGAGTAAACAACAAGTGATGAGAATGTTTTATTGTTTAGATGCTTACTTAATTCCTCCCCCTCACCCCAAATCCACTAAAGAACACACTTGCAGTGAACTTTGATTTACCGTGTTGATGTCAACCGATATTAGATGACAATATGCTGGAAAAGCATATCAGCCCTTCTATTACAGCCGTGGGACTTCATTCCATCTGTCTGATTTATAGAAAGCAGGTTTCTTCAGCTGGCCGCAGAGAGGTTCATTCTACAATTTGCTAGCCCCATCTCTTCATTCAGAGGGGCTGGAAAAAGGGCTGGAGACCACAGGTTTAATGCTGGTCTGGTGGAGAACTGCACTGAGAATGGGGTTATCTGATTTCAACCCCCTCGCTATCTTTCTCATCTGAAAGGTCTCCCTAAAGGGCAGCCTTTGAAGAAATTAGCATGGTCGCATGCTGCCCCATTGAAAAACAAGAGTTTGGGATTAAATGAGAGGCTGACCGTGTGAAAGGAAAACTAGCCATTGTTTGTTCCCCACAATATGTATAGCCCAATCAGCCATTAACTCAATCCAATTTCCCTACCCGTGATTTGGGTAGTGCACAATCATGTTGAGCCCAGCCCTCCCTCTCCATTTGGGGCATGCAGACTCCTCACCCACTTCCTCCTCCAAGTGCCTAACATCCCATAAACTCTTCCAGCAGAAGAGTAGAGGCATGGTTTTATGGTATCATTGGCCTCGGGCAAGCAACAGTAGACGCAGCCGTTTCAGAATACATATTTCTGTGCTGCAAGGCCTTAGTAGGGAGCACTGTGATGAAGCTATTCATTTTTCAGCGCCATGATTTCATCTCTTCTCCTAGATAGGCCAAATGGACAATGGACAGGGTTTGGGTATTCTCTCATCATGTTTGTGTTGGTGAATTTAATTTAACTGTCATGCAACACTATTTAGAGCTCAGAGCAATCCCTCACAGTGTTAATTGACTGGATCATTCAGCCCAGTTTTGATGCTCCCATGACTGACTAATCTTTATCCTATTGATCCAGTTATGTGTGTTGTTAGAACATGGTCACTGAGTCAGAATCTTGCTCATTATTGTCAGCGGCTCTCTGAGTTTCATCCTGAAGATGCTGAGCATCAACCTTCAGACTATCTGCACAAGATATGGACTACCACTGCACTCATTGTAATACCCTCTGGTGTAAGAAAAACAGAGGAAAGGGTGAAAACACGTTCCCAAGGAAGCTCAAATTTCTAGCAATAGGCATTCAGTTAAAGAATACCGATTGTATTAAAGAAATGCTTTGCTGGTCCTCCAGATGAATCGATGAGAGATGCTTCCATTCCAAAGGTTGAGGTCCTCTTTCAAGGTGACAGCCATGCAGCCATGACAGAGTGTCTCCCCCTGCTGCTAGTCAAGGCACAGTGCATCACGTAAATCTCAGATGGCCAGAGGCAAGATCAATCATAAGAATATGCAGACCCTGCAAATGCAGAATAAATCCAAATCACTGTTGAGAGCAGCTGCATTTCGAAAGAACTCGTTTATAAGAAGTGACTGAAGCCCAGGATCCTATTAGCTTGGAATAATGTGCTATTATTCTAAGCAGAATTAGCTCCATGGATGACATGAATGGAAGTGAAAGCATGAAACTGTCTAAAAGATGTGCCTTTGGGGGTTCATCACATATTTGGACAAAGTTGGTGTGGATCCTGTCTTTACATGGTCTAGTGAGCATGTGCTGCTCAGGAAATACAATTTACCATGGATTTCAGTGGTAAGAAGAGATTGCCACCCTTTCTCTGCTCAAAACCATGCATGAGGAAGCATGAACTGAGCAAAGGAACCATGGAAAAAAGAGCACCTATTTGAAAAGTTGGCCTAGAAAATGCCACCTATTTGGAGAAATGGAAGACGGTGTCTGCAAACGTCCAACAGAAGTTGAAAAAGAACAAACAGTCTTGCATACAAAGAATTCACTCCTTTTGGCAACAAAACAGAGGTGGGGGGAGCTTGTCACTATGAATAACACAGCACATTTTCACAATAAAGAGAAGTCATATGAATCTTCCCCAAATAAAGATTCAAAACAACTTAATTGAAAAAGGCATTCTCTTTTATAAAAGCAAGGCGAGTGTCAGCCTCTGTATCTGTGAGACCAATTAATATGGACATCAAACTTTTGCTGACAAGCAGAGCATCAGTTTCCCCTCTCTGTTTACTGCTGAATAATAATAATAACTCATCATGATCCACAATTTATAGCAAAGTAGTCACTTAAGGCCATAACAAAGATGCTGAGTAGAAAATGCACTTCTTGATGTAGAAGGTAGAAAGGTGGAGAGACATCTCAGGTAGAGTAGTGATTTCACTGATGGGTGGACTCAATTAACTTAGTTAACTCCTCACTGGCTTTTCATCCATGATTTGGACAAAATAATTTGCACACTGTTAGCTGCCCTTATTATATCTGTGATCCTGATGGCTTCATAGAAGCTCCGGGGAGAACGTGAGTGGAGAAAATAATTGAAACTTTCTTAACTAGAAAGAAGGGGAATGTTTCAACAACTTCAGAACTTCTTCAAGCAAGTTTTGGAACTTCCTAGCTGGAGATGAAGAGCTCTGGAGAGTTTGAAAACATCCACATTATTTCGTGTGCCATTTTGATGGATAACAATAAAGAAATTATCCAGTTACTGAAACATTTGTTACATGGACCAATACAGCTATTGACTGCTTTTCATATTTCAGAGAGGGCACTTAGACGTTTTTGGTGGAGAAGACAACTGCCTGGACATCCAACACTCTGTTGCTACAAACCTTTTGGACATTCTTCAGATGTATCCATGAGGAACAGAGCAGTTTCTCCTCCGGAGTTAAAATGGTGCAACATGAAAGATCCAACCAGCCTCAGTGAGCCACAGCTAGCAAAGATTCCTCCCTTCCCATGGTTGTTTGGCTTTTCATTAGTCAAAACAAATCAAAGCTTAGCTTTTGGTGCTGACACCTACAGCCTCTTTGCACATTAATTTGTTTTGTTTCACATCTCATTGGACTCCCTTTCCCAATCAGTTTCATTTCAATCAAGACAATTAGAGTCTTTGTACTTGAGAGGATATTGGGCCCCAAAAAATCAACAAAGATAGGTGTGATAAATATTTGGACTGGCAGCTGGGAAGAGCTTACTCATCTTTGTATTAGAGGAGAGTTGTGTGTGTATGTTTGCAAAGATGAACGGAAGCTGGGAAGGGGGAGATGGAGAGAAAAACAACATCTCACCCACTCAAGTTCCTTTTTGCAGATAAGTATGATACTGGATATTATAAGCAGGCAAAAGAGGAACGCCCACATCTGTAAATGAGTGATTTGATCTTTCATGTGACAGGCAGCACAATGCCAAGAAGGAAAACACAGGTGTTTCTTACAATTTCACATTTTTTAATCAGACAGCTGTAAAATAGGATGTGCTTACAAGAGCCCTGCACGCCTACGTGCTGTCAGGAATTGGGGAGACTAAAACAGGGAATGTTTCAATCTTCAGTCTACCATTGCCTTGATGGCGTCACAAGCATTGGCCAACTGGCACTGTTGGGTTTTGATGTAACCTTGTAGCTCTGATTTTATCCACTCCCCAAAGCTCTATATAAGTGTGTTATCAGGAGTTGGTGAGAACCGAAGTGGCATCTTTGGGAATCCTGCAATCCTACATCCCATTTGTAACATCACAGGTATTGGTCAGTATCTCTTTTGAATGGATTAATATCTTCCATGATGTATGTGAGGTTCTGTTGCATGAGGCAATAGCTCAGCTGACTTCCCTCCCTTCTTCTGGAGGCACTAAAATAAAATCCATGGTATGGTAATCAAGACTGATGTCAGTGCAGATAGATTGTGTGTGTGTGTGTGGTATTTTAATGTATGTATTTATTAGACTCATGCGCCACCATTCTCCACTGGAGACCCACTCTAGGCATTCATTTCTGCCCCTTTTGAATCCTTCATGATCACAGCAAGGCGGAAAAACCCAAGGAACCACTGAAATGGAGTGCCTAGGGAAGCCCCCTTCTTAGGGCTTCTCTAGGACTTCATCTCAATTATAAGACATCAAGAACGTCAGTCAATTCTCCAGGAAATAAGTTGCACATTGTAATTGGAGGAGTAATTCACTGGAAAGAAATTCTAGTGTAAGTTCTAAAAAGTCTGGTTCCAATGGGGAATAAATCTGACCTCTTCCAGATTGATTAGCAGGATGAATTAATTCAGATACAGAAGTCACACATGTTTACCTACATATTTGCCAGGCTGGAAAGTGTATTGCTATCACAAAGTCTTCTAAGTCAGATTGACTTGCTGGGTAAAGTAATCTGAATTAGGTCAAAGACTGGGAACTTCAAGCACCAGAACAAACTAGTAGTTGAGTTCAAGGAATAACTAATTGCTTCCAAATTGACCCTTCCATTCCACGAACAAACTAGCATTTTTGTTTGTGCAAACAACATAATGCTTGCCTCTGAAGAATGTATCCAGTATATTAATGTCATATTGAATTCCAGGTCCTTCTGATCAACAATTGCAGCTGTCAGTGTGAGGAATGGAAACAGTAATCAATAGTAAACCTTGTTTGGGGAGGTTTTAGGGATAGGATGGTGAAGGTAAATGGAATAGAAACGGATGCTTTTGTTTCAACAGATTCCTAATTTAAAAGCAGAGGACTGTTTCAGATCCTTTCCTTTTTAACATGTCTTGTTGTTTCACAATAGGCCCAGTGCTTGGACAAATGGGTTAGTCTTCAACTGGTCATGTCTCTTGTGCACACTGTCTCTTCCTCCCTCCCTTCCTCCCATCCTCCCTTCCTCCCTTCCTTCTCCCTCAGACATAAACCAAATACATGTTCAAAAGAGCAGAAAAGCTTTCAGGAATGTGTCTGCTTAAGAAGATAGTCCTTGAAATCTTCAGAGAACTTAATGAGCTTCATTGGTGGTCTCCCAGTCATCACTAAGGAAGTACCAATCTACTATCCTTAATTGGGTGTTAGTCATCTTGTTTACCTGGTCTCCAGGTGGGTGGCTTGTAACTATAAGTAGATGAACCATGCCCAGGTGATTTCTTGCAAGCCTCTTGGTTCACAAAAGCAATATTCTATATAAATGTTGACAGGTGGGCAAGCATGGAGATGCTGATGGTGTGGATGAATAATAGACATGCAGCAAGAAATTGCCATCTCTTCTTATTACTGTTAGGAAGCAGATACTCTTACTTTCAAGTACCTGCTCACATCATGATAAACAATGAACTCCGTTCTACTTTTGCTACTGTATCATGTAGGGGGAAGATTCAGGGACCAGGTTAGAAAAAGTTCATCTTACAGCAAAAGAACCTAGGCTCAATTTTTGGCATCTCCTGTTGAAAAGGGTCAAAACACCAGGGATGGAGGAAATGTTCCTCTGCCTGAGATCTTAGAGAGTCAATGCCATTATAGACAATGCTCAGTTAGGTTCACACAATATACTAAAATCTAAACCAGGTTCACAAAAGACATTGCTGCCTTTGCTTACCATACTATGCCCAGATAATTAAACTGTATATTGTTGAGTTGAACCCTTGTTGGGTTAAACCCTGAGCTACATTTATTCTCTGCTCTTGAAGCTATATATGATGGTTTAACTGAATGGCCTGGTCCATACAACGTGCCAGAACAATGGCTGAGTTTCCAAAACATGCTGAGCTATGATCTGCTTAAAGCTTGAATTAATTTTCTTGTGCATTCCTGGAGATGTCTGTCAAGTTTTCCAATCCTATCAGTCAATACAGCTTTGGGGGCTTCAGAAGCAATGATCGCTCACAGGAACCCATTCCAACACATCCATTCCTGGATTTATTTTCAGTCCTACTTTAGTGAGACAACAGCTAAAAATGGTGTCCAAGTCCAAGTCCTCTATTAATCAGTGTTTATACCTGTGAAGAAATCAATGGATTTCAGCATTGATTTTCTGCCATTTTAATACGAGTACTAGGTCTCTTTTATTTCCAGTATATGAGTAATTATATGTTTTTCATTTAAAAAAGCAGAATATTAAGCCCCTGTTCTGTCCATTAGGAAGTCATGGAGTGGTTTAAAAGCTTGTTGAGATTTGGGGGGGAAGGGTTAATTAATGAGTCATTTGCAAAGAGTTACGCTTAGGCATTGCAGTTTGAAACAAGCCAACATGCATATACCTGGATAAAAATTAGGGAAGGGGGGGCATAAGGGAAGAGTGCCACATTTTTAAGGAAGATTACGTTTGTTTATGTACATTCAAACTATTTTCGCATCAATTCCCAAATGGGTTTCTTTTATGTCCCTGTTAAACGTGTCTTTTACTTTCTGGTGAGAGCAAGCATTCGTACATTGCTTTTCATTAGGCAGTTTTCCTTTAAATAAATTTTAAAGCATGTTTGCTAGATATATACCTAATTTCCTTCCTAATTTTGGAATCAGAGAAGTGCAGTGCAGAGTCTGGAGAAGAGGGGGGAACTGAATGAAAACGACAATTCACTTCCTAGTTTGGAAAGTATTAATTAGCTCAGTCCATGCAAAAATGTGAACAAAACGAATTTCACCTTATTCCCAACTGATTGCAATTCGACAGGGGAAAAGCGTAAGTAGTCGTACAGAAATTGGTACATGTTACATCACTAATGTATTAATGTGTTAGGTCTTCGGTTTTTGCCATAATTTATCTGTTTTACTGTACCAGGTTTAGTTTTGAACTTGTCAGAGTTCTTATGAGGTGGGGAGCTTTATAAATGTGATATCTGCATAAACAAATAACTTGCCTGGTATTGTGAGAATTTAGGCTTCTCCGCACTTCAGTTTTGCCAGCACATAAAGAGTTAAAAATCATATATAATTACAATGCAACCCCCTTCTGTTTTTGTGTTCTGCATGCAAAAACAAGCCAGCATGCCAGCCACCTTTAAGATTACGATGTTTTTTTTATATCCTGAATTTTCTTCTGCATGAAAGACATGGGATTTGGTTGTAATGGACAAAATCATCTTTTCCTTTTTCCATCTCTGTTGGCACTTGTCTCCATAATTAGGTTTTGTGTTCAAGTTACAAGAGAGTAGCATTTTCTCTCTCCTGGTATCTACATTTCCATTTTCACATTTTGTCCAACTCAGATGAATATATAATATTCCAAGAAAGTTGCACTGGAGAGTGTGAGAGAGAGAGCGAGCGAGACAGAGACAGATAGAGGCAGAGCGAACTAAATAAAATATTTTGTTGCGTCTACTGTTATCCAAGTATCTCTAGGTACGTCTCACCATCTTCTCCTGCTGTATTCCTGGATCTGTCCATTGTTCTGAATACAATACATCTCTTAGTTAGGCTGGTTGAAGTTAGATTAAACACAAAGACATCACACACTATGAGACCGAAGCAACCTTTTAAAAAAAGAACTATCAGTCCATGCTAGGTTGAATGGAGAATAGCAGATGGGGCCAAATCCATCAGAAGGTTTGCTGAGATATGGCAACAGCTAAGTGTAATAATAATAAAGACCCCAGCTAAGGCACAGAAGAGTGCTCTTTGTATTTGCCATTTCACAAGCAGTATGCTATATTTTGAACCCAGCTCTCCCCATCTTGCCAAATGACCAAAAAGGAGGCCTGGACAATTGTTGTGCTGTTAGGGGAAAAGACCTCCCACCCTGCCCACAGTTCCTCATAAGGTCAGGTAGCTCCAAAGGATATCAGGGTGGTTAAGAGCTGGGGCTGATCATGGACAGCTTCTCATTTCTGGTTGGGCCACACTTTGATGAATCAGATGTGACCAGACAGACCTTGCAGTGAGTGGGGACAGTCAGCTGTTTGTCAGTTAGGGCAGTCATAGGGAGGGGAAAGGAAGAAAATTAAGGAAGGGCTACCAGGCATGAATATCATAAATTCTGAAATGGAGTTACAAAACTGTCTTAGTCCACCTAGACCAGTATTGTAGTTCTGTCCAGGTTTGGTACCTCATCTGCTTTCTACTTCATCACAGGTTTGCTGCCATTGACCTCCAGTCTTCAGACTTAGATCTAGACTTCCATGAATGGTGTGCATGCTGTTTCTCAAACATTTTCTTCCCTTGAGAAATGGGCTTTTGGTTTTCTACCTCCTTCTCAAGCAGCTTGAGAATTTTTCTTGAATTTTTTGGGGCGCTTCAAAGCTGACTTTACTGTTGGAGGTGGTTGATAGAGGCACTCAACATGCCCTTAGTGCAAACCCTTGATGGCTTAGTGCAAGGCAGAAACCCAGCCTTTGGATGGTGATGAGGGTGCTGACTAATTTGAAAAAGTTTCTTGAGAAAAGGCCCATTTACCACCTCACTCACACTTCACACTGAGTTATAATCTTTCTGGTTTGGCTTTGAATTACGATATTTTGTGGAATCCAGTGATTGAGGTTATTTAAGCCACAGGACAACAGGCAAAGTGAACCATCATATAAAGGCTGAAATGGCCTGCCATTTGGGGCCATAAGCCATATCAATGGCGCCACAAAGCTCTCTTCTGAAGCTGTCCTGATTGCCTGTGTGATTTTCAAAGCAAATCTCCAAGTTAAAGAATGGTTCCTACCCTAGAAATCCAATCAGTGTTTACAATTCTGGGATCCCTTTGGGACCACAGCACCTTGGCGTGACTAATAGCCCTTTAAAGAAGAATAAAGTCTTTATACATAAATATGTGTCACGTACAACCCCACAAATAAAGGGTGTGTTTTTAATAACTTGCAGCTCAGATCTGTAAGAGCTTCTCTGGGGCAAAAGATAAAAGGAAGAATGATGGTTTGTGGGCTTTATTTTTCACTTTGAGATGTTACTGTTGTATTCTCAAGCTGTCGTTAACTGATTCTCTGTAAAAAGGCTTATGGGTGTTTTCCTCTACACTTATGATATGTATTTGGTGACAGCAAAAGAACATTTGCATGCTATCAGAAAAATCGCATCTCTGCATTTGATGATTTTGAAAGGACATGCTGCAATAATAATAATACCCACCACAACAGAAAATTGATGAATTTTTTAAAAAAGATTCACATATGAGAGAGAGAGAGGAGAAGAACCTTTGCAGATTGAAATTAATCAGAAGATTTAAAATCCCCTCTTTTTCATGATAAATAGGTCCTTACAGCCAAGAAAAGGGAGATAATTAAATTAGGTCGTTCACATTCCTTTTTTAAAAAAAAATCCATCTCCATTTCAAACCGCATTAGCCCCAGTGCAACCTTGACCTGAGTCAAGAAAAAGAAAGCTGTATTGTAGTTTTAACATCCCCTTTAAAAGCATATTTTCCAAAACTTTTTTCTTTGAGTTGTTGGAGTTGGCTGGATTTGGCACCTGGGAATAAAGCTTGGTTTATCCCCTAAGAGTTCAGAAACTTGTGGCAAATGGGAATAAAAAGCCTAGGAAGAAAAGGCATGACTGTTTAGACTACGGTGTTTATATCTTCACTCTACAGAGGAAAACATATTGCAAAGCAGACCTATACAAAATATAGATTGGTCTCTTGAAATACCAACTTCTGCTGCAGGAATGGAAAATTCACATCCTGAAGCTCTCAAGAACTATATAACCCACCTCCCCCCAAGTCCTCTAAGATCAAGCTGCTGAAATCTGAATTATGGCCTGGGTCTCTTGATGCTTTTCAGAGAAAGTGAAAGCTCAGAGAGGCTTAACACATTAATCTTAACTCTCCCAAACTACAAAGAAGGGCCACAATTCTGGCAATGCCCTTTGATGTCATCTCATCACTGCCTGGTTCTGCTGTTGCCTGTGTCTGCCAAGAATGGCAGGAATCCAAAAAGTGGATGAAAGAAAGAAAAAAGGGAAGGGGGAAGGGAAAGGGGAAGGAAGAAAAAAAGGGAGGGAAGGAGGGAGGGAGGGAGGGAGGGAGGAAGGACTTACTATAAAGAAGAGAACCAGAGTGATGGATGGATGGATGGATGGATGGATGGATGGATGAAGGGAGGGAGGGAGGGAGGAAGGAAGGAAGGAAGGAAGGAAGGAAGGAAGGAAGGAAGGAAGGAAGGAAGGAAGGAAGGACTTACTATAAAGAAGAGAACCATAGTGATGGATGGATAGATGGATTGATGGATGGATGGATGGAAGGTAGGAAGGAAGGAAGGAAAGAATGAAGGAAGGAAGGAGGGAAGGAAGGAAGGAAGGACTTGCTATAAAGAAGAGAACCAGAGTGATGAATGGGTGGATGGATGGATGGAAGGAAGGAAGGAAGGAAGGAAGGAAGGAAGGAAGGAAGGGGTGATCCCAAGCCACAAATTTGCCCACTTTTGTGCTAGTGATAAATGGTGGCCATGGGATCATTCCCACAGTCATGAGCATTCCTTAGAGAGTTCCCACAAATACATTTCTGGGCTGAAAGTCCCTTGCCAACATTTCAGGTTGCAGGCATGTTTAGTGCTGCCCTGAATCATTCTTCTGCATTTTTTCAGCTCTCGTTCAAGCTGAGGCACTCACAGCATCCAGAAAAGAAGCTTCAAACATCTCCAACATTGCATTCTTTCATTGACTTTCCTTGGTTCCCACCACCACCAAGGAAAAGAAAACTCCAGCGGGTGGGATCAGGTCTGTAATCCCCTTCTAGGGAGAATGTAAGCACATTCATTGTACAATCTCATCTTGTGTGGCCCTCAACTTCTTTGGCTTCCTACATTTCTCAGAACTCTCAAGAGGACACAAGAAGAAGAAATGCTTCGCTTGGTGCTATTTCAGAACACCAAGACTCACCCAGAGGAGAAAGTGAGGGTACTTTTTGATGGTGTTGGCCCATCCCACCTGCTAACCACATTCCAAGGAACAACTTACAAATAACAGCATTCTCAATATTCTATTAGGGACATAGCGCATCACTTCCTCCCCAGCTGGGAAGAAGGTTCTTCTAAAGGCTGAGAAGTGCTTGCGTGTAGAGGGGATATGTATAATTAATAGACATTTCAGATGTGCCATTTTTTGCTTACTGAAGAAATTTATCTTGGAAAATGCAGCGAATTTGGCTAATGGGTTGCTCAAAGTCTCATTAAGGGTGGGAAGACATCTGAAGAGACAATTATCGCCATATTTTGCTTTTATCACTGGGGTTGTTTACATTAAACTCTTTGGCAACCGTGTTCAAATAGTATATCTTTGATACAGCAAGCTTTTCCTGTCCCCACCTCCTTCTTAAAGTATTTTATGAAAACTCTAAAAAACAATGTGAATAAGATACCCTTGCTGTATTTAGACACACTGCTAAAGACTCTTCTCTTTTCTTTTCTTTTTAAATCAGTGGAATCTTTTAAAAAAAGTCTGATGTTTATTGGGATGTTAATTTACCTTGACTACATTCAGCAGAAAGAGGAAATACGGAAGTATGTTATTGTTGTAGCGGCTGATATGTTATTTAACAATGTACACATGATTTTGAATAGAGGCATTTAAAATGAATTAATTTAGAGGACATACCCAGGTGAAGTCTCTAGGCCAAATCCTGCTCTCTCCTTACAATTACTGGAAGATCAACAACACTGGCAAGTACATTTGTGGCTTATGTTCTCCAAGACATCTGTACCATCTTCTTACCGGTCTACATTCTCTTCTTGCCACCATTCTCCCAACGTACGACTGAAACAGGCTGTCCTAAAATTTCAGCTCATTGAATCACAGAATCTTAGAGTTGGTCGGTGCCACCAAAACTCTTGCTTGATGCAGGGATCATCTCCCAGGCAGATGATTATCCACCCTCTGCTTGATAATGGGGGTCTCACTACTTCCTCCAATCATGGGTTCCACTGTAAAAGTTCTATGAGTTTTAGGAACTTTTCCCTACCATTCAGGCATAATCTATTTCCTGGGATCTAGGATGGTTCAGAAGAATCTCTGGCCTTATTCAGCATGATACCTGTTCAGGTACTTGAAGAGTATTGTCATATCGTCCATTTTTTTTTTCACATGGAAGCATACCATTTCCCTCACTCTCATCTTCTTTCCTGGGTCCTGCTCATTCTTCTTATTGCATTTCTTTGCACATATTCCACTTTGAATCCTTCTTAAAGTGAGATGCTAGCCTTGCCTCCTGGATCAAGAGAGAACAAGTCTCTTTCATCTTCTCCATAATCACCCTTCAGAAATTTTTAAGACTACTGTTTTGTCTCATTAATTCTTTCATCTGCAGGTTGACGATACTCTGGGAGCTGGCCTCCAGACTCTTCAGCCTTCTGACTCCTCTTCTCTGGACGTGCTCCGATTTCTCTGCATCCTTCAGGGAGCAGTAACTACAGTCTGCAGGGTCCTGGATGCTACCCTCAGCACATCTAACCACACAGAGAGGAATACTTCCAACAAAGAGTTGCTATTTTCCCCAAAATGACCTTTGTAACATGAGCTGGTATCCTAACTCAAGACTTGATGTCACTTTTATTGCTCAAATGACCAGGACAGTCTAATTTCTTTCCCTTTTGGATACCCTTGCCAGAGACTGAAAATATGATTTTATGGTAAGCAATACCAACTCCATGCTCTATTTTCAATGCCACTATAAAAAAGAAAGAAAGAAAAAAAACCAAGACAAGAGCAAATGAAATTAAATCATAAATCAGAACAAGTTGGGAAGGTTACCTGAACACTCAATGCCAAGGAAGACAATGAGATAGAAGGAAGGGCAGAGGGGAGAGGGGGCAGAAAGGACCTTGTTTTATTACTGAATCATGAAAAATAGAATAAATTGATTGGGGAGGGAAGCATGTATCTTTTTATGGGCAGAGTGTTTCATGTGAAAGTATGATTGTAATCTGATAAATTACTGAAGGTTCCTAATTAGATGATTCAAGTGAATGGTTTATCCAATGGTAGGTATCGATATACTTTTTGATTTGCTGACTAGGATAATGTATTACAGTGCAGCAATGATGGCAAAATAAACATTGGATCTACCTTCTCACAGAAAGCCCATTTCCATATATCTAAATGAGGAAGGTAGGATCCAAGCAAAAACGTTTCATGCGTCTAGTAGAACTTTGGACTTATGAGAAACCTTATGTTCAGGAACAAGTCTGAGGCTTATTTAGTTCAGCAGAATTTTGGATTTAACAATAACGTGGGTTGATCAGACCCAAAATTATCTAAAGGTAGCATCCTCTTTCTTAAACTTGCTTGCGGATGGTCCTTTGCAAGCCACAAAGCAGGAGCAGTTCTCTCCCATCTATCTCGTGATGTCCCTCTATTTCTTGTGAAAGTATATAATGATCCTGATCAGAGATCAGTGAAAGCTTTATTCTCCATGAACGTATTGAATTCTCTTCTGAAGGTTACCAACTTGGTTACTATTGCCACATCTTAAAGCAGGAAATTCTATAGTTCAGTCCTGTACTACATTAACTGTCTTCTGTTTCCCATCAGTCAGATTCATGACACCCAGCTACATATAGGATGAGAGGAACAACATTATGGTTTACTTTTGTTATACTTACTAAGAGTAAGGCACCAGTGGTCATCATGGCCAGTAGTGAAATATTGGGAGTTGTAATTTCACGAATCTGAATGTCCCATTCCTGCTTTGCATCATGCACAACTGTATACAGTTTTATCAGACTTATTCTCACTCACTTTTTCCTTCCTTATCTGAATAGTAGCCCCAAAGATAGTGAACGTTTCTCCTAGGAGATTTTTTCCAGTCCCTCGATCATTTATGGTGGTTCTTTTCTGCACACCCTCCAGACTTTTGTCCGTTTTTGGAGACGCAGCAACCAGAAATGTGCATAAGATTCCAGTCATGGTCCAGTTTTAAATCCTTCATGACTTTTTGGAGGTCTTTTCTTAACCCATGTTTTAAATGAGGGATCATCACCACAACTGGCAGCTGCCATGTCCAAGCACTGTGTTGATTAAAGAGGAGCTGTTTGTAGAACAGGGCAGATGCCTACTGAAATTTATGGTAGCTTCAAAAATGATGTATGACCACCGGCTCTGGTCCCTTGGGGGAAAAAAGGCCAAAATGTTTCACTGCATGTGCTAATCCTTGAGTGAAACTCAGGTAACCTTTTAGCTTTGGACAAAGTCTTCTAGGAACATAAAGCAAACCTATGAAAATGTCGGTCTGTTTGATCTGAGCTAAAAAGGTCCACCCTTCTTTTGTTCATTCTGAGATTTCTGTACCATCTGACCACCATGTCAAGTGCCCTTAGACATGTAAAGAGGAGAACAGTCCTAATCAATAAAGAATAGAAGTCATTTTCCAAATTGCCCTTAGGTGCAGAGGGAATATCATCACATCTTTAACAGAATACACTTGTTTGCCTGGCTAACTTAATTACCAGAAAAAAGAAATTTATTTTCCTACTGTCTGCCTAATTAAAATTAAATACAAGCCAGATGGTTGTAAATTTTTCAAGAGCATTTTTATTCACGATTAAAAAAGGATTCTAGACCGGAGTAGGCCAAACATCTGTACCTATGTGAGGGGAGGGGAAGAGGAGGGAGGGAAAGGTAATTTTTTTACAGACAAAACTATTTTCCTGCCACAGGATTTAGCCAGGCTTGTGAGATGGGAGGAATGGGGAGCTGCCCATCAGAGTTCAGTTTGCATTTTGCAAAATTATGCGGAGTCTGTCATTCAGCAGGGATGTCCTTCCGCAATGGCATCTGTCTGCCTCTGTAAGCCTCAGACAACAATGTGAGATGGACCTGGGGATTCCTCCAATGTGTAGCATGGAGTGAAATATTACACAGAAATGTTAGCCCTTATCGTAGCACAGAACGTGGAAAGGGTGTTTGAATCTTACAAAGCTTTGAGTGGGGTGCTCCCCTTGAAACAAAATGGCAAAACGTCCCCCTCCCCACATCTCTAAGCAGGGCTACAGAGCAATGGTGGCCCTTCCGTTGTAGACAATGGTTTCTGTGCCGGCTCACACAAGGGCGGTCCAGGCACAAAATCACTTCCTTCGTGACAGAGCAGGATGCAGCCTTAAGGCCTTGCGGGACCTTTCTTTGATAGCAGAAAAGAGAACGTAAGTGTATTAGTTTCACCATCTGTAATTCTACTTTTATAGAGCAATCCTGCACATATTTAGAAGAATGTCTCCTTGCATTCAACAGGGCTTACCCTTGGGTAAGAGAACATAGCTTGAACCCTTCTAAGGGTGGCCATGAATTTAATTTGCATTTCAGCTAGGCAGCATTTTCTCCTCCCCTCCCCTCCCTCCCTCCCTCCCTCCCTTCCCTTCCTCTTTCTTTCCAACTGTCTGTCTGTCTGTCTGTCTTGTAATAAATACATATTTTTCTGTACATTAAGTTTGGTCAGAGGCCCAAGCAAATGTTGAATTAGTGCCATCACCACAGTGGCTAATCATGAAGAAAATGGCTTTTTGATTCTGCTAATTTACTTTTCCCTCTGTCCTGGAGTGACTGACCAAGTTTATCGTCACATCGCAGGGCTGACAACTGTTTCTGTCTCTGTGGATTAACCCCATTAGTTATGCAAGGCCGGCTTGCAAATTCTATGGCGGGGCTGTGCAGAATTCAGGATGTTCTCCGTCCTTGGTGACAGAGATGAAGCACTTCAATTCCTTTGGGGAGCACAAGAGAAAGAGCGGGGGGGGGGGGGGGAGAAGTTCTTCATTTTCTCTTTCTTCTTCTCCCTCTCCTTCTCTTCTTTCCTTTTGGAAAACAAATGCACTTAATTTTCTGGAGAGAGCAAAGCCTGTTGCGGTCTACAGCCAAGCTGAAACGAAAGGCTTCAGCTTTAATTAAGCCCAACAGTCACAGAAACCACCAGGCCTGCCCTTTCCGTAGAGTTGCTTCCAAAAATGGCATGCTTCCCCTTTCCATAAATAAATCTCTCTCATCCCTGTGGCACTGGCCCGCCATGTCTCTCAGCTGGATCCCTGCCTATTGTCATGATTCTTTGTCAAAGATGTATGAGCACACCAGTGCCCTCAGCTGTTCAGCATGGTAGAGCTGTAATTTAGGCAGCCCTCTCTCCTCCTCGTTCGTGTCGCACCCTCCTCTCCTCCCATCAGACAAGGAGGAAGTCAAATCAAAAGAAGCCCATGTGGACTTCGTGGAAGCTCTCTCCAAACTTTTGATCGGGAGCTGATGGACTTTGTGATCCAATCTGTAGCCAAAGTTGGCTTGGCAGCTGAGAGAAGACGTCCTTGGGTTCGATCTGGTGTCAGGGAAGACCCACCAAATATCTAAAACTATTCAGATTGCTAAGTGCACTACAGCTCAGGTCTAAGATAATGTTCTGGTTGATGGTGATGACGCTTGAGCTGGGGCTGAGTCAAAACCTCGTGCAACCTGAAATGATCTCTGTATGCTATACTACCAGGTTAATACATTTTTTTCTCCACCCTTAATGAGTTCCTATTTTTGATTTTCCTTGCATTTTAATGTATGTATTCTTTTTGTTGCATTTGTGTACATCACACCTGTCTAGTCAACCACCATGAATAAATTCTTCTACCACAGCTGGATTTGGCAGCGGCTTATACAGCTCTTTTAACTTAGTTCCAGAATGAATCCTTTAGGGGCTGGACAAAATATTAAACTCATAAACCAAGCACGTGAGCGGGGTTCACCCAACCTAGTTATGGGTCTAACTTGGTTGTGTGAGCCCAGCTCTCATGCTGGGTTTATGGGTTTAACATCTTGTGCAACTGTCTTGCACCTGGCGGTGGGCTGCATGAAAACATGCATGAAGATGTCCCAACCAAGTTTCATTTGCACATGTCTGTGCAATGTTACAAAATTGCAATATGCTCTTTGGTCCTTTGCTCCATTGATTTGAGGTGATTCTGGGCTAACAAGCTTGTGTCAGCCATGGAAAGGATTTAAAAAAAAGAGGGAACAGTTGCAATAAATTCTGCTCATGCTATTAATAAATATCAAGAGCAATTTCTTCCCTGTTTATATCAATTACTAAGTACCTCCATTAGTGGAAAGGTTATATTCATATGAAATCCTGTAGCATGCTAACCTTTTCCTCCTTTAAAAAGGACACCAAATCCATCTTCTTTGAACATGGGTTATCACTTCCATGGGGGCCCCTTAATAAATAATGCAGGGCCTTTATTCAACTGTACATAAAATCTAACTAGAATTTTGTTTAATGGCTCAGAGCAGTGATCCCCCCATTCTCTGTGTCTCATTGTTCCCATCCAAAATTCTTCTGTTCTGTCCCCACGGGAATTGTCTGACAATTCTTGATGATCCTTAGGACAAAGATGGATGATTTCATCCCTTTTTTTTTCTGAGTCTTGTTCTTTAAGGCTGGTTGTAAATGCTGATTCTGGTGGCTTGTTGGACACCTTGCTTAGAAAGATTGAGGGGGATGGGAGGGCTGAAGGGCCCCATGAAGGACACTTCAACAACACGTGGAAAGATGCTCGGTCCATCTATGGATACGTCTGTTGGACATTGCCAAGAAAGCAGGTAAGACTGGCACCTCTACTTGAGGAAGGCTTCTTTACCATCTGGATCCTTCAGTGCACAAACTCTTGGCATGAACAGAGGACTCTTTCTCACAAACACCAACCAGGGTTGGATAAAGGAGGGAGATGGCGGATGGAGAACTTGATAACCCACTGCCCCAATTTTTCAGATTTTATTAAAAATAGACATTTTTTTTGGTCCAAAATGGAAAACTTTGGAGATGTGATATAACAAAACCTATCAGATCTGAAAGGAAGCCCAACTTGACTGCTAGGTACCATCTTGAGAATAGAGCAAGTTGCTAGAAAGTCCACCTTGTGGGTGCACTTCCAAAATGGTGCTTTGTTATGCAGGAGACTTTCTAGGAAGCAACTTTTAATAAACTTGTTGGATATTCTTTTTATCACCATGTTTGCTGTTGCTTCACCTAGCACATAATTTTGGATTAACTCATTTTCCGATTTTGCATAATATGTTGGCTGTTATGTTAAGCCATACTGATGGTCTGTTAATCTTGGGCATAGTGTGTGAACCCAGCCACTGTGCTTTGTTAATCCAGATTTAAGCATGTTGTGTGAACCTAGCCAAGGAGCAGAAGTGTGCAATTGGACCATTCTCTGGCCATAATGTCTCCAAACATCAATCTTGCTGGTTAGTCAGTTTTCCACTGCTCTGTATTTGTCCCCAGAAAGATTGTCATCTATAGCAAGCAGCATGTCCTCAAGACAGCCAGTGTGGAGTAGTGGTTAAGGTGTTGGAACGAGACAGGTGAGACCCAGGTTCAAATCTACCCTTAGTCATGGAAACTCATTGGATGATGTTGGGTGCTTTGATCTGTCTCTCTCTCCCAACCCAGCCCACTAATGGGGGTGGGGGATGGAGAAAGGACTACCATGTATGGCATCTTGAACTCCTGGAGGAAAGCTGAGATAGACACCTAATAAATAGTTGAAGATCTCATATTCTATCTCACAAAGACAGCCAGCGTAGTGTAGCGGTTAAAGCGTTGAACTAGAACAAGGGAGGCCCAGATTTTGGACCATTCTCAGTCACAGAAGGAGGAACTGAGGAACTTCAAGCCCCTTCCCTTCATTCAGTCCAACCTACCTCACAGGGTTGTTATTGTGGGGGGAAATAGGAGAAGGGAGCACGATGTATGTTGCCTTTTGCTCCTGTACAAAAGGCAGGATCTCACTTTAATCAACCAATGTTCTCCTTGACCGTTAGATGATTCCATTTGGCTGTTGTTGTTGACTCCTTTGCACATCCTGACCAAGGATGGTGCCTCCTTATTTTTTATTTTTAAGGATGCAACGCACACAGACGCACACACAGCCCCAGAGCCACTCCGCAGCTGCGTTTCTGGAAGAAAAAGCCGAATGGAGGCAATTAAGCAAACCAAGGAACTGGTTCACAATCATAACCCAGAGTCTGCACTTTCTCTCTCTCTCTCTCTTTCTTCCATCTGCTAAGACAGACATCGCGCTGTTCGTATTTACATAACGCAAAGTCTATTCAGAGGCGGAAATGACTCCCCGCCGGTCCAGATGTAAATGAAGTTGAGCCTGCTCTCCGCGACTCAGCAGTCGGGCCAGGAAAACTGGTCGAAGAGCTGAAGGGCTTCATGGGATGTCGCATGGCATGACCATGAAGCCTCTCCTTGGCTTGCGAAGAGTCACTGGTTCAATCCTCTGTTAGAAGAAAGGGGTTTATCCGTCTCAGATTTGTTTTATAGACCCCCTTGTTGTGATGTGATGTGATGTGATGTGATGTGATGTGATATGATATGATATATAGTGTGGTATTTGTTGACCTACTCTGTTTTATGTCCTACTCCAACCCAGAAACTCTGAACGGCCTTCTTTCTTTTCAATTGTTCTTCATTGTTTCCTTGTTTGAAATGTTTTTAACCATTTGTAAGCTGCCCAGAGTTGCTGGGAGTCAGGCAGCTTATACATTTAATATATGATGAGGATGATTATGGTGGGTCACACAGTCAGACAGATGTTTAGACTGGATTTGGCATTTTTGTCCACCTACTGAGTCCTTCTAAAGGACCTGGGATGGGAAGATGGTGTTTGATGGTGTTAAAAGTATCGTCACAGGATATAAGCTGTTCCAAGTAAAGCTGCCTTTTGCAATGGACTGAGGGTGATTTTGTCAATAGCAAGGGTCTCCAAGTGGTGCTCCAGATGTTTTGGGATTGCACCGAAGGCACCTATGACTATGGGTACTATTTTTGCTTTCTTTTGCCATAGTTGTTCTATTTGCAGGTCTTTATATTTTGTGATTTTCTCTACTTCTTTCTTTTCTCTTCTGCTGTCTCCAGGTCTTGCAATGTCCACTATCCAGACTTTTTTTGCCTTTCTTATCAACAATGGTTAAGTCTGGGGGTTGGGTGGCAGGGGCTTGTCACCAGAGCACTTGAGCGTCTTCATTTTCTGTGACTTGGACTGTTTTGTGGTCCCACCAGTTCTTGTATTTCTTGCAGATCTTACAAGGACTATGGCCGAATCCTCAATCTTGGTTTTGCTCAAGACCCTGTTTGCTTGGGCATTGACTTCTCTCAAGTACAGTTTCTTTCTAATCTGGATTTTTAGGTTTAGCTGAATCATCCAAAGCCCAGGCCAAAATGAAGAAGGAGACCTTCTCCTTTCTTCTTTCATAGTAAGCCAAGATGGCTTTTCAACTAACCACTTTCTCCACTGATTTTAAAGCTGGCTGGGAGGTGGGGCACATTCCAGCAAATGCTAAACTCTTTGGGGTTTTAGATTCACCTTAAAACATTGACATCTAGCTTAAGTTGGCTCCTGAGCTCAACACTTGTATGGGTTCACACAATACCCAGAGTTATAAGCGAACTGAAAGGGTTGAGTTGGCACCACTTGCTAAGGCACTACAAAAAAAGCTAAGGCTAAGGCTAAGGCTAACCATGCTGTTGCAAGAATTTTCACTGGCCTGGTTTAAATGTGCTGTAATTCTAGGGCGGACAGTAGGGTCTTCTCTAGACACAGCACCAAATGCAACTCCCCTCTAAAAGACCCTCTAAACCCATTTTGCTAAACTAACCTAGAAGATGGTTTGTTTAGCTTCAGGCTAGTTTTTAACATAACATGAGGCTGCTAATTATGACTCACTCCCCAAACCTTGGTTAAGCACCACAGCTGTTCTGCAATCACTGTCTGTTGCTTCCCAATTCGGAAACTGTTTTTTTTTTTTTTGGCCAACTGTTGTTTTGTTCTTGTCTATTCACCTGAATAATAATATATCCACCTTCCATAATATTTATCAACACCTGCTTGGTGCTGACAGCTGATATTTTAGCACTAAAACCTTCATAAAAGTGACAAGCAGAGCTGCCAACAATAAGTGGCTGCATATATGTACTGGGGAAAGCTGTGAATTATGCTTGGTACATGTTATCCATACTGATGAACAAGGAAAGTGGACAGTGGTACTGCTAGGATAGGACTTGGTTGATTTTGAGGACCTTTGAATACATCATGGGTGGCCCGTTGCAGGTTAAAGTATCCATTGCTATCTGGACAGCAGGTTCTGTAGAGTTCATAAGTCTAGAACAGTCTTCTCAAGGATGTGAATTTAAGCAACCAGACTTCTTCAGCCTGTATGGTTAGCGGTAAGAATTCTGGGAGTTGAAATCTATCCAGCTGAAGGCCACCAAGATTCAAGGAATTCCAAGGATGACCATGCAGGTCAGGTAAACTCAACATCCAAAGAATTTATGTCAATGACTGGTGTCCACCCCTCTTTTTCACAGAACAGGCACAGGGCCACAGGTTATAAGAGGAGTTATAGGCAATGTTCAGAAGAGAAACTTGTTCTTCTCTTTGGTCCTGACCAGGAACCCAGGGCTGGAGTAAGAAATGAATACCCCAAAGCCAAGAAGACATCATGGTTAAGATAATGGCTCACCCAAACAGAGTATCTCTGATAGACCTTCCTGATGAGAGTACTCAGCAGTCATTCCAGATGGCTGTGGCTAGTCCACAGGTAGAAGATACTTTAGATCATTGCTTTGGTTCATCGTAGGGGGGAGGAGCTCAGAGTTCCCAATTTATCCAAGTGATTCCTAATTTTGGAAGAAGAGAGATCCTGATACATGATGTTAGGCAGCTGGTTTAATTATGCTAGATGGTCAGGCTTGGTTCTTAGTGAACTTCTAGGGCAGGGATAAAGAATCTTTGCCTTTTGAGATATTACAGAACTACAACTCCCAGCTTCTTTTATCATTGGCCTGTCTGGCAGGGATTCCAGGATGTTGTGCAAAGGTTCCCCACCTTGGCTCCAGAAGGGACATGAACTTGAGGGTTCAGATGCCGTCCAGATACATTCCAGATCTACAGAAGGCCTTAAGAGCAAACATCTATGCTCTCTGAGGCTTGGTGTGGTCTCAGCATCCTAATCAAATGGTACATGACCTCATAGCCGGAATCAATATACAAATTTCACATCATTACAATAGCTCGAGTCAGCCTAATTTTTCGTAAATGGCAAAACACATACAAATTTACATGACATTTCAGATCACACTGAACACATCACGTATTTAGTGGATTGCTAAGCTATTATCAGTATGTCTTCCTGTGCTATAGGGCCCTCTGCTGTGCAGTACAAACCAAACACAGTCCAAACAGCAGAAACAGAAACGGTATTGAAAAAGTTGTAAAGACCAGTAAATTATCCATGTCATAATCCCTTGGGCTAGACTTGCATGCTTTTATTTCCAAGATCTAACACAGCAGCTTTTTAATTTATTTATTGCCCACGACGCTCTTAGTAAGCCATCGACGGTGGTTTACGGTACAACAATAAACACCATTGAGGAACAAGACATTATAGCAATTAGAACAGCATAATAAAAGAATAAATCAATAAATACCAGTGAAACCTTAAAAAATCCAATCCAGCCATTATATGAAGTCCTAAAAGGGTCAAGTTAGGAACAGAATGCTTGGTTATACATGTAGGTCCTTAGGTTTCTCTTAATCAGCCAAATGAAGGTGATGTCCATAGCGGGATTCCACCGAGTCAGTGCCATCACTAAGAAGGCCATGGTCTCAGTTGTTTCAGTTGGGTCTTTTCTTTAGACTTGAGCTTGGAAGTTTGACTTGGAGACCCACTAAGTTGGATGGGTTTGAACCACGAACCCCAGAACCTAAATCCAATGGCCAAATCTTGTCATCTGCTATTGGAGATGAGAATGGCCACCAGTGTAGATGTTTTTAAAAAGGCTCAAGATTAATTGATGGAGGAGGGAGCTCGCCCTGCTTCTGATCATGAAAGGTGCCTATAACCTGCTTAAGCTTGTTTGCAAACCCATCCTGTGAGTTCTAGGCTGCAATCGTCTTGCTAACAGAGAGAGATGGCAACTGTCAATGCAAGTTCCAGGACGCAATTCTGCCTGAAACTGTGCTGGGATTTGCAAAGCCCCAGTGAAGGCCTTTGTCTTCCCTAAGAGAGCAATGGCACATCTTTGCAAGGACTGGGGGGGAAGGACAGCAGAAACAAACACCAACCCTCTGTCTCATGTCAGCTCAGGAATAATTTCTCACTGAGTGTATAAAGGGCTTTTCCAGCTGGGTACAAAGGATTCTTTGCACTTTAATAAAGAAGCGTTTAAATTTAGGGTTGGGGTGAATGGTCTTAATTTAAGCAGGTGAACTGGCAGCCAGCAAGACTTCTAGCTCCTCCTGACTATTTTTAGGTCCTTTTAATAAGCGGGAAAGGGCTGTGCTGCAAGAAAAGAGTCTCTGGCATTGTCTTGAGCTCCCAGAAGACTCCTGGACCTCACACAACTCCCCACAGTCATGCTGGGGAAATCAATATGGTGGGTTGACGTTACCTGGGGCTTTGCTTGAAAGCACGTCTCTGCTCTCTGCAATCCACCGCTATTCGCTCACCTCACAGGACGTGGCAACTGATCTGTCCTAGAGTAATCATCTTGCTTGAACCAGCCATTGCATAAACCCAAAGAACTAAATATTCCTTGGGATTAAATATGCCATACTTTGAATTTGCACAAGGGGGTTAACAGCCAAGATCTAGCTCTTGGACGTGAAGCTTGGTGGATATTTTGATGGTGCAGAGGTTGGGCAAACCCACTCTTTTAGTTGGTTTTAGGGCTTGGCGTGTTGATCAAACCCAGAAAGTGGGTTAATTGATTTTTTTCTTTCTCTGTTAGATGGAACATTATCTCAATTTCCTTTGTCGCTGGAGTTGATGGGATGCATCCAGCAGGGGGCGCTCTTTCCACTGTTACAGCTAGCTTCTCTTCTCTTCTCTTCTCTTCTCTTCTCTTCTCTTCTCTTCTCTTCTCTTCTCTTCTCTTCTCTTCTCTTCTCTTCTCTTCTCTTCTCTTCTCTTCTCTGGAAGAATTGCATCAGGGTAACATCCAAGCCAGCTCGCTTTGCTTCATTCACCAAGGAGGTGGTGGTTTTTGTTTTGATTTGGTGTTGAGAAATCAACCACCACAACCTTTTGGCCAAAAGTTCATTTGCGTTGGGTTCTGATCTTCTGGTTCGTGCCCTGAAAGCCATTTGTTTTAAGACCTCACTGCCGTGCTGTTGGTAGAGATGCAGCTGCTGAAAACAGCCCAGTCAGAATATCCAGTGATAGATATTCACGCTGTGATTTCAGCAAGGCCTGCGGAACGGAAAGCGCAGCACCTTGACAATTTGCATGACAAAGGCCCTGGAGTCTATCCTGGCATCTCCAGTAGGTTTCGAAAGGTTTTGTATGGAATGCCAGATTCCCAACACCAACACACTCAATCAGGTCAATGAAAGACTGTGCAAGTTTGCACAACATGCTTAAATGGATTAGAGTTCTAGGGAGTTACATCTGCAAAACAGATTGAGCTGGGTTAGTGTTATCTATAGCAGTTGTGTGTATCTGGGGGGGGGGGGCTGTGGGTTCCTGCAGTTATGTAAACCCAGCATCTTTGGTTGGTTAATGTTGCAATATGTTATGGGGACCTTGCAAAACAGATTAATTCAGCCGTCCGCACACATTGTGTGAATCCAAATAAGCGAGAGGAATGGGGGACTCTGATCCTCCCCTATACACACCTATTTCAAATCAATGAATATCTGAACATATACCTGGGAATTTGGAAGAATCTTGCTTACTTTTTACATCTTTGAATGGATAATAATCAAGTTCGATGCCTTGGAGGAATAACAAAAAAACTCTACCTTTTATTTGTATCTTCTCAAGATTGACAGCTCTCGCTTCGCATACTTTGCCCTCTTCCTTGCTGCTTAATAAACCAATACAGATGAGAGTCCAGTACCTCTAAGTCACAAATGCTGATGCAACAAATCTAAATAGTTTTCCCTGCCTTTGTTTGTGACTCTCAGCCCAACAGAATTCCTAAAGAGCAGATTGGTAGGCTATAAAATGGAAGGGAGAGTCCAAAATAGATGTTGGAACACAAAAGGAAGAGCAGGAGGAGGAGGAGGAAGAGGAAGGAGAGGGAGGAAGAATGTGTCCCCACTCAGGTTGATGCTGATGCTGATAGAAGAGAAGGAGAAGATGTGTCCCACAGAAGAAGGAGGAGGAGGAGAAAAGGAGGAAGAGGAAGAGATATCTTCCCATTGAGGATGATGATGAAGAACAGGAGGAGGAGGAGATGTACTTTCAAAGCCAATCAATTTACAGAAGAATGTCAAATTTGTTGGTACCCCTGAGGGTCCTCAATTAAAATCAGCATAGTTTTGCCTCCAGTGCAGTGAAAAGCCTCCCCACTGATATATCTAAGAACGAGCAAGACTAGGAGAAAAGAAAATTAAATTCCTTCTGAAGACAAGAAGCTTGCAATCAGCATCCCATTTAATCCTTCATTTTGCCTCTCGTGATGCCAGCTGCAGTCCCGTGCAAACCCACAAGGAGGGCATGATTAAAAAAAAATGTCCTTTATCCATAGCATCTAATATTTGGTGCTATTTTGCCCTCCAAGTTGAGCTTCCATTTAAAAAGATGTTTGGTCCCCCAAATGCATCGCGGGTTTACAGCCTATCCCAAGCAATGATTTTTTAAGACACAGAGGCTCTGGGGTGGGGGGGTGAATAGCCGCAGAAACGACCCCCTCATTTTCTCCTTGGATCCTACATCAGTGTTGGTTTGTCTCGTCCACGGAAGTCAACAGGCCCGTAAATTGGACTGTGCGTACGTGTGTGTGTGTGAGTGTGGAGAGAGGAGAGAGGAGGAAATGCTGAAAGGCCTTTCAGAATTGTGCATTAATGGATCCCTCTTTGCTTTGAATGAAAAGCATGCCACACGAACTATTCTTCAAGGTGTGACTCAGAAGCTACAGCCGCCCTCTCTCAATGTGGGCAGCCATTCACCCCCGATGACCTGACCTCAAGAAGCAAGCCAAGCTGTTGACCGAAATGCTGAAACCCGAAACGCATTCAGTTGACTCAGGTGAGTTGAGTGGTTCTAAGACTCGGCCACGTCAGATGATTCAGACGTTTCCGGTAGCTGAAGAGGCTTATCTTCCCAAGAAAATGCCGTTGCTCTCTGCTCTTCCCCCTCCCAGCCTTGCATGGCATATCTGAAGACCCAAGAGAGGCCCTACTGTTAAGCCAGGAGGGAGGTGGGTAGCTGGGATGTGGGGTGAGGGGGCAACATTTGTTTTTCTTGAGAGCCTGGCCTGTCCAGAGGTGATGGAGGTCTAGATCCATCTCCAAAAGATTCTTCGGCTACCCCAGTTAAATGCAACTCTGTTTATTGGCCTTAATTCTGGAATAAGCTGGTGGAGGCCATCTTAATTTGGACTCCAGGGCTACAACCCTAATCACTTCTTACTCTGGAGGAACTGCCTTTCAACGAGAGCTCCCCATCTGGGCTGTCATCCCACACGCGACCACTAGAGGGCCACAGACAGCGAGGGTTCGGCGTCTCCTTGCTGCCCCCGTGCGGTCTCCCGGAGCAGTGCAGCCCTTGGCCCCCCTCGCTCGTAGCAGGCTGCCGGATCCCCCTGCTCCTCGGATCGGGACTGCTCGCCTCGCCTCTTCCGCAGCCTCGCCAGGGACGGCAGCCCAGGCTGGGGAGGGCCGGCCCTCCTCGCGAGTAATCGCGGGGCGGGGGGCGGCGAGCGCGCTCCTTGGCTTGCTTCTGGCTCGCCAGCCGACTTTAGTCTCTCCAGATCCTCGGACTGAAAGCAAAAAAAAAAAAAAAAAAAAAGGAGGGGGGGGTAAAAAAGCGAGGGGGGGTCGAGAGAGAGAAATCCTTCCTCGGATTGGAGAGTCGCGTTGGGGTCCGCCTCTCCTTCGTCTTTCTCCCTCCGCCTGCGAGTCTCTCGGGTTGTGGGATGGAGGGTTGACCCCCGGGAAGTCTCTCTGGGTTGTCCGGTCGGACGGAGGCTAGCCATCGCCCCCCCAGCCGCCGCCCCCCCCCCCCCGCGAAGGAAGGATGGATCACTGCTCTTCTGCTTTTCACGACCCTCGCAAGATGAAGTTGCCCTTCCCGTGTCGTCGAATTGCTCCTCCGAGGGACGGCGCTGGAGTCGCCAAAGGAACGGCGTGATCGGCCCCCCCGCGCGGCCCCCAGTTTCCAGACACCACCCCAGCTGGCGCAGGGGGCGGCAGAGAAAAAGAAGGAAAAGAAGCAAACTTTCCTCCTTCAGCTGCACCCGCCTTCCTCGGATGCGCCGTGCGCTGCGCGCGATCGCTGGCTCGGCGCCTCGGCCGGGGGAAGGAGCCTTCCTGGATGTCCAGGAGCCGGGCAAGGGTCGGGGGTGGGTGGGAGCAGGCTCTTCCCTTCCCGCCGCCCCCGTCTGGAGCAGACCCTGACCGGGAGAAGGCGCCCAGCCTGATCTGGATGGCGGCGGACTGGGGGGTCAGCCTGCAGGACCTGCGACGGCGGCTGGGTTGGGGATCCGGCGGGGAGCCTTGAGGAGCCACTCGCCCGACCCCGCGGCGCCCCATGGGGAGGGGAGGCGAGGGGGCCTCCAGGATGGGGGCTGCGCCCAGCGGCCTCCTGGCGGTCAGCTCGCTCTTGGGAGCGCTGCTGTGCAAAGGTGAGTCTGCCGCGCTTTCTCAGCTGATGTGGGGCAGAGTGGGGGTCGGCGGCGGGGTAGGAGACAGGGTGGCCAACTTATCGGGGAGCCCCAATGCTCCTAGGGCTTGAAACGTCTTGAACGGGGGTGTGGGATGGACAGGTGAGGATTTTCCCCCCAGGGAGAAGGAGCAACGGTGAATAATGCAGTTGGCAACTTTCTAGGAAATTGCAGGGGGTGTGTGTGTGGCTTCCAGCCTCCCCTAAACCAGAGTTCTGGCATTGGGAGGGCGCATCGGTGTGCAACCTACAGTGAGTTTGGATCTGTGAGCTCCCAGTTTGCCCCTTTTCCCATTCAGATCCTGGCCCATCATGTTTTATCCATGAACCCCTCTGGCGAGCCCACCTTAATTCCAGGCAACCACCTCCGGGTGATTTCTGAACCTGGAAGAGACTCGGTTCTCTTTTTCTCCTGCTTCGTGCCAGGAGCGTGCTAGAAGCTAGAAACCATGGCAGGTTGGTGGGTGGGTTTTCAGCGGATCCGTAACTCGAGAGCGGGGTCTGGAGAACCACAGAGCAGAGACGTTGCAGGACTCTAGCATTAAAAAAAAATCCCAGCGATGCCAGCCAGGAAACTGAATTGCATATTGAACCGTTGATTTTGTCACAATGGCAACTCTGTTTCCCCAACTTTTACATGCTTTTATCTGGCTCACTGATTGCTGCTCCAAGTCCAAAATATTGGGGGGGGGGGGACATCCCCATTCTATTTCCAAGGGCCCATTTCTGTTTTGAGTGCATATCTGAGTCATCCGACATCTTTTCTTTGCAAGTCACCTTTTTTGATGCAACAGAGGTCGGATGGACCCCTTAAATGCCCTTTCCCCTTTATGACACCCCCCTTTATTTATTTACTTCCTTACTTCCTTACTCATTCATTCAGCGTGAGGCTGCCCAACTCCAAACGTCTCTGGACAGCGCACAAGACGCCCGACAATATCAAAGCAATTTGATAGGACCCTCAAATAAGGTTTCTTCTGAATGCCTTTGGCAGCTTGCAGGTCACATTAGGGCTTGCCCACGTTCTACTTTGGACATATTACTTCTGTTTTCCTGTTCCTAGCAAGTCCCCTTGGAGAACCTATCAAATGACTTCATTGCTTGGAACTAGACATTTCAACAATGTCTGTGTGTTGACCAAGATAGGGAAATTCGCGGGTATGAATGGATACGATTATGTGGTGCTCTAACGCAGCGGTTTATGGAGTAACGTGCTTTATATAATACTATCTTAAGGGTTTGGGAGGTTGTGAGTGGGTTGAATCAAGCCGAGAGGAAGCTCCTCTCCCCCACCCTCCGAAAAAGTCTAACCATGTTTCCTATTTAAAAGGCAGTTGTTTTGAAAGTCTTCGGGATCTCGAGGTCTCCTGCTTGTCTCTTGGAACAAAATTTGGAGAATAATGGATTGTAGAAACTAGAAAGATGGTTTCAGAATCGGATCGGTAAAAAGTGGATAAGTCCCAAATGTGGCCTTTGGGTGAGGGCTCCCTGCCACTTCGGATGGGAGTTGTAGCTGAACATTTCTGGGGAATAACGAATGGAGGAAGGTGGTTGAGTTACTGCACACTGTCTGACTGTTACTAAAGCAGAAGGATCAGGTTCTGGGTTCAAGTCTCAGCTTTTCTAGATAGGACAAACTTTGTCAACCCTGAGCTGAAGAGCACAGGGGTTTGACCATGTGCGAAGTACCATTCTCAATTCCCCTAATGCAGCTGTTGATGTGAATGTTTAACTACTCCATCACACTTCCCTTTCTCCTACTCCAGCCCCAGCTGGGGGAAAAAGTTTCAGGGAAATGCTTTGCCTTGTTTAGAGACGCAGTTTGGCTTTCAGGTGAAGCACGGGGAGAAAATCTAACCCTTTTCCATTCCCCCCAAAGGGAGAAGGAACTGTGAATGCAACTGGAGAGATTCTATTTCCCTTGCTAAAATGACCATTGCTTTGGCACGCTGAGGATACGGCACCCCAAGAAAAGTAAAGAGAGTTGGAATTTAATTTACCTATCTATTTCATTCAGGAGCATTGGCTCGACGTACAAAAAACAGGGAATATATAAACAGTTCTCCACCCCTCGCAGACACACCAATAAGAGTCAAATAAATGGGACACTTGATTATTTGTATTTAAAAGTCAGCTTTCTATGCATTCCAGCTCCTTGATCAACATTCTGCAAGATTCTGCTTTTCTCTGTCCCTCTCCCAAGATGCAAAAGATTGTGTGTGTGTGTGAGTACACACACACACACATTCTGTTGGGCCTAAATCTCTGCTTTATCCTGGCTTCTGAAGGTCTGAGATGGTGTCAGACCATACTGGCAGCGGGCGGACAATGGGCTGGTGAATTTCGTTACCACTGCACTGTCTACCTCTTGACCTACAAACAATTTGATTCCTCAGTTTATCCTACCAGCAGCGGCTGAGCTGTTGAGAATGACGTAAGGAGATTACTAATAAAAGGTTCTCGGTTTTTGTAGCTGTTTTCCGTTACACTCCCACCCCCACCCCACCGCCACTGCCTCTTTTAAGGATGATAAGCCGGAAATTTATGGGTGGATCTCTAAAGGGGAGGCACAGAGCGAGGGAAATTGATTTCCCCTTGCAAACACGACTCGTCTGGAAAGAGTCGGGGCGGGGGGGGAGGGGAACGGTGTGTAAAAATGCCAAGCGTTGGAGAAATCCTTGCAAAAAGTACTGGAAGGGACTCTAGTTTAAAATTTAACCCAAAGAGGATGGGGAGATGGGAGGATTTTTTAAAATCTGGGCTAAATCTCCCTCTGTTCAGCTTTGTTGGGTGAGCTAAGCTTTGGGAAGGAAAAGCTCTTTCTCTGCTTTTTCTACATCATGGCTGTGTTCATAGAACACACTTTAACCTGGTTACCGAGTTAACCCATTTTCTGGGTTTGGGCAATACACTGAGTTTGAAGCTAATCTAGTAGTCTGGAATCACTGAATACAGAATTATTTAGTATTTGCTACTGTTTGGTTCCTGGACCGATGCCGAAGGACCCCCTGAAAAGCACGATCTTTTGGCCTCTCCTTTTGTGGCTAGAATAAGTGGGATATCTAAAACACAAATATCAAATATCGCAAATATCCCAACTCCCACTGGAAGTCCTCCAACCCGTCCCACTCCTGTACTGTATCAGTCTTAGCCTTTTCTGCTTCCAGCTCCTTTGAAAGAAAGGCATTTGAATAGCACACTGAAAAAGTTCACCCGTTTCCAGGGCTTTGTTGAAATATTTTTTTGCAAAGGGTAAAAGGCCCGAGGGGATGAGCTTTATGTAAATGGGCTCTTCCATTTCTAGTGTCTGTTTGAGTTAGCAAATGGAAAGATGCTTTTGCCGAAACACACACACAGGCACCCTTGTGATGTGCTCACCCTATTATGGGTCAATGCCCAGCCTGAGGTTATCCATTTTTACTCCTCCCACCATCTTTTCAACTCCTCCGTGTGAACTGACCCAAGAACGTCAACATTTTTCTTTCCCTGATGAATCTTTTTCCCTCTGTTGAGAAGAATATGCGTTGGTTGAGGGGGGCTCTTATATAAATAAAACACCATTTCTTTTGCTGAAATGGCGGTGCTCTTGCGCTACTGAGCCAGGTCACCCAGGTCTACTATTTGACATGGCTAACTTCGTTGTCGAAAAGCCACATCCTGAAATTTGGGGACAAGTCTTGGAGCTTGGAGTCACTAATAGCTAACAAGAGTCGGGGTTAAGAAACTGACACAGACAGTGTGTGAAGACCCTTCCACGTATTTATTGCTCACCGTTTGTCCTACAGGTCAAAAAAGTTCAGCAAGTTGTTGTCACCTCCAAGACACCATAAGCTACTTTGAGATTTGTCAAGGAAGGTTTGGAACAGAAACCAATTAACTAATAGGTTGATCTGGAGCTGGTTAGGTAAACTGGCTTTGGGTGAAAAAAAGGCAGTTCTGATCACTGAAGTCAGCATTCCTGGTGGAAAAAAATGTACTGCCTAAGAATTTAAATAAGAGTTTTCAAAAAAGAGGAAAGTTTCTGAGAACAACCTGTTCCAAAATGACTTGTGTTATATATCTGGAAAGAGCAAAGCATCTGTGGTCTCCTGAGGTCTTCAAAAATCCTGGTTTCTAGCAGATGAGAAAAAACTAGCGTTAATACAAAGCACGTAAGAGCATCGGGTTGGCGGCTGGCAAAATGGAGGTTGAGATTTAGTGTGTGGATTTGACTTTCTCTTCTAGGCAGTGTGGGATTGTTGAAAACTGATTGGTTTCCTTCACAAAGAGCTTTGCTGAGACTAAGCCTCGATGCTCCGTACGTCTTTTGCAAACTGGCTGGCTATCTGTTAGAAAGACCGAAAGTGGAGATTCCATAGTTATCCAGTTGCTTCATACCAAACCATCAAGTTTATTCCCCCTATAGTTCTTCAGCCAGGGCAAATCTTGAAGAAGGACAAGGTTTGTTAAGAGTCCTGCAATGCCAGCTGAAGAGCAAGGTTCTACATCAAAAACGATTAACCATCCTTCTAGAGCTGGTTGAATTTTAATTTGCATTAGACCTTAATAACATGGCAGTAGTGAAGGAGGGCTCCATTACAGATGTTGCTTTAAGGGTGAAAAGGGGGTCTTAGGCACCTGCAGAGCTTAGGGCACCTGTTTTGCATATACCATCTTACAATTTTCACCCACCCACCCAGAAAAGAGTGGGTGATCCCAAACTGCAAATTTTGCACCCATTTTCTAGAAGAACCTTAACTTTGTTCTCTTTGTAGATCCATCACATTGAGCTCTATAGGATTTATATCTGTGTAAATAAGTCTAGGTCCCTGCTCTCTCTTCGCAGCAGATGGAAATGCTTTTTCTGTTTCTTTTTAAAAATAACAGGGATTTCCAGTCTTCCATATTCCAGTTTTCCTTTAGTGATTGGGGAAAACTGAAGGCCTATCTCTGTTGCTGACCTGAAAGAAAGAAAAGCAAATCATGGCTTGCCACCAGGCAGAAGATAATACAATATTGAGTTCTTTGTGGTGTTGACGTTCACCCTTCCCAACATGTTGGAGGGGGCTCTTTGTTACCTGCTGACTCCAAGTCAATGTTTAAAATGATATTAACTGGTGAACGCTGGTAATTATTTCTGTGTCAGCAGGCTGCACTCCAGTCGCTGCAAATCTTTGCAACTGACCAGAAAGTGATCCAGTCTGTTCACAATCCTTGCCTGCCAGGCCTGATACATAATTTGGGAGAAGGGAACAATAAGGTGTTTGCATGCAGCTGGGCAGGTGTTGGGGGGCCCTCAACTGGGTAGTCTCTGGTCTCCTTCCCACCTACATTTCTGGATGGTTAGGTGTGTTTAGATCTATCTTTCTCTGAAATGGTTCCAGGGCAAGGGAGTGCATTAAAAGCAGAACAATTAAACAGGGTCACCATGGAGAAGGTTGGAGCAAGCTATGGGCTGGACCTGCCCTTGCTCTGTGATGGGACCATGGTTACATTTTGGTTTGGCTCCTAGTGTACGTCCCCCTTCCTCCATAGTTGGAATGAAATGCCTAGTTGAGCCACCTTTGTGATCTCTATTCATTTGATAGCCGGCTTATTATCACATGTAATAATAATTCTGTTCGCCTCCATAGTCCTCACGTGCCCATCTAGTTTACTGTTGTTCAGGAACCCTGTTCATGCTTTGCCCAAAAAAATAGAAATGCCAACCCACCACACACACCTAAGCTCTATTGGTTTCATTTCCGAACAAACAATACTCAAAGGATTAGGATGTCAGTTTGATTTATCCTCTGCACAAATATATATTATTCCAAAGGCAGAATTTGCGTCTCTGATGTCAAATCTGGCAGATTTGGCCAGGTGCTGCAGAGGGGCGGTGGGGGGGAGGGATGTGTTTGCCCTACTTTGCAAAGGACATTCCTCTAGTTGGAGGCTATCAGAAGGCGCTGTTCTGCTCAGAGAGGTTGTATGTAGTTCATTCTAGGCTGCCAGGAACTATCTACCAAAAATGAGGTGACACTGTAGCGTAGAAGTAGGGGACACCAGGAAGAAAGCTTGATTTGTTTGGAAAGGCATCCTAGTGGTGCAAATACAATGTAATAAAGATACTTCCTTTCTACAACCAGATGTGAAGAGTCCCACAATGAGGACAGCTAATTCACCCACTTAGCTGGTCAATGACTTTCCAGCCACAGCTATGGTTTGGGCATCCAAGCTTAAGGTCAGAGCTGAACACATCCTGAAACTGTCCTTGTTCCCACGATGTGCTTAATGGGGTCAAGAGGAAGGGAAAGCTGATCGTATCATAGGAAGAGCAGAAAGGGGTCAGTGGATAAGGTCACCTAACTTTCAGCAAGTTAGGTTTAGCTCAAGCTAGACCCAGTCATGTGTAGGGTTAAACGAATGCCACCTACTGACTCGTGCCATAGGAACACCAATGCCCAGTTGATTCAGCCTATTTAGTCCTCCTAGAGAGAACATTGCTGAAAAGCAAGTCTCCATTACAGATCTCACTGCCAAGGCTTTGCAGGACACGACAAAAGTGCCAAATTGCAGTTGCCTGCAGCAGCCAAGCCACGACTACTTTGGTCTTCCTGGACAATGCAGAAGGAGCTTGTGAAATCATGAAGTCTAGCCAGTATTCTCCTAATGCAAGCCTTCATGGGATGGCCAGCATTTCCTGGAGGAAGTGGGTGGGAACCCTGTCTTCCCCAAATAGCAACTTTGGATCCCATTGTGTGTTGAAGATGGGAAAAAGATTGAACCAAGTGAGTAGCTGACTAGGTTAAGTTTATTGTATGTGTACAGATATGTGTCCCAGAGGTTGGATCTGTATTGCCCAACATGAGATCATGATTAGAAAGAAGAAACAGACACCATAACCCAGAAAGATAGGTTTTGTTGGGTCATTCTTTTTGCCACAAATGTGACTCACTTCATTTTTAGTCCCTGTTGGTCCAGTTCTGTGGATGACGTGGTGATCTTTTTTCTTGTGTTATATCAGTTAGGCTACTTGTTACACACACTTTTATGAATCTTGATCCATGGAAACAATCTATTGTTTATCTAGAGCAATCTAGACCAAAGGTTTTTAAACTGGGGGTAATTACCCCCCAAATGGGTAACTTGAGCATATCCTGGGGGCAATGGAGCAATTTGTAATTGCTTGTTTGCGAGTCAAGAATCCAGTTTGAGACCACCGCTGCTAAGATGTTTGTGTAAAAGAACAGAGTCTATTTTTTCTGAATGGGGATAAGGACATGATATGAGCCCAGGAAAAGTGGTTATTGGGTCAAACATTTTAAGAACCGCTGATCTAGACAGTGGTATGATCCAGCTGGGTTTCTATGCAAGAAAGTTCAGGGTAACTATGATTCCATGAAATAAATCTGGATGTGCATGTATTCTAGGTCCAGTGAGAAGCTTCTGTTGAACTCCATTTTTCCCCAGGTTGGTTCATCAAAATTCATTTTGGAATCAAATTAGCCCCCGTGATGAACCCCCTGTGTGGTAATGAGGTGTTTTGCCTGACATTTAGAAGTGGCCATCTTCAGCTATAATGTCACGACACTTGGAGAAGGAAGATTCCTTCCCTAAGGGAACATTTACTGAGAAGAATTGCAGTTATATAAAGGAGCCATGTCTATTTTATTTTTTTCCTCTCTCTTCTCTGAGGCTGATCTTTCAGAACAGAAGGCGAGATTGGGTGTTGTTGGTTATTCTATTGAAGAAGACCGTCTACGTTGTTGAGCCTGGAGGTTAGAGAATCCTGTCTAGAATTGATGAGTTTGGGAGCTAGAAGAAGACTGGCCAAGGTTAATTTAGGAGAGAGTTTTTAGTTGGGCTGGGCTTGTTTCATCTTGTGCCTTACCTGTTAAAGCATGTTATTTAATTTCCCATGGGCCAGCAAACCTCTCTTTTTCAGTGCTTTGCCCCAAATTTAGCAGTAGGACCTGGAGAGTTGCAAAGAGGAGACCACCGTTGGCCTTCAAAACCATAGCTTGCCCATAGCTCTAGGTTTCAATTTGTTATTACTTTCCCCACATCCTTGCGTGCAGTCTGGATGTTGGAATTCACGGGTTACTTTTTTCTTCTTCTCCATTAACAGTCTGAGTTTTTTTTACCAGTCCTACCTCAGATAGTTATTTCCCATCAGGTGCTCTTTAGACGTGGTGACATCAGCAGAACTCTGCCAGGGTAATTGCATTCTTAATTACAACTGTCTCGAATTAGGGACCGATTATGCAAAAGATAATTGAAACCCTGCTGAGACCCCCATTTGCTAACATCTGATCAGATCCCACTATATATTCACACACACACACGCACCCTTTTTTGGGGGGGGGGGGGCTAAACTTTAAATAATGAAGTAACAGATGCATTATAGGTGTAGGCTCACCCAATGCTTTAGTTAGGAAGTTTCTTAATTAATTGACAAGAGAAATATAATTAGGAGTTTCAGATTGCAAGCTCAGTTTCCTGAAATGATCGGTCAGACATGATTCGTGTTTGGGGAAGTCATCAGCCCATCCTACTTTGCAGCAGTGAGAAACAGCATCAAGATTGTTAGGGATGAGAAGCCCTTGGGAATGGCTTTTAACTACGCAAGAAGTGCATTTTCCTTTACATACAAAGTCATGGAATACAGCTGATGTTATTTTCTCTGCATATTTTAACATTTTGGCTTTATGAATAATAATTCAGCGGTGACTGTGGAAGTGTTTGGAGTGGGAAAGGGTACCCAGACTGTGTGCCTCTGATTTAAAACCTAGAAGATATCTCTTGTGAGTATTCCACTGTCCCACCAATTTATTTCTTTAAAACTTTTGTATGGCCGCCCACCTTAAGCCCAAGTCTGGGTGGCTTCCAACCAACAAAACAATATAAAACCAGCAGCAATACAATAAAAACAGAAAAACGTGGCCCCACCACCACACTTCCTTGATGCGACCCACATTCTCAAACTGCTCTGATCTCACCCTGTCCCAGTGCTTGGGGGAAGAGTCACGTCTTGAGTGCAGTCTGGAAGGAGAGGAGGGTAGGGGCCTGTCCGAGGTAAGGGGGAGGGTGTTCCATAGGGCAAAAAAGGCATGCTTCTGAGGACCCACAAGATGGCAATATTTAAGGGAAGGGACCTGAAAGCCAGAGGGCCTCCTCTATTGTCAACCTAGCAAGGTAAGACAGGAAGTACGTCCAGATGGACTAATTCTACTTTATTGTAAAGTTACATAAACAGAACCTTACAAGTCTGAAAGTACAATTCTCCCCCAGTCCTCTTTATAGCCCAGGAACCTAGGGAGGGACCCTTCTGATATGTTTGCTTCATCCTCTTTCCTGCTGCGGGCTAAGCTGCCTCTTATCTAACCATTGCCCTGTCCATGGCTCTTCACGGTGTCTCTCAAGGCCATTCCCACATTCCATTGCATCTGGAACAGGCAGATACCCTCAGGGAGAGGCAGCCCTGCAGATAACCTGCTCCTGTGCCATGTAGGGCTTTAATGGTAACAACCAGCACCTTGAGTTGCACCCAGAAGAAAACTGGGAGCTGGTGCAGCTTGCACCACAGAGGTATAATATGGGCAAACCTAGGGGCACCCAACACTGCATGTGCCACTGTGTTCTGGACCAGTTGTAACTTCTGGAGGGTCTTCAAGGGCAGCCCCATGTAGAGCACATTGCAGTAATCCAACCGGAAGTGACCCAGGCATGCGTGACCATGAGCAAGGCCTCCCGGTCCAGGAAAGAGTGCAACTGGAACACCAAATCTAATGTTATAGTGTTTGGAGACCCAGCAAAATGTTCTGGAGCAAGGAAATCTGTTTTTTGCGCCTGGACTCCAACTGTAGAGTTGGGGTGCTCGGTTGGGTGCTCTTACAACAGGCTCCCAGCTTTGGTACAAGGAGATGGTAGGCTTGGGGTCCAGAGGTGCAAAGGCTGTGATTTAGTTCCCCCATTGCACTAAGTCACAGTTTTCTGAGTCAGTCACAAATAGGTTTGTGCAACCCTAAATAATCAACCGGGCTTACAAACCACGATGCCTGACTTTGCGTGATATGCTGAGCCCAGACCAAACAAATCACATCATGATTGAGCATGTTGTGATAGATCTTCTGGCAGCTCTTCTTCCACCAATTTGGAATCACAAGAGGGACCTCACTTGGGTCTAAAATAAAGCTGTTTTCTTTATTTTGCCTCCAAATTTGAGGAGGAAACTACTTTCCAAACCCAAACATTTCAACAAGGCATCTTCAGAAATAATTGTTCCAGCTTGACTGGTTGCACACAAGCCCTTGTTTGCATGAGCTCAAAAACTGTTGCTCTGGGTAGCAAAATGAACACACATGATCCTTTGCAAATGATGTGTTGGATTTCTAAAATCCCACTTAATTCTACCATTGTAAAATAAGCCAGTTACTGCTAAAAACAAACCAAGTTTTTGCAACATCTAAAAGGTTAGTGCAGAAGGAAGGAAAGGAAGACAAAGATTCAAATTTTCATCCAGCCATGAAGCTTTGAATTACGCACACACACAAAACACACCCACACTTACACAATTTCTTGCTTTTCAGCTATGTTTCTCTTGTAAGAGTCATCTCCATTGTCAAATGTAGGAAAGGAATTGCTTACCTTTTCTTGGGTTTCTTGAAAAAATGGAAAGATTCAAGTCCGGGGAGTAAAATATATTTTTTTAAAAAACCCCAAAGTCAGATTAACTTCCCTCTCTCACCCCAAATAAATAGAGAATGACCAAACAGGCTTATTTTCTTCTTAGTAAACTCAAAAAGGAAGAAAAATCATCTCTCCAATGTTGCATTGGAATTTAGAATGGCTTCCAGAATGGAGATATAACACAGGGAGTTTTATGGAATGCAGACCCTCCTATGGTCATTGGAACAAACCTGATGTAAAACTAGGATATTAGCAGTGAATACAATGGCTATCAAAGCCAGATAATGAAAAACTGCACACGCGCTGGAGTGAATAGCCGTCAAAGGGGAGTCAGATGGCTCATTTTGAGACGAAAATTGGGTGCCACAGTTAGACAGCAAAATCAGAAGTTCACTTTACACTGGACAAAAGCTGTCAGGCTGAGAGCCGACAGGATTTAAGGGGAGAAATGGGGGTGGGGAAGGAAGAGAAAGAATAATTCTCCCGATCTTTGTCTAGCGACTTCTTGGAGAAAAAAGCCAAGGTGAAGAGAAATAAGAAAAAAGAGGACAGGGGAATCTTAACTGTGAATGTGATTATAGAAAAAGATTGGTTAAGCTTAGGACCTGAATGGGTGGCTGGGCTGAACTGCCCAACGCAATCAGTTTCAAAACCAGAGAGGAGCTAATGGAGGCTTATGTGATGCTATTCTGTGACCCAGCAGGACCTCTATGAAGAAGAAGAGGAAGATACTTTTCCTGCAAAAATGAGGACTTGCATATTAAAAATGGCATTCCCAGACGCCCCTGGTTTCACCCAATTTTTTTTTCCTTGGGGAAAGGGTATGAACGTTGATCCCATCAAACTGCACGAGATTGGTTGGGGTGAAGGACGTTTCTGGCCCAGCATTGGTTCATTTATTGGCAGGCCAATTAAATTGACTATTGACAATGTCTTGGGGGGCATCTAAACATCCTTCAACATCATGAGATGGGATGTCCATAGAGGGGGTCCAAAAGGGGAACTCTTCCTCTTCCTTTTTCTCCAAGATCATTTTTTAACAGTTTGGGTTAAATCTATGATTCTCAAATAGATAGCTAGTATCTTTTTCAGCCCCCTGGGCCTGTTGAGACACTGTATAATGACTTTGTCAATAACGTGAATGGTTTGTTTCTCTATGTGTGAGTATTTTCCATTGTTTGGAGTTTTAATTATTCCTAATATGCTCTAGTCATAAACACAACTGGGTTTGAAGAACCAGGAGAGAGGGTGAATATTTTTTTTTCTTTTCTCTTTTAAAGATTAGAGCACAAAAGCAGTTTAAAGCATTGAAGCCGCCTCCTTTCTGCTGCCGCTGATAGAAAGCAAAACCATCTCTTCTAGGCAGCGAGTCAAAGGCGTCATGTTTTATCGGGGCATAGAAATGTCAGGTTTTAATTCTCTTCTTGTTTTTAATATCCCCTTTAAAGGGGTTTGCCTGCACAGAAGAAGTGCTTTTATTTATTACTCGGAGGGAAAGTCCTTGAGTTAGCAATAAAAAAATTAAAAAGCAGGGCTCCATGCATTTTGGAGAGTTGGCTCAGATTTCATTGAAGTATTTAAAATATGTACCGTCCCCTTCAATGATGCGGGGAACTCACTAATCTGTGTTTTTCTCTTAGCATCAGGAATTTATTTCTACGAGGTTCAGGACTAACAGCCACTAGGACTCTTACCCGGATAATGCAGAGCATGCCTGAAATTTTGCCCCCACCAGATGAGTGCATTGTAGACCCCCAAAAGATTGTTTTCCATGAGGCTGGATAATTGGCTAGCCTGAAAAACCTCAGTGTCAGCTCTTCAAGGTAGACCAAGCCAGAAAACAGACACTAATACTAAAACTCTACTTTTATTGATACAGTATAAAATTGAAGGCCAACAGCATTTTCCTGCCCTCCCTCTTATACCAACCATGAGTTTTTTTCCTCATCCGTTCCTTTTTCTCCAGCTAAATTCACATTTTCCTAAAGGTTGCCACCTCTTTTCTTCAAGGCCATTTCCACACTCCTCTACACTTAGTTCCACCTGAGTAATTTCTATCCTGTTGCTCACTTTCAGCTTCATCTACTTGGCAGGGTTCTGGTGAAAGCAGAATGAGATCGTGTGGGACAATGCTGTGGACTCTTCTTGAGATTGTTGAGGGAGAGGTGGGATGTCGATGTAACCCCAACCGATCCAACGGGGATGAGGTGATGTTGGTCAATGGGGTAGCCAAGACAGGGCCAAAGAAACGTGGGTGGAACAGCTTGTTCTTCTGGAATCCAGGCTGGCACAGAAGAGTAGGTGACCAAGCCCGATCTTGTCTTCTCAAGCATCTGCCCCCACTTTGTGCCTTTCTTTTTTTCACATCTCTGTGCAGACAGAATAAATGTCAGACACGGAACACCGTCCAATATTCCACTGATGAAAAGGAGGGTGCTGTTGTGTTCTTGGAACAGCTTGTATTTATGCTCGCACCAAGAATCCCAGCAAGGCTCTTCTTATTTTAGGACACTGATGGTTCTTTTCAGCTTCTGCTGCTGTCGAAATGGAGCATGTTACTCTCAGTTTCTTGCCCCTCCTTCACGTCTTCTCACTAACAAGGTACAGAGGAGTTTGAGTTTATTTTTTGCGTTGATGTGCCATTCTTCTCCCAAAAGAAGAAGTTGAAGGTGGTAGTGAAGATTTCTTCTGCCTCTCTCTGTCCTTTTCATCCTCATGAAAACCCTGTGAAATAGACAAGGCTGAGGAAAGAGAGACTGGCCCCGAACTCTGCTAGCAAACTTCACCACGAAGAGCAGAGTTTCATCTAGGTCTCTACTAGATCAGAAGGAACATCCACAGGATGTTGGAACGAAAGCGGCAAGGTTAGCAAACGCAGACACCATAGAAATGAAAGAGCACATGGGAATAAAAATAGAAGTGCAGTTTCTTTCTTTTTTTTCTTTGAACCATGTTTTCAGAGTCTACCATCTCCAAACAGCCCCTTCTGTACAAGGTTTCAAATTTCAAAGTTGAAATTTATTTCGGTCAAAGACCAGTCTAGAACGAAAACAACAAACTGTTTAAAAACAGAAGAGGAGAAGGCCAGATACAAAATCCAAGCCAAGGGTAGAACAAGATATAATATTATTAGGACTATTGTTAACAGTATAAACTGTATCTCTAAATCTAGGAAAGAGAGCGTAATTTGAAATTCGAATGGGGGTTGTTGGTATTTTTCCTTCCTAAAGGCCCATTTTTCACCTGTCACACACCCCCTGAGTGACTTAATCTGAAGCATGCAAAATCCCCTCTCAACATTTTGGGGGGGGGGTGTCTTTCCCGCCCGAATTGCTGAGTCTCCCCCTTCCCTGTTGTAAATGCCAACAGATTTGTCTCCTCGGGTTTCATAAACCGTTTTATGTGAACGTTCTTAGGAGCTGAGCCAAAATTTATTTATCAACAAGGAGGGGGCGGTGGGGGAGGAATAGATTCCCCTTTTAATAAGATGATTGCTTATCTGTATTCAGCACCAAGTCTATAGCCCCCTCGTGAACTCACAGGGCTTAGCTTCCTCCTGACAATCAGCCACCTCTTTCTTTCAGTGGGTATATCTCAAACCCCATATGATGCAGACTTCCTCTCCTGTGTCTCATAGTGTTGGAGCTGATGTGAATCTTCAGCTATAGGTTTGGGCTGATGGGAGAAATAGAGGGAGGACACTTCCCTTTGCGGAAGGGGGCTAGACAACTGTTGTCTTCCTTCTGCCTCTTCCAGTTTTGGTCTTCCACCTTCTCTCTCAGCCCATCTCTCCTGCCATCCCTCAATTCCCACCCTGTCCCATTTTGGTTCCTTTTGTAGAATAGCTCTCCTGGTTGACATGGAGATCATAGGTTGAAATGAGGTGGGAGGGGGCCTCTATGGTAGGGGAAGAAGAGTTGGGGGAAATTGCTGGATAGATTTTAGGACAGTAGTCACAGTTCTTTGTCACTTCTTCTCATCTTGAAACTTCAGGCATGCTTTGTATCTCTCTCTTGGCAAAGGGCTGCTAATTGCTTCTTGAAGTGGTCTATAGAAACAGAGTTGATTCCAACCGGATCTAGTGAATAACTTATGCTTTGAAACGTGCTTATTTATCTATACTCTCAACACTTTGACTTTCACCTCAGACACTCTGTGTCTGTAGCTCCGGGTGTAGGTTGTGTCCTAAGTCAGGTGCTTCCTAGGACCCACCAGGCGACACTGCTTCACCAAAGGGACCTGGAGCATTTGGTCCATGAATCTGTTTAATTTACCTATATAACGCATATTAAGGTCATGGAGGTTTTGGGCGAAGGACCTTTGAAGGACATGAATGACCAGGAGATGGAGAACATGTTCATTCCAGCATTGTTAGACCCAGGATTGTTTCAATGATTCCATTGCATTATTCTCATCCTAGTGTTGGCATGCTCAGTATGTGGCTGTTTTAACAAGTGTGGATGCTTGTTCCTACAGGACTGAAGACATACTTGTTTTTGAACCAGTCTTCCCCAATCTGGTACCTTTCAGATGTGTGAATTCTGCAGCTCCTGAGTTCTTCCTCCGTTCCATCTGGAAAGCACCAGATTAGGGCCACTTGATCTGCATGGATGGGGCTCTGATTCAGGGTTTATAACTCTCCTGCTGAATCACCCACCAGCTCAGCTGTTTAAGAGAGGGAAACTGAAGCTTCTGAGATACAGGAAGCGCCTTTGTGTCTGGGTGGTAAGTTCAGCAGTGGTCACGAGGTGTGGACTCTGAATCATTTGATGCTCCACTTGGCAGCTACTTCAGCCCGCAGATCTGTGAATGGCCTGCTCTTGGAGTCTGCCTCACCCCCACCCCTCACCAGCAGTTACTTTTTCTTTTTGCTAACTCCACCTCCTGCCACAACCCCTTCTCTTTGTGGAAGATGAAACCCATCACAGGGAGATTAGATTTATAAAGTGCTGCTCAAGTTGCTTTCTGTGATCTGGTGGGGTGGGAAGGGGGGAGGGAAAGAAAGACAAGCATGCAAAGAACCTAGAGGAACAAAATGTCCTCTTAGGATGAATTCTTCCCCTCTATTTTTTTTTAAATAAAATTTTGAGTAGGCTTCAACCATTAGTGGGAGAGAAATAGAGGATGTTAGTATTTAAAGGGAGGAAACGTTTGTGCTTTCCAGAGCCACCTGCACTCATGTTGGGTTTTCACAATCCCTTCTTCTATCCTTGTGCAGATGGACCGGGGTCAACCTACAATCTTTCTGTTTGGAATTACACAATGTTGGAATTCTCCCTTTTTGCCCCTGGGAGGGGCAACTGGAGGAATCTCACCAGATGTGTGGAAAGGGGAGAAAGTGTCTCCTAAAACGAGGAAGGTAACAGACTTTGATGCCACCCGGCATACTTAGGATTGTTAGAAAAACTATTCCTTTGGCATCTGTGGGGACTTTTTCTACTGCACAGCCTACATTGTTGGGGAAGACTTGGGAAGGGTAGAAAGGAAGAGATATATCTGCGCTCTCTCTCTCTCTCTCTCTCTCTCTCCTATCTATCTATCTATCTATCTATCTATCATCTATATCTATCACGTAGCAGGACTGCACTAAACCTAGAAAGTATCCTGTGCTTTGGGGAGAAAAGCTATCTGAAACTTCGCTGAATGTTCTTGTTTTGTTTCCTTTTTTAAATCCACATGGATCTATGAAAGCGTAGGTGATGGTGTTTCATTCTGATCATGGGATCCTTTTGGTTCCTCTGAGCAAGTCTGAATTTCTTGACTTTTTTTTAGAAAACAGCCCTCTGCAAACTTCCAACGGCCAAGCATGAGAACCGCATGTCCTGCTTTGTTCAACTGTAGTCAGAAGCTCCTTGGGTGTCTGGAAGAGTTCTCATTCCCAGCTCTGAACTGAAGGGATCAGGCACTTTGTTTCATTCAAGGGAATACCAATCCCTGGTAAATTTAGTGGAGGGTTTGTACCTCCCAGGTCTGTGCATTTGTGTGTGTGTGTGCGCGCATTTGTGTGTGTGTGTGTTTGAATAAAATAAATCTCAGCTGGAAATCCTCCCACTGAGTGAATTCTTCTCAGCCTCTCCTGGCAACTGTCCCCCTTCCACCCCATTAGAAGATTAGACTTTAAGGAATAGCTCTTTTGATGCCCTTCTAAAGGCTGTTCTTCCTTCCTTGGGCTCCCCCCCCCCCCCATCCTTTTAAACTTCTAATGTAAAGAAGCATTAGTCAGGGTGCTGAGCTGGCTAGAGAGCGTGACTGATAGCACTGTTTGGGCCTATCCTATTTTGTCCCCACTGCAGAGGAGGAAAGCTGGTGGATCAGGCTGCACTTGATCATTGAGCAGATAAATCCTTGATTTCCTCTTAGCCATTCCAAAGGCTACTTGTGTTTCCTGGTGGTGGAGAGGTCACATTAGAAAATCCATTCCACAGGACTAGCTGAGGTGCATTTTTGTTTATTAGCAGGTTGGAAAATCAGCAAGGTCCATTCATTTTTTCCTTCCATCGTAATCATCATAATCATCTCCTCCTCCTGGTTTTTTACACAAATGAATGATTTTTAATCAGTGGGGCCACTGGGTAGATCAGGGCTAAAGTAAGCAACTATTGCTATTGCGTTCTAGATATTGGTGGACTGCAACTCCCAGGAGCCCCAGCCAGATGGCCAGTGGTGAGGATTGCTGGGTGTTGGGAATCAGCCACATCTCAAAGACCACCGGCTGCTTACCTCACGGCTTAGGTATTGCAAAGGAAATGTTACTGTGGACCTTTATCTCCTGTGGAACATCTGGAGATGGTTTCAGGGACAGATCCAGATTGAGGGAGTGCAGCTCTGTAGAGCCCTCTGCTTGGACTATGCCATGCAATCTCCTTCCCCAACAGGTTGACTTACCCAGTTCCATGGGTGGTACAATTCTGGTACGAACCAGCCACGATTCAATGACCATTTAAGCTCTCCCATGTAGTGCCATGCCATGCCATGGTGGAAAATTAAAGCAGGAGTCCCCCAGTGAAGGCTGATATTTGAATTCCCCTAGTGTGTTAAGGTGCTGCTATAGGTAAGGTATCCCTTGAGTATGTAGATTTCTTGGCAACAAGTTAGAAATGGTTTGCCATTGGCTTCTTATGGGTTATGGGATTTATTTATTTAATTTCCCAGCCAACAATATGTAGACTTGCAAGATAGTCTCTAAGTTAGAGATCCTGGCTTGTGTATAATAGCATCAGTGTGTTTGGGTTAAACTGGTTGTCTGTGTAACATTCTGGCTGAAATGTACCCAGATTAACTGGCCATAAGTTTTCATTGTTCTCAGGGAATGTTGTGTGTGAGAATGCTGCAACTAAGGCTGGTAACCTTACTTCCACCTTCTCTTACCGAGAAATAGTATGTGAAAAAATCATAAGGTCAACTTGTGATGAACGCTCCTTTCACCCTGACATCATACTTGGTGTAAGAATTAGATCTGGGAAATGTATCCCTATAAATTGCCTTAGCTGTGATGTTATCATCTTAACAAATACTGCTGATAAGTTATTTATTAGGCCTTTGGAGGGGAGGAACAGAAAAGGATGGGAATGGAGTGGTTGTGTCATTTTGGACTCTTGTTAGCAGCAATGGGTATGGAGTTCAAGGACAGACTGAGATTCATGGCCTCTGTCTCTGGACATTGTGGGTAGTGATTGAGCTGACTCAGCTGGGGGGTGAAGACAGAGGGGACCCATTTGCAAAATGAGCCATCTGGATTCGCAGGAGAGATGAGAAATGAATGAATGAATGAATGAATGAATGAATGAATGAATGAATGAATTTAAGCATCTGGGTGTACTAATCGGGAATGAGATGGAAAATGCAAAGGAAAGTGAGACAGAATGTAAGATCTCCACCTATCAAGCACATCATTATCCACAGAGAAAAAAAAGGCAGTTATAAAATGTATAGCCTTTTTTGGCAACCCTTTTTTATTCCAAAGACTTGGAAAAAATGCCACCTTCTAAAATGCCATGCACACAAATCCACGTGCCTAGACTGACATAGCATCTAAAATTATTAACGTCTTAGTTTTAGGTCACCTTGATGGGCCAAAGGCCATCTTCTGGAAGCAATAGTCAAACTCGGTAGACAAATTTAGAGCACAAACTGGGTAGACACATAACATCATGCACAGTTGAAGTTGATGCAATCTGCATCTTCTTTGGTTAAAAGAATGTTGGGATGGCTAAATCTTTATGGCCCATTTCAAAATATTCTGAGAGGGAGAGAGAAAAAAAGAGATTCACTAGGAGGAACAACCACTGTGAAGACCCCACTTCTTGAGTCCTGGTTCCAGCATCAAGGGGCAACAGAGAAGTAAAAATCTCAAGATGGCAGGCATCTCAAGATTTGCATGCATGCAATGCTGTGCCCACCAACTTGCAGGTTTTGACCCATCCCTGGTGGACACCCCTACTTGGATGATTCTGTAAGCAAACCTTCCATGATTGAACTCATTCTTCGGCATTGCCCTATCTCTGTTTTTCTTCACTCATTGCTCCATGGTTCGTTCTCCTTGTTGATGGCTGGTCAGTGTTGGCCTTTTCCCCATGCCCTTTTGAAATTCCTTTTTCTTCTTTTTGTGAAAGAATAGGATGAAGAGAGTTCCATTCCTATGATGTCAATTGGTCTGTGTTTCTCTCCCCCCACCTTCTCTACTGAAAAGAAGGAACTGTTGCTGGTGAATCATTTCCCTATTTTTCTTTGGAATAATAAACTTCCCCTCTACCCTACGTTGGTTGCTGTTTCAGAGGAATTGGACACAAAACAACCACAATCAGAAATCTTCCAAGATTGATTACGTGGTGCTATCTAATCCACCGTAGTAACTCACCCTAACAATCATTGTCAGCTGGGGGAGAAGCGGAAACAGAAATAGATGTAGCTCATAAAATATCACCAACAAGCCATCATTAAACATCAGTATTAATACCCATGTTTCACATGGCTGTACTTTTTTTTTTTTTTTAATCTCATAAATTGGATGGAAGCAACTTGAAAACTCTGAATAAGGATTGTCAGAAGAAAAAACATTACTACTTGGAATCCCTGGAGAACCATCTCTGGATGTCAATGAATTCTCCTCTGTGAGTTGGAATTGCTCGGTCCTAAAATACTTTTAAAAAAAATAGGGAAAATAAACAGTGACATGGATACCCTGACTAATTTGTGAATAAATTATCTTCCAGGGAAGCATGTGAAGTTGAAGGAAGGCTCAGTTTCCTACCACAAAGAATTCCCTATCTCTCCATCTTTTTTTCTCCTGTAGACATCTACGAGATCTAGAACGTCACACCACACCTCTGAGAGAAACATCTCTCATGGTGTATGAAGCCGTAACTTAGCCAAGAAACCATAGTTTGTTCAAGAATCCATAGGCAGACTCCAGGTGGTGTAGTCACTCAACATGAAACCGTATTGTGACATACTTTAGGACACGTCACACTGGATTGCTTCAAGTCAAAGCAACGTCATCCCATTTGGGGAGTGTTGTTTCTTATTTTTTCTCCTCTTGCCTTGTTCAGGATGTTTTAAAACTTATGCTACCATTTTGATGCATCCTGTCGCAAAACAGCAGGAAACCTATGCACTGAATTTTCAGAAGTCAGGCCAGCAAAATGAAATATGGAAATCTGCCCTGCAGAGCATGTGGCTTGACTGATCTTGGAACGTTTGCTGCTGAAGGTGACCTCAGACCATTTCTCCACTTCTCTCTAGAATCTCTGGTTGGCCATATTTATTCAGCAAAGCTTCTAGATCTCATGGGCACGGGAGAAATGCTGGAAGATTGGCTTGAAATTGACTCTTGAGGTTAGTCACGTAGCTGGTGGATGTTCCAGTTTTCCCTCAATTAATTAAGAATTGATTTTACACTAAGCATGACTAATTGCCATTATTTTTAATGCCTCTTTTGGAATTAGAAGTTGGGGGGAAGGCATTTGTTTTGCCGATGGCTGGAAGGCTAGAAACTAGTTTCAAGATGAAAATAGTACCTGCTGTGCATTGTAGATTGGATTTTATTACTGGTATCCTAACTGTTTTACATCTCTCCATGCATTTCTTTTTATTAGGACACTACCTGTTGGATAAGATTTTCTCTACCTTTATTGTGGGGGAGAGGACTTCTCATCCTCCTATGGTGGTCGATTAACTTCTCTTCTGGAGTCAAACTTCTCTTTTTTCTTTTTCTTATCTTTTTGTGCTCAAAGATGATATTTGAAGCACACAAATATTACAGTATCAAGGAACCCAGATGTATCTCCCCAGCCCAGCCAGTTGATCTCAGCTAGCAGGACCAAAAAAAAAAAAAGGATATATGGATAACATGATCAGATAGCTTGACACAGAAAAGAAATCCCACCTGGGGAAGGTTAAGCTACAGACACTGGCTTTTAGGAAATACTTTTTCTGCTTGTGGGAAATTTTCATCTGATTCACAAGTACTAAGCCCTGTTTTATAACTGGAAACAGACAAGGATTTCTGCCTCTTTGGCCTTGGGGGTTTAGAAAATTGTTGCATAGAGTCAGAAAGGTCACTGATGTTGACTACACACCCTGATTCACACCCTGATTTCTTGAAGGAACCCCAGTTGGCTGAGTCCATGCAACACCCTAAACCACAATCCATAGTTGACCCATCCCACATTGGCCTGGGTTTGTTCAGCCCTCTAAGCCAGAAGTAAACCACCCATAATAGAGCTTAGTGGTTTCCATGAACCAGATTGGTGACTTAAAATTGTTCTCCCAGATTTGAGGTGCGATTTTTCCCCAACTCAACTCCTGCAGGACCAAACTGGAGTTTCTCTGCATGCAAACGTGTCGTCTTCTGCTACAAAATCATCCTGAAGCCTTCATGAGTAAATCTTGCCTTGAGCAGAAGGGTGTGAAAGGAAGATCTGCACTTGGCATGATCCCAAATCCAGGAAGGGGTTTCACTGGTTGAACACCAAATGTGCACCCCTCCCTCAACCATCCATGCCCCAATCTCATCCAGCTGGGGTGGCGGTGTTTTTTGGCATGCATAGCTTCATTCAATTTGCATAATTGCAGGCTTCCATTCATTGAATTTCCCCAGCCATGGCAGTCAAAGAATTAATTACTCCAAGGTGGGGGTGCGGGGTCTCTGGATTAGAAAACAAGAAGAGCTTCACAACTTGGTCTTTTGAGAGCTTTTTCCCTCTGGCTCACCGTGGCCGCTCCCAAGCTTGTCAAACCATCTGGGGCGCCCTCATGGATCAGTGCTTTGCAAAAGGGGAGACAAAGTTACCCAAAGCAAAGGACAAATAGTGAAAGGTAAGAAGAAGAAAAAGCTTTGGGGTTGGGATGATTTATTGAAGCAGCGTGCATGCGCTTCTTGGTTGCAGACGTTTCCCTGAGTTTTGAAGAGAACATACTCAGTCTTCCTAGGTTGATTTCTAGCAGGGAAGGGTGGCTTTTTGCAGCTAAAGACCTTCTGAGATCCACAGATATATGCTTTTATGGACTTTGATGTTACTGGGGAGGGGGTGTTTTTGAACATTTTCAACTTTGGGGGGGAGGGTGTTGAGGATGGTTTAAATGTGCAAAAAAAGTGTGTGGTACTCAGGGATTGAACTGCAGATGCTCTAAGATTGAAAAATGTGGAGTGGAAGCCCAAGTTATCCCTGTTTGCTTTATGATGATTTAATAACTCACGTAGGGATGGAGCAGTCGTTTCTGTGTCTAAATGAATGCGTGAAGCTTGTAAGCTTTGGGTGGAACATGACGTTTGCCTCTCCATGCCTGAACATGTCTGTACATCTTTAGAGGTGGCAAAATCTATACCACCCAACTTTGGCCCAGAGAAGACAACAGATTTCAGGTTTAGTCTCCAATGAAGACATTGGTATGCATGAAATCTGCATCGCCTTAAGTCCCCTCTGAAAGCTTTGACTTTCTCTGTCACATTCAGACAGCCAAGCTGACAACTCTGTCCAGGATGTGTTTGAAAGTCCCTTATGGAACTCCTTCATGAAAGTCATGGACTACCGTTGAGGAACTGGCCATCTTTGAGGGCCACTGGATTGATTCAAGACAAAATGGCCAAATTTGGGGATCCTGAAAGTGGTAGACAAAGATGCCCAGAGCTCACCAGGTTGGAGAAGATTACTATAGGATCTTGGACAGAGGTCATTTCTCCTCTCCTCTCTCTTCTCCTCTCCTCTCCTCTCTCACCTTTTTAATGGAGGTGTTGGGGAGCAACCCAGGGACCTTGGTCATCCAAAGCTGTTTTCTGTGAGCAAGTAAAGCTTAGCGATAGATGATTCTTAGCCCACCCTGTCCACATTTGTAAATTTTCATTTGTAAAGCAGCCAGCCCGCTAGCACTTCCTGACTTCGGTGGCACACTTTTCTCTCTAACAATATGAGATGTGCAGAAAAAAATCGCGCTTGCTTTCTTTTTGCTGCTTCCCACACTCAGCACGATGCCTCCGGTTGCTTCCTTCCTAGAGATGTTGCACTTGCTGGAAAGCTTCAGGCTCTTCGCACTGAGGAAGCCTGATCAGCAACAGGGCCCATTGTGTGATTGCATCCTCTGTTGACCTTTGATTCAGGGACATTGATCCCCAGAGGGAGAACCTCTTAAGTGGCTCTTGTGTACATCTCAGTAGGCATTTTTACCACGTGCGGAAAATACAAGCCCATGCCTTCCTTTCCTTTCCTGCTTTTCAAGCTGCGTCAGATGCCCTCTTGGCATCTTTCTCTGTGTGGGTTTGCAAAGCCTCTCTGTCGGCATTCTTTAATCTCTTCTTTCCAATAAGCCTGTGCAAACATAGGCTCTGTTTCCTAAAGTTCCACCACCATGGATGTAGTACAGTTTCAGGCCCTGATCCGGGCAGGGTCAGTGACTCACAACCCTTGGCAGGTAATTTCCAAAGACCTCCGCAAACAAGCAAGCCATTTATTGGGGATCTATGCCATGCATTTATACCTCACTTTTCCCTTTCAGATTTTCCCCACCCTCTCATTTTTAAATCAGGTCAATGTTCTGTTTTGCTTTGCATTTTTTCTTTTCCCCCCTTTAAACAAGGGGTGGTATGAAACATTGAGATCCTGCCATGGTGTAAGAAACAGCAACCTACTGGGATGGCTGGAATTTGTATGTGCTCACTTGTCGTGGGTTTGAAAGGAGACGCCCCTTCTTTGTTTCTGATCAAACAGGAGACTTGAAACACCACCTGCTGCCCTAACGTTGCTTTGAGCTTCAGCACGTTTGCTTTCTCGATCTGCAGAGAAAATCCATCTGGGGTTTGAAGGTCTTCCCCAGCTTGGTGGCACAGGAGGAGAACATCAGAGGAGGGAAAGCTCTGTTGCTGAAGAAAAAGGGAGGGAGGGAGGGAGGGAGGGGACGTTTGCACCCCAAAATTGAGATTGGCTCCAGAGCTTAAGACCAGAGAGCTCCAGAACGTGTTATGTAGGACTGGCTTTTTTGCTGGGCAAGCAAAGCAATGATTTCACGCAGCACTTGCTGAGAGTAAGCATTAACAACTTCTTCATCCATTCTTCCACATCTAGTGATTTGATCTCTTTCTACCATAGCTGGTCTATGTACCTGTTATACTAGCCTTATGAAGGACAGTTTGTGGCAGAAGACCATCGAATTAGCTTCTAGATGTGGCAGGGTAAAAACGGTGTCTTGTCCTTTGCTTCAGACAGCAACATTTTGGTCTTATCTGGTCTTCATCCACAAATGTGCTTCTTATAATTACTGGCAGAGTCTTTGTTGGGGACCAGAGACTGGACCTTCTCATCCCATTCTCTGGAATAGCCTCTCTGGATCCCTACTCCTGATTTTAGGGAGTTCCTAAAGTTTTATGAATAGTCTTTTAAATTTTATGAATGTTATGAATAAGATGCCAAGCAGAAGCCTTCATGTCATCTTCCCTTTTCAACCCTCACTTTACTGCTGATTCCCTGGTGGCTCTTCTCAAGTTTATGAGTTCAGTACTTGATTTTTTATCTCCCCACATATTAACAGTTGTTCTCCATGGTGATTCTTTTCTTACTGTTATCTTCCATTCTTCTGAGTTGTCTCGAAAAATCTGTCAATATATAGAAAGATGAGAACGATCACTGGAAAATGTTCCTGTGGTTGTTATGCCTAACATTTTGAAATGTTAAAGGAGGCCCGAAAAATAAAAAAGAGGAAATTCTTTTATGGTTATACTTTACAGACTATAGTGAAGAGATTTATGCTACAGTGTTAAACTGAAAGTTTGCTTAGAAGATTGAAATATGCTCGGATAGCAAATAAAAAAGGGGGGGAGGGGAAACAGGGGAACTTAAGTATAATTCAACTTTTTTTTTTCATTTCTACCATACATAAATCAGGCAATTTATATAATCCAGAGCAGTAGGCGTAGGGAGGGATAAACCAACATGACAGTAGGGATGGGAGCAGGTATGGAAAGACTTCTCAGCCTTGCATGGAGTTTTCTAGAAGGTATTTGTTTAGCTCTTCAATTTCTAATAAAATGTGACACATTTCCTTGACACTTAGGAAGATGAAGACCATATAAAGGAGCCCCAGAGAGTGATCTTCCTGACCAGGGAGGGAGAAAAAAACCACCCAAACCGTCTGAAAATGCCATACTCTGAAGAAGAACTTGTCTTTATTCTCTTATTTTCAAGGAAATCATCAGGAGAAAAAAATAATCAGGAGGAAGAAAAGGAGTTAGTGACTTGGGAGTAGATCCATCGTGAGGAAAGTTTAAACACAAGCTGAGTGGGATGGTTATTCAAAGACTTTTAGGCAGCCACTACAAAATACTTCCAGGGAGGGCCTCCTTTAATGATTTCCTGATGCTCAGTGCTCCTTTCATGTATCTATCCTTTCCCACTGCTTACGTTCTTCTCAGGGCATGGTTTCTGAGCATCCTTGGGAAATTTATTTGGGGAGATCACTTCAGAGAGTATTTTGGCTCTGTTATCTTCTTCAAGTGCTCACTTACAGGTAATGTGCCTTCTGAAATGGGAGAAACCCTATGCCAGGGGTCATCAGGAGAGCTCCTGTGGAGACCCTGGCCCTCCCCACAGCCATTTCAGGTGGCCACCAAATCTCACACCATTTCTGTCTTCCTGTTTTGAACCCTCCTGAGACTTTAGGACCAATGTGTCTCAATCTCCTGAGATTCTGGGTGAAAACACTAATGTTTTGCAAGCTCTTAGAGGTAAGATGAACATCTGATACAATTTTGGCCGTCTCATAAAACTTTAATTTTATGTTTTGCAGCCCAGCAGGGCTTTTGTCCTCATGCAGTCTTAGAGTCCCAAGTCTTGGCAAGCTCCATTGCTATGTTCATAACTCTACCATGCCTGCAATAGCCATTGAAAGTTCCCACAATGCCCTTATGTTGTCTTGCTACATGCCATTATGGGTAAGTAGGAAGGTGGCTTTCAGATGGTTGCACAGTGCAGTTCTTCTCACAATAATGGAGGAGTTGTGGGCCAAGGAAAAGGACTTTATTAGGAGAAACTCTGAAAGCTGAGTTTGGTTAGGAATGGGTCTGTAGACTGAGAAGGTCAGATTGACCTGTTTGATTACAGAAAAGACAGTATCTATGTTTATTGCTGACTGGAAACCCCTTATGGACTTCTTGCAAAAAACAGAAAAGAAAAAAAAGAAGAAGAACTTATGATCTATGATTTTAAAGAATGTCAGTCATGTGGACTTTACATGGCTTGCTAATATATGACCTGGCCCTGCTGGCTTTTTTTCAGCTTGAAAGTCAAAATGCAAATGATAGTCATGAGAAGCTGGCCTTGTATGACAGCCCCCTGTTCCAGAATTTCTGATCCCTTTCTTGAATTTGCCAAGTATTGGGCTAACTCACCTTTTTGTGCTTATGGTAGAAGCTGTAGTTGATGTCAACCAGACATGGTGGCTCCATCATGCTGCAGCAGAGGGAGTTGATCAGTCCACCCATTCTTTGGAGAACCTGATTCATCTCTCTCAACTGTTCCCATTCCAGCTAGTTATCCTAAAAGGTGTTGTTCAGCTTTTATAATTAATTCCTGGCTTTGCTTCTTTCTCCTCTTCTATCAGCATCTTGGTTTTCCTTTTGTAGGATTATGATGATTGCCACCATCTGAATCATTATTTGTTTCCTTTTCCTAAAGATTGGGGCAAAAAACACTTTAAGCAACTAGATAAATCCATAAGAGGATTCAGCCTAGCTGTTCAGTCAGAAACACCACTTCTTGTTTGGTTCAACGGGTGCCAAGCTACGGAGATCCTAATACAGAGATGCCTACATGCATGCCTGCTTCAAATGACATGATATGGAAAATGCTCAATCAGTAGATAGGAAAGTGGGACACTGTTGTATTCTGGCAATATCCACTTGAGCGATTCTCCAATAAGAAGCCAAATGAATTGCAACTGTCTCTTTTCTTCAACTGGAGTTTGAGCTGTGATGGCAGTTTTGCATGTTCCAGTGCTCGCGCTTGCAATTTCCTCAGGATTTCAGGCTTGTCTGGATTGAATTTTGACCCAGCAACCTGAACAACTCAGGGGGGGAAGGAGGACACGAGATGAATGGGCTGCATGGAAAAACAACATTTGTCTAATATTCAGCGGGCTCCTCCTGCTGGCTGTTTGGCAGAGTGGAGAAAACTTGGGAGTGGGGAGGGTAAAAGCTGGGAGGGCTCATTTGCCAAAATGAGAACTGGAGGAGTGAGGCCTGAGCAACAGAGAAGGCTGCTTGTGACATTAAGGAAGGGTTTTCTCTGTTAACCTGGATCCTCTAGCCTTGGCGGCCAATTGAGAAAAGGCATATAGTTGTAAGCAGGGCTCTTCCTCCAAATAAGAATAATTTACTTGCTGTGTTTTGCTTCTGGGATGACCACATCACCTAGTCTGGAAAGCTATCAAGGCTCTGTGATAGGTTGGGTTGTGGCTTGAATTCTTAGAAAGAGAAACAACTGGGGTATGCCTAACCCTGTCAATTGGCCAATAGCATTGGACCTTTGGAGTGGACAGAAGGTCATTGTCCTGGTTTGCAGGAGAACCTGGAGGACATTTCCATAGAGAAAGTCAGAAGATGGGGTCCACCTGGTTCGGCATCATCTGCTCGTTCTGCAAACCCAAGGTCACGTTCCAGTTCTGAACCTCTTTTGGGGGGCCTGAAAGATGTTTGTGAATATGCCAATTTACAATATGTAAATATGCACAATTTATTAGTGCCATTTCCTGCTGATTGGAAGCAGGAAATGTACACAATCTGGGACAGTCAATCTTTAAACTAGGCTTAACACACTTAAACCCCAACCTCACAGAAAACCCTAGCTCTGCTTATAGGATGAATTATACTTGTCCATTTTGCATCACTGGCCAATCCACTGTATCATCTATAACATCCCCCAAACCATTTAGGCCGCTCAACCCTAATTTCACCTGATAGATCAATAGAAGCACCCCACCCTGGGGCAGAGGACGGAAGATGCTAAGGATTTGGATCTGGAACCATACCGTGTGTCCACAAAGCAGATACAATGCTTTTATTTCGACAAAAGATGCCTGCCATGTTGTATTAGATGATAGGTCCATCAAAGTCTGGGCTGTTGGCAACTGTGTGATGATGACAGTTCAAATCATCTGAAAGGTGTAAGGTGTCTAGTGGGATCTATTCTGATGGGGCAACAGTGTTCTGCATGTGGGAAAAGTCCCTTCCCCCCAAACCCCTGGAAATGCCAAGGACCATCTCTTAGGTTAGAGTGCCGAAGAATTGATGCCTTTGAACTGTGGTGCTGGAGAAGACTTTTAAGAGTCCCCTGGACTGCTAGGAGGTCAAACCAGTCAATCTTAAAGGAAATCAACCCTGATTGCTCATTGGAAGGATTGATAATGAAGCTCAAGCTCAGATACTTTGGTCACCTAATGCGAAGAGAGGACTCTTTGGAAAAGACCCTGATGCTGGGAAAGATGGAAGGCAAAAGGAGAAGAGGACATCAGAGGATGAGATGGTTAGAGAGCATCACGGAAGCAATGAGCATGAAACTGAGCAAACTCTGGGAGGCAGTGAAGGACAGGAAGGCCTGGCGCGATGTGGTTCATGGGGTCACGAAGAGGCGGAGATGACTTAACGACTGAACAACAACAATCTCTTAGGTTCTTTGTAGGCTTAACAAATGTTTTGCCTTCTGGCTATGGAAAGTGGAGCTGGTGAATTTACAATGCCAAAGACATCAAAGAAATTCTTTGGCCCCTGTGGCACCTAGGAAGGTTTGCATAATGACCATGTGGTTGCAACCTAATATGAAAGTTCTTCCCTGCCTACCTTCACCTGCATCACTGCAGCTGCCATAAACAGTAACAGACTCTTTGGCCTTGAGGAAGTCTGCTTTTCATTCAGTCCGAACCAGCAAGCTATGAAATGAAATCACTGTTGGCGGCCACGGGAAGAAAATTTCCACAAAGCCCAACTTGGAAAATACAAAATAAATGATTACCGTCTGTTCAATTACTGAAAGAAGAGAATCAGCCCCCTCCTCCTCCTCCCCCCCCCCCCCAAGTTCTTGTTATGATTGGTCTTGTTCGCTTTACCATATTCCAAGCTGGAAGAGAGGAAATTGGCTTCAGATCTCCCCATGGCTTGAAATCATGAGTAAGGTTCCTCTTGATTTGACACTTTCTCCCCTTTCTTTTGCAGTTGATGTGGCTGGCTGGCTGCTCTGTGCTTCGTGTGGTTACTAAATTAATCCATTCCTGGGACTTCTCCCTGTAGATTGAATCACAACCACGCTAAGCCGCAAAACCAGTATAAAACTAACCAAGCTTAGCATGGTGGGCATCTAAGTCTTTTACTGATCTGACTAAATGTGTTGTGCAAAGTCAGCCACCGCATTAGATAATTCAGTGTGACAAGAACTGGAAGTCCTCAAAGGATTCATCATCATGGAACTGCCAGGAACGTGCTGGTACCACATTCCGGAGAGATATACAGCTGCTACTCTGAAGCCCTGTTTGAGCTGATGGTGGGCAATCATGGGTCCACAATGATCAACAGCAGCTTTTCCTAGACTTCAGACAAAGGACTTCCCAGCACTGCTAAAGAGGAGAGTTAGGAGGACTGGTGACTGCATCTACCAAATATCAGTGCTTTCTTACAAAATACTAGAAATGTAAGTACTGCTAAAATACTGCTTCTCAACTTTCACAATCCCCATATCTCAGAGACCTGGAGAGATTTGCATCCACCAAGATCCATCACCTGCTGTGTATTTCTAAGGATGGAATAGAATGCAGTGTTAGTACCAAGGGGGAGGGAGACGTCTGCAGAATCCATTGACTTACGCTCTATGCTGTTTTTAATTAGTCCCAGCTTTATATGAAGTCAGCTTCAGAGATAATCATGCGTTAGGAAGGTCCCACTTTTCTGAAGTTTGGGGAAGGGGAAGAAGAAGGAGGAGGAAGAGGAGGGGGGGGGAGATTTGGGTTCTTCTGTATGTTAATATGGAGTTGATAATGGAAACCAGCTGAAGGATGTTGATATAGGCTGGTTCCCTGCCAAGAGAGAGGTTAAAGTTCAGACATAGCTCACGTTGCCAAAGTTTGCTCTTAGAGACAAACTGAGGCATGTGTGTCTCTGTGTGTGTGGGCATACATAAACGTCTATCAATAGTTTCTCATTAAGGGCTACTCTGTTGTCCACTGAAATGCTGTTGAGTTTTGAGTACCCAACAGAATTCCCCATTAAAAAAAAAGTAGGGGAAATCCCACCAAAGAGGATAGTTGAAGGGGGGGAGAGGAGGGGGAGGAGGCACAGCTTAATATTAGTGTGCATCCCTCTGTTAACTTTTTCCAACCTGGCAACATTCAGTGTTAGGGCAATACTTCCCTGTTATAAACTAGCCAAGGTGGTATCCAAGCTGGATTTACAGAGAAAAAGTTCTACCAGTAGCTGATGACCATGGCAGTAGAATGGAATTAGCATCTTCTACATTAAATAAATGCTAATCAAGGGGTGGGGGAGGGGGAAGGGAGAAGAATTCATCATCTTGCATTCCTTGTAGAAGACTCTGGACCGTTTCATGGAACAGGTTGCCCAAATAGGAGTTCTAATCCAGCACGATTCTTCTTAGGTTCTCAAAGAACAAAACGTTCTTCTCAAAAAGTCTTGATAACACTGCCTGGAGACCATCAACCCTTTGTATTCCCTGTGAGGCTGAGTCCAATAACAATGCGCTTGTTTCCAATTAATGCTTAGGTTCTTCTGCTGGTGTGCCCAAGTCAATTGGATCGAGCGTCACGGTGTCTTCTTCTTGTGGCACAGAAAATGAGGGAGGAATGACTGAAGACCCCTGGAGATTGAGGAGTCATTTTCTCTGGAGGAACTTTCCAGGGTAGCCAGTAGCAATTCCATGATGGCAATATGGGGTCATCGTCTCTGTTTCTAATTAAAATGAGCGCTCTCTTTCTCTCTCCTTTTAAGCTGCCTTGGAGCTATTAATTCAGTTGAGTAATCCATTAATGGCTATGGCCCTAATTGAAAGGAGAGGAAAAATGCATTGCCATTAAGGAAAAAAAGAAGGGGGATGGGGGGGTAACAGTATCAGATCTATCATTTGCTTGCTTCTCCTTGAAGTCCTTTAATTAGCTGGCCTAACACAAGGAAACAATGCCTCAAAAGAACAGCCTGACAGCAGAAACATTGGAAGAAGGTGGCCCTAATTAAGAAAGCATCTGCATTATTTTCCAACCCCACCATCACTGGTGGAAAGGCATGACCTAATTCATTCGCATTGGCTTGGAAGAGTATAAAATGGGCTAGCGATGGAAGCAGCTATGGAACTGCTGTTGGATGTCCTTAATTATAGGTGGCATAGTATTGTTCCCGATGCCAATGACATAAGAGAGATGCTTGGAGGAAAGATGCAGCTACAGACAAGGTCCAAGGAGTAGGAACGTGGTTATGGCATTCTCTTCAGGACTGCATCAGTCACTTTCTGGCATTCAGTTTAGCTGATTGATTTGTTGTGGACCCTTAAGATTGGTTTCTGTGCAAGGAAGGAGGATCTTTGGAGACTTCCTATGATGAATGGTTAGCTCCTTGCTGCTGGTTGGTTTGCATCATGTATAGGATTTTAATTATATTGTTGCACCAGTGGTTGTAATTTGATTTTTAAAAAATTCTTAATCCATAAGCAACTGATTTACCAGGAAGGGTGACATGGAAATCAAGCAAATGGAAAGAAATTAAAGGTCCAAGAATGGGGTTGCCACTTCTGGACATTCTTCAGCAAAGAATATGCGCTAGACAGATAGAGAAATGGATTCTTCAAAGAGTGAGTGCCATAGATTGATTTAATGCCTTTCTATGACAAGCAGTTGGCTTGATTTATTTGTTCCATGGTGCATCTGGCATTTTTTTTTTTTTTTACTGTGAATACTTGGCATGCCCTTTGATCTTACAGACCTGTCTGTTTCTCTGCCTCCCAGCTAATTCTCACAAACAATATGAGACGGGCTGGAGACCTTGTGGGATGCTTGTGATAAAAATCAGTGTATCTCTTTCTCTTGTGCTGGTAAGTGACCTTACAGAGACTGCTTCTCAGCGGAGACTGGGCACAAAAGTCAGTGGAGATGATCTTTAAAATATAATAATAATCTCTTATCTTTTGGGGCCAATTTGATGGGCTGACTGATCTTGGTGGAAGTAACAGATGTATTGAAAAGAGTTCAAAACCATGACAACCTCTAAAGGGTAGAGCGTTTCCCAACATCTGATTTTAATTCTCCCCTGCTGCATCTGTTTTGGATGCTATCCCAGACTACACAAGACGTTACATGATGTGAAATGGGATTGGATCGGTCAGGATCTTCTCCCAATGACTCTTCAGGGAGGGGAGTTTCAAGGATGGGCTATCCAAATGCACAGACATTCCTTTGGGGTGGTTGTTACTGCTAGGTATCGTTGCCTTGAAGGAAAAAAAAATGACAATGCTGGTGGGAATGTGGTGGAAGAATTAATTTTACCCCAAAGACTATTGGTTTTGTGGTCCAGAAGCTCATGAGATGCTGAGCAAGACCTGGTTGGGAGTCAAGATCTATTTACTGTGGTGCCAGACAGCAGGACATGGATGACGGGGTTAAGGTACAGGAAAGAAGAATCTTGTGGCAACCATTAGGAACAGTTCAACAGTGGGACTAGGTATCTCTACTCAGTCAAGTTACACATCTTATCTCCTTCTGTAAACCACCAAAGCATTGTTTTTGACAAAGAACAATAGTTGGAGTTACCATGAAAGTCCACCAGAAAGTGGAGCTCATGAAAGAGTTAATCTAGCTAGACCTCATCTAGCTAGAAGGAAGGGGTTAAGGCTTCTTCCTGGCCTTTGGTTACATATACTGACTTCAACTGAATGTGGTTTAATTCCTTTATTGTCTGTTCCACTTGCATTCGGTAAGATACACGGGAGGGAAGGTCATATAATAATGTACAGCAGTAAATTTGCATCTTGTTCTTTGGGTCATTTGGATAATCTTGTACTAAGATGAGACTCTCAGGTCTATCTTCTGGTGACCAGAATGGTACTTTGCAGGAAGTCCAACTACCATTCTTGTCACTGGAGATGGAGATGATAGGAGTGAGATATGTGCAGCAGTATTCACAGGGAGGATCAGTATAACCATTGATAGCCCTCTTTGTGACCCAAGCTGAGCCTCCCTCTCTTTGATGGAGCCCATAGAAAGCTACTTCTTCTTCTAGAAGGCAGAGCTAAAGGTTGAAAATGGGGGTGCCCTCCCCAGGATAGGAAAAAGCCTCTGGTGATCGAGAATGGAGCGGAAACCACCTTGTAGTGGGTGAAAATGGAAACCCTCTTAATTTGTCTGGGCTTACAACAGTGGAGGCTGTCACAAGTTCCTCGTGCATCAGGAATTTTTGGCGTACTCTAAGCAGCACTGAGTGATGAGCTGAAGGACTGGAGTGTTGTTCTGAGCAGCAAAATATTCCCAGGCTTAGGGCTGTCTACTCATTGCTGATCTAGGTAGAGTTTATAATAGACCTCCAAGTTGGGTTAAGACTTTGCCTGGTCCTAGGGAATTCCAGCATAGTGTCCCAAACTGAAGCCCAATCCATACATCTGGCTTTGATTCTTCACTTGGACTCTGGACTTAATACCACTTGCTTCTGGCTGTAGCTCAACTCTTCACATACTTAATAGAGAGAAGTTACAGTCCTAGACTGTTTAATCCCTTCAAAAGTTAACTAGCAGATTATGTTTTGCAAGGTGGTAAAAGGAGGAATGATACAGGAAGCAATCTAATTAACTGTTTCCAGTTCACGGCATTGTCCGTTCAATTAAAAGAAATTAAAGTTGGTGTTGGTCCTGCCTGCTTCTTTATCCTAGGTCAGCACATGCTTTTTTGAATGCAGCCCCAGCTGAAAGGCTGAGTTGAAAGATCTCAGGGCTAAAATGTCACTAAGAAAATGGGGGAGTGATCTGGGGATGGGGAAGGGTTTTCTCCACCCTGTTGTCCAAGACTTGAGATTGTGGGATTGCTGGGTTTCAAAGCATCACTGACTTATGTCCCTCACCTGCAAGACATCTATTTCGGTGAGCTTCTATACTGAACATGTCTACTGAACCCTTTTTGGCTATGGTGTGACTGAGATGGAAATTAAGATGGAATGAAAAAAGACAAAGATGGGTACTAGCAATAATTTACTTGTCAATTAGATTTTCTTTTTTATTGGCAGGCTTGTACGTGTTTTCTTGTCTTGTGTTGTTATTACTTTTTTAAAAAAATAAATAGCATTTTCTGGATTTTAATAGCACTTTGCTCATTTGGAAGGAAATGAATTCTACCATCGCGTTCTTCTGTATGAATTATATATGAAGATGCATCACCTTAAATAACCATTCTGAAGTTATGGCTCTCCTTGCTGTTTTCTCCTCCATGCCTCATCAGGGGGAAAAAAAAAAAAAAAGGATTACTCTTTATAGCTTTCCACTTCGTAGCATCCCACCAAGTCTCATTCTCGCAGGAAGGCAGATGGCGCAGACATGTTTGCAAAGCACTGCCTAGGTAGAATGCTAATGAAGTTGCCATCTTGTTGAGGTTGAATTCTTCGAGATGATGCAAGGAACTGAGCATTTGCAACCTAAACCTTATATCCGAGTTGTGCTTGTTATTTCACATCCTAAAATTGGCATGCTAAAATATGAGTCTGCAGCTGAGCCAAACCAAGCTCCCAAAGTAGAACCCAACTGAACCCCAAATGTTGAAAAGTAGACCGCAGGTGTATAAATATTAGTTGTCATGGCTTCCCCCAGCAGGACCTTAGGAATCATGGTTGGGTTGTAGGTGTTATAGATTATCTGTTCGATTTCCTTCCGTTCATCTCTGCTCTTTGGAATGTTCTCAGAACAATAGTATGTGTCTATCCAACCACTTGGAACTTCAGGGTAAATCTCTCCTAGAAATCTGATTGAAAACAGACTTGCAGCAGGCCTGGAGAAGACAGCTATGATTTTAATGAGGTGCTTCACAGCAGTGAAGGCAACATGATGCACCTTGTTGAGATGAAAAGACAATGAGATAGGTCTCAACATGGCACTTTGCATCATCTCACACTTTCTTGAAGCACATCCAAGAACGAGAAGATGGTTCCATGCATGATCAAAGTACGGGCAGAATCTCCTTTGGCTGGAATATTGGAAGATATGATAGAGAAGGCCTTGGAGTATCAGCTGTTGATGAAGGAAAAGTTTTTCTGAAAGATCTGGACAGAGAATAATGTCTCAGGCTAATCTGGGATCTTGTTCACACTGCCTTAAATACATACATGCATACATTGATTTTACATTCCTTGTTATGAATTGCTGATCTGAATTTATAAAAACTTATCCTGCTTGAGAGTGCTGTCTAGCTCTCAGAAAGGATCTATAATAATTTTAAATACATCAGGTACCACCGTATAGAGAGTGTGCATTGTGAAAAATAAGAAACTAGAAAATCAAAACGGTTCCTCTTTTCCTTCTCCTTCACACTTTTCTATTGCTCAAAACAGTTAGCAAAATATTAGAATAATGTACTAAATCAATGCTAATCTTGGTGTTAAAACCAGAACAAAAAGATCATCATATTGAGAAAACATGGTTTGGTAACTCTGATTAAGTGATTACTATTTTGCACCCAACAAGTTAAATGTTTAATTCTGTGTTTTTTTCTTTCTCTATAATAGTGGCCATGGGGCGTGTAGCCCTGGACAGTGTCCAGAAATTTTCATCTTTACCAGCGTATCTACCTGTAAAGTATCAGATTTCTGGTACTGAGTCTTCATTTTTCCTTAGAGAAGCCAACCAGGAGTTCATGAAAAACTCAAGTTTGCAATCACGTATGGAAACCTTCTTTACATACAAAACTAAGAAGATGCCCATCATCAGTGTTAGCTATGGGCCATTCTTGGTGGAGCATGATGTACCCCAGGATCTGCTGTTGACTTCCAATGTTTTTGGGTCCACCAAGCAGTTTACCTTCAACTGGAAGCTGAAAGCTTATATTATGAGTGAAAAAATCTACCTGGCCAGGCCCAAAGTTCAAATTCTCTTCTACATTGTGGGAAGAGATTGGGATGACTACAGCATGTCTGAACAGCTACCTTGCATGCAAGCTTTTGCCTTTTGGGAAACTCTGGGAGTTCGAGGTAGCTGCAGACTGAAGGGAGACCTGGGATTGTGCGTGGCTAACCTAGATCTTCAGCCAACTTGGTTTAACCCACCAACAGTTGTCAGTGGCCGTAAGAAAGCAGTTGACCACTCTGATGGGGTCTCTGTAGAGCTTTATTACACTGTCCAGCCTGGGGATGAAAACGGGGAATGTAACACTGAAGACGTACGGAAGGGTAATGCTATCCGTCCAGGAAAAGAAGGGGCAGGGGAAACCATGTCCCACTTACAACGCATTGGGTCTATCAGTCTCCACCAGGCACCGGAGAGTTCTCAGCTGACTGAGTTATGGTTGGACAGCAATACTGTCATCCAGCTACCATTGAAGCCCATCAAACAGGGGGAAGTCGTGAGCGCTTCTGTGGCAGTTGCTAACAATATCACGGTGGATCAATTTATTCTCAGGTATGCACACTTTCTTGATTCGTTGCCTTGTTTTCTCTCGTTGTCCCATACCCTCCTTTGTCCGTGGATCATTTCCTTGATTATCCTTTTGTTCTGGCACCACTAAATCCTTTAGAAGTTTTTAAGGTAAAGTAACTCCGTGGAATGTGCAGGAAATATAGGATAGCCCAGATGCTTGATTAATATGGGAACCTAGGAACAAATTAAATAAGTAGAAAATAGGTTTTAAAACAATGTCGCTTATTTCTGCAAATGATCCTTCTCATTGAGAGATGGTGGGGAAGCCAGGAGAGAAATGGAAGAGAAGTTAGACCAAAGCAAGCAACAGACAGAAGGAGGGTCTGTTAGTAAGTGATCTTATAAATGGTCACTCAGTCTGGGTGGCCAGTAACCTGGGAAGAGACATTCCAAGAGACTCACTAATAAATGAGGATTGGAAACACTTCTTTCAGTTTCCAAGTTTTGGTCCTTTCCTCGCATGCTACCATTAAAGACAGTGCAATGCTTGCTTCAATGCTTGTTTCATTGACCTTGCCCAGTTTTATGGGGCTTGACAGTAATTCCATCAAAACTAGCTGGCCTCAGTCCTAAAATTATTCCTAACCTTTTGTCGCCGATGGAGAGGTGTTCCCAGGACTCTCAGCATCACTTAGACTGGTTCTTCTACCAGCAGCTGCCAAAGCCCACTCTCTAGTTCTCTCCCCATGAGAGAATATAATCTGGAAGACAATGTCTAATGTTGCCTTTGATTGGCACTCACAGCCATCAAAAACCTGTTCAAGAACTGGGCTGTCTATGTTTGGTGCCACTGTTTCCAGCAACATCTGTTAGGGTTAACCAACATAAGACAAGTTCGGTAGCCAGGATTCTAGACTCTGTAATCTGGAGGATACTGGGTTGGGAAGACTTAACTTTGAGGCTCCCAAGCATGAATCCACAAAGATCCTGACAGGGTTCAAGCAACTTTGCGTGAGTTGTTCATGGACACATCATGAGTTATCCAACCACTTCTTCAGCTGTTCATCCCGCTTCCTTTGCTCACCCTCACAAATGTAGTGAAAATGGCAGGCTTCTCTCTTTTTATTTATAGCTAATGATACAGCTAAGTTATGGGGTATTTGCTTTACATTTATCCTTTTCAAACATAAAAAGATTTATATAATGCCCGTATGGTCATTTATTACGCAGAGACCTCATATATCTGGGCTGTGATTACTTGAGCTGGAAAAAACTGATGGAAATCTTCCTATGTTGAGCAAAGTCTTCATTATTCAAACCTTGCCATTCAGTGTGGGGGAAAAACACTGTGAAACATTGTGGCTTAGCTGGAAATGTTGGATGCAGTCATAACAATCTCTCTTTGGAATATCCCAATTGCTTGGGTTTTTTGCTAGAGTTCCTGAAAGAGAATCAAGAGAAAGGAAGAGACTGTTGATCTTATTGTTCTTAGTTTAACTCAACAGAGGGAAATCTATGAGCTTCATACATTCCTCTGAACCCCAAGGTTGGGCCACCAAAATTCAGCCACAAAATGAATGATTTTTCATACTTTGTTTTTGCAAAAGTAAGGGTGAGAATGGAAGAAAGGAGATTCTGACTGCTCCCTTCCCATCCCAAAGATACTAACCCAAAGTCCCAAAAAGACTTGCCCAAACCAAAATGCAGGTACTTGACTGCCAAACTGCAGAGATGTCTGGCTCATCTGTCCATCCTTAAAGCCCTTCCAGCCTAACCAGAAGCATCCATAGGATGGGGTGGGGGCCAATGGTGAACATGAGCATCTTGCCATTGCAGAGCAAACTCCGGCCCTTTTTTACATGTGTCATGACACTGCCGGATGTATCAAAGGGAGGAAGTTTGCGTTGCGCTGTCCTGAGGGTCATTTCATTATTTTGACAAAACCTGCAGATTCTGGGACGTGGAGTTACAGACTTTCAAAGTTTGCCCTCTTTAGTTTTAACAAAAAGTAAATTCACATCCTTTTGGTTACCTCTCCAGCTACCCCCCACACACAAAAAGCTACTGGAATATTGAGCAGGACTTCTATGCACTCTACTATGTATAACATGTGGCATTATCTGCAGATGTTGCAGGAACAAAAACTCTACTTATGGGAATATACTCTAGCCTACCCCAAATGGAGCACTCTCCAGATGTCTGGACTTCATCTTTCAGAATTCTCCGGCTTGAATGACTATTGCTGAAAATTCTGAGAGTTGAAGGTCACCAAAGTTGGGGAAGGCTTTATATCCATATACAGGTAGTCCTTGACTTATGACCACAATAGGGTCCAGAAAATTCATCATTAAGTGGTACAGTCATTAAGCAAAACATCATGTGACTGCACCCGATTTTATGGCATTTTTTGAGGCAGTCATTAAGTGAATCATGTGGTTCCCCACTGATTTTGCTTGTTGGAAGCTGGCTGGGAAGGTCGCAAATGGGAATCACGTGACCTCAGGATGCTGCAACCGTCGTAAATACATGCTGGTTGCCAAGGTCCAAATTTTGATCACATAACCGCAGTGACACTGCGACAGTTGTAAGTGTGAGGACTGGTCATAAGTCACTTTTTTCAGTGCCATCATAACTTTGAACAGTAGCTAAACGAATGGTCATAAGTTGAGGGCTACCTGTAGTAACCCCTGCTTTGTATTGTCCAAGGCACTGACGTTTGAACTTCCTTGACTCATCATGAAACAAACCCTTGCTTGATTCTACAGTCTTACTGGTGAATATTTGGGAGTCATGCCCATTCCTACTAGGTTTACAGCAGGGGCTACAAGGTAGCATCATCCCCAACATCTTTTTAGCAATCACAAGACCCACATAACATCTTCAGTCCCCAAGTCTAACTGCACTATATTCTGCAAGCTGTGCTTCTTCCCCCCCACCCCTACTCCAAGCTATGGGGCACGAAGAAACAGAAAGAAGTAAACCCCCAATGAATCAGAGAGTGAAGGGCAAAACAAGAATGAAATGGGGTGAGCCAAGGAAGAGGAGCGCCATCACAAACTTGAAAGCTGAGAAGTCTACGAGGATTTGAGATGTTTCATAACCCTCATTACTTGACTGACTGCATTTGCATTGATGGGACTGATGTCCTAATCAGGTTGCGACCATGCAAGGAAGAAGAGAAGTAACCCTTTGCAGGCTTCCCAAGACAGGTCTCCAACATCTGACAGCTTGAATCCAACTTAAGAAAAGGAGACATTCCACTGATCGTCCCAACATGTGCATAGAAGGCAGCGTGCTATGTTTCATTTGGCATGAAATTGCAAAGAGCAACCATCTCCTCGCATGCCGAGGGCATTAATATTCCAGTCACATCTATTAACTTGGTGCATAAACTAGGAGGCGGGCTAGATTTTAGGGAACACTGATAGGCTAAGCTGACAAAATAAAAAGGAGGGATCGAGTTCTTTATCTTCCATTGCTCCCAGTAGAAGAGGTCATCTCTCTCCGGCCCCCTGCTTTGATAGGGCATCATTGAAAAGGTTCAGGTTTGTTGAAATAGACAATTGAATTACCCATTGCAGGCTGGCAAGTTGACTGTGAGACAATGGATAATTAGCAAGGATAATAAATCATCAGATTGTAAGGGTGATAGAGGCTAAACGTGGCTAGCAAAGCCATTAGGCAGATCGAGACTGGGATTCTAATGAGTATTGACAGAGCAGCTGTATTTGAGAGAGGAGAGAAGAGCACGATGCTCAAAATGTCAAGACTGAACAAGACGAAATGTGTTCCAGGAGATGGCAACCAATGAATTAGCTGACTGGTACAAGGATATGGATTCCACAGTAACCTCCTGCCACCCTGTTTCGTGGCATCAGTGGTTGTCCCACCACTTTTGAGGTGTCCAGCTACCCAAAATGTTTCACCCAGCCGATCTGAGCCCCCTTGAAGGCCCTTGCTGCACCTCTCCACAGGAGAGAAACCTATTGAACTCAGTGGGATTTTTCTCCCAGACAAGGGTGAATTAAAAAGCCACTCTACATGGCTCACTGCTACCCAAGAAGCTGACTGCATACTTTCCCAACTCAACATCTAGTTGATCAAACTAGGTTCGCGTTCTAGAAGAATCAAAAGAATGCTCACTGTATGTGATAGTTTCCATGGACTAATGTTGCCATAAAAATTTATGCTTTCCAATAAGCTGACTAGCCATCAACCTTTGGACAGACCCAACTTGGCATTTTTTGTTCAACTCCTGGTACTTTTTCACCAAAGTGCCCTGGCCTCATCCAGTTCCCATGGGGACCCTCTGTGGTTCTGGAAATCCTCTTTTGTGGTGAGAACCATATCTTGCTCCATCTTTTTCAGAATGATCCTTCCGGTACTTTTCTGCAGGCTATGAAACTTTCTTGAGCGCAGGGGTCTACAGAGGAGGCAAATGACTCAGGTGTGATGATGGCATTGCAGAAATGCTGCGATGTGCTTATTTACATAAGATCCTTAGGTGCAATTTGGTTATGGCAAGATCTGCATGATGATGTCACCAAGCACATGTCATCGATTTGGGATAGTTGCCTTTGCCATAGATGCCACAGTCCAGCATTATATGATGATAAGCATTATATGCTAGTGACAATTATACTAATACATGGTTCCTTACATAATGTGGTTCCATACTGACATATTGGCCCATTTTGAGTGACAACTCGTAGTTTTTCCAGGGATATTCCAGGAATCAGAGCTTCGTTTGGCTGTTTGTAGGAGAAGAACTGGAAAGCTAGTTTAAACAGTTTATTTATTTTCTTCCAATCCTATATGTCAAATTGTAAATGTTATGCTTCAAAAGCTTTCGAAAGGGCTTGATTTTCAAATAGTTATCTAGCTGGGGAATAGGTAATGTTTTTGAGGAAGGCTTGGCTGGTTAGTTCTGTTTGATAGGAGAATTTTAGAGTCCAGATTTCAGAAGTAACATCTCATCTCTCTTCCCCCACTCTCACATCCACGGTTGTAACATACAGGTCTTCAGATGTGAAGGACTGAAATGATTCCCGCCCCCCCCCCTTTTTTTTCCTTGTTTTGGAAAGGCTCTGAAAGGCCTCTGAGTTCAAAGGGATACTTCAACCTGTTCAGCTCTCAAAACGAAAAAGATCCCACAGCACACCCAGATCTTCATCTCTTTATTATTTTATGTCCTATGTTTGATGGGCCTAAATAGGGAAACAAGACAGGTTTTCATCCCTCCTGGTTTTACCTACTGTGGATGAAATGTTGAAAAAAACCCTAACAATTGTAGCTCAACTTTGCTTTCACGGTTCACTTTGAACTGGCTGGTTCCAACGCTCTTTCTAGTTGCAACTCAAACTAGTCAGAAGCTGCCTCTTTCATTATTAATAATAATTATTTTATTACTCTGATACACATTGCATTTCCAGAGTTCAAAATAGATGAACGTATGAAAAAGAAGCAATCAGTGGGTGGAAACATATGTGCCTTAATTCAGAAACCAGGGCTAAACCAAATATTTACTTTAAAAACACACAGAAACGTACACACGTAGACACCCCCCCAATAATGTCTACTTATTATAATGTATAATTGTAATGTTATTATAGCAATGTTGTCATTATAATGTTTAATAACTGCTGCAACTTCTTTAAACTCCAAGCAAAAATGTAGATTTTGGAAGTTTCTTAGGCAGAAAGTTCTGGCATTGGATGACATTGATCAGAAAGCCCTGATAGTTACCTTCTTGATATTGCCATCTCGTAAACATCAGTAGAAACTGATATTTTACCAGAAAGACAAACTAGTTTATTTCTCTTTTATTTTCTACTGTCTATTTTGCAAGGATAGAATTGGTTTTAGCTTTAGCTACTGAAAGTTCTTTTCTTAGAAGCATAGGGTTCTTCTTTTCAGCAAACATAATCCCATCATTTACATGAGAAGACCATATCTGCAGGTTGGGAAATTATTTTCATTCCATCTAAAGATTTCCTTGGCTTGAAAATCAGTCGGCCACGTTACTCGTCCTCCCTTTCCCCTTACCAGACGAAGAGTTCCTGGAACCTCCAAAACTTCCAATTATTTTGTAAAACTTCAGCTGGCCTGTTAGGATAATGTGTGTAGGTGTATTTCTCTCTGTGTGTGGCTCATGTGGCTATTGTTTCTTGAGACTGATTTAGAGCATTTTTTTATAAAATCCGTTCAATCGTGTCTGATTCTCGGAGACTGCTTGGACAAGTCCCTGCAGTTTTCTTGGCCAGGTTTTTCAGAAGTGGTTTGCCATTGCCTCCTTCCTAGGGCTGATAGAGAGGGACTGGCTCAAGGTCACCCAGCTGGCTTCATGCCCAGGTGGGACTGGAACTCAGGGTCTCCTGGTTTCTGGCCTGGTGCCTTAACCACAACACCAAACCGGCTCTTAATTTAAAGCATAAATAAGAACTATTGTGCAATAACAACTGCCTAGGCCTCAGTTATACACATGGGAGTAATGGCAAGGAAAACAGTACTTTGCCTCTCCTTCAAAGATTGCCCCAAATACCCATTTCAATTTTTTTCATATAATTTTTGTTAAGAAAATGGTTTTACGGAATTGAAAACTGCAGAAACATTAAAAAAATTAGAAAAAAGGGAAAAGGTGAAAAGATAAAAAGTCAGAAACAGTAAAAGTCAGAAAAAGAGAAGAAAAAGAAAAATATCTAAAGAAGTAACTTCCAATCTCCTTTACTGTGGTCATAATCATAATTATTACGTTTCCGCCCTCCCAAATTATATATCATGGTTCCTTTCTTCCCCTTTGAATCAGTAAATCCCAAGATCATCGATTCATTTTTATCCTTTTTCATCAAAAAGTGCATAAAGGGTTTCCAGTCCTTTCTAAAAGGAGTTATTGCTTCTTCCCTGATCAGACAAGTCAGTTTGGCCATTTCGGCAGGTTCTGACATCTTCACAATCCACTCCTCCATTGTGGGTATCTGGACTCCCATTTCAATTTATCCCAGACATGTTGATTTGATGTGTCCACAGATCAGTTCTGGCACCGGCATAACACTCCTGTAGGCAATTTCCATGTTGTCTCCTTCCCCTTCTGATTTTTAATTCTCCAGCCCACCTAGGCTTATGCATCTATTCTGAGCTAAATCCAGAAAAATCAGGCTGAAGCAGTTTGTTATTGCTTGCGAGATCTGGTTACAAGTGTTGATGAAACCCTTCCTTGCTTTTTGAAGGCTAATTAAGACACGAAAGCGACCAGTTAACATCTCTCCCCTCTCTGTGCTCTTAGCCTGTGCTTTGCTTTTAACAAAGATCACATTTGCTGTCTTTGTTTCTTAATCTTGTTTTTCTTTGGGGAAGAAAAACAAGAAGGAAATCAAAAGAGGGGAAAGGCCCTCGGATGCATTAAAATAGTCCTTAAGGAATTGGAACTGTGAACATTTGACAAGACCTTGCATTCCAGGACGACTACAAGAATCCTACAACCTTGTAGGCTGGAATGGGGATTAGTATTCCCCCCAAGGGATGAAACTGTATCTAAAAACGATCTGTATGTTGGCTCTTATGGGCATGCTTGTTTTATTCATTAGGGAGATGGAGGCAACTGGACATTGTGGACTGAGATATTACAGAGGTTATAGATTGCACTAGTCAACAGCTGCAACTTTTCTGTATTATTTTCTCTGGTGGCTCAACTAATTCTTGCAACTGCAAAGGTGGAGCCTGGCAATTCGATGTGGTTTTCAGAGGGTTTTGAGGGGGGCGGTTCAAGAAGGAAGGGAAATGGGTGGGCTTTCCCCTGTGGCACAGATAAAAAACAGGGAGAGCTTCATGCACACCCTCATGGTGTCCATCTTGAATTTTTTGACCATATCTGTGGACACCTCTGCCTGTTCCCATTCTACGTGACACAGTTCCAGCCAACTCTTGGAGAGAAAGTGCATATAACCAGGTATATTAAAGGGCAACATACCACAGTGTAAGGCTTGGAAATGTTCCCGTTTGCCTTTGCAACAACGGTCCCATTAATCCTATGTGGTGAAGCCTGCCTGTGTATAGGAGATATTTATGGGGTCTTCAGAGATCATAAAAATGAGCCTGTATAAAAATGTGCTTTACCAGGCAATGCTTGGACAGATTAGGAACATATGGTTTGCAGGAATTGGATGTCACATACACAGACACACTAATAAACTCTCGCTGTTATGTGTCTTCTTTCAGCCATCCATCACGTTTCTGCAAAGCAGCAGGTGAGGTCAGCCAAGAGGCTCTGATGCATTAAAAAGAAAAAAGTTTCATGGAGTTTTCAGTGAGTCAGGAAGGGAACAAAAAGTCAAGTTGTTTGGAGAAGATGAACTTGGCAAGGAAGTCAGGATATGGGTGATAGATAGTGATCAAAGTCCTCAAATGTCATCTTTGGCCAGGATCTCCAAAGGGGTGGGTGAGCAGCACCCGTGAATACATCAAATCAGGTGCCTTCAGAACAATTTGGAATATTGGCAGATTTCCACCTGCCCAGGTACACCTATGGGCTGCCTGGACAAATTGTTCACTGATTGGTCATCTCCCCCTGCTTTAAATACCCACCGCAAGGGTGTATAACTTTGGGATTGACAGCTACACTTGACCCTACTGTTGTCCATTGGAGGCCACACTCTACAGAAGGACCAAAATTCAATTGGAATGTGATCATTTCTTTCAAGTCAAATATATGATTAATAGGATTGTTCTGTATCTATTCAATATTTCTTTCCATCTATCACAGTCAAAGGTTTTCTAGAAACTTCAAGTTATGCCCTCCTATTTTAGTTGTCGTACTAATGAGATTGATTATGCCAAGTTAACCCATCGACTGTTGATGCAAGCTGCTTTTCTTCACGGCTTAAAAACTAGCAACCTAAAATCCTTTCTCTCTCTTGTAACATTGGTTTACAATTTTATCTATTTGTGCTCCTCCAATTCAGAGTGCGATTCTTACCAGTCACTCATGTACAAGCATATCCTTTGACATGACAGAGACGGATCAAAAGGAGAGAGTGGATCCCAGAATGGTGATCGAGTTGGTGGAGATACCAAAGAAGCTGGTTGACTAGCTTCCAAAATCTATATTAGAACAATACATAATGCCCGCCCCCCCTTTTTTTTGGCCAATTCAAGCTTTCCAAATACATTGCAAGTTTCCAAGGTCAAGAAGTCTTAAGGTAAGATGACAAATAAGAATGCTAAAAAAGAAAGGAAGTGAAAAGTGAAACCAGTGGTTGATGTCCAACCCGTTACAACATTTATTTAAAATGTTGATAAAATCGAGTCTTGACGTGATTCTTCTTTGCTCTTGGTTCAACTTGGCCTTTGCACACCCTCTGAAAATTTTAAGATCGTGTAAATACAAACAAAAGAGTCAGTTTACTGACACTCGGTACACAGTGCGGAAAGGGTTCCTAGCAAAAGCAAATTCAACACTTAGAGGGGAAGATGATATTTTATCAGTAAATATGTCTGTGTTTGGACAACAAAGCTCATTGTTGAGAACATGGGCATTGCAGCGGAAGAAATTAATTCTCTGTTTTCAGCCAGCTGCCAGTCTTTCTATTGCAGAAATATTGGAAAAGCAAAAGGGTGTCTTGTTGGGGATCCATGACATTTAAAAGTGTAGGAAATAGCACTGGCTTAAACATGAGCACAACAGCAAAGTGTCTCCAAGAACCTTCAGTTAAAGATTGGGTTGATCTCCATTTTTTAGTTGGGTTAGCGAAGAATTTCCTATAGGTTGTCCAGAAGGATGTGTATGGAGGGAAAGAGAGGTGTGGACACACTAAAGGGGTGGTAACTAATACTACAAGCTTGTTTTGCTGAGATGGTGAGTACAGAGCCCAAGCAATTAAACACACACACACACACACACCACACACACACATGTGCACTGCACATCTTCTTTATCATCAAAATGTCCATTGCCAGTGTGTTTAATCAAAGCAAAAATAGAACTCCTCAATTAAGTGGTGACACTTAATTATAGCCCTGGGTGAAACTCAATGATTAGTAATCATTGCATCAGTTTAATCAACACCTGATAAGCAGAGTTGACTTTTTGTTATTGTCAATGTTCTCCTCATAATGAGTAAACATGACCAAGGTTTTCCTTTCATTATTTTTATTAGCATTCTTAATTGGCTGCCTCCTTTACAGTTGACTTGCAAAGGTGGGTTGGGGCCTCTATCAGGGCTAGAAGCTTCAGTCAGAACCTTGGTAGGTTCTTCACACACAGCATGGTATTAAAAGAGCTGAACTTTGCATGCACCTTGAGAGGGATCCAGTTGTGCCAGTTGTGCCCAGGATGATTAAAGATCAAGCAGGTGACGGAACTTCTAAACATTTCACCACATGACTCTGTTTAGGCCTCTTCTTTCTTTAGGAGGGGATGGATCATGAAAGTGATAAAGCCAGATTTGTTTGGAGCCACTAGGAGGATCCCAACTCCTGCATCTTTACTCTGGTGCTGCAGGCAATCAAGTCTGTGGTGGCAGGAATAGGAAAGCAAGGTTACCTCAGGGTGTATTCTCCTTCTTCTCCTTCTCCTTCTCCTTCTCCTTCTCCTTCTCCTTCTCCTCCTCCTCCTCCTCCTCCTCCTCTCCCCCCCCCCCCCCCCACATCTCAAACCTACACTTGGGCTAGTTAAGATCACTTGTGTTCACAGTTCTGGAGGTATCTCAGTTGCTTCTTGGATTTTCCAATTTATGCCTTTCCTAAAATGTTGATTCTTCCTTTCCACTGTCACCATCATTCTGGACCCAGAACTTGTCCATCCTAAGTAGGCCTCTTTTGCCAGGCTCTGCTGGGTGGTGGATCTCAACAGGGTTGAGGCTGTATAGCTTGAAGCCCACCCTGCTCTTTCCTTAGCTACCTTGTGAGGTCTGGAAGTTAATTGAATGAGCAGCATGCTTGAAATCCAAGCACTTTCTTCTTTGCAAAAGCGGGAGAGGAATCGCAAGCTGCACTTTGGTGTTTGTCATGGTAATTAGAATAGCCAGAAAGAGATGCTCATAAAAGGAGAGAAAATTCTGACATCCAAGTGAGGGAAATTACAATCTCTTTCAGGCATCGCACTCCCTTCTGGGTTATTATTGTGAATTTCTGAATTATACCTGTGACCTCCTTGAGAGTGCTAGTTGGATAAAATCTGGGCAGCAGGAGAAAGCTGCGTAAGAGGGAGGGAAACGCTAAAACTTCCAAGTGGCTTCTTTTGATTAACCTCAATGCCTTTTTTTAGTTGCCATTTTGGTAGCTGAGCTTTCTGCATTGCAGTAGCTCACACACCCACACACACACCCCTCCTACCTTTATTAGGCAATACGTCTAACTTTGGGTAGACTTTATCCATTCAAAAAGTTTTGTTCGTTGATGCCCCACAAACTAGACAAGTTACAGGGGTTATCAATTTCCTATTGTGGTCAATGACACTGTAGTCAATTTCCCACTCTGGTCAGTGATACTGGAGGCATTAGGAAATATGCTGGGATTCTATCCCTGAGAACAGGGTTCCTCAACCTCAGCAACTTTAAGATGGGTGGACTTCAACTTCCAGAATTCCCCAGCCAGCATGGAGTTGAAGTCCACCCATCTTAAAGTTGCTGAGGTTGAGGAACCCTGCCTGAGAAGATCTGAAGCCACAATAAGATTCCAAGCTGAAGTGATCTTCTCCAAACGAATATATTCAGGAAGATTCCCCCCACTGCAAATACAGCCTTACTGAGAAATGTATGTGTTGAATATGGTAGATTTGTATCCCCAAACAAACAGTACGGGGTGGAAATAGAGTTGGATGGCCTTGTTTATTTTAGATCAGCTTAGAAATTATGGAGATCAGCCCGTCACCCTTGGAAGCCACCAGATTGTGGAGATCTTAGATCATCGGAAAACATGTATATTTTCAATAATGCCAGCCATGCCATGTCTTTTCAGTGACCGGTGTTTCAGTGTTTTGCCTGAAACTAAGGGACTTTTATAAGAATGCACAGATATGGTTGTTTTTGTTCAGATTCCATCTCAAAAAACACTGAGTCATCCCCAGAGCATCTTGACCTTACAGCTCAGTTTTTCAAATGGCTTCACAGTTGTCAAAGTTGTTCTGGGCGAGAGACAGGTTCATGATCTGGTGATCTGATGACACTTTGTACTTCAAAGGACATTGACTTTTTCACAGATTGATATAGATCCACAGGATGGTCACTTTCCACCATCTTCTGAACTGGATATTGGTAATTTGCATGAAATATTGTCTGCTTTTTTGAGTTCCTTGATTTATCCAAGGCTTTCTTATGCAAGGAAGGAATATCTTCCTGGAGGCAATTGGATATTTTGGCTAATACTGGAGGCTATCAGCATCAGCATTTACCTTGGCCTACATCTCAAAGAATGCTAATAAAAATGCAGTTGTTGTAGAGGACTGAATTTTACCTAAGATGAGATGTGAAGAGGGAAGGAATTCATGGAATAACCATGTGTTTTCTGCTCACTGCTGAGTAAGGCTTGATGCAAAGCTGTGCATGATGTCTTCAAAGACTACACAGTATTAACTTCTTGTTTCTCCAAGAAATCATACACTAAACTAGAATTAGCTTGCATTTGTCTGCCTTTTCCCAAGATTGAAACCTATTTCCTCATGGCAGGGATGAGCAACCAGCAATCCTTCTTGATTATCAGCTATATTGACTGGGTTCCTTATGTTCATGGAAGTCCATCCAAGTGTTCCACAAGCGCTAGAACTACAGTATCCAGACTCATCAATCCTGGAGGCTGGCATTTGATAGAGATGTGAAAAAAGTGTGATTTGGGGAATGATCTCCTCTTTGTCCCCCTTTAAGTTTTTCCTGAAGAATTGGACTCCAAGGATTGGGAAGGAAATCCAACTTTTTCTATTTCCTCTGGCCTTTCTAACAGGACATCCGCAGGAATTGCCAGAAAGCCTTTGATTGCTCATCTTGATTGCTCACACAGCCCCTGGAGGAAGGGACTACCAACTAAAAGAATGAATTCTGTCAAGCGAGCTGTTGTTATCTATTTACCTCTCTCCCGGTGACAGTATCTCACTATTTCAGGAGCACTCAGGTGTAACACTTGGGCTTCTTACAAGTGGATCTGATGTCCCTAGCTGCCTTGGAGATTCAAGCTTCACGCTGTCTCTGCCTTCTGGCCTCTGAACTGCCAATTGCAAGCAAGGAAAGAATTGGGAGTCCCCCGATGTTGAAGGGGGTGTGTGGAAATTCTGTAATAAGAACTTGAGTGCAATAAGAAACCACTTAGAGAGTCCCATTATATCTCCTGCCATCTTTCATTTTAGCAGCAGTTTTAGTTTATCCTCTGAGAGATCAACACAGTGCTGAAATGGTGCTTCCTTCTCTTTGTTTATATTATTTTTCCTTCCCCCCAAAGGCAAGGCTCAATTGAAAAACCGAGCATTTTCAAGAAGGGGCTGGAGTGGGTATTAAGGAGGAATAAATGAAGTCCACTTCTATGAGGGATTCTTCTGCATGAAAGGAACTTGCTGTAGAGGTAATAGCTGTTCATAGGAGCCTAGGACCAACCAGCATCTTTACCATTTTTATTGGATGCATTAGATATTCCAAAAACACGTGATCATTTGTTGTTCAGTAACTTTCAGTTCTCTGTGACCCAATGGACATCATGTCACCAGGATTTTCTGGGAGTAATAGTGCTTTGAGTTCTTGTAAACTCTTCCTTGTACCAGCAATGACAACTTCTAGCCACCTTGTCTTCTGCTGCCCCCTTTTTAATAGCCTTCAATTTTTCCAGGTATAATACTACAGGTAGTCCTCATTTAACAACCACAATTGGGACTGGCAACTCAGTCATTAAGCAAAGTGGTCAGTAAGTGAAAGTACAACTGTGCTTATGATCTTACTTCAGCTTTCCTTTGCTTTACAGACCTGTGAAGGTCATAAATGCAAGGACTGGTCTCAAAGTTACTTTTTCATCACCACTGTAACTGCAAACAGTCACTAAACAAGGCAGTTGCTAAACAAGGGCTGCCTATACCTATAACCATAGGTCTTATTTGAGTTCAGACAATCATAAAACGTTTTCTTGGAAGGGAGATGTCCAAATCCAAATGTAGGTGTTTCTCCACCTTTCATGCTTGGTTGAGGACAGTTTGAGAGTCAGGGAAGGGAGAATGCCAGCATGAAAGACCATGAATTGTGCCTTCTTAAATTCCTTCCCTTTGGTCGCAGAGTGAGAACTTCTCACTATCCAAATCCAAAATACAGAAACCCTTTCTCCACTCTTCCCATCCACTCAACAAAGTCACAGTCCAACTGTGGTTATTTTTGTAAGCCTCTCATTAGGTTGCCAAGCTTTTCTTCTTTTCAGCATCCTTTCTGGGGACAGGCCACCAAACCTGTTTACTGGATGCTTCCTTAAGAGCCACTGCTGGCCATTGTACTAAACGACCAGGTGGTTTTCTCCTTGCTTCTCCCGTATTTTGTTCGATCCGATTAGGAGTCCGGTTTTGGCATTTATGATCAAAAGAAGATAATCCTTTGTACAGAACATAAACATTCCTCCTGCAGCTTGGGAAATAATGGTTTTTCCTCTATAGTACTCACAGCGTCTTCTTTTGTGCTAGCCACTTCTAAATATTCCTGATCTGCAGGCCCCAAACTGTTGCTGTGTTTGATCAAAGACCCTTCAAAGGAATGGTGCTGTAGTTTTGAGTTGCCTGTTGGCAGGAAGCAAAGTTCATCCTTGAAGCTCTTAACCACGTAAACCAGAATTTGTGTTGAGATTGTCCCTCAATAGCAGCAGTAATCTTTGAAAATTGCAATAAAATAAGAGAGGATTCAGGGGATAAAACTGGTGCAAATCTTTACGTTCCTGAGGGTGGTGTGTGTGTCTGTATATACAGTATATACAGTATATATATATATATATATATATATATATATATATATATATATTCCTCTCTCTATATATATATATACACAGAGAAAGAGAGAGTCAGAATTGTGTTTGTATCATTTTCTTAACCAGTTGTGGTTGCATTCGCATCAGTTGTTAATCCTTCGTCGTGTTGATCTTGGTTTGTTTATTGTAGTTTAGATGGTTGTTGTGCAAACCCATCCCATTTTGTGAGTTTAAGGTCCAGTGAGCTGGACCAACCCAGATAAATGTGTCAGTTCAGAAACCCAGTGAAAGGAATTCTGCAAAGTCAACTATCCTTGAGCAAAGGAGGGGAAGTCCATGGTTGTCATCTGGGCTGAGGGGCACTTTCCCACAAGAGCAGGTGAAAGAACAGGTGGGGTTGAGCATACCTGTTCTTTCCCCATCCAAATGATTGAAGTATGATAAAGAAACCAAATCAAAGGAGGGGTTATGCAGATACAGAGGGCGGGGCTTAGCCATCTGTACCCTCACAGTTTATTTTAGTCCATATAGGAATGTGTACTAAGTGTCTCCTTCTATAAGCCAGATCAGCTGCTGTCTGTCAACATGGCTGGAGCCTAACTGATGTCAATGGGGGACAAGAGTGAGGTCCTAGCATGCACAAAGCACTCCTTCCTTCCTTCCTTCCTTCCTTCCTTCCTTCCTCCCTCCCTCCCTCCCTCCCTCCCTCCCTCCCTCCCTTCCTTACTCCTTTCCCTTCTAAGATGCAGTTCAGGGTCATGGAGAATCTAGGAAATCACACTTGGAATGATGAATTCCAGACTGGAATCTTCATCATCGGTGAGTTTTAGTCCAACCTGCCCCACAGCCAAAATAAAATTGCTTACGGAGCCATGCATATTGCCTGCATCTCTCTGGAGAAAAAGTTCAATGAAATTCTAGGATCCTTGAAACCCAGTTTTAAACACACACACACACATGTTGACTGCATATATATTTTTCACTGTAGAGAACACCAGCTCATATTCTGGGCTAAAAATAAAGCATTTTGTTCTGCAACCGTGCTTTTAATGGGCCTAATTTCTTTTGATGACCAAATGTAGGGCTTGAATTCCCTTTCAGTCTGTGCTCTGCTTTCCCCTGAAGTGCACACCTCATTCTGTGCATTGTAAATGAATTCATCCCTCTCCTGTGCGCCATGAAAGTTGTGCCAGCATTTTTTTTTAACTCTTATTTATTTAGTTAGTTAGTTATTTAGCAGGTTGATAAAGCTGCCCATCTGGACAACTTACAACATACTGTATCAAGAAAAGCAACATCTAGGTACTTCTCTTGTGATAATGTGGAAGTGGTGTTTTGACTTCCCAATGATCCATCCTTGGAATATTTTGGTGGTTTCCCATCCAATTAATTAAGCAAGTCAAATGCAGGATTCTTGTGTGTACACAAGGAAGGAGAGAATCAAACTACTTCACATAAAAAGTATGGCTAGAGTAAGTACAAAATGGCTTTGCAATGGCATTTATTTTATTTTATCTTATTTCCTTTGTACTTGATATGGTCAATAGACTAAATCAATAAAGTTGAACTTGACAAAATGGCTTTGTTTGGGAATTGACCCTTTTGGGTCAACAAAGCCATGGTTTAAAAAAAAAAGAAAAAGAGAACCACTTTAACTTCCTGACCTAATTCTTCTTCATCTGTTGGACTTATTATATAAAGCTGTAATGGGGTGTGGGAAAGACCTTGGGAGACGGGGCGAAGAGATGCTTTCAGACTTGCAAGATTGATGTCAGCCTTACCATGTAGACCAGACAGGAAACATGACCAGATAAGCTGATTCTACTTTGTTGTAAAGCTACATTAACAGAATCTTGCAGATCTGAAAGTACAATTCTCCCTCCGTCTCCTTTACAGCCCGAGAAACTAGGGAGGGTCCTTCTGAGCCTTTTTCTCCATCCATTATGCAGCTGCGGGCTATGCCTTCTCTTATCTGACCATTCCCTTAGCAGTGTCTCTTGGCCCAGTCTCCCAAGGTCTTTCCCACATACTATTACAAAAGCTAAGAGCGGGGCAAAGAGACAGAGAGGAAGAGCAAGAAACCACAGATTGTAAGTGTAACTGATTATACCTCTCCATATTTACTTTAAAGCTAAGGCTTGGGGCATTTTGTGAGACCCTCGCTGCATTACAAGCTTCACACTACTGATTTCTCTAACTGTGGAGCAGCTACTTTACCCTGGCTTCTCTTTGCCTGTAGCGGCCATTAAAATAACCATGGTGCTGGTGACAAAAAGGGAGACACACTTTTTTTTTAATACCTGATATAACAGTTAATTAGCCCATAGCCTTCAACACCAGCATTCTCTTTTGTATTCCAGCTTTCCACCCGCCCATTTCCCTTTACGTAGCTCTGTCCTCCAGGCCCAGATTGTCCTCTTAACCTCGTCCAAGACCAAAAAAACAAGCCTAACCTGTCTCCCACCTCTGCCATATCCATTGGAAGGAGCATGTTCTGCTTCTCCAGGAAACGTTAGAGCCCCAATTCCAGCCATCGTGAATCTGATTGCAAGGGACAATCAAATGTTCTTTGTTGCTGGCCTTTTTAGCAGTCTGTTCCTCTGGATTTCTCACCTCTCTAGTTCTATTTTCTAAGCCACCAACTGGTGCTGTTCTTAAAGATTCTGCAAGCCCATAACACCACCAGGAAATACCACATCTTTCATAGCAGAGCTATCTTTTCAGTAGTCTGCGTTCTCCCTGGCTTCTTAGCTTTCGTTCAGACCCAAGGGAGAAAGAGTTCTGGTAGGTTTTTCCAGTTTAGGAAAAAGGGGCATCTTGTGGGGGCTACAAAGTGCTGGGCAGGTAAGAAATAATAAATCAAACTCATGGCTGCCCTCTAAAGAAATGTGAAAGAAATTCTCAAGCAGCCAGGGAATGAGACAGAAACACAGAAAGCTCTTTGGCAACAGGAACAAACATCATCATTCCAAGAGGAGGCATTCTCTAGTTGAGTTAAGCAGGGGAGATTTTCTGCAGGTAGAGGTATGGATAGACATGTGCCCATAAGAACTATTGTCCTCCTTTGTCTCATTTTTTTGCAACATTCCTTCCAACAGGGCAAAAGTGAAAAAAGGTGTAAATATCCTGAGTGCCAAAGTCAGTGACCCACGGCAGTGGGACGTGACGCAGGAGGTCAGTAATGGTGGGAAGCATTCAACCATTACCGTGATGTGTCAAAGAATCATGCCAAATTCACAGAGCAGGTAAGTGCAATCCAGAGCTTCAGCACATTGAGCACTCTTATTCTCTCTACTTTTGATTATGATTCACATGAAGATGTGAAGAACATCCTCATTGAGGTGAACCATTGCTGCAGTAAAATAATGGGGAGGGAGGGAGGGAGGGAGGAGGGAAGGAGGGAAGGAGGGAAGGAGGGAAGGAAGGAAAGAGATGGAAAGAAAGAAAAAGAAAGAAAGAAAGGAAGGAAGGAAGGAAGGAAGGAAGGAAGGAAGGAAGGAGATGGAAAGAAAGAAAAAAAGGAAGGAAGGAAGGAAGGAGATGGAAAGAAAGAAAGGAAGGAAGGAAGGAAGGAAGGAAGGAAGGAAGGAAGGAAGGAAGGAAGGAAGGAAGGAAGGAAGGAGATGGAAAGAAAGAAAAAAAGGAAGGAAGGAAGGAAGGAAGGAGATGGAAAGAAAGGAAGGAAGGAAGGAAGGAAGGAAGGAAGGAAGGAAGGAAGGAAGGAAGGAAGGAAGGAAGGAAGGAAGGAAGGATTCACATGTCCCGATTGTGAGCTTTCAAGAATCAGTTTTCTTGCTTCCCCTTTAGAATCAGGAGCCCATCTAGATGGACCTTGTATGTTCTAATAGAACCTTAATTATGCATAGAGGCAACATATCTGAATATTATACACCAATATAAGGTTTGCTAGGACAGTTTGTGGCTTTGCTCCACATTTTCTTGTGATTTGGCCCATTATGGTGAGAAACAGGGTGTTTTGCCCAACTGAGCTCCTTTGTTCTTTGATGAAGAGTCACTTTTTCAAAATACATGGGGCTTTTAAAGAAATAACTGGCCTTGTTTCTCCTTTCTGATGCTTCTTTGATAAGAGATCACTGGAAAGATGCAATGGGTCTCTGCAGGCAAAGTGAGATGCTTTGATCTTGTCTCTGCTTGTTCAGAGCTTTTGAGCAGAAGATCTCCAGTGAAGGACAGCCCACCATCTTTTCTCGCAAATTGGTTCCGGTTCCCAACTGCTCTCAGCACTCCATTTGCTAGACAGATGAAGGGAACAAATCTTCATAGCTTAAGATCCTGAAATAGGTATCTCGCTGTGTAATCAGAGGTTGTCCTCTATAACACAAAAGAGAGTCCTTTTTCAAATTATTGTATCGAAAAGCAGTTAGGTTGGCTCAGCTGCTCATCCTCCCATTTATGGAAGAAGACATCTTCCCTAGCACTTGGTCCATCACCCACCCAATGAACTCTTTCTCTAATGAGGTTTGTTTGCTCATCAGCCGTAAGCGTGGCATGACACTGGGAATTGTGCAATGTGCCACCGAAGGATCTTCCCCTGTTTTCCCATTCACAGGGAAGAAAGAAACAGATGTATCAAGGGTACAGGGGGAAGCATCTTCAGGTAGAAACCTTAATTCTCTTTTATTTTGCTCTTATCTAAAAGGGTGCTGTCTTCTGTCCACTGCACTAAAGCAATGATCCATTTATTTATTGTGTCGTTTGAAGTGATGTGAGTGGAAAGCTGATGTGCAAAACTCTCATAGCATTTTTCCTGTACATGGCCACCAGTTCAGTCCTAGATGTACACAGGGCAGGTGATAGGAAGCAAAGCAAGATCTTCCTAAAGAGAACTCAAAGTATAGGGAGATACTTTTGTCATCTCTTGGGCAGTGACTTCCAATCCCATTTATGATCTCACAGACTCATAAGCGTGTGGCCATCACGAGTATTTTGTATTTTCCAGCACCTGCTGAATCCTCACATTCTGACGTTGCTCAGTTCTCATTTTACTTACATTCGGCTTTTGGGTTGGAAATGCCATGAAGATGTATCTAGTTCAGGGTTTTTCACTTCAGGCTTTCAAGGACATCTTTAATGAAGGATATCTACTCTATTCCCTGGCTCTTGGGTCCTACTATTTTGTGTGCAGTAGCTATGGCTGCATCTAACCCACTTCTATGGTCACTTCAGGCTTTGCCAGATGGCCACCCATCCTCTGTTTCACCTCCTGTGATGTCATCTCCAAGAAAGATTGTTCAAGTTTGGAGCATCTTTTACCAATGGGATGGTTCCCCTAATTTTTGGCCAAACTATTTGGCTTCTTGCAGTGGTTCCAGCCATGTTCTCTGGAACAAGAGAGAAGTCCATCCTATCTTCTAAATAATCACTTTTTTGAAATTAGAAGACTGTTCTCATGCTGCTGTTTTTCTCCATGTTAAACAGACTAATTTCTATCAACACAGGACCATTATTCTATTCCATTCCTAGTGTGGAACTTTTCCCTCCCTCCCTCTCTCCCATTCTCTGTCTTTTCCTTCCTTCCTTCCTTCCTTCCTTCCTTCCTTCCTTCCTTCCTTCCTTCCTTCCTTCCTCATAACATATGCCACAAGGCAGGCCTTCAGAACATTACAAAGTGTTCTTCACAGCCCTATCTGCACAGAACAGTTATTTTATTAAACTAATTTAATTTGGCAATGGTCTGCATTCCGTTAATGGGATCATTCTGCATCACCACCATCCTCCAACCATTTTTGGCCTTCTTCTTTCTCTTTTTTCCAAAGTGGTTTCACAGAATTATTTACTTTCAGCTGCAATACGGGGACACAGATTCCCAGATTCCTGCAGCTGAGAGTTTTCAATAGGGCTTGGCCCTACCATCAGGTAAGAGATTCTGAGGAGGCTGAAAAAGAAACAGGAGGAACTATAGATAGGCAGATGGGAGGGGAATCTAATAGTAGATCTCTCATAAGAAGCATCTCAGTGGAAGAGCTGACAGTCCGATTGGAGGAGCCGAGGGCTAAACGCTGCTGAATTCATAATGCCCCCTTGAACAACGTTAGATACATTCCTATGATGAAGCACAAACTTCACTGTGACCGCACTAATTGATCCAGCAGCCTCAGAAACTTGGCTTGGCGGGTTGGCATAAAATCCAATTTTTCAATGTCACTGGTGCACTGCTCTTTCTGTAACCTTCCATTTTTACTAAGCTGGCCAGAAGTAATGAAGTCATCTGCGTAAAACCTTCTGCACCCCTCCTCTCGCCCTGTTCCTTTTTAAAACACAACAACCCACAAAATGTTATTATTCCCCCAGTCCCACGCATTCACCTTTTGCTACTTTAGTGGCCCAGCTTGATCATTCTGGGGAGAGAAATGCTTGTGACTTAAAAAGATAAAATGATGCCAAACAGAGGCGAGCTACAATCCCTCCCTGCCCCACACCCCGTAGGCCCAAAGTACCATGGAAATAGAAACATCTGCTGGAATTCATGAACAGCTGACTTCAGCTATAGAAATCACTCCTTGGCTTTCAATAATGGTGAGAAGAATAAATCATCCAGGCGATAAAGCATGGAAGGAAGGGAGGGGTGAGGAGACAGAAATCCCTGATCTAACATCTTTAAAATAAAGTGAATAAAAACCCCATTAGTATTCCGCAAGCAGCAATTCCCAAACTTTTCCAGACAATGCATTGTTGACCAAAAAAAAATCATCGCTAACTTGCTAGCCTATCAGCATTCAGGTTGTTACTTGCTGGGGATTCAAAATGGCCAAGAGATTTGTGCATATTATATCTGTGAGTTGTACCACCTGCAAGCATTTGCTTTTGCCTAATCTTCTTATAGAACAGCGTAGAGGGTTTTTAACCTATGTGGATCATAGTTGAGGGTCCAATCAACCTGCTCAGGAATCAGCTTAAATAAGGGTCGTCTTCCATCTGGCTGAATTCAGTCTCTTAGAAACCTTTACAATAGGCTGGTCAAACCTGATACCTCTAATCTGATCTACTTATAGTAGACTTGCAAACTAGCAAAGAGGGAGAGAAAGAGTAGGGGTATCGTAGGGTATGGTTAAAGAAAGTCACAATAGATGAGAATCTCTGTAGCTCAGGGTTGAACTGTGGAGTCCTTGGGGTTCTCTGAGCTTGGCTGTTTTCTTGCAAATGTTTCTTTACCCAGCTAGGGAACATCTTCAGTGCTAGAAGGGAGTGGGGTCAAGATGGTATAGTGATATGGCCGGTAGATAGCATGCCATCATCTGATATGCATAATACTAGTATGGGCCTTGGGGTTAGATTTTCCAGCCTTTTTTTCAAGTTTGAAATCAAGGATTGGCCATCAGCCAGGTCTTCTGAATCCATCCAAATCCTTCACTTTCTCTCCCCCCTGACCTATGTCTTCCCCTTGTTAACTCCAATCACTTGGGCAGGTAATCCCTCCTGTTGTAACGTTCTGTCTTGTACAGTGCAACATAATGGCTGCTATTCATCAACTTGATGTTCTGGCTTAACAATACCAATCACGCTCAACTCATCTCTCCCTTTCAATTCCAAATCAATTTTCCAGGAGGAAATTGATTTGATTAGTGATCCATTTGCTTAGCCTGTTTCAATTTGTTGAAGGTTGTTAGGGTGACCTCTCAAGTATCTCTGAGGCATTGCGTCAAGCATTTCCTATTTATTATCTCACACAGGGCAAGTCCACCGTATGAGTGGATTTCATAACTTTCCATTGATAACATTCCTACAAGAGGAATCCTAAGATTTCTAGGGCTCTGACATTAATCAATCAATCAGTTTATTACAGCCCTTAGGCCAGATACAATAAAATATCTAATAGTAGAACTGTTACATACCTACCTACCTACCTACATATATCAGAAAAACAGTAAATATCATAGGATCTAAAAAAGTAATGAACTGTAATAAACTGTAATAAACTGATTGATTGAGGGCTCTGATATCATATAGCAATGTAATGCTCATGGAGTCATCAGGTCTTCCAGCTTGACTCAAGAGATACTTTTGCTAAGTTGGACCAAGCCAAAAAACAACATCCATAGCATGGCAAAGAATTTGAGACTCACCCAAAAAGGCACAAAGTCACAGTAAGTTTTCACATTTTCAAGAACCCTTCAGCGGACAAGATGTTTTGGAACTTGCCCCCTTCTTGATGGCGTACAAGAGATGAATATAGGACAATCAAGGGACAAAGGTCCTATAATGTAAGGAAAGAGAAGGAAAAGGTAAACCAAGAAGCACAGAGTAGCTTTATGCATCACACTTGTAATTAATTCTAGTATGGTTCAATTGTGACTTCCCCCCCCCCCCCCACAACTTTCAAAAGGGTGCATCACAAGAAACGCAATTAGTGTTGGTTGCTTGCAGCCAAATTTACTACAGCAAAATTACACTCAAGCACCCTTTTCTTAGGCTCAACAGCCTTTAAAAGGATGGAAAATAGCATTAGCGGAGACATGAACCCAACAGCAAGTATTTTTGAAGGCTCCTTTAGTTAAGGACAATTTTGCTCATTCTCAGTCTCTCTTTCTGCATTCTTTTAATGAAATCCTCTGTAATTCATCACCTCTGTCTGTACAAAAGTCTTTTCTTTTTCACACGGAAGGACTGAATGTGGATGCTTAAAATGTCATACCTCTCTTTAAGATTACAAAGACTTATTTCCAAATGGTGATGTATTGAGCAAAAATGCAGTTAACAGAATGACCAGCTGGATTGGTCCATCATATGTCACACTGAAAGTTCTGGCAGCTGCAATTTGTATAATATATATTCTACCTTGGTTAGATTTTGGAGTGTTTGTCTCTATGTGTGAACATATTATGCCAAGCCAGTCCATTTTATTATTCATAGCATTGTACAAAACCAATAAATGGGTCATTCATTAAGTGGGTTAAATGTTTGTCTGAACACGGCTGCAGAATTCCGGCATTATCTATGTATAGTGCAGTTAGAGCTTGGCTTGTTGAGTCAACCCCATACACTGTAGTTCATAAAGCATAGTTTGCAGTTCTGTGGAAGCTAGCCAACCGTGGCTTATTCAACAAAGATCAGTGAAGGCAGCCCATAGTTGTCTTAATCAGGTCACATGGTCATTCAATCAGTTTGTAAGTTGTGTCCACATGATATTAGGAGTTAGGGGCCAGAGTAACATAGGAAAAAGAGCCAAATTTCAGTTTTGCTCTAAACTTACATCCATCAATTGTACAGTTTGATACTGAAGATGATGTTGGTGGTGGCTCATGTTGAATGTTCTGAACTTTAGGTTGTGAGATATGCTGACTGACAGACAGACAGGCAGACACACTCACACACCCTTATCCAAGTTTATGAATCAAGGCTAAACAAGTGGTGTAGGCAGTTCATCCATCACAGCTTTAATTCTGAAGGTAGGAAGAAATGAATAGTTCCATGCAAGCTTTATAAACTCTTGCTTCAACGTCAGTATCAGTTGGACATCTTGACATCCTAGTACCATGGGGCAGGAGTCCTTTTGAACTTGGAATAGTGTGTATTTCAAAGCTTACATGAGAATCGGGCCACACCTCTGCTTATCCTTCTACTTGGGCATAAAAGAAATCTATCTCTGGAAATAGTTTTATTGGGGAACACCAAGGGCGGGCCCTTTCATATTCCACTTGAAGGGTGAAGGCTTTGATGAAAGTAAACTCAAAAGGGTTTCTAAATTCACAGTGGCCTTCCTACGAGATGTCCACAGCAGACTTGTACCCTGCCCTGTGGAAGTAGCTTCAGTTGTGCAGCAAGATTGCCCTTTCTCCTCCACCCTCAGCTCAAACTGAAGGGCTGAGATGGCTGTAGGAAACCACTGAATATCTCACTTCTGTGTTTGAAACATGTCCTTAGTCCCTGCATTATACTGTCTGCCAGAAGATGGTGCTGGTGTTTTACTTCACACTGATTCAGAAAACACTCCCTTTTAAAGGATCAGATTCTCTTCCAAGACATTGCCTTTAATCCAAGCTTGTTTCTCTAGATGTAGATAACTACAGTTTCCATAATCACTCAGCGTAGCCCTTTCTAGCTTGCATAGAGATCCTGGGACTGAGTGTAGGACTTACTTTATCCAATCTATCATTCAGGTGTAGACAAGGACTTGCTATAGAAACATAGGGAGCTTCTCCATGCCAGCCTAATAATGTCAACACTGACTGGTCATAGGAATGGTTTCATCCTTTCTTGAAATATGGATTGAACCTTGGATCTTCTGTCCTTGGCCACTGAGTTACAGCTCCTCACCAAAGGAAGCAGGTCAAGCTCCATCTTAGCCTGGAATTTTCTATTCCCTTCCAGTAGTTCCCATGATTTTGGATTAGAATCTTTCCCAGCCCTTCCATTATGAAGCTGAAGTTTAAACCTGGGAAAGCAGAACATAAACTGAATCAAAGAGTCATGACTGTTCCCTTGAATGAGCTTGACCAGCCTTGGTTGATGGACTGATCACCCTCATTTAAATTCTTGTTTAAAACCGTCCAAGGTAGGGTTCATGGCTGCATCTTATGGCCATGAGCTCCAAATATCAGTCACCTTCCAACATACAGCATAAGGACTGTAACAGCCACTATGTAGGACAGACAGGCAGAAGACTAGCAGAGCGCATCCATGAACACCAGCTAGCAGTCAGAAGACACAGTGCAAACTCCTTAATCTCACAACACATGGACAGACTCAGCCATAGTTTCAACTGGGAAACTGTGAGCATCTTAGACCAAGCTAAATCCAAAAACCTGAGGGAATTCCTGGAAGCTTGGTATACAGACATGTCAGCCATCAATTGACACATAGAGATAAACCACATTTGCACACCATTCGAGAGAGACAATAAAAAAAGCTAAGAAGGAAACAGAAGACCAGAACACATGCTTTCCAGCAACTTACACCCAGATAAACAGGGATTAACACCAGACAAACTATCAAATAGAAAACAATACCCTAATGAAGGAACTACCAAGGAGAAAACCACATCCTCACCAACATTGACAGGGCAAGCTACTGTATATAAACAGGGAGCAAACCCCACACTCACTAGCACTGATAATGTTACCTAGTTGGGTAGTGAAACGTCTGCAAGCAAACCACCAAGCTCAGAGAGTACCCAGAACTCCACAGCTCTAAATATTCATGGTATGTCATCCCAAATTGCTGCTGATCAATTTATTTATAGATGCAGGACAGGAAAAAAAGAGAGCCAATGTTGGTGCAATTACTCTACTGGAGAACCTTTCTCAGGGAAGTTGTGTTTTATTAAAAAAAAATAAATTGAAGTGGCTTGTTCACACATTTAGGTCCTGACTCCAGGATGCTGGCGTGGTGCGTCCCATATACTGAATTTTTTTCTTTCCCCAAGTTTTAGAACATTGTCTGACCTGACATCCATTTGAAGGACATGACATACCAAAGCCATTAAAATTCACATAATAAAATCCATGGACTGCAACTATAGATTTGTATGTTTCTGACAACTGAAGGCCATTTGTCAAAAATCTCTCTTCCCACGGGAATTATTTCTCCTGTAAGGAGAAAGTTTTTCTTGTTAGAAAACACATCAAGATTCTGATTATTAGTTTGGCCGGGGTGGCGGGTTAATCCTTCAGCATGAGTCGCTGTATCATCCCATCAATTGCTTGCCATTATTTGAGTTTGAGAAGTGACTCCTACGGCAGAATCACAAGGACCCTTTCACTGGTTATCTTCGTTTTAGAAGAGGACATGACCTTGAGCAATTATAGACAGGACTTGGAGCTAGAAGCTCAGCTGACAGAACACACTGGGGACCTCCAGCCCAAAAGGGAATGGGGTGGACCTCCAGCCCCAAAGCACATCCCTTTTCGGGTGTATTTGTCAACACACTGGAAACAAGGATGACTTGCTTATATTTGCTTGTCCTCACTCAAAGCTGGCTTTGCTTATTTTTTGACAGTCACCCATCTTTGCATTTGACTGTGTGATCCCTGATTTGAATAGGATTAGAGCCCTGGCTGGATCCTTGTGAGTACCCATCAGCCTTGTGAGTAATGCCCCAGACAGACCCAGTGCGTAATCTGGGGGTCCTCCTGGACTCACAGCTCCTGCTCAAAGAGCAGGTGGCAGCCGTGGCCAGGAGGGCTTTTGCACAACTTCTGGTTGTGCACCAGTTACGCCCTTTCCTGGATTGGGATGCCCTTCGGTCAGTCATGCCCTTGTTATCTCCCAGATAGATTACTGCAATGTGCTCTACATGGGGCTACCCTTGAAGAGTATCCGGAAGCTTCAGCTGGTCCAGAATGCGGCCACACGAGCTATTTTTGGGGCCCGAAGGAGGACCCATATAACACCACTGCTTCGCGAGCTGCATTGGGTACTGGTTTGCTTACAGGTCCAATTCAAGGTGTTGGTTATCACCTTTAAAACCCTAGATGGCATGGGACCAGGTTACCTGAGGGACTGCCTCTCCCCCACAAGTTCATCCCGTCCCACCCGATCTCACAGAGAAGGCACGCTCCGGACCCCTTTGGCAAAAGAACTCAGACTAGCGGGTCCAGAAGATGGGCTTTCTCTGCGGTAGCCCCCGCCCTTTGGAGCATCTTGCCCCTGGAGGTGAGATTGGCCCCCTCACTCCTGGCCTTTCAGAGGGATTTGAAGACCTGGCTCTGCCATCTGGCCTGGGGCGAGGAGGGGGGTCATCAAGTGTGGGGTTGGCTAGTCCCTTAGTGGCCTGGCATTGCTGCCTTGAACCATCGGCCTCCTGGATTTTTTCCCTTTTATTTTTGTAAATGTGAATTGTTATAGGTTTTAATTGTATATTTATTTATTGTTTTAATGTGTTGTGAGCCACCCAGAGTCCCCCATTGGGGGGAGATGGGCGGGGGACAAATTTAATAAATAAATAAATAAATAAATTCAAAAGCAGGAAATAAGGAAGAAGCCAAAAGGTGGTTTCTGCCTGCCATAAGGAACGGCTTCCCCTTAAAAGTTCACAAGCCTTGATGCTTTATGGCTATTAGCTGCTGAACCGTGATTCCTTCCGCACTTAAAAAATGTGTTTTCTTTTCATTGTGGCTAAGTTAAGGTAATGTTTCTCTCATTTTGATTGGTGTCTTTTAAAGATTTTGTTGTTGTTGTTGCTATTTTGAGCCTTTTTTTTTATGACGCTGATATTTCTTGATGTTTGTTAGTTGCGTTGGGCTTGGATTGATTCTATGTATATTTTATGATTGCAAGCTGCTCGGAGGTTTTTTGATTATTTTGTGAAAAAACAGGATGTAACAAGTTGGGGAGGGGATATGGATTTTCACCCCCACAAGGCATTTTTCAAGGCATTATATTGATGCTTTTGTCACTGTTACTATTTCACAAATCCCGTTTTTTTAAAAAAATGATGCATTGCAATATAAAAATACAGAATTAGCAATGCCGTGCTGCCAGAAAGATGCAGACAAATTCAGCAGAAAGGCTGATGCAGAGAGAGAATAGAAAACTACTGGGACAAAGAGGAATGATCTGCATTTACAGACATTTACAGACATATGAAAGACATGTGGATTTTTTAGAAGTAGAGCTGTCTGGAGTACAGAAATAATTGGGAACGATGAGTTTCAAAGATGACGCGTCCCCCCAAAATCAAAGACATCTGGGGGTGGGTCTTTAAAAAAAAATAAAGATGGCCACCATGACATGTAAAAAGGGGTGGGGCTTCAATCATGAGGTCACAGCTGTCATCTTTACTTTTTTAACCCCCTTGAAGAAATGATGGGACTCAAAGAAAACCATACATTTAAAATCATAGATTTAACTAAGATGTAAATCAGGCATGTGGCTGAAGGTGCAGAAGGCGTGTTGAAGGGGGAAAGGGGGAAAAATTGAGGTTTTCTGAAAGAAAGATGGATTACATTTTTAAAATCACAGTCAAAACATCCAGAGAGAGAGAGAGAGAGAAAGAGGACAAATCTGGGTTAAGAGAAGAGAGGAGAGATACTTTTAAAGATACTTTGATTTGATGTCCCCATCATTTTCTTCGGGGTACTTTTCCTCCTTGTAGAGACAGGTTTTCAGTTATGAGACATTGCCCTGGCTTCTCCAAAAGCAGAAACAGATGTTCACAAGAGAGAGAAAGAGAGATGATTATGCAAGAAGATTAAGTAGTCTTTTGTAGTTAAGTGTATTGAAGTCTAATCAAGAGAAGAAGGTGGATATCTCCCATTTGTTGTTTTTCAATCCTTTCAAATAATGTTAGAACTGCAGGTTGAAAGCTCTCTTAAAATCCTCTTTCTATGGGGAACATTTTATTAATTCCAACAGATTGTACGTGTGTCTGTGTAGTTTTCCTCAAGGAAACAGTAAAACATGACAGGTACTTTTGTAATTGAAAGCAGTCAGCAAACATCTGTTGAAAGTGATAATGCCTAAGTAGTTTTGCTGTTTCTCTGAAAAACTTAGTTACATTCAGCTGAGATTAATTTTTCATTGTCCTCCAGTTAAGATGAGAATTGCTTACCCAGCTGCCGCCAATGGAAAACATTACATGCAGCTCCAGATCATAAAAATTGGATGTGGATAGGAACATCAAATGGATCTCCAAATTTTGGAGAACAGAGAGACTCTATTCCCCCACCGATGATGATCTTACTCTGATAAATCATCACATAAGACCAAGACTTTTTGATATCCAAGATGGAAGTCAAGAAGGGCTCAGTTCTACCAAAATTAGTTGGTCCAGTAGCTGAATCGTAATTTAACACTGATGAAAAGGCCATATTCTCTATAGATTAGAGAAGCAGGTTGTTCCAAGAGGAAGAAAGCACTCTTAGTGGCACATACAGATGGATCTTCTCATGTTTGCTAGTGCTAACAAGCCTCCCAGAATGGCAGTCTCACAGTGTCACATCACAGGGGTCAAATCTGGCTCCATATCTTGGCTGTGCATCTGTTTTCTGGAGAGTAGAGTTGATACCTTAAGCCAATCATTAGGGAAAAAAAAAATTCTTAGAGGAATGTTTGGGTGAGTCAGTTCTTCAACTGTCAGAGCCTTCTGAGAAGCACAAAAGCAACCAACAATTGTGAGGGAAAGATGGTGGCCAAGAACAAGCCTTTGTTCAAGAACTGATTATGTTTTTGAGAGGTGGAACACCCTTTCAGCAAGTGCATTGCTTCAGGGAAATTTTGAGTGAGGTGAAGTAAAATTGTGAAGTCACACCATCCTCAACTTCTAAGAAATCAAACAGAGTTGCCACACCAATTCATTTGTACCCATTTGAAGACCAGCCTGTCTTTTGGAATGGAGCATGCTGGCTTTGTACAAACTTAAGGTTGATGCACATATTTATATGATGTTCTGTGAAATATTTTCCTCCAGATTAAAACCTATTTACCTTTACCAATGTTGCTTTCTCTTGGGCTTCCAAAACTGCCTAGATGAAGAACGTCCATTCAGAATGGCCTCTTCTACCACAGGATTCTAAAATGGGGAAGAATTTTGAAGACCATCTCAATCCACTGCATTCTTGATAGAGAGCTCCTCTGTTTAAAAGCTTTTAACAAACAAAGGGCATCTTCACTTACTGGGACACTTCCTTGGTCTGGACACCCAGTTGAGCCATCATACGTCTTAACCATGGTTTGGACAAAAAAAATAAATCCAGAATGCCCTTGTTCCCATAGATGCCTCAGTCAAAACTAAAATTATATTCTAGTTTGGGGGCATGCATGAATATAGCTGCCACCAAACAGTTTGTATCCTTCTCTATACTTCTTGTAATTCTGGTGCCATGGTGGTCATATTTTGCAGATGTCTACTTATGTGGTTCCTGCCTAGAGGGAATCGGGTAGCTGTGGCTGGAAATAGAATACTGGATTAAGTAGACAAGCTCTTGCTTTTTAAGAACCTTGGGTGGGGGAGGGCGGGAAGGATGTGACAGCTGATCAATAGGCTAGGAAAAGCCAACCAATATTCTAGAAAAAGCAGCAAAATAGTGTTTCTTGTGCTTCAGGAGAAAATGAATTACCTCCTCGTAGAGATAAAGTTCATCCATCTTTCCATTCAACCTGTGCTTGTGGAGGGGCTTGTGAGTTGATGTTGTCTGAGCAGCCCATCATGTTTCTGCTTTGACCTTCTGCAGAATTTAGTTTTGACTTAAATGTCAAGAAACTGTTCAGACCAGAGCTTTGGAGAAGTGCATCAAGGAAGGAATTGATAGATATCAGCAAGGAACTGCAATTGTATTTTATTTTTATTTTTATTTATTTATTTATTTATTTATTTTTGCCATGTGGGAGAGATCTGATCTTTGAAATTTGTTTTGGCTTTTTCCTTCACTCCATTTTCCCCAACAGCACCAGCACCCACTCTCATGAGCTGTTTGGGATAGAGGAAGGGAGGATTCGCTGCTCTGAATTTGGTTGTAAAAAGGAACTAGGTGGTCCCTCTGCTAGAGTAGACTTTGTCATGCTGGTGATATCAGCCTTGCGGGTAGTCCAGACAGAAAGCACGTCCAGATGAACTAATTCTACTTTATTGTAAGGTTACATTAACAGCATCTGGCAAGTCTGAAAGTACATTTCTCCCTCGTCACCTTTACGGCCCAAGAAATGCAGGAGAGTCCCTTCTGAAGCATTTTCCACACCCCCATTGCTTCTGTGAGCTAAGCTGCCTCTTATCCAACTGTTCCACTGATTGTGGCTCTTTGCCTTGTCTCCCAAGGTCATTCCCACATACCATTAAAGGTAACCTCCAGTTGAACTAGGATTACATCTCCTCCTCTTCCCAGTCCCCCTGTTCAGCACATCTTCACACTGAGGAAGCTGCATGGGAAAATTTAAAGAACAATGGGAATCTCATTTGGGTGGATCAGTTTTCATACCCAATTTATGGAGCTGAGAGCTGGAAAGTTTAAAGATTGTCCCCATGAAACTAATTGTAAGGTTTCCAGAGACTAAGCCTGAATCTCAGAAACAAAGGTTGGGTGGGAAGAGATGTTTTGCTAATTGAAGTATATACATAAGCCATTATAGTGAGCAAATTTGGAAAGCCTTGGAGGAAAACCATCAGAAATGAAGACTCCTAGAAGGGGGTAGAAGAGAGAGAGAGTTGAGTGGAGTTTAAACCCGCTGTGCATTCCTGCCTCTTCTCGGTGCCTCATTGAAATCCCCATTTTCAGCTGAGCTTGGGAAAAGGGTCCATTCCATTTGCACCTCCAATATTCTCAGTTCTTTGACTTGTCGTAAATAACTTGGTCCTCCCTAGCAAAATAAGAAAGCATCAATAATTACAGAAACGGGAGGATGGGGAGGGAGGTGAGTCCTTCCTTGCACCATTAGAGAGTCAAAAAGTAAACAGGAGCCAGACAGTTAATTCAAATTCTGATCGATGAATTTCTATCCATCCTAGCCTCTGGTACTCTCTTGCATCTGTGCTGTCCTTAACATTTTTACATGGTTTGGAATATTGTTTCTTTTATTCTCCTATATAGCATTTTTATTGCTCAATGCAGGGATATTGTAGGCAAAATCATTACAACAGTTCTAGCAATCCATTTGTTTCCCTGATTCTCTTTCTGTCTGCTTATCCATGAGCTGAGCCAAATTGCAAAGAGGGGCGTTCAATTTTAACAATCTTGAGGAGTCCCAGGAGTGGAAAGTGACTTGCTTATCCTCTTTAAAGAGACAGCAGATGTGCACCAAAATGTTACTGATCCTTCCTTAATGTCTTCTGAATTCTCTGTTTTTATCAAAGAATTATCAGCTGAGTCTAGCAAGGATGGTCTGTACTCTGATTTGGCTTCATAAATAGGCAAATGTTATTGGCCGACTTGCATCCTAATGAAGCCAAAACCAACTGAGGGTCACACTTCCTGTTCTTGGGCTGGCCGCTGTGTTCTTGTGCATAGCAATTTTGTGGTGAAAAAAATCTCAGCAAAGGTACGTTTCATGGAATTTGCCAGCTAAAAGCATGCTTTTGGCAGCAAATAAGCTTGCTTATGATTCTAACTTTCCTAAATAACCATTCATCTCTCCATGAACCACCATGGTCAGTACAGGTCTAAGTGAAAGCTCAGCCTTGGCCTCCCTTTTTCTAAAATGGAAGCACAGCCAAGAAGCATCATAGCAGCCAAATCTAAATTATAGCTTTTATTTATTCATTCATTAGATTTCTATCTAACCTTTACTCCGAGAGCTCAGTGTCATACATGACAAGCTCAGAGCATCCATTTTTCCTTTAGAACAGCCTTATAAGTTGGGTTGGACTGAAAGAAAGTGACTGGCCCAACCAGCAAGAGGCTATTCCTGACTGTGGATTTGAACCTCCAACACCATATCTACTATACCACACTGCTTCTCATAGGCAGTTTACTTCCCTCTTTCAGAACCAGCTCTCGGCTCAGACTTGAATGTATTTAGTGGCTTGGAGAGTATTACATTTAATATTATTAGAGACTGGAATTCTGAGTTTGGAGTTGATCAAGCTGAGAACATTTGTTCCAGCCAGGCTGCTGTTGTATGTTAGAACTACATTATAGAGTTCTAAGTGGACGGTGCCTTATTTTCTGGACTGCCGAGGTTGAAATACACTTGTTTTTCTTCCAGTGTTTTCAGTTTAGAATAGGGTTTCCATGGGTAAATAAGAAGGATGTGAAATTGCTTTGGGAAGGGGAAAAAAAAGCTGTGTTGGCAAATACACGCACACACGCGCGCGCACACACACACACACACAGAAATTCTTTCTTCCTAAAATACTCCACCTTTCAATACATTTTTTAGCAAAGTAATTTTCTGTGCTTAACAAATGAAAAGACGAGAGTTTCCCAACCTCCTACTTCAGCACTTGGTGAAATCATTGCATATGCTTGGGAAGGAACTTCACTTACTTAACTTTGGGCTGGGCTAATCCACTTTTTGCAGCGTGGCCCTGAGAATGCCACTCAAGATGTGACCTGGAAGTGGTTTTGCACCCCTGACCTGTTGAAAGAATTAAAAGCATGATTGCAGCAGAAGAAGGAGAACGCTGCATTTCAGTAGAGATTCAAGGTGTATCTACCCATGTTGCGAAGGAAGGAAGAGGTGGACAATGGAAGACCATTGGAAGGGGAGGACCCACATTTATATTGCAGGGGACCCTTACAGAAAGGTGTTGCTATCTCCAAAATGCTAGCTACCTTCTTCTTTGCCCCCATGTGAATAATTCTATTCCTAATATTAGACCATCCCCATCAAACATCAAGGCAAGGCAGGGTAGAATTTGGCTAAGATGGAAGTTCAGCACTTGGGCTGATTTCTCCAAGGGCAGAATCCATTTGCGGATTCTCATCCCTCTTCGTATTATAAATCTGAAAGTGTGACAGTAAAATTGCAGGGCACCAGCAGGGCAGAAATAGATGAAATGTCAAGCGTTGAAACAGGGGACTTGACGGGCTTCTGGCTGGAGCTCTCCAAGGTGCTGAACCAGCTTTTGCTTATCTGCAAACAGCCCCCCCCCCCCCCAGCTTTTCAGAACCCGCAATGTGCCATCCAGCGCCTCCAGGACATGCCATAAGTTATGATGCACCAGATAGACATACTCAGACTGGTGTGCCTTGGATTAATTTGATTTTTATAGTTTTTAAGATGGACAATACCAACAATGAGTGGAAAAGAGAAAGTTGTACTTACAGTAGGGGTACAATTTACTTACTTACATACTTACTTACATGGCTGCCTATTTCAAATAATGATTCTAGGTGGCTCACCACATCCATTAAAGCGTAAAATTTACAGAGGATTTTTGACTGATTGATTGATTACATGCCATCAAGTCATTTTCAACTCCTAGCAACCACACAGATAGATTTTCTCCAGGACATCTATCCCTAACCTGTTCTTTCAGGTCTCCTTACAGAGGATTAGCAACCAGATTAGCAAACCAAGCAGGTGTTTGCCCTGCCTTAAAAAGGTAAATCTTTATTATAGTAGACACAGGTAACCCAGCCTCACTTACATTTTTTTTTTTTTTTTGAGTATGAGGAATGGAACAGGAATCTGGCCTCTTGAAAAGTAAAACACCAGCATATAGTGTAATGTTTGCTTGCAACAGTGCCTCGGGAACCCACCATGGACCTTCGGTGGATTTAAAATCTGCAAGATGGCATCTGCAGTGTTGTGACTGGAACCCTTCCCCTAGTGTTGATGTATGCAATGTCACTGCATGTACAAAAGGAGTGGATTAAGGCTTCACTTGCAATGCTGCACCCACCATCTTTCAGATTTGTACCCCTTCTTGCAGATATTACTGGGACCCACAGAATTCCAACCGGGATACTCCAAAGCATCCAACTGGGGAAGCTCCATCACCTTCCCAGAAACCATTTTGTGAATTCACCTATCATGGGCTTCCAAAGGGGACCCTGACCTGAAGCTGTTGTCTGAGACATGGCATAAGCTTGAGGAACAGAGATTCAGCTTCGTTAGAGATATTAATTTGTTTCAGGTTGGCAGATTCCGTATCTACGCACACAGGAAAAAAGGAAATGTAAAAATGGTGGCTTCTTCCTTTTTTTTTTTAAAGTCAATATTCTTCCCTGTGTGTTCCTAAAGAGATTGTCTTCCTTAATTGTATCCATTTTCTGCAACTTTAAAGCCCTTAAAGTGTGGCTTTTTTCTGGCTCTTTTGTTTTCGACATTTGCAGCGAGAGAATGGCACATCAGGTGAATACTAAAGAGAGAGACTGCTTCTCAAAGAAACAAAGAGGTGGTCCAGGAGTTAGGGTAGCTTCCATCTCAGAAAACCCACTGAGCTCCTTTCGTAAAAGTTTTAGGCCAACCTAGGAAGATTTGAAGAGAGCAAGAGGAAATGTGCAAAGATTTGAAGCCAGAAGGTTGAAGGGATTGGTTCCATCTTTCCTTTAAGCAGGAGGGAGAGCAAAATTTTCCAGTGCCGCCATTTTATACAGTTATCTGAACTATTCCATATAAGTTGCATTGGTAAGCAATTAACATTTAGCGGAGTAATGATCAATAAATGTCTGTGACAACAGCGGTGGCCTGAATTTTGTGGAACTAAATGGCTTTTTATGTTCAGGATGCCATCTGCTCAGATAGGACTTGTGATGTTCTTGTGCTCCTCAGCTAGGTGCTATTGGACCTTAGTAGGGGGTCTTGGAGATGGCCTGAATTGAATGATAGATTTTCAGACAAGGTGGGGACATTATGGGATTATGATGACCCCCCCCCATTTGCCTTTTCCTTTCCACTCCCCCCACCTATTTTATGGATGGCCCCAGAATGTGATCAAGAGGCATTGTCCTCACTCCAACTTGTCTCCGTAATGACATCACATTGCTGTGCATTATTGTGAAGTCAAATCAGAGCAAGAACAAAGCATTTGGTCTTCGGTCTGGGTTGAAAACCAACAAAAGCTACTGCCAGTTTTGAAATCCCTCATTACCAGGGACATTTGACACACACCTATTGAGTCGAAATTATGCAAAGTTAAAGGGTAAAGGTGAAGTCTCTTTCAAGTTGACCTTCAGTTCCATTGATTTCACAGATGCATCCATGTAGCTTATAGCCCAAATGCATGGGGGAGAGGTGACAGTGCTTAGTTAATAATGGTGTCTCCTGTTAATTTTCTTTTTTCCCCCCAAGCTAATTGCTAGAAGAGGTACAGTTTCTCCAATTCACTATAACAGATTTAAACAGATAATTTTGCCTTCCTCTTAACTGGCATGGCCCCTTCTCCCCAAACATTTGACCTAAAAATCCCAGTATTCAGACTTTCACTGTATACTCCATGTATTTATTTGTAAATGCCTAAAAATGATGCCATTTTTGTTTAAAAACTTGATCCCATGTTCTTTTTAATTTTTAATGTCCCTGTTCTTTCTTATCCAATTGTCCATTTATGATGTGTTGTTTCTACCCTGATGGTCTAGATTATTTTAAAATCACCCTTTGCCATCCTGTTTAGTCTAATACCTTTTCTCTGTTTCCTTCCATCCAGAAGCAATAACAATAATAATATGCTCAACGAAGTTGTGCGACTGAACTTTGAAATTGCCAGCTTCAGCAGCCTTTCAGGAACACAACCGATATCTTGGCAAGTAGAATATCCTCAAAAGAAAATAACAGAGATGGCCCTTTCTGAAATTTTCATTTGCCAAAAGGATCTAGTGGGGATCGTCCCATTAGCAATGGTAAGAGAGCCTGAATTTATATCCCTACAAGATTTCCAAAAGATCTATTTTTACCGTTAAGTGCTCCTGTGTTGCTTCAGTGTGAACCTTGCAATTCTGCAGTACTTTTTCTAAAAAAATATTCTATCTATCCTCCAAGAGGTTTGGAGAGCAATGTCTTCCTAACATACTGGTGAGGTTGGTTGAAGAACGGTGTATTGGCTGAAGGTCACCCAACAAACATTTCAGCAAACTGTGCATCTGATTAAATCTACCATTCTGATCATGATGGCATACTGAATGTTCCTATTCAACCAAGAGGTGGCTTTAATACTACCTACTTTGAAATTTCAAATAAAATTGAAGTGCTGTTTTGTAGGTGGTTTTTCTTCCATCAGAGTCAAGATGAGACTGTGTGGTTCTGTTCAGAACTAGGACTGCACAGTCAGGGATTCCATGAAATTTCAATCAAAAAGTCCTTTTGAAGGACCACGTTGGAGCAGATGGCTGTCTTTCTTTGTGAGATGCTCAAAGATAATTACTGTATGCAATTATCCTTCTTCCAACTGTTCTCCACAAAGTCACCTAGTAACTGACATCACACAGCATGCTAGACTAGGCAGAAGTGTGGTTGGGTAGTTGCATTTTGGCATGTTGTGAGAACCCAACCGTGGTTTCCATCCATTGTATGAATCAGGTCTTCCTGTTAAGCCATATTATGATTAGTCTGGGCGTAATGTGGTTATATGAAGCCAACGATTATGTTTCTTGAAATCCAGTTGAAATGTATGAACTTCCATGGCTAAGGGTAGACTCAAAACTCAGTGATCCAAATGCAACACCTTACTATTATGCATCCAGTTCATATAAGGCTGGGCTTCTTCCCTATTGTTTTTCTTCAAGTAGCCAGGCAACAGATGGGCTATCAACATGCTACTAGGTAATTAACCAGTTTTATTCTTACGATGATGATACATACTGAAAGTGAGGGCAAATGAAGGCCACATGGTCAGATAGCTGGGGAAGGTGATCCTTGGGGGCAAAAAAAAGATTAACAGAAAGAGAGGTGCTTTGACACACATCCACACAAATGTCTGGATAACCCTCCAAATACTTTTGGCTCAGCCCTCGTCAAAGAAAACAAGTAAAGCCAGTTCTGTAGAATTGATGCTAATCAGAAGCTAATAATAAGTCCTTCAGCTGGGAATGTTAACAGTATTTGGTGGTGCCTGGCCAATAAATTATAAATAGACTCCAGAGTATAGCCAGGTTGCCTCCTAATAATACACTCTGAATTGCCTTCTTAGTTCTGTGTGGGTCTGTTCTCTGCCAAGCCTTATCACCCTGGTTGGCACAGCCTGTAACGCAACATGCTAATAGCATCAAGATGAATAAAAGAGCCAATGCTTAGAAATTTAAAAAATAAAAAAAAATGCTGGCAGGATCAGACAAGATAAAGAGAATGCTTGCTCTTCTTCTCTTTTGCTAACTCTGCAGGTCCAGCCAGCCACTTATTTTACTCTCATTATTTTTTAACTTCTTCTTCATTTGTAAGTAAATCTCCTGCCGAGCTGATTACCTGACAATTCCCTTGTTCAGAATTGCAGGGTGAGAAAACAGGAGCATCAAAGGAAAAGTTTGATGCTGCCATCTGCTAAGAAGTCCAAAACTGCTCTGCAAGTTTGAGAGCTAAAAGGAGGGAAAGCAAATTCATGCCAAAAAAAAAAGAGCAACCTAGTTCTGGAATCATCATCTTCATCATCATCATCATCATCATCATCCTCATTTCATTGAGAATGTCCTCTGAATCCAGGTGTAGATCTTTAGAAGTCTTCCTATGAAGTTAGTTTCCTGGTCTGGTCCATCTCCTAGGACTGACGGGATCACTCAGCATCTACCTGATGCTATGAAAAGACATAGCTGCTTTAAAAAGCTGCAACTAAGTGCTCCCCTCGCACTCTGAAGCATCTTTTCCCCTCGGACCCTGAAGTGCCACACAGCTCTAGTCATCCACATCCTGCAAATGCCTTTACCAGATGGGAAGACCAAGAGGACGTGGTTCAAAGTTGTCACTTCGCTGCTCCCGTGACAGAGTCATTGCTCACGTTTTGTCTTCTCATATCTGCCTGTCATTCGTGCTGAAGAGAGAGCTTTAAATCAAGCTTGCATAAAAGCCCTGTGATGTTTTAGTAGTGTGCATGGGGAAAAGGAGGTGGCAAAAGCTAACCCAGCATACAAATGATTCAAACCATGTTTCTGAAGTCTCTGTCAATCTAGGGATCTGAGAGCCCTTTTTAACTGGCAGGCAAAGGAAGCAAACCTGCTTCTTCTTTCTTTCCACCATTCACAAGTTGGCCCATCAATCCAGTTCAACCCCTCTCCCCAGGTTTAACGGTTATGGATGCAGGAAAACATCTTACAGTGTGGAAGGGAAGCATTTTAAGAGAGTCAGGGGGAATCTAACCCAGATAGCCTTCCCTTTTGGGAGCCGATCCCCGTAATGCATTTTGGGGCACAACTTTCAGAGAGTTGCTAGATGATGAATGATAAACCAAGAAAGCAAGCGGGTCAAAGAAGGCATCAAATGACAAAATTAAGGTGCCAGTCTTGTTGAGACCTGTCCATATTTATTTATTTACATGTGGGAGGGTATTATGGTGGGAGGGGGAAAGAGAAGTCACTACACAGGGCCCTGATATGGGGGAAAAAACAGGGAATTTGTCACTCGCCATTTTTTACTTAGGGCCTTCCTGCCCACTAGAGTTCTTCCCTCGTTTGCGGGTGGGATTTTGTATGTTTTCTGTATTTTATTCCTTACACTTTTTAGAAGCTTCTAAGTGCATTAGCCTGGCTTTTCAACAGCCTGATCTTGTTTGAATGGTGACGGGAACTAATTGGGAAGTCTAGATCTGTTTGGGTTCAGTTCGGCGCATCTTCAATCCAACTGTTGCCTCGTTAATTATTTAGAATGCACACTTATATAAAGCACAACAATGGATATACAAAACTTTATCTTACATGCATGCTTGCGTGCAACATTTGCAAATAGAGACTTAATTATCTTCTGGGCAACAACCTGCCACATAAATACTCTCTTTCTTTTAAGCAGCTTTTTCCAAACGTCAATCTTTGAAATTTCACAGAATCGCCAGAAATTCTGCTGTTAGATTCTAACTATATGTGTATAATAGCAAGATGCCAGATCCATATTGACTACTATCCATAAATGACGCAGAGGCCTGGGTTCATACACACACCCAAATATTGCACAAAGACTAAGCTTTGTTAGGTTTTAACCTTGGTTAGTTTTTTTTTTTATAATGGCAGTCATGACCACATGGTAAATGTCACAATCACGGCCACCATCTTAATCTTGTTTTCCCCTTCCTTTGGACACCATTCCTTGATCCAAGCACATAACATAGCCACTACCATCTCTTGTGGATAGCTTAAGTTGGTTTGCTTATTTATGGCTTAACACAATCAGATCCTAGCCACTTTGATTCACCCACCGTAGTTTATGGTTTGGCATGATGTACCAACCTTGCCAACTGGGGGGGGGGTCAGGATTTATTCAGGAGCCTCTAGCTGAAAGCCACGTGTGAATCCAGCTTCCAAGTTGATCCACTGAAAGAAAACTGAAAAAAATGTTTCAGTGGGTCTCTTCTTAGTACGACTAAGATTAGGCCTGGTCTCTTATCTTCAAGAAACTAGTTTGGGTTGTCTTGGGAATGGGTGTTTTGGGGAGCTTCATGGAGCTCTGGGTCCAGCAGGGTTTGGAAATCCAATTCCATGTTATGCCCCGTTGCAATCAGGCCAAGTTTCAATAGGCTCTTCATGGCTGCCCCACCACGATCGTGAGCCACCATAAGGGTACCCAAAAGGGAATGAAATAAAAAGGAGAAGACTGGCAGTGAGCTTTTTATTCTGCCAGCTTGCAAGCCCATCCTCCCCTCCCTGCTTGAACAGTGTTGATTGTCCTTCAGCAGGATTTGTTGCCTCCCCAAACAAGAATAAATAATAGATGCTCTTCCATTACAATTTATTACACAAGTAAGACTTCTGAAATCCTCTATTAGTGAAAAATGGCCATGCTGCAGTTTGGATGAACAGGCGTCTGTCGCAGAGCAAGCGACAAAAGGACGGCAGTGATTACTCGTTTTCAGAGATGTCCTCAGTCTTCCTAATAATTTGTGGCAAATAAATAAAATAAAATGGGAACTACTCCATTTTCTGCAAACACTGGGCAGATAGAAACAATCCTTTTTCCAAACAGGAAGGGGGAGGTATATGGTGGCAGAAAAGACAATGTTGTTTAAGACCACAGCATTTTTTTTAATCAATTCCCTGCAAATAGAAAATCAGCACATCAAGAACTGAAGTTCTAACCCGTTCTCTCCTTTGGTGCCTGAGGTCAATCGGACCCTTGGTCCCCTAAGGACCCCACCCCTTGCTCCACAGTAGTTGTGCTCACACCAGAAGGTTAACAAGGTAAACTGGTGTTGCACAAACCCAGTGACTTTTAGCCGCCGAAGAGCTTCTGCCAGAATTGAAACTGGGCAAAATCCATTGGAGTGAATGCAGATTGTTAGATTGGAATCCGTCTCGTTGATAATGCTATATGTGAAAAGGATCTTGGAATTGTAGCTGATCACCAACTGAAAATGGTGTCTCTGTCCATCCATCATTTTGTCTGTCTGTCCATCTGCTCATCTGTCTGTCCGCCTGTCTGTTTCTCCATCCATCTGTCCTTCTGCTTGTCCGTCTGCTTGTCCATCTGTCTGCCCATCTGTCTGTCCGTCTGTCCATCTGTCCATCCACCTATCCAACCATCTATCTGTCTGTCATCCGCCTGTCTAGACGTCCATCTATAGCTGTCTGTCCATTTGTTTGTCCTTCCTTCTGTCCTGAAAAGCTGTTTGCACTAGAAGCTCCAGTTTAGCAACAGTAGAGCTGTGGATATTTGGAAACTTTCTGAACAATCTGGTCTGTGCTTATGATAGAAGAAATCCCCCAACAGTGTTTGTAAATGTATGTTTCCCTATAAAACATTCATGTGTGTTGCTTTGCTGGTGTTTTCACTCCATGATTCTTGTTGATCACAGCTATTATCCCATTGCTGTTAAGTAAATTACCAAATAAATAAGTTAGTTCCACCAATGGGCCATGTACATAACGGTGCATTTTTAATTTTGCTTTTAAAAGGGATGAGGTAGCAAGTGTGTGGGAGGAATTGTGTTTGTGAGCAAGGGAGTGCATTTTCAGATTATGGGTGCTGTGAAAGTAGACACATGGAGTCATTCTCCAGCACAGCAGTAGCTTCACAACTTTCCATAATTTCCCCTTCCTGAGTATTTAGTGCCTAGAGGTCTGTCTGTCTATCTGTCTGTCTGTCTGTCATTCATTCATTCATTTATAGAAGCATAAAATGAAAGGACATCATCTAGTCCTGGAAGGAAGGAAGGAAGGAAGGAAGGAAGGAAGGAAGGAAGGAAGGAAGGTAGGAAGGAAGGAAGGAAGGAAGGAAGGAAGGAAGGAAGGAAGGAAGGAAGGAAGGAAGGAAGGAAGGAAGGAAGGACGACAGTTGTCTGTTATACAGTGGCCTTCTAATTTTGTGCTTCAACAACTTGTAACCCTCGGCTACAACTCAGTGCAAGTCAGCTCAGACAAAAGAGAATTTGGTCCAGCTTAAACTTCAGATCCAAGGTGTGGGGGCACAGATGTGCAGACACAAACACACACACACACTGTTCCCAATTCTTTGCTTCCCTGCCAAAGTTAGTCTATTTTAATGTCTCTTCTTCCTGGCACTGGGCATTTAAGTGTTGCTGTGACAGGGATGTGGCTGAAGGGGAAAAAAAGAAGCCACTATCATATTTTGAAAGTCAGGATCTTGATAGGAAATTACACCTTTCAGCTACCTGAGAAATGTCATTTTCAGTTTAGTAGTTGGGCAGGCAGAGAGACCGCTGATCTGTCTCCCCAGCTAGAATTCTTGATTGCTTATTTTCTTCCCTCCCTCCTAGCCTATCTCTTTTGCAGTTAATCTTAAAATTGACCCAGCTGGTAGTCCTTTATGTATCCTTCTCTTTATTACTCCAAAAAAGAAGGCACATTCAGGACAGTTGCAGGGGATTGGCGGGAGCCCTTGGCACACCAGAGCTAGCCACTCAAAGCTGCCCACAGCAGTTAATGGAGGCTGCAGAAATAGAAGCTTGCTCTACAGAAGCCAGAGAATGAGGAGGAAACACTGTGCATGGCTGGCATGGACTCTACCACTGGACTGCTGTTGGGGGAGGAGGAAGGCACCACTTTGGTCTTCCAACTGCAAAAACAATTCTTCCTGGGGTTTAAAAGAGAGAAACAGCTTCTCGGCCACAACCATTTGGTTCTTGAGGTGACTAAGGTTAGCCAGTCAGTGCCATCCAGAACCAACTTGTGAACTTCAAAGATTTTATTATTTTTTTCCTCCAACATCCAACCCTATGTTCCAAGTGTACCTGAAACCAACTAAATCTGGTTGTTTACAAACCACAGTTGCAGAGATGATAGAAGAGGAATGGGCTTGGACATTACACTTGGAAGTTCAACCTCTAGAAAAGCAACATGGTGTGGTGGTGGTGTTGCTCTGGGACTAGAGGGCCTCAAGGTCAACACTGAGACAAACATGGGGATTTTTCAGAGGCTGTGGAGGAAGAAGGAGAGATCCAGTGGCTGAGTTCACACATTATGCTAACCCATGATCAAGTGTAATTAATTTTGACTTATTGGAATATATCCATCTAACCCTTGTGTTTCATAAATCATGGTTAATGGCTTAGCACATTGCATGAATCAGGCCATGATGACTTCTTCAACTGATCCTGGTTTGAACAATCCAAGGTGTAGTGTCATGGGTCAACCCAATCAATGAGGCGTTGGCCAATGTGTGAGAAAGGGATTTGGCAGGAGCCTCTCCATGGAAAGCTCAAAAGGAGATCTCTTTCCAAGGCAATTTTCCTTTGGATTCAGAGAATAGAGACAGAGTTCCCTCATCCAGCTATATGAAGTTTTGGGAATATCATCCCATCCAAGATCCATTCTTGGATCGGTTCTGAATCTTTGCTGGAGAGCACCAAATCAAATCCCACCACATCCACAAGTCCTGAATACAGGTTGAGAATTCTCATCAGAGGACCACAATTCCCAAGAGGACAGAAGAGCCATGTCCCTTTAAATCTGTATGGTACAACACATTCAGAAAATACTTCATTTTTCATAAGGATCATTGCTATGCTCCATGTAAATAATTGCAAGCACTGATGCATCCTTCCTATGACCCACGCACTGTGATGTATGTGGGAATATTCTCAATTCAACTTGTTCAAAGGGCAGTGCACACTTAATTTCAATCAACACCCAACAATATCTATTTCCTAATCAGTTTGAATCACTATGCTGGATAATAACTTTGCCTATGACTAGACCAACTCCAAAGACATGCATTTTCTGAATACATTGAAAAGGCTGCATTGTTTTTATTTTTGTTCTGTGTGGCTGTATGGTATTTTACCACCAATACATTGTAGTTCTGGGGAGACAAACACAGAACTTCTTTTCCCCACCATGCAAGGTCTGAAGCTTCTTTTAAAGATTTCAGAACAGGTGAATTCTTTCAAAACAGTGGATCTGCACATTTTTTTTTCCAGTTTAGGAGAATTATATAGCAAAACAGTGTTAAGAGCCATAATACCCCAAAAGCTTAATCTTAGGGAGTAATTCAAGATCTTCCTCATTAGGACCAGCCCAGAAGACAGGTGGGTTAACAAAGAATGCCTTCTACATATTTGGAAGTTTCATCTGGTAATTACAATTGCGGAAACTGTCTCATTCCCCTGAAGTTGTTCCGATAATACCTTCCAGTTCAATCTGGGATTGAATAGAAGATTGTCAATTTTGATGCCTGAGGTTTCCATATTTTGCCAAGACTTTAAAAAATACATTCATGATTGAATGGGTTGGAGGCATCCATACATCACCAGAAGCCATAAATCCTGATTTATAGGCCAAGAGGGCTAAGTTCATGAACACAGTAAACCTAAACAAAACCCACCCCAGCAAGGAACAATCAATGATGCCAAGCAAGAATCAATTGGCAGAAATAATGCAGAATGCTGTTTATATTTCTTCTCAGTCTTGAAGCCGGTGCAGAAAGAAAATTCTAAAAGCTGCTTCTGAATGTGTGCTCCGTGGGATGAGATATAGGCAGAGAGACAGGAAAGACCAATTTATTTTCAAAAATGGCTAGCACGTTGATGAATGCTCCCTGCCCCATATCCTATGACAGTGGTAGAAGGATCAATGTTTTCCTACTCTATTATAGATGGAGGACCCTTGGGAAACTGGGAAGGGCTAGTGAAGTGTCCATAGAAATAATAATGAGGCCATACAGGTTCCAGAATAATGTGTATTTTGGATGTTTAGAAACAGGCAGCTACGTTTCTAGTTCCACAGGTGGAATCTGTGGGTTGTGGGAAGCAGATGGGAAACTCCACTCATCCATTCCGTTTCAGTGTGGGATTACATTCATGGGGGTTGGTGAGACTAGTTGTTAGTGCTTGTACTAGGAAAGGCCCTGAACCTATCAAGTGCATTGTACGTTATCAAGCCATTACAGCAATGAGAGAGAACACCTCTTAATGGCTTTGCCTGTTAATTATCGGTTTACATGAAATCGCTAGCCTTGCCTTTGTATGTTAAAAGCGCTGGGGAATTCATCAACGGAGGCCTGTTTGCAAGGAGGAAAAGAAATTCCTGAGCTTCATCAGGTTGAATGGAAAGCTTGTTTTGGGTCAATGTCAGGAACAGTGTTTTAAAGCAGGGAAGTCGCCTTAAATGTTGCTGTTTGTCCTGTGATATTTAGGGTTGCATTGGTAGGTCTTCTTACATGTTTTTCATGTTGGGTTCTGTCCATAAATTGTTTTACTTTATGGTGGTCTGAGGACATGAAGATGGGCACCTTTCATGATCCCCAATACTTATATTACATATTTGGGCACCCACATTGGCATGTTTAGACCTTGTCCTTCATGGTATAGACTAGGAGGTTCAGTAATATCCCTATCCAGAGGGCTTATGTATATGTTCAGACACTGAAATTGAGACAGTTGCCTAAATTCTCATGAAATATCTTATCTATCCCTCTTGGACAGAGATAATCTCTCCTCTAATTCCAAATGACCAGGACTGGTCACAAGAGACAATAGTGTGTTTCCTCTTAAATCACCAAGACCACAAAGTTTCTAAGAACGTGGCTAAATTCTGTGCCATAGCAATTTGGGTCAAAAATGTACAGGTATGCTGAACTGCTGTGAATGGGCTCTTTTATCTCGTATCTTTTGTTTTTTAACATCTTTTTTTTTCTTGTTTTGGTCTGTGACTGTACATTCTTTGATGAATAAGTAAATTTATTTACCCAGAATAGGCCTTTCATGATCCCTAGTTTCCATCAGTATCTTGTCCTTTCTGTTCTCTGGTGAAGATGAATGGGGAAAGAAGTTGTCTTGAGACCTGGTCTTGGAGAAAGCAAGGCTTTGGAAACCTTGCAGATGAAACACTGGAAATTGTAGAATATCTTTTGGTTTTTCTTTAAGTTAACCAATAGATAGGAATAGCCTCTTGTTAACCTCTGCCCCGGCTTTTAAGAATCTTCCAGTTATTTTCTGGAGTTAGATGTTAAACAGTCTTGCCAGGAAACTCAGAAGTTCTCATGAGGAGGGATAAAATGTGGGAAGGAAGGAAGGAAGGAAGGAAGGAAGGAAGGAAGGAAGGAAGGAAGGAAGGAAGGAAGGAAGGAAGGAAGGGAGGGATAGTGAAGATCAAACAACCTGAAAAAGATCAATTTGCTCCTTATTTAGCTCAGAGCTCTTATGAAAAGACTGGTGATGATGGTAATGATGATATTCTTTTTCTTTATTCTCCAAGCCCTGGCAGCAATTGATATTAGAAATCTGCAGATCTCACAATAATCCCTACCAGCATCCAGGGTATTCAGTTGTTAGTCCATTGGGTAGGATTTGGAAAATGGAAGAAAATCTGCCATTGTTTCACATTCCTTCATTTGCAATATGCATTTCTTAATCTCTGATGACAGAAAATATGATAAATGTTCTTTAAATGCCATGGAACAGGAGTGAAGTCAAACTGTACAAATGTTTTGGAATTGATATGTTTACCATTTAAATGGCACCTTTTCCAGATCATTTGATGTCCATCTGTGGATCACTTATTTCTATCTCTAGTCTGTTTTGAAAGTATTTCCTTCAAATTAAAAAAAATTTTTTGGCAAAAACTCTAGGTGAGAGGGAAAATGCTGCTTTATTTGGCTAAGATTTAATAATTTCCCTTTTCTGGAATTCTTACAGATACCTGCTGGCGACAGAATATTCTTTTATTCATTGATTTAATTTAGTACTAATTTATAAAAGTCTCTGAGTTCAGCTCAGCTCCTGGTGACTCCACTATGTCCATGTAATTATTTTAGCAGCAATTTGAAAGTGGTTTTCGTTGCCTTCTTCTGAGGTATTTTTTGACATTCTAGTCTAGATACAACCCTGGGGTTTTCTGGTACTCTCCCATCCAAGAACTAACCAAGTCTGACTCTGCCAAGCCAAGATAGCATTGGCCAGGGGCTGGCACTTGTGAAGTCAACTAAATGATATCCTGCCCACTTTTCCCAGGCCATGCGACTTGTTCAGTGTGGCCCTTGGCTGACACCCAAGATAGAAAGCTTCTTCCATTCCAAAATGAGCCATCCTTGCTTTGAACCTTGACTACAAGTTCATTGATCATCAGCAGAACTTCTCTCAACCAGTGCCATGTTGACACCTGCTTTTGTTTCCATTGTGTTCCAGGACACGGACATCTTGAACACAGCCATCCTCACTGGGAAGACAGTTGCTGTTCCCGTCAAGGTGATTTCTGTTGAAGAAAACAACGTGGTGACAGATATCTCAGAATCAGTGGAATGCAAGTCTTCTGCTGAGGATGTGGTTAAAGTGAGTGTTAGGATCATCAGCCATGGGTGACGTTTCATTCTTGGTATTTGAGGAGTTGGGTCTCTGTCCTTCAGCTCTGCATCTTTATGGTCAATCATGACCTTGCTTGGACCAGTAGAGCTTATTGATTCTTATTCCTGTCCCATCTCTTTTGTCAACATTTAGTTATTACTGTTGCCTTTTCTTCTCCACTTGGTAAGCAAACAGCCAGAACTTTCCTGACATATACAGTATATTCGCTGCACCTGAGGTCAGCAGTATAATTCAGGGGGTAAAGATCAGCCTTTGCGGTACACCCTCCCTTCTTCACCCCTGCCTAATGGTAGGGCTGGCCCCAATAGAACACAATGTGCAATGTGGTTAATTTAGGGTCATCATTCTACCTGTCAAGGCAGGTTATGGACTGTTCTCACACCCTTATGGAAGTCTTTGGGGGGTTTGGACATGCACCTCACATCAGCAGCTGCAAGATGATGGCTACATTTGCACAATTGAAGCCCCACTGCTTTGTGCATGCATGCAACATCAACCCATGTATAAAAGGGTGGGGCTTTGATTGTGTGTTGCAACTTTTGACCCGCCCCCCCCCAATGCTCCTGATCACATTACAATTTGCAGTAAGTATCCAAGCAACACCCCAGTGTTTTCTGCTGTCACCCTGAGTTCTGCTACCCAGGCCTGCAAATGGACAATAAAAAAAACGTTATCAAGAAAAAGAAAGAGAAAGAGAGAGAACTCATTGCCACTGTAACTGAGTCCATCCACCTTGCTGCTGGTTGTCCTCTTCCTCTCTTTCCTTCCACCTGTTCCAGCATTAGAACCTTCTCCAAAGAGCTAGGTCTTCACATAATGTGTCTGAAGTAGGATAATTTGAGCCTGGTTATTTGTGCCTCAAGTGAAAACTGGGTCAGTTTGTTCAATGATGCATCGGTTTGTTTTCTTGGCTGTCCATGGTATTCTCAGGAGTCTTCTCCAACACCAAAGTTCGAAAGCATCAGTACTCTGTCTGTCCATCCATCTGTCCATCTGTCTGGATGGATGGACAGAGATGGGCAAGCAGATGGACAGATGGATGGATTGACAGATGGACAAACAGATGGACGGATAGACAGAAGGATGGACAAACAGACAGATGGACGAGTGGACAAATGGACAGATGGGCAAACAGACAGACAGACAGATGGGTGGGCAGATAGATGGGTCACAGACAGATGGAGAGCCAGACAGCCCTGTCAGCATTTTCTTCAGCTGCAGAGAAAATCTCAGTTGTGAAAAGCTATCAGAAAGCCTAGGGGTGTGTGCCAGCCTGCTTTAATGTGCAAGACTTCCAGATATGTGGACTTTTGCTCTTCAAATTTCCCAGGTAACCATGGCCATTAATGAGAATTCTGGGTTCTGACGCCCTTCTTTCTGGAGATGCGTTGATGCTGTTGGCTTTGTTTGGTTAATAAGGATGATCTGATGGAACATCCGAACTTCAGTTCTCAGTAAGAGCTTAAGTGAATTATGGAGTTACATTATGAAAGTAGCTGGACTGTTTGTATTCCTGATTAGACCCCAACCTGAAATTGAATGTAATTAGAGGTTCTTCAAAGTATCTCTAAAAAGTATTGAGGTAAACCATAGAGACAATATATGTAGCTGTGGCAATTAAAGAATCCCTGCTGGATTTTAATGTCTCTGTATTAATAATGCAACCAACCTTTCTTTGAATCAAGGCAATTGAGCTTTTGGCTGGCTGCCACTGTCTACAACCCCTTCGGGCTTTTTGTTAAAGATACATATTTCTGAAACCTTCATGAATTGACATATATATTTTAGTGCATGATCTTCCTAATATGGATGGACAGCCCCATGCTATGTGGCCACAGATCTGTCATTTTCAAATCTTAGAATTTCCTTCTGATGATGCCAGAATGTCTACCACAGGCATGCTCCTTGGTCTATCAAAGGTTACAACCTGCCTTAAAGTCTACATCTTTGTTCTGGTGAACTATATCACAAAATCCTGACCGCTACAAATATGAAAGGACAAGAATCTTCTGGCTCATATTTCCATTAAACCTATAATTCTCTGAAAGTAATGCAAGGGCTCTGCCTTGCTCTAGTCTTCCTCTGTGTTGTTTCTACGCTACTTCCCTGTTGCACCTTGAAATAGCGGGCAGTGCATCTTGGATAAGTGGAAGCATAGGAACCCAATTTCCATCTACCTCCTATGAGTTATCTTAGGGGGAATCAAGCTGGTCTGGTATTTCCAGAAATAGACTGGACAGAGTTGAAGAAATGGGAAGAGAGCACCATCCTTTGCCCTCCTCATAAATTTCAAGGAACATTGAAGGAAACCCAAATGTGGGTTGCAAATGTGTTGCAACGCATGAGATAGATCTGGGAGAGTGAGAATTAATTTTATACACACACCCTTGCTATACATCTTGGTGTAACCTTCCAACAAAGGCAGGTACATTATACTGTGTGTATGTATGTATATATATATATATATATATATATATATATATATATATATTCATTGACAAGTTGGTAATGCTCCATCCTTAGTGATATAAGTAACACACCTAAAGTGTAACTGATGTTCCAGGGTGCTCAGCCAATTCTTTTCCTGGTTTGGACTATCAAGAGCACCCGTGTTTCCTGGATTCTGAATTTACACCCATCCCTGCAGCTATAAGTGCTCTGTCTCCAAAGAATGGGTCTAACCTTTTAAAAAGTGGACCAGAAGATATTTACAGTGGCACTAAAACATGAATAATAGCCACAGTTTTGCTTGCTAAGCAAGATTCCTCCAAGATGCTTTCTCGGTGTCTATTAATAACGAGCATTCCATCCTGGACTGTGGGAATCTCTTCACTTCCCGGAAGCCTAGAAAAAAAGCCAGCAATTTTTGAAAAAACTGTAGGAAAAATCACCTCCCCATCTGGAACAGATTGCTCAGATCTGAAATAGGCCTTCTTTTGGCAGTCAAATTATTTCTATTTACTTCTGTGTCTATTTAAATTAAAGTGAGTCAAGTATGTGCTAATGTTGGCAGCAAGAGAAGCTGACAGAGGGGATTCATCTAACTAAATCAACCCAGAGGATCATAGCCATGCTAGGACTTTAAGGATAAAGATCTCTCCTTCTCTCTCCTTTTCCTGCACACCTCTTTAAATTGTAAGAATTGCTAATAAACCTGAGGAAGTTAGTAAAAATCCATGCTTTTTTTATTTCCTCTAAGAATGGTGTTGAAATAAAATATGGGTTTACAGGGTAGTCCTCGGGTTAAGAATGCCCAGTTTATGGACGGCCCATAGTTAAGAATGGAGCCTATTGTAGCAAAATTCAGGTTAAATACATAATGGTTCGAGTACATTACACAATACTATTTATACAGTATTGTACAATAATACTGTTCTGACTTACATACAAATTTGACTTAAGGACAGACCTCGGGAATGGAACTTGTTCTTAAACGGGACTACCTGGATCCCCAGTGTAGGTTCCCACCTGACCTCCAAGTTCAGAAGGACCTGGCATACAGTAGTTGGTTTGAATGTTAGACTAGGATTGTAGAGGTTCTAGCTGAAATTCCTGCTTAGCCATGATGAAGATCCAGAGCAAGTTCCATCCATCCTGCTTTCCATTCTATTAGCAGTGGAACAAACATCTCATGATCTCCAACTCTTACAAGATTTTCCAGTGGAGCAAACATCCCACAATCTCCAACTCTTGTCAGATTTCTGTGTTAACAGATGAGGTCTTGTGCAATTTCAGGCAAAAATGCAGGATCCACATGAGATTCAAGTGTCCTCCTGCAGCACTGCCAAGCCCTATGAAATCTCTCGTGATCTTGTGAGATTTCCGCAACTTTTAACTTCTTTTCTCACTCCTTTTCATACCATTGGACAAGACTGTGTAACAAGGCACGGTGCCCCGAAACACCACCAGTTCCAAACTAGACGAGGTTACGTGTTAACAATGTGAACTAGCCGTGGCAAAATCTAACTCAGAGTTATTTTGATCTTAATTCTCTTTATTCCCCCCTTTATTTGTATTCCGTTCCATTTACCTGTGATGAAAGCCGATAGCTAGAAAAGTGACAGATGATGGCTTTAATGTCTGGGAGCAATATTTTATTCCATATATCCATGGTAGCAGGAAGCTTTCGTGAGTTAATGGGCCAAGGCAGCTTGTCCCCTTGTTTCCCCAAAGCAAAACTTCTTATTGCATTCTTAAGGCCTGGGGATTTATAGATAGGATATTGTTTAATTAAGCACACGCACCAGGAGGTCTTAGATGCCACCGTGAAAAGGAACGGAGTTGTCAGCCTAATGCCACTTATAACATCCTTCTGGGGTTTATTCCCACCTTGCCAGTAAGAACTAAATTGTGGGGAAAGGTGAATAGTTACGAACAAACCCGTTTGAATGCTTTACTCCTTGCGCTTCGTATTTGATCAATATCTCCTGTCAACGTGGTTTAGGGGTGTAAGAGAAGTTTATTCTTTCTGAATTTTATACAGACTTACCCAGCGTCTGCCTTCCAGAACATACATACAACCAGAACTCCAATATTATGGTTGGTTGCACAGTCAGCCAGATGTTTAGACTGGATTTGGCATTTTTATCCACCTATCGAGTCCTTCCCAAGGACCTGGGATGGGCAGATGTGGTTGTCTGAAGGCATTAGAGGTATTGTTGCAAGATATAAACCGTTCCAAGAAAAGCTGCCTTTTGCAATGGACTGAGGGTGGTTTTGTCAATGCTGATGGTCTTCAAGTGGTGCTCCAGATGTTTTGGGATTGTACCCAAGGCTGCTGCTACTGCTATTATTATTATTATTATTATTATTATTATTATTATTATTATTTTGCAAAGCAGCAGTATTCTTTTTCTCCCTGAGGGAGACATTACAAATCCCTGTGAGGGTTCTGTACAGAGAATAGAACACCCAGTGGAAATCATTCCCTCTGTGATAGACCATTAACTCCTTTTTATCGTTTGCTTTATTTATTTATTTATTTATTTATTTATTTATTTATTTATTTATTTATTTATACATAGACTTATCCCCGCCCATCTCCCTGCAATGGGGGACTTTATGCTGCTAAACGTCTCTTCCCATTCCCCATTCAACTTCAGGGCAGCCTCCCGCCTCCTCCCTGCCAGTGTTGGACTGGATTTATTTTCAGCATGTAAATATTGTCCCAGAATATAAGCATACAGTACATTAGCATAGCCAGTTTAAGAGTTATATCCATAATCGCTTCTTTAATCAGTGTTTGGGTTTTACAGACCATTGAGTTTTCTCATCTGTTAACACACTGGGGACAAGCTGGGCAGTGGCAGCGGAGGAAGAGGAGGAGGAGGAGATAGATAGATAGATAGATAGATAGATAGATAGATAGATAGATAATAAAGATAAAAGAGATAGAGAGATGGAGATGGAGATGGAGATAGAGATAGAGATAGAGATAGAGATAGAGATAGAGACAGACAGACAGACAGACAGACAGACTGTATAAATACATTAAATGTGTGTGTGTGTGTGTGTGTAAAACCATATTGCTCACTTCGAGGCTTCAAGAAAGCATGATAGATAGATAGATAGATAGATAGATAGATAGATAGATGATAAAGATAGAGATAGAGATAGAGATAGAGATAGAGATAGAGATAGAGATAGAGATAGAGATAGAGATGGGTGGGTGGGTGGATGGATGGATGGATGGATGGATGGATGGATGGATGGATACATGGATGGATACATGGATGGATACATGGATAGATGGGTGACAGGAGCAAAGGGCCTGTGTGATAAAGTTGTCATCACAGCAATCCTTAAAAGTGTCATAAAAGTTGCAAGAAATCTTGCAATCGCTTAATCATGGATAATAGCTGGTCTGTGGTCCGGAGCACTTCAGCCTTACTGAGGACCTGATGATGTGCAGTGAGAGAATGTCAACAAACAAGGCAATTTCTGGGAATGGAGTTAAGGCATCTTTCAGGCTCTTTTTTTAAAATCTCTTTTTAAAGTTTGCTGCTGCAGTTACACATATCTGCCCACCCCCACCCCCAGGCCAAACAAACAATAGTTTCTGCCTCTTTTTTTTTTTTTTTTAAAGACAGTCTGTAGAAGCCACTTTCCTGCACAACGTGGTTGAGAGTTGAGGTTTCCTTCTGCAATGAAAGTTTATTGAAAACCTACAAAGCCTTTCTCATCAATTATTCTCAGCGAGGAGAACTAATATTTCCCCAAACAGTAATAAACACATTTACAAGAAATTCAAGTAGGAATTGCTTTGGCAGCTCAATTCAGAGCTGGCTAGCTGCCCTGCCCGCCCCCCACCCCCTGAAAAAAAGGTTTGTTCTGCTTCGTGCTGTTACATGTACAAAATCGGTTCAGCTTCTTTGCACCTTAGACTGTTTTCCTCTGAAGAGAAGGGGCCAGAAGTGTCACAGATATTTGCACCTTTTTTACCTGTGAACACATCAGAAAAATAGTCATGAGAGCTAGAAACTATTTATTTGTGATAGAATGTGAATTCCATGATTCCCAACTTATTTAAAGAAGGGGTCCCCCAAAGAACCCTAAACCGCACACAGTTTATAGACAGTCCCAATCAATCCAGATTACGTACAATGCCTTCCAATGTTTAACCTTTGATTGCACATTCCTTCAATTTCTTTCTTGTCTTTTTATCCATTCCCAAAAATGCTATGCTAATAATACAGTAATAATAATACATTTTTTAAGAAATGAAAACAAAGTTTCCAACTGGATGCGTTTCAGATGTACCTGATTGTAACTCCTACTGTTATGGCAGGTTGTCCCACAGGCAAATGATCCTTGTGTGCTATAACCTAGAATAGGCAACCTGGTGCCCAGGGGCACCCATGTGTCAGCAGTTACATCCTTTAGGGCTGACGGGATTCTCTGCTCCACCTATCTCCTTTTTAAAAATAGTTTCTTTTTTTGTTCAAGAAGATCCCATCAGAAGCTGGCATTTTGTAGAACAAAGCACCTACCTCCTATATCACACTTATTTGCAATGAAGTCTTTGAGCCCTGCAAAAGTCCCACCAGGTGGGTCAAGTACTTGAAGGCTAAATGGGCATTTTGGCCAGTCAGTCTGTCAATATGCCCACCCCAGGTCTCAAAATTCCAGATGTGCTCCCAACTCCTCCAAAGATTGCCAATCCTTGCAATACCCATTCTGAGATGTTCCAAGACTCCATCTTGACCACCTCATGCTTTCATCCTTTCCCTAGGTGTCTGACAGATGTGACTATGTTTTTGTCAATGGCAAAGAGATGAAAGGCAAGGTCAATGCCTTGGTGAACTTCACGTACCAGCATCTCAGTGCCCCGTTGCGGGTTACCGTTTGGGTCCCACGCCTGCCTCTTCAGATTGACGTTTCGGACACTGAGCTGAGTCAGATCAAAGGTTGGAGAGTTCCCATCATGTCCAACCAGAGGTGGGTTTTGTTGGTTGGCTGTAGATAGTGGCTGAAGTCCAAAGGACTCCTTCTGGCTGTCTTGCTCCTTCTTTCTCAATTCCTCTCTTAGTCAACGGACTGTTCTGCTTGTCTCCCCTCTTTCAACAGATAGGGAAGATCAGTTTTAAAGATGACCCTGAAAGGGATCTGCTCCTTAGGGTGGCCCAGCTTGGTTTTTCCCCAACCCCAGAAGAGATGGTACAGAGATTAGAGCATGGAATTGGATTCAGGGAAAATCAGCATCAAGCTTCCACTCAACCATGGAGCTCTCTGAAAGATATTAGGACCATCCCACTCTCTCTGCTTAATGTAGTTTGTATAATTATTGGGGGGAAGATAAATGAGGGCAATCCCATGTAAGAAATCAATACACAAATATAACTGGCTCAGGGGACTGCAAGTCCTTCCCTAGAGGAAGCCTTTGTTGGAGATTGGCTCATGAACCAATGATGGATCGCCTTCTCTAAACAGCAGAGAGCTCCATGTTGACAGTGGTGAACCTCCCTATAAGAGTATTTTCTTTGTAGATGAAGCCATGGCAGTTTTGAAGTGTTGATGTGCATATTCAACTCACTGGGTATGAAGGCTATTTCTAAATGCAAATTTTTCAGACCTACACGGGACAGTGATGATGAGGATGAAGATGAGCGGAAGGGAAGAGGCTGCACCCTCCAGTATCAGCATGCCATGGTGCGGGTCCTCACCCAATTTGTGGCTGAAGATGCCAGCCCATCAGGGCAACTCTCCTATTTGTTGGGCTCCGATTGGCAGGTTGACATAACAGATTTGGTGACAGACTTCATGAAGCTCGAGAAACCTCATGTGGCCCAGTTACAAGGAGGCAAGGTTCTGGTTGGGCAGGAAGTTGGCATGACAATGGTCCAGGTCAGTCCATCATGTTGGCACCTTGGTATGAGAACATTCCTGACTTGAAATTCCATTCTCTAAAAGTTTGGTGCTAAAGAATCCATGAATCTCCCCAATAAATAGCATGGCCTCTGGCCATGACATTTGACCAGATTCTGAGCGTGGCCAAGAAGGTGTGCTCCAAATTGGAGGTCTGTTCTCCCATGGCTAAAGAAACAGACAGATACCCCATAAACGTATTGATCTTGCAAGCTTTCATCTCTCCCTGGGATTCTGTCTCACCAGCTGCAGGTTGGCCATCGTGTTACAAATTTCTTCATTGAAGGCCTGTTCTGTGATAAAGGAATGGGGGCTGTTACTGGTCTCTATTAAGTATTAGCCTTGAAGAGGTTCCATTCAGATGCTAAGGATGATAAGTCCATCTTAATCAGCTTTCTATTTCCATATTATTTGGCAGTGCTGTGTTTTAGAGACCATCTATAAAATGAATAAGTTGGATAAATAAATCATCTAGGCCAATCCTCTGTTCCCAAGGATTGTCCATGGACATTTTTGGGATGTTCTTCATTTTTGAACCCATGTTTGATAAGGGGAGGGGGAAAGGAACTATGTAACTTTGATAACTTCCTAAGGGGATCTCTCTGTTGGCTTCTTCCAAAGGTCCTGTCTCCGCTATCTGACTCCATCTTGGCTGAGAAGACCGTGATGGTGTTGGACGACAAGGTGACCATCACAGATATGGGAGTCCAACTAGTATCTGGGTTATCCCTCATTCTTCAGCCCAGTACAGCTAGTCATCAAGCTTTTATGGCTACCACCATTGCACAAGATTTGCTCCATACTCACAAACAGGTAGAGCATGTGGGTTTTGCTGATTAGCACTCTAAGCCCTGTATCTCCAGAATCTTGGCATACCACTTCATCTTTAACATACTAGTCCATATTGTTAAGGAGATATGGTTGAAACTGGGGGCTGGGAGAAATGAAATTGAACCCCAAATGGGGGACTGATTTGGGAGAGCCATCCAAGTCTTCTTACTTTATGACCATATCTAAAAGCTTTCTTCTTCACAAATACCCCATTGAGTCCAGGCATGTTCTTCCCAAGGCGGTGATAAAACCTTTTAAGTTAAATGTGTATACATTTGCACCAATCCTTCCAAAGAACAGGAAAAAAACACTTTTATTTTTTAATGACACTTGTGTCAAGGGACACATTGTCTTACAAGAGATTTTTTTTCCCTCTGGCTCTTTCCTACCTGGAAAGTATTATAATCCTCAAGGACCATTAAAATAAACTCTCCCTCCTCCATTGCTTAAAACGTATCAAATTCATTGATCGAACCTATTGATTAAACATTCCAGCCCTATAAGATGCACTTTCCCTCTCCTTCCCCATTGCTACTGATTTGTGTCAGGAGACAGCGTTCTCCTTGAAAAGTTGCTGGTCTTTCACCAAATCCATGAACTTCAGCACTCGCATGGCATAATGGCTGGAGAAAATAGAGTTGCAGATATTAACCTGGAAAGCACATCTCCTCGGTGCCTCGCCATCTTTCCTTTTGTTAAGGTGCCCAACGAGCTAGAAACCAACTCATGAAAAGGAGGAAAGGCAGTGGGGTAGGAAGATGTCAATGGCCATTTATGCTCAGCTTTTATCTCCCAACACTAACAGGAACAGATGCAGAGAAGGTCTCTAGTGGAGTTATTCCAGCCTGTTTCATTAGGGTTGGATGAACCAAGGATGGCCACCACCACCCCTGCTGCTGGTGGTCATCTTTTTGCAAGCTCACCCTTCCCATCTTCCTTGGCTAGGAGGGAGGGAGCAGAAATGGAGGCCATAGAAAGAAAACATGACCAAGAAAAGCTTGACATGAGCCACGATCATGAAACAAAACCTCCAAGTTCAGAGACAGAATGGGAAACCACCTGTCTTTTTATCAACACATTTCATTGGTTGGACTAGGTGAAGCTTTGTGCCCAGATGGAACGGTTTTCTTTATTAGCTATTTCTAGAATTATTGCGCCATCTTACTGGACCAGAATACATGCTTCATTCAATACAAGTTCATATGAATCTTTGGAGCTCCACTAGAGACGCAATGAAACCATGCTGTAATGGTATGTGGGAAGGACCTTGGGAGACAGGAGGAAGAGCTGCAGACTGGGCAACCAGCGTGTAAAAGATGTCTCAGCCCACAGAAGGAGGGAAGGTGTGGGAAGCGTTTCAGAAGTGGCCCTCCCTAGTTTTCTGGAGAGTAAAAGGAAAGGAGGGGAGGAATACTTTCAGACTTGCAAGATTCTGTTAATGTAACCTTACAATAAGGATAGAACTTATATTAATTGATGTGCTTCTTGTCTGGACTGCCTCAAAGGGCTAACACATGCAATATGTTTTCTTTCTTACTGCACCATTTTCCATGGAAATTAGTGATGTTCAACTTACCTTGTTGTTTAACAGTTTCCTTTTCTTTCCTTGCTAGGAAGCCATGGTGAGCTCCTGGATCCAGTTCAGTGATGGTGCTGTGACCCCACTAGACATTTATGATCCCAGAGACTTTTCTCTCTCTGCCTCCTCGCTTGATGAATCAGTTGTTTCTGCTCATCAAAGTTCTGCTGTCAAATGGCCGGTGGTGGCAGCAGAAGGTGAAGGCGAAGGCATGCTGGTTAAAGTAGATATGATGATCTCTGAATCTTGCCAGAAGTCTAAGAGGAAGAGTATTCTAGCAGTTGGCAATGGAAGCATCAAAGTAAAGTTTGGCCAGAATGATGCCAACCCCCATGGCCTTGGTGATTACAGTGCTGAGGATATTAAAAACCATGCCAGTGACCGGAGGCAGAAGGCGTTTGACCAAGAGCAGCATGGCCAGGAAGGACAATATTATAGAAGTTCTTCTGCCGAGCGAGAAGAAGGCCCTGAAAGGAAGACTGATGTGACAGCCAAGTCTACAATCAAAAGCAAAGTCTTAAAAAGTATCCCTGAAGGAGATAAACTTTCAGATGAAGGTCTACTCCAGAACATCCCAATTGACTTCACCAATTTCCCTGCTCAGATTGATCTTCCCCAAAGCAATAATGGCATGGAGGACAGTGACCTGGTACAGACGCCTAGAGGTCTCAGTGACTTGGAGACTGGGATGTATGCTCTGTTAGGAGTCTTCTGCCTCGCCATTCTTGTCTTCCTAATCAATTGTGCCACCTTCACATTGAAGTACCGTCACAAGCAACTTCCCATGGAAGGGCAGACCTCCATGAGCCATTCTCATGACTGGGTGTGGCTTGGGAATGATATGGAGTTGCTGGACAACCAAGCGGACATCTCACTTCCACCAGATGAGTGCACCACAAACATAGACCAAGGGATAGGCTTTGATGCAGGCAATCATCTCCTTGATGGCACACCAAAAAAACTCCTGAGCCAAACCTGTCAGAAAGCTGACTTGGGGGACAAACAAAACAGGGAGCCTTTGCATTCACCTGCCTCCAAGCGGAAGCGGGTCAAATTTACTACGTTCACCACCATCCCTCCAGATGACGGTTGTCCAACCGTCAATTCCATCCTCAATTGCAACGAAGATGACATTAAATGGGTCTGCCAAGATATGGACCTGGGAGAATCAAAAGAGATCAGAAACTACATGGAGAAACTCACAGATAAAGTGTAGCATCACTTCCGGGTTTTAAGGGTTAACAGCCACACCTTGATGCCTTCAGATGCATTGAAACATGTGAATAAACAAACATTTGCATGAGCTGGAGTGGGAACTGGCATACAGAACCAATTTTGATAATCCGGGAGAGGTATTCTTTGCTAAGCCCAGCTAGGTGGCAGCATCTAATCAAGCTGGACTGACTGCAGGAAACTAATCAGAGTTTGACCTAGTTAGTGCTTAGGTAGGACATCATCAGGATGTTCTTGAGCCGTAGGCTAAACTGGGAAGTAAAAATAAATCCAGAAAGGGACCACAGTAAACTATTTCCATATTGTTGCCAACAAAATTACATGGACATTTTCATAAAAGTCCATTCCATTTTTATTATTTGCTAAAACTGCCCATGGTAGGGGATTTCCCCCACCTCATCCTCTTCAGGTCAAATGTTCGATGGTGAAATAGAAGTTCCCAAGGAATGTATGGTGCTCAGGTGGGGCAAGCTGACGTTATGAATTGGAAGGTTAGGTTTTCAGAGATCATGAAGTGCAAGGTAATCAAAAGTATTATTTTTTTTAGAAAGAAAACAAAAGGGGGGCAACAAACTCCTTTATATTTCTTGTAAAGGTTTGAAAAGCCGTGAGAAGGAGATCCAAGGAGAAACTGACCTTGAGAGAGTAATCAGGGTCGACTTACCATTCCTTTTGCTGGAGAGAGTGGAATGACACTTGCAGAATGGAATGAAATTGGGGCCATTTTTGGATTCAGCTGCATTTTTTTTAAGGGTCACCTCCTGAAATTTGGCTCCCCCTTACCCTTTCTTTCCACAAGATAGTCTTTCTGCAAGTCATTTGGGGCAGATGGGACTTTTTAAACAATTATTTTACAGGCATTCCACTCCGAGAACTTCCCTCTAGACCAAAAATAACATTTTCCATCTAAAGGGTCTTGCCACTTGGAGCTAGATGGAGCAAGGAGATTCTAGACACAGGTGGAGCGACGTCCATGAGATCCTGCTGCTTTCATCAGAATGGCAAAAGCAACATCTCAGCATTGCACCATAAGCTTCCTCCCCTTTGGGTCATGTGTGTGATGTCACAATGCACAGAGAAAAGGGGTAGGGCTTGGGTCAGAACACCACAACATTGCTTTCATCAGCCTAACCACCAGCGGGTAGATAGAACAGGAAACCCTGATTGGTTAGGCCTTGTAGCCAATCAGCGTCACTTGACATTGAGCATTGTCCAATCCACATCCATGCCTAACTTTGAAGCTTTTTCACTGCCTTGAAGGCAAATCTTGAAGGCTGTTTGAGGGGCAAAGTTGTTCTGGGGACTGGAAGGACTTCTCCTGCTTAGGAGACCAATAAGCTTGAAATTAGTTCATTCTAAATAGCGCAGAAGCCATGTTATTCTAGCTTTTAATTTTGGTCATCCTTCACTTGAAACAAAAGTCAGTCATATATCAAGGGACTGGCTGGCTGGATTCACATAACCCACTGAACCAGATTTGGTAAAATCCATGTGACTGCATTTACATTTGTTCAGCTTGGTTGGCGTTAACCTTTGTCAGCTCTCTCTGTGTGTAGTCTAGCATATTAACCCAGCCCATTGGGTTAATTTATGGATGAAAGTGTTGTATGAACTCAGAAAACTGGTTAATTCAATAACCAGGTTAAACTTGTTGTGTGAATGAAGCCTTCACTGCTCCCTTTTGAAAGCTTTCTAGGCTGCCTGTTAAGTAGGAACATACTCTGTCAATCATTGTTTCAGATACTTGAACGCCTCATTGCATTTTATTTGTGCCCAGTTTGGGTTTTGGGTCCCCACCACCAACTTGTCTATTTTACTTCTCTTCTTTTCTTTGGGAGGGCTTGGATAAAGCCTGACACCTCATAACGTAGACCGACTTTTTAACAAGACTTGCCTAGTATTCACTGTAAATGGAATGAATGTAATTTATTTCTATGTGTCCACGGTTGTAATTAAAATGTTTCCATGGCTTGGTTAAGTACATTTGTTTGGAGGAGGTTCATTAGGGTCAAATCAAACCCATGTTCTTTTGCTAAGACAAACAGAGATTGTTCCTAATGTTCTGGTTAAGGTCATATTAAAAATACTGATTGGGTCGTCAGCAATTACACGCTGCTGATGTTCAGGAATGAGTTCATTGAGAGCAAATGACTTGGCAATTTGATTGTCTGAACAGGGTTTTTCTCTAGCTACTCTTCCCAAAGGGAACTAGCCAGTTTCCTCCAAGAAGTCCAACTAGAACCCAACAGAACAATAGACTGAATCTTCAAATGCTTCACAGGAGCTGGTTTTTAGCAACTACTTTTAAACATCAGTGTCCCATTGGTGAGAACCTGTTAAAACTTTCTCCACCTTGGATTAGCCTCATTCCTATTTTAAAGCCATCTAAACCATTGGCCTCCTCTTCTGAAACAAATCAATGTTGGGAACAGATGTATCTTATGGTGCTGTTCTGGATTTACTGCAAAAGGCCCTTCCACGATGAACTATTTGGGCATTAATAAGTACATAAATCAGTGTTTATGGCTAACAAGGATTAAAATATAGGCTAAAAGGTTCACCCATGCAGTAGGAGGACAAATAGCAAGGTAAGTGGTTTGAGTCTGTAAGCTTTGTATTTTTAGCCGTGCAATCAGATCCACTGTGGGATCCCTGATAGGAATGGTCCCTTCACTGCTAACAGCAGAAGGTATGGATGATAGACACCAATGGCAGATAGAAAGGGAGGGGTAATGGACTATTGATTTTGTTTTTTTAAAAACCGACATTCCCTGTCCTCTAATGAAAATATTGTGAAATTCCCGGTACCTCTATACAAGGTGAAGGTTCAGAGAGAGACAATAAGAGAGAGAACATGCATTATCCCTGGACTAGATGAAAGAGGAAGCTGGTCATGATGGAAGAAGAGCCAGAGAAGCAGGCATGTTTCCCACCAATGTTCCCACCCATCTCCAGCATCTCCCGCATTGATATGAAAACCTCTAGAAGCTCTGACTTGTGCAGCTACGTACCTTTTGAAGCAGTGCATAATTCATTCTGTCTTCCCCGTGATGGATAGAAGCGCTTTGTCATAACGACTTCAAAATGCTGGCTTGTCAATGTTTCACAAAGGTCATGAGTGGCAAGGCAAGGAACCACAGTTTTGCACAAAAATAGTGTGTGAATGGGTATGGTAGAGTCTATTTAGAATGTTTGGGCTCACCCCTCGAAGGATGGAAGATGTTTCTCCATTTTCAGGCACGTGGTGACCAGTCCCTTCTTGGCATGTCATGGTCTAAAGCCTTGGACTTTTTTTTTTATCCAGTGACTCAAAACACCATTGCTGATAGTAGTCATTTTCATCAGCATGAGCATAAAAGCTCTTCTCAGCAGAGAAGAAAGCTGGGAAGTGTGAAATATCAGTTATTTGAGAAATCGGTGTTGGGTCCACAGCTTACGATTTGCATTTCTGAAAGACCTGGCATAAAAGAACTTTGAAGTTGAAAGAGATAGAGCAACAAGGATGAGATTGTTCTTGGCCAACATGCTACAATTCCCCCACCGGGAAGAGTTGGGGACAAGAGATTGCAGAATTTAAAAACCTCAATTGTCTTTTGGCAAGCTGGATGGAGAAAATTCATTTTCTGTAAAAATCCATTCTAAGTTGGATGCTAATCGGGTTACATGATGAGTTTGGGTGTCAAAATCGCTCTTTGAGTCATAAGGCCGGGTGAAAGAAAACCAAAATATTCATCCCCTTAAAGTGACCCAATAGCTGATCCAACTGGATGGAAACTCTAATCACGGGTCAACGATGAAATTCTCTGCTGTTCTGGGTTAGTTGTTGGTAATGCTGTCCCACTGGCTAAAATCCTTGATTGGCTGGGCTCATTCTAGAAAAGCGTAGGGAAGTGAGGAATGTAAGATTTCTACAGTGGACAATAGGACAATATATTCTCCTGGGCTCATCTGATCACATCACAACGCTCTTATGTATTTTTTTAATGTGTTGAAAAATAGTAATTCTTTTTAAGAATCACTACCTAAATTGCAGAAGACTGTTTCTTCTAAGGCAAATGGGTGGTGTTGAAATTGCAGTCATCCAGGCTTTGGGGTACTGTCCTAACCTCCACAGGATGCTTTAGATTTTGACATTGTTCAAATGTAATTGCTTGTAAGAAAAATTCAAAAGGAAGAAAAGAATGTACATAAATATTCATCACAGACTGTTGATTCTGTTAGACATATACATCTGCTCCTTTCATACTGTGTAATTAATTGACTTACACTGAGTTATTTGATCTAACTTTAAGAGAGGAAAAACACATCGACAATTAAATACACAACAAATTTCTTAGTACTTAAGTTGAGATTGTTTGATACAATGCTTGTGGGGTTTTTTGTTCAACTGCTTTTAACATTGAAGCAGAACAAAAGCAGCAAAATACAAGAAGAATAGAAAAAGCACCCCAAAAGTGGAGAAACACAGTTGGTAATTTTGGAATTTTTTTTTAAATTGAAGGTCTTTCAGAAAGAGAAAAAGCTCTTTGTAGCTTCATTTCTGCCTTGGCAGAATGGTTTTCAAATTTGTCAGAGAATTCTGTGTGTTCTTTGCAATTTTCAAGTCAACTAACAGGATCACACTTCCCAGATTGCTAAGTTGACTCTTCATCTCAGCCGAACAGATGTGTTCAATTTTGGCAGAAGGGCTGGAAGTTGCACGGTGCCAACTCTGGACTGTACGGCCGATGGGGTAAGATGGTGAGATCCATCTTTGCAATTGTCTCTTGGGTGACTCGTGAGGTGTGAGGCCTAGCACTGTTATGTTGCATCCAAGTTTCTTCTTGGGCTTCCAAACTCTGCTTCATCATTATGTCAGAGTAGAAGAGTTGCAGACTATCAGTACCTGTTTAAAGGGACAAAGTTTGGAGTTCTTTTGCAATGGTTTTAAGAAGCTTGTCCATTGTTGGCAGAAGGGGGTAGCCAATGGTGATGGTTACAGAGAGAATTAAATACAGGCACTGTCAGAACCTGGTTGAAGGGACAAAGTTTGGAGTTCTTTCGTGGAGATTTTAAGAAGCTCGTCCATCATTGGCAGAAGGGGGTAGCCAACGGTGGTGGTTATGGAGAGAACTAAATGCAGAGCTCATTTCAAGGAATATTTTCCTATTTCACATATCAAAATGTCCCTATTGAAACCATCATTATGGAGATGAAGGCATTACTTTTCATTCAGTCCTCATATATATGTACATCTACTTGGCCGAACGGCGAGACCTCCTTCCAAACTCTTGCTACGCAATCCACTTTAAACCATACTTCCCTCCTGATGTGCAAGCAAACCACTTCAGAAAGTGATTCTTTTGGGGGAAAAACGGAGAAGGGTGACCCAGGATAAACCAGGTTCTAAATGAAAGTTGATCAGCCTCCAATGTTTTGACGTAGCCAGGGGAGGGCGCCCGATCCTTCCTAACAGATAACTTCCAAATGTTGCTCTTCCATTCCGTTCTGCCTTCTCCAACCCTGTAAAAAAGCCACTGCTGTGCTAAAACCTGTTGTTGTTTTGCTGGGGGGGGGGGGGGGAGAAGGGGGGTTGGAAGGTGGGAAAAAAAAACCCAACTGCGCTTGGAATATTGGCACAAGGGGCTTGCAGAGTAACCGGTTTCCCACCGTTAAAATTGGTTCTGTAATTCTATGAGCTCTTTAAAGTGCTATCATGCTGGGGAAAGGAAAAAGCTCACCCCCCCCCCCCCCCACGCACACTCTGTTTTTCTTTCTCTTTTGGTGCAGCCAATTGCTTTTGAATAGCTAAGCTGCTGGCTTCAGCCGCTGAGTTTGCTATAATTGTTTCCCCAGCCTTTAAAAGACTTTCGAGATGAACTGTTGAAGCTGCAATGCCTGGCTGAAATGCAAGTACAGATGGTTCCAGTGATGAAAAAGAGAGAAAAAAATCAGCCCCTGGAAAGCGGGGTTATCTTGCGCTTGCTAAACGGCGCCTCTGTCCTTAGGAATAGTGTAACGCTGAATTGCTGGAAGACCAAAGTCCAAAGTTTATTTCTATTTCTCTATTTCTATTTCAAATTTAGTCACCACCCAGCTCACTCAGAGAGTGACTGAATTCCTCAAGTGTCCATCCAGGTCTCCTGGCCGGAAGCAAGCTGCTGAATTAAATGGACCTCTCAGTTGGGTTTGCAGGTTCTCAATGGAGCTTCCATGCTTAGCAGCACTCTATCATGAAGTATCCCTAAAAACAGACAGTTGTGGGAAGGGTGGATCGTTCTCTGTGCAGCTTGCCTACAACAATGGAAAAGAGGGCATATATATTGCGAGAAGGTTAAGTGTGAAATGAGTTTCTCTTCTGGGTCCAGGAAAACTGGCCTGATTGCAAATGCCAGTAAAGGAGGATTGCTTCACTTAGTATCAAGCACAATGTTTACACACTCCGTACCAGTGTCCCCCACCCCAAATTCAAAGAGTGGAATGGGACAAAATAAAGAGGTGTGAAAGAATATGACAGCTATGGCATAAAACCTGGTTGTTAGAGGCAGAGGCAGACGGTTCCTACAGAAGCCAAGAGCAGAAATGAGGGGTACAAATTTCATTTAAATATAAGGAAAAACTTCTGAGCAGGAAGATCTGTCCACCAACAGGAACAGGAACTGTCTATCTATGAAGGTTGGAGGTTCTCCATCTCTGGAGGCTTTTATGAAGAGGTTAGATGGTCATCTCTTTAGGATGGTTTATTTGGTATTCCTGCACATTGCAGAGAGTTGGAGGAGGTGATCTTTGGTGGTCCTTTCCATCATTCTATGAGTCCATAACTCTGGGTACAGGATAGGAAAACCAAAACGACCTCCAGGATATGTCTAGACATCACCTCTGCCCCAAATGGGAAAGGGTTAGTTAAATTGGCCCTAAATGAACTGCCATATTGTTTAGGCTAATTCATTCGGTGTTTCTTTCCCAGTTGTCCCCCTTGCACAGCTGGTGGTGGGGATAGAAACCCAGGGATGTTTACATGGCATGAGAAGTCAAAGCAAATTACCCAGGATAGACCATTCTGATCAATGGCAAGCATTGGAAGGACAAGCAGATGCTGGGTTATGGGAGGACAAGCAGATGCTGGGATATGAGAGGATAGTCCTGTTCTTCTTAGGGTTAGGGTTCTTGATGGTAAGACTGGTAGAGCAGAAGAACAGTCTACGTATGGAGGTTGCAGGTTCTCCATCTCTGGAGGCCTTTATGAAGAGGTCGAACAGCCAGTTCTAGACGATGGTCAAGTTGGTTTTCCTAAGCATGGCAGAGGATTGGAGATGTTCCTTGGGGTTCCATCCAACTCCACAACTCTTGTGATTCTATGATTTATGGATACAACTTATTTAGCAATTGGCAAATGACCGTCCAGTGTTTTATTGAACCTCATATTGGTGCCAGTGTCAGAATCCTCACAAGATTTTATAATAGATTATTATATGGCTAGTTTAAAAAATGGCTTTTTACATGCTGCGGTTCTGCCATTGTAAAAGGGGGGGGGGGAGAAGGAATGAGAAACCGTTTAAAGCAGATGGCTCCTTATCACAGGCTCTGGCATGATCAAGGCCATGCCAGCAAGGGAATCAGGAGACCAAGAACTAAGGGCGATGTAAGGGGGGGGAAAGTAAGAAAAACAGCTTTTGGCGCGCTTTTGCTCAGTCTTAGCAATGCTTTGGATCTGTACACTTATTCTCAATAAATGAACTTTCTTTTGAATCAAGGAAAGTTACTGGATTTGGGATCAACAGGTGGCACTTCGTTACAGCCAGACAGAAAAGTAAGGAGTCCATTTGGACTTCCAAATATATTATGGAAAGTAGGTTGAACTCTTGTTTTGCTAAAGCAGGAATTAAACCTCTCTCTGACTCTTTCCTCTTTATTTCCTAATTATGACCCCAAATTTTGGAGACTCAACTCGGACCATTGGCCACTGCCAGGCTCATAAAGCATCTCATTATTATAAATGCTCCAAAGCTGTGGCGATGGGTTATAATTATTTTCTTCTTTATAATTGGGCTTCTGTGTCTCTGTTTCCAAATATGGCTGGAAAACAAATGACTAATTGCAGGAAACTTTGATTTTAATTGACATGCAGGAGATGAAACTAGGCAGAAAATGTAGCCCCAAACAAATCTAAACAAAACATGCAGTGAAACATTTTAATTTCTGTGTTTTTTTTTTTTGCCTTGGGATGAGGGGGGAAAGACAGGCAGATTTTACATGCATGTTCCAGGGTAGCCTTTGAAAATATTGACTTAGGAAAGCTATATATGTAAACAGTAGCTCTGGGCATCCTTTGGTGGGGGGGGGTCAAAAAAGTCAAGATGGCAGTTGTGTGTATGCTATTGAAGCCCCATCCTTTTGTTATGTGAATCATGCAATGCCCAGAAAACATGGGTGGGACTTTAACTGCATAGTCACACTGCATCTTGATATCTTTACCCTCCCCGTGGGTGTCCTGCAGCACCCTAAAATGATGTCTCAGCACAAACTAGAGAAGGAAAACTCCATTTTCTCACTAATTGTCTCTCCAGATCTATTATTTGCAACGGAGGAGGACTCAGTGCAAGTTCTAGAAGTTCTGATCCACAGATCAGCGAAGTGGGACATGCAGAAGACCCAGGAACCCACAACATCTTAAGCCCTTCCCACCCTGTTCCCAATACTGCTTCCTTTGGAATTGACATTCAGAGTTTCCTGACATCAGAAAGTGACAACATTAAAAGTGGTGGGGAAGGGAAGCTTCAGAATGGGGTTACTGCTTCTTAGGTTGGGGCTTGGCCTTCAAATGTGATGGTAGAAGGAGAACCTGAGGAATTGGGTGTCCTGAACCAGAACATTGTCCTCTTTCTTATTTTAGGATTCAAGGTCCCAGCTGGGTCCCACCAGTAGTTCTCCAAACCCGTTTTGTTTCTTCACCTTTCTGGAGATGCTCTTTTAGGTAAAGAGGCCAGGAAATAATTCCATTAAGTTCCTTAAATTAAGGTATCTCAGGATCCAAGCCTTTGGGTGCCGTGAAATCCACTGATTCTCAACGGAAGAAGACCATAAGAGGTAGCCTTCCATACCAAATAGCGCGAGCCAATCTTTAATTTTCTCCGCAGTCATTTTTTCCCCTAAAGCTCAAGTCTCTTATCCTGTTTAGGAAGAACTTTTCAGATTTGGATTCAGTTCTTGGTCAAAAAACAAAGCAACCAGCATGATGGAAATGGCTTCCATCTCTATACTAGAAGTTTTACACTACCATTTCCCAGAATTCACAAGCTGTGTTCACACCATTCTCCTGAACCACTTCCCACCTTCCTTCTTTTATTTTTCACTTCTTCAGCCATGCTGGGCTTCTCCCTGCTCTCATCTTGTAAATCTGCCATCCTGTACTAAGACACCCTCAAAATTATATGTTTGGGACCTCCTGGTCTGGGAGATCAATTTGTAGGTATAGCCAGTGCTGGAGTTTGGAGGAATCCTTGAAAAAAAACAAAATGTCCAGCATGCAATTGGATATCTATTTTTCCCCCTTAAATAGGACATTAAAACCAAGCCAAAGCTGAGGTTCCTTGAATATTTTTTCTAATTTTTTTGGGTGGAGAACCAATCTTCTCTGAAGAAAACCCCAGAATGAATCTTGCAACAAGCAGACCCACATAAACATTGGACAGGCTTTGATCACACCATCATGACCATCATCTTGAATTTTTTTGACTGTGCCCTAAGGACAACCCTGTCTCTTTTCTGGTGCACTGGTAGGCACTGGTGTGTGCACAGAGATGGATGGGGGGAATTAAAGGGCAGCTATATTACAGGGGTGAAATATTCCCAAGCATTGGGCTTGCTGACACCCAGGTTCTGGAGAAGTTTAATTCAACGGATGGTAGGGTTTCACCACAGTTTATGAATTAAAGCAAAATTAGGACCATCACAGCCGAACCAACCAGACAATTCAGTCTTGGCTGCTCCATCTTTCAAGCTGTAGGCTGCTAGTTGACTATTAACTATGTGAGCGTAGTTATTCTGCCTTCTCTATCATTCAAGCTGTAGGCTGCTAGTTGACTACTAACTATATGAGCATCGTTACTCCGAAATGTTTGGCTGATGGAGATAGGAATGCAAACTCTGCTTGTTTTCTCTTCTCACCACCCCCCACGCACCACAAGCACATCTGAAGCCTTCTTCACCAGTGTCAGGAAAGATCTGCGAATGTCTGTAAAACTTAGCTCAACAGCTGGAAAAAGTAATGGCCCATTAAAACAACCCCAAACCCAAACAGCTGCACTTTGCTAACCTCAGAAACAATTCAATCGAACGTGCGCTTCCCCAAATCCAGATACTTTCCGATATTTCATTTCCATTCCATCTGAAATCTATATAAAAATATTTCAAGTGCTCTCTGCCAATATTAAAAACACTCCAGAAGGCTCACACATGCTGCAATTTTGAATTATTGCTTCTCTGCAATATATATTTTCCCCTCTACACATAAGTCTTTGGTACACAACATTTCTGATGTGTTTTTAAAAGCAAGAATCACAGCAATTTAACAATACTGCATTGGCAGCCCTCACATTTTATGAATCTCAGAGCTGTTATGACTCTTGGAGTACAATTTCTGAATTATTAACCTTTCGTAAATACTTAGCGAGAGCATTAATGGATTTACATCGCCTGGATTCTGAATGCATAGCTGCAGACCGATTAAAGTGTATTATCTCCTGATAAGTGGACCAGATGACAAAATCACAAGGAAGAGGAGAAGAGACCAAGCAAAAGGCACAGTAAAAATGCCTGCCTTGCCCTGGTTTGCCACATGCCTCCCTGAAAATATTGCTTGTAGTTAAAGCAAGGTTCTAGTCCTCATGCACACTTGGCATTTGCAAAGCTTTGGGCGAGGTCTTCTGGCACAGAGTCACCTCCGCCTATCCTCAGTGTGGACATCGCCTCGCTCCACTGTTTTGGTTGCACACTGCTCACGTTGTACCTGTGGGATCAGGTTTTCACCGATGGAGGTGGTCGCACATCTGCACATTGCAGGGAGCCGAAATCAGCAGACAGGAAGCCTCCAGACTAAAGCATTGAACCAAAGGTTTTGAGGAATTCGCACTCTGTTGTACAGGCTGCAGTTGAGAAATCTGCAAGCAGGCTATTTGCAAAGATCAGCGTTAGGAAAAGCTGGCATTTTTTTAGATTTCAGGAGACACCCCCTCCCCCCCCCATCTGTTGGGTAATGAAACCACAGGAGACACAGAGAGAGAAACACCTTTCTCTTCTGTGAATCTGGATTTCTGTTTCTCTCTTCTCCCCCAGTGAGTTCTTTGCGTCTACCCGGCGATGAACATGGTAATCTTGCGTTTCTAACAGACCTTTAAGAAGAATGCAAAAATGCAAAATCAGATTCTTATCCAGGGAACAGTCTGCTTCACTTTGAGACCCAATGGGAAATAAATATGGTCGATAACACCACCACCATCCATGAAAGACTTCTGAAGAAGTGGAAACTCCTAGAAAGGGTTAGATAATGTCTTGGAGAGTCTTGTTGGCGTTTTTGGGTGGGAGGTCTTCTTTTACTAAATTTCTACCTCGTCTGGAAGTTTTAAAAATAAGCTAATCTTAGTAGGACAGGCTGCTTTCAATGAATTATCATTCAGTTCAATATTTATTTTGGTCGAAGACCAGTAGAGAATAAAACCATCCACACTGCTTAAAAGTAGAAGTGGAAGAACAGCTACGAAACACAAGCTGGAAGGTTGGAACACAATATAATGTTATTAAGTCTGTTGTTACCAGTATAAACCCATGTCTCTAGTTAATTGTAGCCAAAACTGGAAGTTCTGTTCTGCATCTCCTTGCCTTCAAAAAAATCATCTATAATTTTCATGATCTGATGCTTAGCTTCACCATGTGCTAGTCTCCCATCCTGTGCTAAACAGATAAAAAATTGTCTCCAGCAAATGAGGTTTAATTTCTTAAACTCTTCTCCCAAAGGTATTGTTTTCTCTGCCCACCGTGATTATCCTCTTCAACTGTCGTCTTTTGAAAAGGAGGAGGGTGACTTTTGAAAGATCAGGATGAGAAAAATGATGGTGTCAACATCAGCAGATGACCAAGATAAAGGATTGGACTGTTAGATTTCATGACGGCACTATTCTATGCCATCAAGGTATTAGCATCTGACAGCCATTAAGGTGCAAATTTTTTCTCTTTGGAGGAATAAACCCTAAATCACCCCAAATTTCCCATTTAAGAGGAGACAGTTACTTTATTACCTAATAGATAGAGGATGAGTGGGTTTAGAGTTATGTGCCCGCAGACATAATAAAATATATTTTGTAAAATATAATAGTAATGAAATACACTTTCTGCAAACCGAATCTGGTTTGGTATTGACACCACGGGTTGGGTTCATAGATCACATTAACCTGGCTTAACATGATGGTGGGCAAACCCAGCCATTGTGGTTTGATAATCGTTTATGACCTAGTGTTATGTTGTATCCAGGTCACAATGAATGATTCAGGAAATCATGGTTGATTTAAACAATGGCTGAAAGCAGGAAGCTGGTCCCTGAATGGCACTGATTTCAGTTTGGAATTTTCCCAGAATTCCTCAGCCTGCATGACTGTTAATGAGCATTCTGCTGCCTGGGGAATTCTGGGAGCTGAAGTCCAGACATCTGGAAGCTGCTGAGATTCCAGAGCAACATTTTAATCTTTCTTCTGGACCTTTTTGGGCCCCGGATCAGATTTTGGACCTTCTAGAGGCGAAAGTTATGTCTCCTTTTGTAACGGTATGTGGGAAAGACCTTGGGAGGAGGGGCCAAGAGATGCTGCCAAGGGAATGGTCAGATAAGAGGCGGCTTAGCCCACAGCTGCATAATGGATGGGGCAAGAGGCTCAGAAGGGACCCTCCCTAGTTTCTCAGGGTGTAAAGGAGACAGCAGGAGAGTTGTACTTTCAGACTCGCAAGATTCTGGCAATGTAGCTTTACAATGCAGTAGAATTAGCTTATCTGGTCATGTTTCCTGTCTGGTCTGCCTAGTAAGGCTGACACCTTCCCTAGGGAGATAGCTTACAGATAAGAGTTTTTATGCAAACAGCTGGATGGAGAGGAGGAAAATAATTTGTGGAGGAACCCAGTTGGCCTGTTTCGCTATTTAGCCTAATATTGTTTGGATCCTTCAGCCTTTCTGAGCTAGGAAGAACGGGCCGCCTTGCATAACTCAAGCTCAGGTGCATTGTTTTAATTTATAGATCAGGATCTCTTTGAATGGAAAGCATACAATATGCACGCAGAAAGGTAGCTTCTCTACCACATGCTAGATTTCTGCTTATGGGGAAAGCCCCTCCTCTCAGCAATATCAACGTATGCATTCTGAAAGAGGGTAGTTCAGGAACGGGTGTGCTTTCCAATTTGTTGTCGACGGACCCCAAAAACTCCGTCTCAGTTTATTAATTCCCAAACCCCTGCAGTGATTAGCAGCTCAGAGAAGAGGACTTGAAATGCGAGCGATGTTTCTGCTACATTAAATCAAACGGAGAAGCCAGCAACTGAACTCTAAAGCATAAATGATGCATTGCAAGGTATTTCTTTAATTAGCCATAAAGTTAATTGATCAGGCTTTCTGGGAAAGAGAAGGGGGAAGGGACAGCGACCCAGAACGTGGTCAATCTTTACAAGAAAACCTCCTTTGGGCAAAAATGCCACATTCATCACCCCAAGGGGGTCAGAACTGCAAGTAGGTGGACCCACATTTACATGCCCACAAAGAGTCCCCCCCAAAAAGATCAAAATTACACAGAAACTTGTAAGGCCTACTTTATTCCTGGGAACAGAGAGGGGCATCTGATCCTGGCAAATTCAACTACAGGTAGTCCTCATTTAGCGACTGCCTTGTACAGCGAGTGTCCGTAGTTACAACGGTGATGAAAAAGTAACTGTGCCACCAATCCTTGCACTGATGACCTTCGCACGTCTGTAAAGCAAAGGAAAGCTAAAGCAAGTTTGAAAGCCCAGTTGCGGTTTCACTTAGCGAGTGCTTCACTGGATGACCAAATCGCCGGTCCCAATTGTGGTCACTAAATAAGGATGAGCTGTAGAAGAAACAGAACATTCTCACCAGGGTGTATGATACTACGTCATGTAGTTCATACAATATTATAAAATACAAGTAAACTGTAAGAATCACGGTACTCAGTTCAGATGGAAGCAGCTCCCACTGAAACCAATGCAGGTTCAAAGGAAAATTCATTTATTGGGAAGTAGGCACAGCTCTAGAAGCAAATCCAAGAGTTTCCTCAGTAGACTTTTCTTCAAGGCAAAATCCAAAAGTGCAGTCCTTTTGTCTATCCATCCATCCGTCTGTCTGTCCATCCGTCCGTTTGTCCATCCGTCAGTCTGTCCGTCCTTCCATCAGATGGACAGACGGATGGACAGACGGACGGACAAACGGATGGACAAACGGACGGACAAATGGACATCCGTCCGTCGGTCCATCCGTCGGTCCATCTGACAGACGGACGGATGGACAGATGGACGGACGGATGGACAGAGGGACGGATGGACAGACGGACAGACCGACCGACAAACGGATGGACAGACAGATGGACGGACAGAGAAACGGACGCCCGTCCATCTGTCCGTTCGTCCATCTGTCCGACGGACGGACAAACGGACGGACGGACAAACGGACGTCTGTCTGTCTGTCCATCTGTGTGTCCATCCGTCCGTCGGACATAAGTGCCCAAATTGACTTGGAACTTATAGCCAAAAATAGTTCTTTAAGGTGCTTGGCTACTAACAAAATAAATTTTCAACCTGAAAAATACCTATTTATAAGTTTGCCTCCATTTCTAAGAAGGGCTTTTACCAGAACAAGATTTGAGCTGTTGGACTCAATGGCCAAATATGGACAGTTCCATAATATTCCATTTCATGAAAGAACCTGTATATGCGGTTCGCCTGATATCGAAAATATTTTCCATATTCTATTTAATTGTCAATTATATGCATCTATCAGGCATAAATATTTATCCCTGATCTTATTTTCTCCAGGGTACCAGTACATATATTGTGCACAGAACTGCCGTATTTCTATTGAAGGCTGGGGCTTTAAGATCCCGTTATATAGAACAAATTGGGGTATCCTGTAAAGGTGATTCCCTCATCTGATAATTGTCTCCTTGTATTACGCTCTCTCTCTCACACACACACATATATAAGTTTCATGTATTTCTTGTATAGTTTCAATCATGCTTTGTTCATTTTTTATCTTGTATTAATAAGTTCAATTGACTAATCAATAAAATTTGCTTGTACTTATTTTATACAACCCACCATCTACTTTCCTTAATAATAAAGAATCAGCATTCTCATGAAGGTCCAGTCTGTCTGTCTAATTTTTCCTTTTTTCGAAGGCACTTTCCTCAGAAAAAAATTATTGTTTCCTAAAATTACTGTCCCTTTATCCGTTTAAAATTGTCTTAAATCACAATCTTGTTAAGCCATCATCATGAGACTGGTCCTGCAAAGAACCTTCAAATTTGCACTTTAACACTCAAAGCGCTAAACCTTTGGAGACAAAGTAGTATGTGGGTCTACAACTGACCCGGCAGTTTAGTGCAGATTGTCCATCTCTAGCCTAAACTAGTGTCAGAATCCTGCACTACTAGTTTGCTTGCTTAGTTTCTGCCAAAGTAGTAGTAGAGAAGGTGGGGGGGGCAAGGTTGGAATGTTAACAGTTAGGAGCAGATGGCCCATTATCTGGCTCACAGGAATGCCCAAGGTTGTAACATCATGAGAACCTGAGAACATCTTCAACATGTGCAAGAGAGATTCGAAGACAGAAGAGGGGAGGTGAAATGGGAGTGAGGTAAAACTAAGTTTTGGCATGCACAGGACTCAGTTCCAGCTATGCTTCTAGGGCTATGCGCTATTTTCCAATAAATGAACTTTCCTTTGAACCTGCATTGGTTTCACTGAGGGTTGCTTTCACTGGGAACCGAGTACCGCAGTTCTTACATAAACCAGCAAAGATAAAAATTCTAAGAGCTGCTTATGCCCGATGTTATTGCACAGGAATGATGGTAGTCTGTCAATCACGCTTATAGATGCAAAACTTATCTGCAGAAGCTATCATACTCACTGAAGTTTCTAGTCCTTATCAATTGCAAAGACAGCTTTCAACAGCGTTGTAGCACGACGTTTGTTTCCTATGTCCCGAATTCATTCTCAGACATTTTCACCTAGCGACTAACAAATGACCGAATGTGGAGAGAAAATAAGGGGACAAATGCCTGTACCGTTTTTAAAAATTTATTTACACAGGCTCACAGCACAAGGGTGGTGTAAACAGGTTTAAATGAAGATACTTGATTTTTTAAAAAGAAAAGAGACGGTCTTCCTCCCCTCCCTGCTTAAAAACTAAGCAGCAATTCATTTTTTAAAAAAAAATTAGACAAAGTTGATTTTCTTCCCTCCAGTGACTCTAAATTCAGTGCAAAACATTGCTTTCAAGGATTGCTGCGTCATCATCGTGGCTGAGATGTGGAAAACATGAGAGATGAGAAATTGAGAACCTCTTTTATACCCAGCACGGTCTGCTGAAACGTGCTCTTTCCTTTCAATACGCCATGAAGAACGCTGGGGAATGTAGCCTATCCTTTGATCTGAATCTTTGATTTAAACCCCAATGTCCGTCCTCTGCAAGAAACCGTTTCCATTAAAAAACAAACAAACTGAAAAGTCACATACAGGATAAGGATCTTCTGTGGAGGGGGAGTCCCAATCGTGAAGCCTCATCCAGTCTTATGATCCCCAAATCACAGAGATTTCTGGCAGCGTTTCCAGTTCCTTCGTTTCTTTACAAAGTCCAACCAATGTCGCCCCAAATTGCCTTTCAGTCCTTGAATTTTTTAAAAAATTCACTGTCTACTACCAGTTCTGTAAATGAGAATATGTCTAACAAAAGGAAAGCAACAGATTGGCTTATTCACAGCAAACAATATCTTCCCAAGGTTTCAAGGCAGGCCAGGTCTTTTCTGAATATATACATTCCAAAGGGGAAGGGAGGAAGGAAGGAAGGAAGGAAGGAAGGAAGGAAGGAAGGAAGGAAGGAAGGAAGGAAGGAAGGAAGGAAGGAAAGATAGAGAGGAGGGAGGGAAGGAGGAAGGAAGGAAGGAAGGAAAAAGAGAGGGGGAAGGAAGGAGATAGAGAGAGGAGGGAGGGAGGGAGGGAGGGAAGGAAGGAAGGAAGGAAGGAAAGATAGAGAGGAGGGAGGGAAGGAGGAAGGAAGGAAGGAAGGAAGGAAGGAAGGAAGGAAGGAAGGAAGGAAGGAAAAAGAGAGGGGGAAGGAAGGAGATAGAGAGGAGGGAGGGAGGGAGGGAGGGAAGGAAGGAAGGAAGGAAGGAAGGAAGGAAGGAAGGAAGGAAGGGAAAAAGAGAGACAGAGGAAGAAAGGAAGAAAGATAGATAGATGGAGGCAGGCAGGCAAAATTCTGATGCCAAATCAGTTTCACACTCCAAAATGATTGCTAACATATAACCAAACCAAACCAAACTTCCTCCCATCCCAAAACCTATAGCTGCTTTAAAAAATATCCTTTATAGCAGCCTTGTCCAACTAGGCCTCTCCATGTGTTGGACTAAAAGACCTATGATCCCCAGCCATAATGTCAGAAGGTTGGTGGAGCTTGGGAGTTCTACCCATCAGGAGCGTGCGTGCATATGTGAGGAGGGGAGGAAGGGGAAACGTTGCTGCATAGCAATTAACAAACACAAGTTGTAGTTCCACTATTGCCTAAGAATATCTAACCTAGACATTCATCCAGTGGAGAAATGAATATTCTCCCCACCTACCCACCCACCCAAATCATTCCCAAATCTAAGAGACATCCCCTACCCCTGCACACCACTTGATACAGGATATTTTCCAACCCTCCTATTTAGCCACTAAAAAAAAAAGTTCTTTTTTCAGAAAAAGAGACAAGGAACCCCAAAGTGCATTCTCATTCCTTTCCTCCCAAGTTTTGGGTGAAAGACTCAGTCGTGTTCAAGGCGAGAGGCCGGAGGGGCACAAATGTCGAAATGTGCCCAATGACGTCATCACGCAGAGCACACCATGCCTCCATGCATCCGATGCACAGAACAGCCATTCTACCCGTCTGCCACACTGGAAGAAGAGAAGTAGAAATGCTTCTGGGTTGACAGTTTGTTACTTTGGTTTTCAAAGGCTATTTTCAGATTGGAGGAAAAAGCGTCAGATAAAGGTGGGCACCTTAAAACTGGAACGCAGAACGCCCGGGGAGGAAAAAATCTGTGCCGTGCCTTTGGACGCAGCCCGAGAAATTAGCTCGCTAGCATAAGGCACTCTTTGCGTTAGCAGAGGAATAAGAGCAGGGAGAAGACCAAACCAGAAGTCCACGTCATCACGCAAGTCAAAAGAAAATGCCCTTCCAAAACAGCGTTCCCAGCTCGATCGGCAACATCTCCCGACCCCAAGGGACGGCGTCTTCTGTTCCGGCTCACATCAAGTCCGTCCGCTGAGAGCAGCTGCGTTAGTCCTGGACCTCTGACGGTCGTATTTGACAGACACAATTAGGAAAAGCAAAAGGGTGATGCCTTGGATCACAGCCAGCAGGAAAAAGTAATAGTTTAAATGGCAACCGTTGATGTTACCTGCGAGGAACACAAGAGAGGAACTAAGCAGCTGTCTAGAGAACAGAAATCAAGCAAAATCATTCTTTACCGATGAAGACTCAAGCCTGGGAAATTAGAACTTGGAGTCTAGAGTCAAGTATGTGAGATCGGTGGCTATATAGATGAGAGAGAGAGAGAGAGAAAGAGAGGAAGGAAGGAAGGAAGGAAGGAAGGGGGGAAGGGAGGGAGGGAGGGAGGGAGGAAGGAAGGAAGGAAGGGGGAAGGGAGGGAGGGAGGGAGGGAGGGAGGGAGGAAGGAAGGGGGAAGGGAGGGAGGGAGGGAGGGAGGAAGGAAGGAAGGAAGAAAGGAAGGAAGGAAGGGGGAAGGGAGGGAGGGAGGGAGGGAGGGAGGGAGGAAGGAAGGAAGGAAGGAAGGGGGAAGGGAGGGAGGGAGGGAGGGAGGGGAGGAAGGAAGGAAGGGGGGAGGGAGGGAGGGAGGGAGGGGGAAGGAAGGAAGGAAGGAAGGAAGGAAGGGGGGAGGGAGGGAGGGAGGGAGGAAGGAAGGGAGGGAGGGAGGGAGGGAGGGAGGGAGGAGGAAGGAAGGAAGGAAGGAAGGAAGGAAGGAAGGGAGGGAGGGCGGGAGGGAGGGAGGGGGAAGGGAGGGAGGGAGGGAGGGAGGGAGGACGGACCAACCCACCTACCTCTGGCATTTACAGTCAAATCAGTGATTTTGGCCCTTTCAGCCCAATCAGTGTGCATTAATTAAGCACTTCCCTTTGCTTAAGAAACTATCTGAGTTTTGTCAATTCACTGCCGATACCCATGTGTCAAGGTGAAGTCCCTTTCCTTCCCAAAAGTGTTAATTCAATTAAACAAATTTCTAATCAGAAGCAAGAACCTCGCCAAAAGCTCTTCAACCTGACACTTAAAACAGCATAAATTTCACCTGAAAAGCAGAGGGGCTTAAAAAGGCATCCTTTCCGCTTTACTGATCAGGCTGTGAACGCCATAAAAATCCCTCTTTTTCCCTCACTCACCCTGCAGAACTAATTTTAATGGTTTTAGAGGAACAGCTGGCAATTCAGGGTCTTACGGATCCGTTAAGGAGAGGATTTGAGCCAACACCATTAAAGGAGGGGTGATGGTGGAAGAAATTTGATCAATTTAGAAAATAATTGCACACAGAGCATTTCTCTTGGCGATGGCTGGTCTTGCTGAATCAGATTCTGGCTTGGTCTAAGAAGGTCCTAAGAGTTTTTATACCCCTAGAAAATTCCCCATTTGCTCATTTAAAGGGGCAGAATGCTACCTCTTACTAAGCTGGATTTAGCTCGGCTTTTGTTAACATTTGGGGTATCTTCCTTTTTTTTTAAACAAGCAGGGAGAAGTATTTTTCTGACACCCATGAATTTTTTTTCCCAAATTTCCGAACATGGTAACAGGCATTTCTACCAAAAAAAGAGTGGGAATTAATTCAAGAGGCAGTTTGAAATTCCTGCTTCATCCTAGCTTGGATTTTCATGGTCTCCTCAAATTGAGGCCCCTACCAAAAAGAACAATGTGAAAAGCTACCAGGGGAAATGTTGCTAAAAGTTAAACCTGCAGGCTTTCTGGATTAGTGTTCTGTCTGCATTTTTTTTTTAAATCCAACACAACGGATACAAGAGGAAAAAACTGACCTAAATCCATGTGGTTACTCATCCAACCGATTGATTTGAGAGACACCAATTCCAGGAGTCCGGAGCCCACAAAAGACCCAATTCCAGAAAAGAAGAAAAAGAGACCCATAATTGCACTCTGCATCGATTTGGGAGCAGCAGAGTAGGCAAATTCCAAACCTAAAATATAAGCAGAGACAAACCATGGTGAGTTCCCCAGGCAAACTTCAAGGAAAAACTTTGGTTTATCTGCCTGGAATCTCCCACCTCTCTATTTCAATGAGTGGTGATGTGAGGAGAAGAACTGAAGTCGCCCTCGGAACACGGCTGAAAAAATGGATTTTCCATCGTTTCAAATGTATTTACCTTTTAAAACTTGTGCTCCAGGTTTTAAACTCTGCTTTAGGGTGTTCTCACGCTTGACAGAGATGGTGTGGACATTGCGTTTGGAAATACAAAATGTGCCACCATCTGATGTCCAAGACTGAGGTACCAGTAGACTCTCCTTGCATAAAACGGTGTGCAGGTTTCGCTTCTCAGCATCGAAGACCTCTGAAAATTCTGCCCTCGTGTGGTCAACATGGAGCTACAACTAACAGATGACACTTCCTGAGCCATCAATCCATATATTTCCTCCAAAAATGAAGGAGAAATCTCTCTGATGCTTCTTGAGAACTCAGAGAGAAGCAAAGTCGTATTTTCTAAATCTGAATCACACTGGACAGGAAAGAATTTGCTCGCCCCCAGTTGAAAGGATCTAAGGCAGGGTTCCTCAACCTTAGCAACTTTAAGATGGGTGGACTTCAACTCCCAGAATTCCCCAGAACTCCCAGAATTCTGGGAGTTGAAGTCCACCCATCTTAAAGTTGCTAAGGTTGAGGAACCCTGATCTAAGGAATGAGAACTGGGAAACTTCTCCCCATCCAGAACTCTGAGCACCCATTCTTGTCTGCAACCCCCCGCCCCCCACGAAAGCCTTACATGTGCCTCTGGAGGCTTCTCAAGCAAATGGCCAAATTACAATTCCAGACGTGTCCGGAGGGGAAAAATAATTCAATGTACAAGTGGAAAAGAACGGCAGCCACTGTACTGAATTTTAATTAAACCTAAATATCAGTGATATGGAAGTTCTGCTGTGCCACACACCACATTTTAGAATGAGCAGCCCATGCACGGAGACCCGACAGGGCACTCAAAAGTTGCACGTCCCTGGTCTAGGGGAGATGGTCCTCCTGCAGATCAGATGCTGGTCTAGTCTGCATGGGGATGGAGCCAGCACCTACCAGGTGCACCTCTGTGATATTTGGTTCCCAGACTCGTAGCTGTGATTCTGGAGGTGAGCCACCCACTAGCAAAAACACACAGCAGGGCACCAGAGAAACCAAGCTGATCAGAATCGGTTGGGCACACAGCGAGAACACCGCTATGATTTAATTAGAAGTCGAGGCGAAATGAGTTCTATGTGAAACAGTGAGAAGCTGGCGGCTTTTTTGTGTGTGTGTGCTAATGAACCCAAAATGTGTGTGAAACAGACCAGAAAATGAGATTTTATGGCCACACATACACCTCCCATTTGTATTTGCACCAGAAAAGTGGGGGGGGGGGGGCGTGTGTGCAGTTGGAATGGAGAAAGAGAGAAGAGAAATCAGTTATAGGCAACGTGGCTGGAGATTGCAGCGAAGAGGCCACCATCTTCAAGGGCGTGGATTGTTTGTTCAAGCGAGGAACTTCCAAGAATTCCACCGGGAACAGCCCAGCGGCCACCCAACAGCCTGGATGCTTCCCTTGTGTGAAATCCTGGTTTGGACCCATAGTGGTTTGTAAGTGGTGCATTTAAGCCTTAGAGTGATGCACGAATCCAGCCAAGGTGGCTTATTCAATGAACCCTGTCTAAACAAACAATGGTTCAGGACCTAGGCCCTGTATGGCCTGCTCAGGTTCTCCAAAGATCCCAAAGAGGGATTTGCCTCCCATGTGGGCAGCCCCTAATCTTTTTGGCTAGAAAGATACAGACGGAACGAAGATGCTCTAAGGGTGCCTGTTCTCCTGTTACACGCGGCGGCTTCCCCTTTCCAAACCTACCTGCGATGCTTGCTAAGATTTCACTGATTCCGATCAGAATATACTGAGGGACCTGCCACCAGACGGACATATCGGCTGCATGGTACGTTGCTGTCCCAATCTTCTGATCAATGGTTTTGGTCTTCACCCTCTTCAGCCGATCACTTTCCAATATTCCTAGAAAGGAGAAGGAAATGCAGAAGAAATGACTTGCGGTCTGCAAAACCTGTCTTACGTTCGATCGTGCTTTGCCTCTTTCAACGTTGAGCCAGCTGCCTGAAACCCGAAGCGCCGCCTTTCTTCTCGGTCTTCTTTTGGAAGAGCCACGATAACGTTATTTTTTAAAATGAATTTAATAAAACAGTGGGGAAAAAAAGAGCAGAAGAAATAACTACAAAACGAAGGAAAAAAGAAACAGAGAGGAAAGAATAAGCAGGGAGTTTACAATGATCAAGAACGTAGAAGTTCATTATTTCATTAATTAACTAAATGTATAGGACTAAGTTCGCTGTATTTTTTTTTTAAATAACTAGAAATCTCTATAAATATCATATCCCCACTCTTTACCCTCATTCCAAAGAGGGATATACACAATCACATTAAGAAAAAAGAAAAAAAAAATCAATAAAAACAGTATTAGAAAACTATTCAGTAAAAACTTTTCTTTCCTCCTTATTTCCCTGGAAGAGAGTAACAACCATTCTACTTGTCGAAAATAATGGAGAACGAGATGCTGAAGGAACCTAAAGCCCAAGAAAAGGTTCAAAGGTTATCGAGAACAAATTTAACTGCCCACAGTTTGGGCAAATAGAATTAGAGATGGAATTTTTGGAATGTGGCTTCACCTTTTGATCCAGGAATGAAGTTCTGCTCGCTGGTCAACCTCTTTGAAAGTTAAAAGGGGTGACATACACATCCACGCACACGTCATGTACCCAGCCTGGCGGGGTCGGGTGGGCGTTGGAGAAATGAAGTGACAAAAATCTGCCCCTTTCGGACAGCTCAGAGATCAGCATTTTGAAGCAAGGTGAAGCAAGAACAAGTTTTGCAAGTTTGGAGCTACCTCTTGGCCGTTTCAAAAGTCTACCGAGTCAACGTTCCATCTGAGTAATGTTAAACAGCATTGCTAAAAGCTGGTGAGATCAGGTGTAAAAGTCAGTACCGTTGTTTGCTCCATCTCATCAGTCTCGTTCTCACATCATTTATAAGATACTTAACAAATAATTGCACTTCCATAATAGGCAGCACAAACCGTATCAGGAATGGTTGGTTGTGCAGCAGGCAACAGTTTAAAAAAAGAACACAACTCCTGATGCTACTCCATCAAGAACCTGTATGATGCCTTTGGAATCAAACTTAATCAGCTCTAAGAAAATTACAGGTAGTCCTCGACTTACGACCATTCATTTACCAACTGTCCAAAGTCACGATGGCACTGGAAAAAGTGACTTACGGCTGGTCCTCGTGCTTACGACCGTCACAGCATCCCTGCGGTCACAGGATCAAAATTCGGGTGCTTGGCAAGCTGCAGCGTCCCGGGGTCACGTGGTCACCATTTGTGACCTTCCCAGGGGGCTTCTGACAAGCAAATTCAATGGGCAAGCCGGATTTGCTTAACGATCGCGTGATTTGCTTAATGATTGTGGTGATTCACTTAATGACTGTGGCAAAAAAGGTAGTAAAATCAGGCACAACTCACTGACTGCATCACTTAGCAACAGAAGTTCCAATCCCAATTGTGGTTGTAAGTTGAGGACTACCTGTATAAAAAACACTTCCCTGCCCAGTTAGGAATTTGTTAGTGGAACCATCAACAATCTAAAACATTATTATCTGCTCCTTGATTACCACTGAGATTAACATTGTATACATCACTACCTAAAATTATAAGCTATAATAAATTAGAGCAACACTAGAAATCTAATCACTAAATCTTGTTTCTAAGCAGACATCTAGACCATCACACAACACTGGTGGCCCAGCCCAGTGGTGGCACTCCACAATCCAAAATCCTGCGCTTTACCTGCAGCAAACGCAGAGCACATGACGAAGAACATCCCAAATGCGATTCTCTTCAGCGATGAGGGAAGGAGGCCCTTCCTCTTCAAGATGGGGTCTACCACTTTGTCTTTCAGTGGGATGAGGATGAGGATCAGCACGGCATCAAACATGGTCAGCCAAGCTGCAGGGAACTGGTGTGGGGGGAGACACGGATGAAGGGAACAAGCCAAACTCAACAATCTAGTCCTCAACACAGGACTTCTGTTCTGTGAAAATGGACACCATATTGCTCGGTGAGGAACCCCAACCCAATGATATTAATGATCAATGAGAGAGAGAGCAGCACATATTAATTTTTTATATTTATCTCCCACTTATTCTCCAGGAGCTCAAAGCATTAGAGAGGTCTTCTTCTTTCCCTCTAAGTTATCATCACAACAGTGAGGTTGGTGAGCCAGAAAGAAACTGTCCCAAAGGCACCTAAGTAAGGTTCATGTTTGAATAGGGGCATCAGTTTCAATCTTCTGACACCAAGCCCAATGCTTTGGCCATAACACCATACCAGATCTTGAATGGCAGAAGCTTGGGGTCTTTCAAGGAGAAAAAACAGAAGATTTAGTATTTAGTATTGGTGGGAACAATAAACCCACATTCATTCTTTGCAGGTGCTGAATGACATTTGGTCTTCCCTACTTGGAAAATCACTGCAGAGTACAGAGATGACCTTGGAGAAATGATGCAACAATTGTTAGTCAAATAGGAGCCTAGTCCGGGAAAACAGGAAGGGGTGAGAAAGAAACTCAAGATTGCCCTGCCTTGACTTTCTTTGGTATAAGAGGAAGAGACAGAGAAACACAGTCAGGTTTTCAAGATTCTGTTATTATAACTTGTATCAATAGAGTTCTTGTATTTCTTGGGGATCTCTGTTTCCTGATCTGGTCTACTGAGAAGGGCTGGCAATCACATTCTAGGAATGTAAGTGCCCTGTAAGGTGGCCTTCAACTGGAGGTCAGTCTAGTCCAAGGTCAGAAGCAGTTGAAAAAAACCCAAACTGAATTAACAATTGCTGTGAGGCTCGATGATGCAGCTCATTGTTGGACCCTCATTAATAATAAAACCCAATTGCCACGTGAGTAGCTGAAATTCCATTAAATCCCATTAATCATGGAAACACCTGCACCACAAATGACAAATTGTGCCACTCATCTCTGATAAAACAGAAGCTGGTAAATTATTGAAATAAATACAGGGAGAGGTAGTTTCTCAAACAGCTGCTGAAGCCAATGTTGAGGGCAAAAGGATGAGGTCAGCTTTCAAAAGTCAGTTCTTCCTCACCTTCCTGCCCCGTCAAGGAAAACAAGAAATCAATAGCTTGGCTTGGCCGATCTGTTTCTCACATCACCAAAAATCAAGGCTTCTGAATCTTGGCTGTGGGCTCCCCTTCTGCACTATTCAGAGAGGACTGTTCTTCGTAGTTCCTCTCCCTGACATTTCTTTCTGTATTTACGTATTCCCATTGATTCTACCTCTGCAGCAAGAAGTGGCAAAAGTGAGATTTCTAGGTATCTGGAATGCTGCTGGGACAACAGCTCTCCCTAGGTGAATTCCAGCCAATCCCTGTCAAAGTGATCTGTCCTAGGTCCTGAAGGACTCTACAGGTAGTCCTCGACTTAAGACCACCATTGCAACTGGAACTTCTGTCACTAAGTGAATGCAGTCATTAAGTGAGTTGTGCCCAATTTTACACCCTTTTTTCTTGTGGTCATTAAGCGAATCACATGGTTGTTAAGCAAATCCAGCTTCCCTCACTGACTTTGCTTGCTGGAAGTCCCTTGGGAAGGGCACAAATGGCAATCATGTGGCCCCAGGATACTGCAACTATCATAAATACATGCCAGTTGCCAAACGCTCAAATTTTGATCCCATGACTGCGGGAACACTGCGACAGATGTAGGTCACTTTTTTCAGCACTGTCGTAACTTCGAACAGTCATAAACAAATGGCTGTAAGTCGAGGACTATCTGTACTGTTCCTTCCTTTGCACTCCTACAGGGCTAGATATGACCTTGCCCTTCCCATTCGGCATTCCTAGAGGACCCTTCAGTCAAGCTAAGGCAGGACACCGTGATGGATGTTCCTTCAAATCCTCTCTTCCTTTCCTTTACCTCCCTTCCCTCTGCCACAAATATTTTTGGCCCAAATCCCCACTGCTTTCAGGTTTTGTAGGGCTTCTGCTAAATCCTTGGTGCTAGCCAGCCAACTGCACAGAAGCTAAATAAATCCTTGCAGCACAGAGATTAAAATTCCCCCCTCTCCGACACGCAGAGACAGTAAACTCATTAAGTAGCTGTCTTCATCAACTCAAAGCCGGAGTAGAATTACAGTTTCATGAGAGGTCGTAGGTTCAACCATAAGCACACATGGTCTGCACATAACAACGATTCCTAAAACAGTTGTTTACAAACATATTGCTTGGCTCTGCACTCATCCTCTCTTTGTTGCTTCAGACCCTCTGAAGTTGCCCTCAGTGGCACCAAACTTTGCTGTACTCTTCATTAAAATTCCACCCTGCAAGATTTTGACCCGGGTCAACTGAGTTGAAGCAGATATACCGCAGCAACTCACAGAACGTTACTCCTTCCTCCATAATCACTGGAAAAGTTCAAGAGGGGAAAGGTGAAAAGTCCCAATTAAGATGGGAAAGCCTCACCAGGATCGTCGATGGATTTTTTGAAACACCTGATTACTATAATGATGAAATATTCATCTTGATAAAGATGCCCCAAGTGCACCAGGAGTGCTGAAATGGGTAGGAAGGTGAGGATGTGGGGGTTCCACTGATATAGCAGGCATTCAAATGTGTTTCAGGGGTTGGGGTGAGGACATCTCAAATCAGAGATATTTTGCCCTCTAGTTTTGTGGATGGATCTCTGTACTTTCAAGGACGTGGCTTCAGTGCCGCTTTGGTGACACAGATGAACATGTGGAAAGGCATGCTGGAAATCTCCTACCTTTAGCTCTGTAACAGAAGCTTGGTGCGATTGCTTCAGCTAGCTAGAAAACACCTGGCCAATTCAAAAACCATGCATTCAGAATTTTGGAAAGTTTCCCTCGCAGCTTAAAGTAATATAGTGTTGGAAAGGGATTTCTTTCGAATTGCTTGGAATGGTTCAGTTCTTTAATAATAAACGGGTTAGCTTTCTGGATGAAAAACCTCTTTATAAATATTGTATTAAAACCATCGTGCAAAAGGATGCCTGTGACCACAGTGTTTCCAAAAAGACGGCATGAACCAATGTGAGGAACTACCTGGAACAATGTTTCTCAACCTTGGCCACCCTAAGATGTGTGGACTTCAACTCCCAGGATTCGTCACAACTTCGAACAGTCGTTAAATGAATGGTCATAAGTCAAGGACTACCTGTACTGTTCCTTTCTTTGCAATCCTACAGGGCTTGATATGACCTTGCCCTTCCCATGAAACATTTTTAGAACAGTCCCTCACAGGATCCTTCAGCCAAGCTAAGGCAGGACAGTGTAATGGATGTTCCTTCAAATCCTCTCTTCCTTTCCTTCCATGCTGGCTGGGGAATTCTGGGAGTTGAATTGGCAACTTAAAGTCCACCCATCTTTAAGTTGCCACGGTTAACAAACACTGACCTAGACAGAACAGCCCCACAACTTGCCAGATTTCTGTGCCTGATTAGGAAACTAATAAATTACTTAATAGTTCACAGAAACAGTGCTAAATTCAGATATAGTTACACGGGGATCCTGCTTTGTTCTGATGAAATTTGTATCTTTATTCCCAGATACATTTTGGGAATGCAGCAAGTGCAGGCAACCCCGTGCCACGTAGAAAGGCAAGGGCAACACATCAGCAGGGACAAAGCATTCAGGTTCAAGCCGTGAAACACTTTCACAAGTCTAACGCACCACTTTGTTAAGAAGGGGAATGTAAAGCGGGCCTCGAAGGAAAAGAAGAACCCAGCGGCCGCCAATTCACATGAAGGACCTCACAGCAGGGGTGAGAAACCGACCACCAGGCGGAGCAGAACTACAATTCCCCAGCAGCCCCAGCTAGCAGGAATGATGGTAGTTGTAGTCCAGCCGCAACTGGAGAGCCGCGGCCTCGCCATCCTGTCCTTGCTGTGAATCGCTGCCGAACAGACTCAGATGGACATCGTCATGGTTTGAGGCTCTGGGGAGAAGAGGCTGAACTCGTTCGCCTATTAGCAGAGAGAAAACTGGCACTGCCAACCTCCGAACGCAAGGGCTGGAACAGCGAACCCCGAAATGGGCCCATCGAGAAATCTCTCCTTTGCTTACCGTGTGGGCTTTCATGGTGCTGTTCGACACGCTGTTGGAAAACTGTGGAATTCTCAGATGGAGGCTTTGGAGGACATATGTGGTCTGCATCTGTGAAGTTAAAAGGAATTATTGCTCGGCTCCACCGGCACGGAGCATTTACAAAACCCAGAAGGATAAACCCTTCTTTGTAACAGCTTACAATCAGCTGACCAATTTTAGCCTAGACAACTCATCCCTGAATGAATCAATGCATTTCTTCCATGGTTTATTCATCCAACGACTTCTAAAAAAGGAATGATTTGTTTTATCAGACATTTATTTATTAAACGTATACAGTCGCCCATCTGAACTATTATTTTTATTCAGCTGATATGCCCACCCCACTCAGACGCATGACTCCGGGCTGCTCACAAGGAGCAAAAGCAATAGAAACAAGATTAAAAAGCACCCTGACAAAAGAATAAATAAATATAGCTGTGGCCTGTCGGCCCCCATCTCTTCCACGCGGTGCTCGGGACTAAATCCATCCTGCGATCCTGAAGGAGCGCAGCACCAAGCAAAGAAATGCATTTCTCAGCTTTCAAAAGAAGATCAAGTTCCTAGCCCTTATGCACAGAAAGAAAGCCTCCAAATGTGCATGAGCAAAGCCAGACCCATAAAAGAGAATTTTCCCAGATTATGGATTGATTCCAGCGGTCTAACTGGAACTTTGACCAACTGTGCTAGATTAGATCCATGGCCTGGCTAATTCAGCCTCCTGTTTTTGCAAAAAAAAAAAATAAATCAGCAGTTGTGCAGAGACCCCCATTCTGATCAGGCTAATATCTAATTTTCTCCAGATAATTTGCAGATAGGTTGGGCTACACAGAAAATAATCAAAACATAACCACAATTCATCCACCCACCTGAAAATAGACGGTCCAGTACGGAATGAGAGCCAAGAAGACCGGGATGATTTTGACCAAGGCTTTCACGTCTTCCACCTTGTCTTCTCGGAAAGGACCCCCGTGGGAGGCTTTGGCCGCCTCGAAAAGGCTGTCTTTGGAAGGCTGATGCTGGTGAAGTATCCCTTGAGTGCCCCTTTGAAAAGAAAAGGAAGAACTATTCCGTGGTTTCCCCCAACTTCGCCACCCCAAGGCTTTGGATCTGGTGTCTTTTAAGCATGTTGGGGCTACCATGTCCCAAGGGGAATAGTCAATCTATTCACGGAAGGGTGGAAGGGGACATACTCTTTTTAATATTGCTCTTGGGTTATGGAGGGGAAACCATGTGAGCACCGAGGGTACAAACCAAACATTTAAAGTCTTTCAAATTTGGGGAAGCTTTTTCTTGAAAAATGTCAAATGTTTGCATGAAGCTTATCAGATGCTTGGCACACTTATCTGGTGGGAAGAGGAGGGAGGGAAGGAAGGAAGGAAGGACTGAGAAAGAGAGAGGAGGGAGGGGAGAGAAGGGAAAGAGGGAAGGGAAGGGAAGAAGGAGAAAGAGAGTGGTAACGGAAAAAGGGAGGGAGGGAGGGAGGGAAGGAGAAAGAGAGGGAAGGGAAAGGGAAGGGAAGGGAAGGGAAGGGAAGGGAAGGGAAGGGAAGGGAAGGGAAGGGAAGGGAAGGGAAGGGAAGGGAAGGGAAGGGAAGGGAAGGGAAGGGAAGGGAAAAGTCCTGCTACTGTAGAGTAACTGTCCATCAAAATTGGAAGGTGCGGTTTTGGAGGCCTTCAAGAACCACAAAAAGGAAAATAAAGGGGCTGCTGGAGGCTACATGGAAATGCCTATTAGAGGCTGCTGACTTTCAAGACTTGAGAAAGTTGGTTTAACACAGCCCTACCGCAGATACTAAGCATCTCATACTTTCTGCCCGCAAACTCCTGCTTTGCCCCGCCTCGGCCCAGCCTCCTGGGGAAAAGAGCCCCTTGACCCACCTGTAGCTGGAAAGCTGCGCCGGCTGTTTTCGGCCGCAGCAAGAATAAGCCAGGATCCTGAACATGTCGGTGAAGGCGCTGCCATCAGGCGGCTTGGTGATGAACACGCTCTGGCTACACAGGAAGACCACGAAGGAGATGCCGATGCAAACCGTCGGGATGATGTAGCCGATGGCGAAATCGATGTTCTGCTGGATGTAGGCGATGCCTCCGAGGGAGAGGATGGCCCCCAAATTAATGCTCCAGTAAAACCAGTTAAAGAAACGCCGGGTGGCTTCCGGACCTTGGTCCTTCACCTAGAAGAGAATTCACCCCCCCCTCCTGTTAAAATCACACCTAAGAAGCTATCGACTGTCCAAGCACCCTTACTAACCACACCGTTCTGCCTTTAAAACGGGCTCCCTGCAAACTCTTTGGAGCTACAGAAGAGAGGAGAGGAAGCGAATAAAAGAGAGGCTGCAGGTCGGAGCGTAGGAACTGCCTCATCTGGGTCCAAGACGTTTAAAAAGTACGTAGCTGAGACAAAAAACGTGGCAAAGGATCCAAGATCACCTGGGCAAGGGAATGAAAGCCTGCCTGTCTTCTCCCCCCTCCCCACAAAAAAATCTTCAGGACAGCCATCAGGGATCCCCCCTTCCCCAATTGCTGCCTCTTTCTGCTTCTTATACGCCCGGGGAGGAGAAAGATTTAAGAATGTGGGAAGTAATCAGATTAACTGCATTGACTAAATTCAACTTGAATTCAGCGTATATTGTATTAAAAGGTGTAAACTTAAGAGGTAGTGCACTGACTGTAACTTTTAGTTGGGGTCTTGCTTGCTTTTCACAGATGGTACCCCGCATTTTCCACTAAGCCAAGCGTGTGGCTTTTGGTCTGAACACGTGTGTGCATTTTTTTCCCCCCAAAGAGGTTAAAATGTCCTGAGAATGAAATTGCACCCGATGCCACATTTCTCCGATTTGTGCTTCACCATCCAAGAAGGAGTTCCTAGGTTCAGTTCGCCCCGGATCAGTCGGTACATTCGATTCTCAACCGCAGTGTGTGTGTGTTTGGTTTTTTTAAAATTCGTTCCCTAACTTTCAGGTCGTCCCGCCCCTTTGCAACAGAATGAACCTGAATTATGACAGAATTGCTTTTGTTTTATGATTAGCATAGGTGGCTCCTTGCAAAGATTCAAAAGTAGGGAGTTTCTGTCCCTTCCAAAGGAGGGTGGGTACGGTGCAGAGACAACGTGAGTGCAAGAAAAATCCTACTGGGGAAAACACCGTAACCAGTAAGCAAGTAAAATGATATTATGATGCACCCCATTCTTTTTGATGGAACAGTTCAGCACGCAAGAGCAAACGCCTTGCAAACAGCAATCTAGCATGTCAGGGAGGAGAAAACCAGACAAGAAGTTTTTTTTTTTTTTTTGAAGTGTCCTCTTTTTACGCAGATGCATTCGCTCTCTTGAAGCAGCATTTCAGTCACAGGGGATTCCACCTGCAGTGGGAACATGTTACAGATCAGGCATCGTTTTACTACCACGGGGAGGAGACGAGAGATATTTCAGGAAGCTTCGAAAGAGCAGGTGCCCGAAGCCGCCTCTATAAAAAGAAACTGAGAAATGCAAAATAGAATTCCATCTGTTCAGTCTGTGTAAGAAATAGGTAACAGTTTCTCAGGGCATCTCCGATTGGGAAGAAAAGCCATTTCCACCCAAACTTTGTTACAGGAATATATCCATCTGCACAGACACACCCTTGGCCCATTTTTCATGACTCACTGGGGTTCTCTATGACACAGCTGTGAATGAAAAGCACCATCTCAAAAAAAAGGAAAGAAAAGAAAATTTCAGAACTCTCTTCCTGCAGCAGCTGACTCATCCAGGGACTTTTGCTGTGCTTTGGTTCAATTAGGCCATCCCTGCCTGAACAAAGCATCTGGAGGAAGCCAAGCTCCTTAACTAACCGGGCTTGTTCTTGGCCTAATTAAAAGGTCCAGTTTCTGTCTTGGAATCTGTGCCAACACAGCTGGATGAAGACCAAGCATGGCACCGCTGGCATCGTTTCTAGCACTCTTTCTTCGAGTTTGCTTAAAGCCCTTCAAAGAAGAGGAGTCCCGTGCGGTCTGGGTATGTGTAGCCATCTTTCCCTTTCATAGCTCCCCAAGATTAGGGGTGTGCAACTTTGGGGGAATGGCATTTAGTTTTTGTGTAGCATATCAGCCCTCTGGACTCTCCGTATATAAATCGTTCCTGGAAAATCAGGTCAGAAAGAAGATCTAGCAAAGTCTTCTCCAGCATGGTGCCTCTTGGTATGTCGAACTCTTTACCACCATCTCGAGTTAGCAAAAGATGTTGGTCAAAAGTTAATCCGGCAGGAAAGAAGTGTCCCATTCTTTTGTGTTGGTCCGGCTCCACTTGGAATATGGTGGTCCATTCGGGGCACCACGCTTTAAGGACTTGGACAAAATGGAACCGATTCAGAAAAAAGTCATGAGGAGGATTATGGGATCACACATCAAGTCCTATGGAGAGACCTCGAAGGACACTGGAGTGTTTCACCTGAAGAACAGAAGACTGAGAAGGAAAGGGTATGATGATATCCTTCAGTGCTCTAGGAAATGTCACACAGAAGAAAATCAACCCCTGTTCTTTGTGCCAAAACACAGGTCATGGTAGAAGGGTGTTAAGTTACAGTATAGGAAACCAGATTCCAGTTGAATATTAAGGAACATTTCCTAACAATAAAGCAATAGAGCCAATGACCAAGAGAAATGGTGGGCTCCCTTTGCTGGATATGTTCAAGTAGAGACCAGACACCAAGTATGTTTTAGTTGGATTCCTGCCCTGAGTAGGAGATTGGTCTGGATGGTCTCGGTGATCCCTTCTGACTTCATTTTCTGTGATTCTGAGCACCACATACTAAAAAAAGTTCCAACATGTGAACGTGGTGTAGGGGTTAGGATCCTGGACTAAGACTGGGGAAACCCAAGTCCACCACAACCTTGGATGATGTTTGGCAGCGTTTAAAAAACACACTTCTCCTTGTTCCTGAATTAATTTATTATCTGGATTCACACAATGCCCTGAACAAGAAATCAGCCAAAATGCCAAACTACAAGAACTAACCAGGGTTAGCCAAGAGCAGCCCATTGTACAAACGTATGGGTCTTCTGAACCCACCACATGTATCCAGGGTCTTTGGACCAGTAATTCTCTTCCCATTCAACCAACTACACAGGGAGGTTGTTGTGGGGCCAAATTAGAGGACGTAATTCCTGGCTTGAGCTCCTGGAGAAAATGCAAGCTATAAATGTGCTAAGCAAATATACAAGGATTCCCTTGACCATAATGAATCAAGAACCTTCCACACCTACAGTGAGATGTAGAAGGATATTTTGCTTCTTGTCCTTTGCCAATTTTATGTTTCAGGTTGGTTTCGTTTCCTCGCAGCTATGACAGCCGAATTCAGAACTGCAAGAAGCCATTATTAGTTTTTAAAATCAAAATGTGTCAAAGAGGGGAACAGGAAACAAACTGGCTGCAATGACGCTTAAAAGAGGAACTTGAAAACAGCTGGGAGAACAAATAAAAAATCCTTCTTTTCAGCATGTCAGGATGAAATCACTACGTTGCTTAAGTCGGCATACCCGGAACAGGGTGTAAGCGTGTCTTGCGGATGCAACTAAAGCAACATCAGGAAAATGAAAATAGCACTGCATTTCTTTAGATTAAAAAAAACCAGTGATGTTGTGTCTTGACAAACTTTGGTTTACGTCTCAGGGCAACAGAGGAAGTTGATGGATAGGAAATAGGCATTTGATTTCATATGCTATTGACTGGGTGCCATGAAGTTGGTGTTCACTCTCTGTGACCATATAGGTAGATCTTCTCCAGAAGGATCTGTCCCCAAGCAAATCTTCCAATGGTGCCCCCATCATCACTGTAACTGAGTCCATCTGCCACGCTACTGCTCATCCTCTTCTTTTCTTTCTTTCTACCTTTCCCAGCACATATTTTGCAGGCTGTCTCTACTTTTCCCCATCTGGTGCTGTCCAAATGACTTTGATGACAACTCCCATTATCCCAAGCCACAGCCATTTTAGGCTCATAGGTCTGACAGTTGAAACAAGCCAATCATAATGTTGTAAACGTGTCTGGGAGTTGAAGTCCACACATCTTCAAGTTGCCATGGTTGAGAAACACTGGTCCAACCCAAAGCAAGATAGAAGAAACACCCTTGAAGGACAGAAGGATTGAGAAGAACATACCTAGTATTTCTTTATCTCAGATTTTGTGTGTTTTCTTCTAAAGCAAACAAAAGACTGGCCAAGATCATTAGTTTCTGGAGGTAATGTACTTGACAAATCTCAAGCAATCTGGGGAGCAAAGGGATCCCAACATTGAGAGAGACATCAATTCACATCACATTTCAAAGATGGCATATTTATCTCATTCATTGAACCTAATTTTTGAATCTTCTTTCTTGGCCCTTCCCTTCCAAATGTATCCTCTCAATATGAAGAGCCTTTCAAACAAACTCACAGAATCTCTCACCCCAGACAGAAGTTTGGTGGTGAAGAGGCAAGGGGGGAGCAGCTGATAGAAGAGCCACCATGGGGACGAAATATGGGGGGCTAATCTCAAAACCCAGAAAAGCCACAGGTTATATGAGGAGAAACAAAAACAAGAGAAAATCCATATCTTAGCCATCAAGCCCAACTTTGCACGTAACACACCCACAAAACCAGAGACAAAACTGAGTTGATCAGGGTGGTCTCACAGTTCAAAACAATCACTGGTCACCATTTGAAAGGCAGAAAAGTTGCTAACTACCATCTTAGGCCATTGCTGTATTTAGCTCACCCATTGTCCACCCCAACCTTCCCCAACCTTGCTTGGAAATTGACCACTGCGGCCAAATCTGAGTTTGGTGAGTCCCATCAGGTTGGAGAAGGCTGGTCTCTACTATAAGCCACCATCTTCCAGACACTTCGGCAGCCTGCCTGGAAATGAGTAGGATGATCCTAGACATCTAGAAGACGACGAAGCCATTGAATCTCCCCCTCCCCACTCCAATTAGTGCAGAAATCCAAATAAAAGCACTGAAGCTGAGGACGGTCCAACCTCTAGCGGAACCCACCTCCTTAAAAAACTACCTGGTTTCCCACTGGACTATGGATGGACTATGGAGGGACCAGGTCTCCAAGAGACTGCCAAGAAGAGCAGAAGTTCAATGGCGCCGCCACCACCACCACCTAAAACAACTATGGGACAGTCATGAAGATGTATAACTTGTCTGCTTAGCCATCCCACCCAAGATTTTGTAAGAGAAGAAGATAACGAGGGCTACTGCACCTGATCAGCTCCGAAGGGGGTGATGTTGGCCTTGACGGAGCCCACGCTCAGCCCAACCAGCACCAAGCCGACAAAGGAGGCCACGAGACAGTACCGCGTGGGTCCTTGGGACGGGCATGGGGCCGACGTGGCGTTACTCTCCAGAGGCGATGAGCAGTTCTCAACGGGCCACGGATGGAGCTCCCCGCAGAGCCACCGCCGGGTGGACGAGACGGCCATGGCGGGGAAGGCCAGCATGCCCAGCAGGTAGACCGCCATGCTGACCAAGATGGTGGGGAACTTGCCCAGCAGGGCATCGGCCAGCCAGCCCCCGAAGGGGGAGACCAGGTAAGTGATGCCCATGAAGAGGAGCAGGGCCTGGCTGGCCTGGGCCCCCTCCCAGTTGTAGGGGATTCCGTTGAGGAAGAGCACCAGGTTCGAGGTGATGCCGTAGAAGGCCACCCGCTCCAGCAGCTCGGCCAGGAGCACCGCAGCACACGCCAAGCGCCGCCCGTGGAACAGGTTGGCTGCGGGCGAGGAGGCGGGGGGCCGAGCGCTGCCCCCCAAGAGCAGGCTCCGCTCACTGGATTCAGCCTCTTCCATAGCTGGGCAGCCAACGCCTTGCTCCAGATTCAGCCTCTCCTCTGGGGCACTCGGTGGGTAGAGCAATCTCCCCCAGCTCAGGAGGAGGGCGTGGCCCCCACCTGGGTACCCCCTCCAATGCTCCCCCTCTCAAGGATCCAGGAAGCTCTGGGGGTCCTCCACCCCCACCCAGTTTTGGCACCCTCCAACCCTTCCCCCCCACTCAAAGCAACTTTCACTGCCCTGGCGTGCCCAGATGGCCTCTTGGGAGCCGAAGGGCGGCTGGCTTCCAAACTCTGCACTCGCCCCGGCGCCCCGAAACTTTTAAGCTCCCCCCTCTCGCAAGCCCAACTCTTCCCCAAGCGGGATTCGAACCCGCCCCCTCCCTCTCTCCCGAGGCCGCCTGGTCTCGGGGGCTCTTCCGAGCCGCGCCGGGTCCCCCCACCCCTTAGAAAAGCCGGGCGCGGGCCGCCGTTCTCAAACCCTTCTCCCCCTCCCTCCGCCGTCTCTGCCGGCCGCAACTTCGCCGCCGCGCTGGAATGCCCAGGTGGTTCTGAGCCCGCCTCTTTCGGCCCGGGCCGCGCCCGCTGATTGGCCGCCCGCGCCGTCGCTCACGCCCGGAGAGAGAAGGAGGCTCTTCCCGGTTCCCCTTTCACGTGGTTCGCTGCAAAAATAAACTCAAAGTCAGCGCGTGCCTTGGGGGGGCCCGGAGCAATGCGGAGCCCGTCGGAGCCGGAGGCTGCTTTATTCCAGGCCGCAGCGCCTTCCCCTCCGCTTTTATTCCCTCGGACGTTTTTCCAAGACGGCCGGGCAAAGAGAACGCCCAAAGCCGTGGTCGAGTCATGGGTTTTTATCACGTGGAACGATGTTGCAATGCTCAAGCACGCTTTGGCGGGGACGGCGTGCCGTTGCGTACGTGCGCTTGGCTCCCTTTGCACGCCCGGGTGTTTATTTCTGGCCGGAGCGGGGCAGCTGGTCTTCCACCTGGCTGTCCGCGGCTGGGTCGTCCTGGCTCTGCAAAGAAGCGAAACTCCCCGCGGGGCTGATTCGTTTCTTGCTGCTCAGCGCAGTTTCCTCTTCGCTGCCTGGGTTTGGGCAAGGCGGACCCGGGTTCGGGGTGTTCTGAGGATGCAGATTCCAGATTTGCGTGTTCAGATTTTAGCAGGAATACAGTCAGGCAGATCAGGCCACCTGATGAAAGCCCAAAGGCTGGGAAACCACGATATAAAACCTAAAAAGTATGTGCAAATACACGGATGCAAACATACATACATATCAATTGACAAGGTTGCATAGATACATACGAAACGTAGTATAGACAAGACGAGAATTAAGAATGAAATAAGAATATAGAAGTCCGGGGATAAAAGTGCAATAATAATAGAATGAAATAACGTAAAACATCAGTAAGTAAGTAAGTCAGAATCTTCAACTGCAAGTAGAACCAGTAGCACGAATAGAGGCACGATGCACAGGAGAATAATATTATTTCTGGTATCTGCATCATTGTTACGATGGTTACTGTTGCAATATGATTGGTGAGGTTATGATTCCCTCTTTGCGCAGAATGTGATGCCAGCTTTTTCGATCTTGAGCGTTCCCAGTGCAGTTGGGCTGCTATTCCCACGCTGGCTGGGGATGATAGGCTTCGTACTCCACTGCCCCCAAGCTGCAGCAACAGCCCACGTGTTTTTCTCTCTGGATTTCTACCAGAGAATTCAAAAAGTTGGGCTTCCCGAGGCGAGGGGGTTTGGACTGAGATGTCAGATGATAAATCAGAGAAGTGCTTCTTTCTATTTCAAGAGATAAGTCGAGAAGAAGCACCCTCCTCCCTCGAAAGGATCTTGCTTTAAATCAAAAGCTGGCCGCTATCTCTCTCTTCTGAGGGGAGGAAAAAAACCTCAGATGCAGATAATGGCGAGACTGAAAGAAATCAGAGTTTTTAAGGAAACACACAGCCGAGCCACCTCAATAGAATGGCTGTCCGGTTTCCCATTTCTTTCTGACATCTGTCATCCACAAGGCAGGAAATCCTGTATGCCTTTGCAGGAAGCACAATGATGGGCAGCTGAAAATATCGATCAGGCTATCCGTAATGTAATTTCTGTTCCTGCTGCTGTTAGAGCAGTTTGCAAGGGAATAATAAAACATGGGTTTAAATAAAGCCAAGGGAATTATGTGTGCAAATATATGTGGGGTTTTTTTCTTGGATGATAGGAGTTTCTGCTTCTGAGGAGACCTGAGAGGGATTAGGGAGTCCACAAACTTGGGGAGCTTTACATTGTGTTACTGAAGGTCAATGCAACCACAGCCCAGGCTGTTTTTCCAATGTAATAAGTGTAGTAAAATAATGCAGTTGATCAAGTAAAATGATAATATGTAAACACACAGAGAGGGTATACCAAAAGTCGGGCCCCATAGACCATTTATTATATAAATTACATTAAATGTTTGAATCAGTTGCTACCTTCTTCTAAACACTTCCTTACTCGTTTGATACGTGACCGTCGAACATTCCTAAGTATAGTAACATTTTCTCTCTCTATATATATATGGTGATTGGCCTATGGGGCCTGACTTCTGATTCTTTCTATCTATCTGTCTAGGCCAGAGTTTCTCAAACTTGGTGGCTTTAAGATGTGTGGACTCCAACTCCCAGAATTCAATTCTGGGAATTGAAGTCCGCGGGTCTTACAACGGCCAAGGCTGAGAAACACCAATCTAGGCTTTTAAAAAAAAATTGCAACCATTTTTCCCCAGTATAATATTTCTTCTTAAGAGACAATCAAGAACACACGGTGGAATATCTTCTACCCAATACAGGGCGCTCTCTTTTTGGAGTTAATTTGAAATTGCATCTCAGACTCATGCAAACTCTCCGCAATCTTTAATAGGTCTTTGTCCCCTTAACGAAAGGAAGCGGAACGGCATTGCTTCCCACCTTGTTGCCTGGCGGCCGTTCCTCGCGGCGGACCGCCGCAGCCAAAGGGAGGTTACCATAGAGTTGGGCAAGAGAGTGGAAGAGTGGCATGTGGTTCCTGTGACTGGAGAGCGGGGACGAAGCCGCCAGGGACGCCGCCGGAAGTAGGGCACAGCTGTCGGGTCGCCATGCGTCTTCTCCTGCTGGCTCCCCGGCGAGCGCAAACAGGCAATCGCACCACCGCCCGGAGGATCCAGTAAGTGGCCTCCACGGCCGGCTTTGCGTCCTCGGGCTGGAGGCCGCCCGGTGCCCCTCTCTGCAGCGCTAGTGACCCGTGGCTGCGGGTGGGCAGGCGGAAGTCCGTCAGGTGAAGCCGGGCAGGGCTGCAGAGGGCGGATCGGCGGCTGGAGGGAGAGCTCAGGAGGTTCCCGGGGGTGGAAAGGGAAGCCTATGCCGGCGGCTGGGTTCACACGACACGCCAAACCCGGGTCAGGAGTCTAAGCAGCTGGATTCGCTTGGCGGGCTGAACCTGGTGAATGATAAGCCTGCTTTCACTCTTCCGTGGCTGAAGATGTGGGGCGAGCCCAGTGCATCTATGGGGTGAATCAGAAACGGGGTAATCAGGTCGTGGGAATGCAACCTTTGTGTATTCATTTTGTATATTGTGTGTTTATTTTGTACTCTGTGTTTATTTTTTATTCTGTGTGTTTATTTTGTATTTTGTGTATTCATCTACCTTTGTAGATAGACGTATGTCAGACAGTCTGTGTGTGTGTGTGTGTGTGTGTGTGTAGTACACCCCTCTTATAGAAGGTGTCTGGGTCTTACACGCCTGCCTGCTTGTTGATCATATACGCACCATACAGACAAATATGTATTCATCTTAAATAGAAGTTCCATAGATGGCTGTAAATCAACAAGACTCCTGGCCATAAAAAGCGTTAAAATGTATAACAAAATAATATGACCCCGTCAAACTTAATTTTTGGCTGTGCAGGGTTTAGAACTGCCCTGAAGGAAGCGCTTAACGAAGGGATACATGAATAAAATCACAGCCACAATCCCCTGCCGTAACAAACCGCAGACGGCACCCTCTGTATCCTCTGAAAGCGCTGCATCAATAATAATAATAATAATAATAATAATAATAATAATAATACCTTTTCAAAACTATACATAAGCTGTCTACAATGAGCCCAACGCTCTCTTAAAGGAGACAGTTTTCATTATACAGTAGATCCAAGATGTCTCCACTCAGAAGTTGGTGGGCTCGATGTCAAGGTGTGTCCTCATATGGGTGGGTGTGTATTGTATCCTGGTTAGCTTCACTTTTCACCCAGGAGCTCAAGCCATCATATGCACCCCTGCCTCTGACCATTTTTCCCCACAACAGCCTTGCCACGAGGGTTGGCCTGAGTTTCCATGCTGGAAGGTGAAGTCCAGGTTTATTGTCTTCAACCGTGGGTAGCAATTGCTAGCAAACGGGACTGCTTGCATTATTCGAGCTCTGAATTTCTCTAATTGCCTTTTGGAGCTGCCCTTTCTGGAGATTATGATTGATTGATTGATTGATTGATTGATTACATGCCATCAAGTTGTTGTTGACTCTTAGCAACCATATAGATAGATGTTCTCCATGACGATCTATCCCCAACCTGGTTCTTCAGGTCTTCCAATGGCGTCCCCATTGCCAATGTAACTGAGTCCATCCCTCTTGCTGCTAGTCATCCTCTTCTTCTCTTTCCTTCTACCTTTCCCAGCATTAGAGTGTTCCCCAGACAGCTGGGTCTTCACATTGTGTGTCTGAAGTAGGATAATTTGAGCCTGGTCCTTTGTCTCTTGAATGAGAACACTGGGTGGATTTGTTCAATGATCCATCGGTTTTCTTGGCTGTTCACGGTGGTCTCAGGAGTCTTCTCCAACACCAAAGTTCAAAAGCGCCAATACTCTCCTCATCCTGCTTCTTCAAAGTCCAACTTTATGGAAGTGAGAGTGTCACAGGGTTAGGGTACCACAGCTTGCACCAGAACTGGTTCTTGATGTTCCTGGTGGGAAAAAGTTCCATCGGTGAATTGCATCCTGTGCTAGAAGGAAAATGTTTTGTGGAATTTCTGCAAATCTTGGAAACGTAACATATTTTCTGCATGCACTAGAAAAGGCAGCAGTGATATATTTTTTCTTCAGCTGCTAATCTCTCTCCTGACTCTCATTAGGAAATTAGTTTGAAATCATTGGTAATTTGCAAGGCTATTAATTTGAACAAGAATGTAAATCATGGTAATGGGTATAATGGAAGGAAGGAAACCTATTTTGACTTCTGTTGTGCTGGAACTTTCTGAACTTTGGGATATGGTGGTTGGAGAAAATAACACATTTATAATAATAACACACACACATTATTTTGGAGCTTCAACACCAATTATTCATACTTAAATTCAAATTGAGTTGAGACATTTGAGTTAATGGGAGCTGGCGTTAACCTTTCTGTTTATTGTAAATTTATCCGTAGCTGCATCATTATAATTCAAAATGTTGTCTGACGTCGAATTGTTAGTATTCGTCTTTTCCAAGGAGACCTTTTTTCACGTCCCATCAGTGGGAAAAATACCTTATACCAATTCTATCTATCTATCTATCTATCTATCTATCTATCTATGTCACATATTGTGCATGCGTTTGTGTGTATCAGCACAATGATAACGATTAGAGCCAGGGCAAAGAGTGGACACAAGTTTCCAGAAATTTTAGGCAGAAAGAGATTCTTTTTCTCACCTGTTTTTCTTCCTGTTAACAGGAACATCTGGGACTCTCTGTGTGCAAAGCAAGTTCTCTAATGTTACTCTTTGGCATTCTCTGCAAATAACTACAAACACGGAGCTCAGTCCATGTGAAATTTCTTATGCTTTTCTAAGGGAGAAAGCTAGTTCTAGGGCCCTGACATGCTAGTTTTCTACAGTTGGGGGTTTCTTCTTCAGCAAGCCTTGGAGCATCCAGCCTCTCGGCCATTTGGGGAGGGGGAGTACTGCCTGCTGAATCAGATGGATTTATAAGATGTCCCCAACACAGGAAGACTGTGTCTCCTTCCAGGGATATACAACTCACAGATTTTTGAAGCAGTGCAACTTCGTGGACTTATTTCCTGCAGAAGTGAATGTGAATATCCTGCCTTTTTAAAAATTATTCCATCTGCTCCTGTTTTCTGAAGGGACCACCTAGAAGCCGCTGGGCATTTGTGCATCTTGAAGGATACCTCTGATTATGAATCCCCGTTGGCAGTTTCAAATCTCATCTCTTCTGAGAAGTTCGAGGCCGCTCTGGGAATCCATCTCTTTAAAGCAGGAAGACTTCTTCAAGGTAAGATCAGGGCTCTTGGTTTTGAAAGGGGTGGGAAACGGTGTTGTTTTTGGAAAAGCACAAGTCACTTCCCTAAAAAGCCGGCGTGCGGTTTGCAGAATTTTTGGCTGGCTTTCGGCTCATCGGGCAACGAAGCCACTCAGCTCTCGCTGGGCTAGATTTGAGATCGCTCTGCAAATCTTCTTTTTAAGCATTGAATCTTGATTTATGGCTGAGATCCTGCTGCTGCTGCTGCTGTGTTTATTTTTTTTTATTGGTTTGATGAAGCTTATAATCCTCTCCAGCAAAACAGAGGAGTTTTGCACTGCACCAGACGCTGCCTATCCTGTCCTGTCAGTTGGTATCCTGTTTTGTGGTCTAACACTAACAATAAAACATGTGCCAGGACGTGATAAGAAAGAGGTTGAGAGCTGGCCCAGCCTTACAGAAACCAAGGCAAACCAATTTATTAGAACACAGGAGTTGAGGTTGGGGAGAATCCAGAGACAGCCCCAAAAGTGGTAAGCCAAATGAGTTAAGAAAATAGTAGTTGCTTGTACTTAAGGGTGAAAGGAATGATTGCTACAAGCCTTTGCCTTGTAGCGTTTTCAAGCCCCTTTTCGTCCCTCTGCATTGTCTACAACAGTGGTTCTCAAAGTGTGGTCTAGGGACCCCCCAAGACCCTTCCAAGGGGTCCGCGAAGTCAAATATTTTGTCTCAGTTTTAATTTCTAATACAGTAAATATTGATAGATATAACCCAAATAAACAAATCTCTTTGGGGTCATCATTTTTAAGAATGTCAAGGGGTCCTGAGAGCAAAACGTTGGAGAACTGCTGGCTTACAACATGGTCTTTTGGGCAGCTGACTCCTTCTGGCCTTCATCCTGCTCCTCTTCTGGTGAGGAACCTTCCAGGAAACCATGACGGTCGGGGCACAGATCCTGGCCATGGCCCCAGAGCTGCGATCAGGCTCCAAAACTTGAGTGCAGTCCCCAAGCAGTTGCTGAATTGTCACCTTCAGTGCAAGAGGAGGAGAAATTATTAAATGAGGAATTGTCATGTGGCTTGTATTTGATTATCCTAAATGCAAACTAAATTAAACCCAACTTAGTTTTCAGCCAGGGCCCACCTCATTTTTGGCACGGGCTATCCCCACCTGCCATACAGAGATCAGGTATAGCTTTGATAGGTCAGCTCTATCTGGGCTGCCGTAATAGACACAGCCTCTAGATGGCAGCAGCGACCTAGATTTTTCTGTATCGCTTTGCTGCCCTCTAGTGGCTGTATAGACTTTTTGCAGGGTGGATATGGTGGTTTGACCAAACAGCCTGAATCCTTTCTATTGACTTGCAGACTCCATTGTAACTGGAGAATAAGGCCAGGATTAAACTCAAAGCCATCTGTTGATTGTTCCTCTCCAAGAAATGCGTTTAATTGGCAAGTCAACATCGGGGACTTATTGCTTTCCTGGCTGGCTGCATTTTTTCCTCAGTGGGTGCTGTCCAGAGGTGCTGGACCATCCTGACCAACATCTCCAGAAAGCAGACGTTTGTGGACGGCTGGTAAAATATGTACTCCAGGTCGTGAAAGCCTTTGCCAGCTCTGACGCCCATTCTTGATAGTTACCTGATTCATTTTTAACAAGTGAACTCGTTCTACCTAGAATTTAAAAGCAGTGTTGTTACTAATTAGCTGCCATCACTGCTGCTGTTTGTTAGCTTAATGGAGTGTAAAACTGCCCAGTTAATTGTTTCTCCCCCCCTTCTAATGTTTAAAAAGAACGAGGAGTGATGTTTATAGTCTTGCTAGCATCGCTGCTTTTGAGAAGGGAGTGTCAACAGCAGGCGGATGTTTGATTTTAAAAGAGAGTGGTGCGGCAAAGCGAATTGCCCTTCTTTGTATCAACAGAGCAGAGCTGGGATGATAGAGCAGGTTTGAGAGGATGAGTGGGTTAGATTTAGCTGGAGAAGGAGAACCTGCTTTTGCCTCTCTTATTTGAAAAGAGCACTTAACATGGCTAAAAGCACCGTCTCCTTCAAAGGAAGGAATACCGAAACAAATTTAAAAAGGAAGATGGTTAATACAGGTAGTCCTCATTTAGTGACTGCGTCATTTAGTGACCATTCGCAGTTACAGTGGTGATGGAAAAGTAACTTTGTGACCAGTCCTCACATTGACAACCTTCACAGGTCTGTAAAGCAAAGGAAAGCTGAAGTAAGATCGTAAGCACAGTCGTGGTTTCACTTAGTGACTGCTTCGCTTAACAACTGAATGGCTGGTCCCAATTGTGGTCGCTAAATGAGGATGAGCTATAGTAGAAAGCAAGCCAAGAACCATCCTCGAAAAAAACGAAACCCAGAGGCCAAATGAAAGAAATGTATTTGCAGGCGCCTTCCAATGTGGACATTGGAGGAAGTTCTCTGGCATACCCCAAGGGGAGATCTTTGGAAGGGTCTCAGCTTAGCTAACTCTAATCACAGAGCTAAGTTTTTGGGGGCCAAGTGGCCCCACCTGTGCCACTGGAGTAACTGTTGGAGGGTTGAAATTCTCTGTTTTTCAGGCAATACAGTTCCTTTCGGAATCATCTTTGGAGGAACGGATATTAATGAAGATGCCAAAAATGATGAGAAGGCCCAGGTTATGGGGAAGGTGTTGGATGAAGCTAGGTAAAGCCATGTTCCTCCTACTCCTCCTTATTCCTAATACTTATTGTTATATCGTGGGTCAACTGAAATCTGTTTGGACTCTCATTAGACCTGGGGCAGGGGGAATCTATAGCTCTACCTTCTCCAAGGGGGTAGGAGCACCGGCTTCACCCTGGAAAGTTCTCAGTAGTGGGCAATTTAGTGGTGGAATCCTAAGATTCAGAGCCCATTCTTTTCCAATGCACCAGTTTTGGGGAACCTCTCTTGATCAGAACTCAACTGCTAAAAAGCATCCCTTTTGCTTGGATCAAAAAGATCTGGAGTGGGATCATCCCTCTAAAAGCCAGAGTCAAGGGATCTCAACTAGTAGCTTGGGGGAAAGTACCGGTTGGCTGCACCCGTGCAAACCCAACCCCAAGAGTGGGTCTGATTAGGCTGATGGTTAATCTCCAAGGTTTCTGAGATGGATCATTCCCACTCCCAGCTGACAATTTCAGGAAGTGAATTATTTACGTGCAGAAGGGTGGTCCTAATACTCAATTCTTTGGGTAGCACTCTGGCCCTTCGTAAAATCATCCTAGTGCCCAGAGGGAGGAAAGGCAGATGGCCGAGACTTTTCAGCGCATGAATGAAACCCGTCTGGGTTGGGTGCTTCACTGAAAAGGTGGCTTTTGAGTAAATCAGACCCAGGCATTCAGAAGCATTTTCTTCTTTGTGTCTGTAGGTTTGCTGTGTCCTTCACGGAAGCCATGAAGGAAATGGCTGCAACATATTGGGTAGGTGATTCTGTTCAGGGTGGGAGTGCACAAAGTCTTTCTCTCTCTCTCTCTCTCTCTTTTTGCTGTCTTGCTTTTGAAGTTTTTTTGCTTTTGAGCTTGAAGTTCTTCCTGCAAAGGTTTGGCTCACCTGGCCAAACGTGAATGTACACCATGTTTTAGCAAAGGGGTTGTGTGAACAGAAGGAGAAGTCTTAAAAAACAAAACAAAACTAGGGTTCATAGACCTCTTCTCCGTAAATGCACAGGGAGCATGGTCCATTTGTCCCCTTGAATCTGGTATTTTGGGATAACATCCTCTTGAACATGGAGGTTCGGTCTGCTGTATTAAAAGCTTGCAGGAGGCTTCATTTTTAGATCCAAATGTTGGTGAGCATAGTTACCTACAGGTTGGGGGGTTCCTGCTGGACTTCCTCTCCGTTCTGGTTCAGCGCCCCTCTCCCCCCGGTCCGAGGAACCGATTGTGTGCAACAGCGAAGGATTCAGCCGTTTCAATGAGATTCTCCTTTCAATTTCCATCCTAACGCAGCCATGATTTATGTCAGCTTCCCCATCTTCTTCAGCGGAAGGGAACCCGAGGTCACGGCCCCCATTCTTTTCATGGCAGCACGGCCTTGCATGTGGATTTTGAGCTTGGTCTCCTGCAGTGTGGTGGCTAAAGAGGTGGAAAACATCTGAAGAAGGTTTTATGGAGTAGCTGAGAAGATCAGGCCAAGTTCCCGACCTCAGGGTCTCTATTCGTCCTTGCTCTCGGTCCCTCTGGCTTTCTTCTTCCCTCGGCAAACCACAGCCAAACTCAAATTTCTGCAAGCCTTATTTTATTCCTTTTTAATTCAATTTGTACACCCCCCCCCCTCCCCAGCGGTGTACCTTCCTTGGCCCACAAACCAGCACCCCAAGCTGGCAGCGTTCGGATGCAGCAAATAGCAAAACCTGGAACTCAAAAGCACACTTTTAGGTACGGGTGGGTGCGGGAGGCGTGCTAATTTTAGGCTTACCTCTACATTTGCAAACCAAGGTTAGGGCGGTTGAGAATGGGCTTTGCAATCTGACTGCAGCTAGAAACACAAGGCTGGAAAAAGCTAATTTAGGGTTGTGTCTGGCTCAAAAGTGGTATTTTGCAGGCCTAACATAAAGACAGATTTGGTTCAGTGTGTTCAAGACCAAAGGAGAATTGCTTTTTGTGTAAATACAGTGTTTGATAGCAATCACAGACAGGGCTTTAATTTATTTTGATACCTTCAAAAAGAACTACTCTAGATAAGTGCCCTCTTCTGCTATGATTCTCTGCCTTCAAAACAAATTAAGCCTCCTTTGTTGGCAACCTTCTTTTTTTTCCCTGCCTCTCGAAACGGCAGCCTTCATTAACTGTTCTTGTTTCTCTTTCTTTCTTTTGATATTTTTTTTTACCCCCCGTTTCTCCCTAAAGATGATTGTGGGCTTCGTCCCCCTCCCTCATTCGCCCAGGAGGACAAATAAGTCTAATAGAAGCTAGAAAATGCTGGAGAACTAGCCTATATATGTATTTTTTTAAAAAAATCTGCTTTGCTAATAACCTGGTAATTGCATCAAGTTACAGAAATTGATTGCTGGTTCCCATAAATATTGATTGAGGCTCATTTGATTAGCTTCTGACATCACTGAAAAGCTTCTTTTTAAAAGGGGCAAATTTTAACCCGAAATCCGGGCAGCTTCACCCTCTGCTGTGTCTTTAGACGGTTCCTCTTGTAAAGCAGCAGCGGGCTCTTTATTTCTTCCTTTCCTTGACTATATTCCTAAATGGCCTGCGTAGGATAAAAGCCTCACAGTGACATGACATGAAAAGAAAGAAAGAAAGAACCATTTTTTAAAAAGCAGAAGCATTTGATCAGGAGGTCTTTATATTTTTTTTAACGTCAGGAATTCACATGTGCTGGTTGGAAACAATGACCCTGAACGACGGTAGGATTTCAGTCTCTTGCATATCTGTCAATCAGTCAATCAATCAATATCATAAATTGGGGGGCCGTTACAGAAAAGGCCCCGTTCCTCTTGTCTAACTTTTTTCTATAACCCCAAATGAACTCTAAGTAGATGATACAGATCTTCTTTTTAAGAGGGGTGACTGTGGGCAAGTGATTCTGATGAATTGGGGGGCAACCAGGATGTGCCTTGCAGAGAAAACAAGCTTGTTTGTTTCTTTACCACTCTCTGCAAACATTTAGAACAGCAATGTCTGAAATAGACCTGTTTTGCAAAAGTCTCCCTTGGGTCACAGTTATTAACTTGCTTTTCCCTTGTTCTTTTTTTTTTTTTAATTATTATTATTATTTTCCAAAGCCTCAAATCAGGAACAAAATCTGTGTCCAAGCTCAAGGCAAGTATTTTCAAAATCCTCTTTCTGCCCCCAGAAAAACATTTCCCATGTCTGTCGTTTTCCCAAATGAGAAACAACCTGCTGAAAATGATTCCGGGTTGCTTTTGGGGGGCAATTGAATGCGCGACCCCTAATTTACTTTCATTTTTAGGGATCGTGAGCCTTCCGAACAGGCAGCATAACTGGACAGAATTTCTGCAGAGGGCAGGTAAAAATGTATACAAGCATGACGTTTTCCCAGCACTCTCAGGAAAAGCCTTTCCAAGCATAAATCTCTTTCTGTTTTGGAGATCTAAGACTTCTTTTCCTGCTTGGAATGATTTGGGGCCCGATTCAAACTGGCAACAGGCAGCCTTTTTTAACCTGGGGAAAATAGGTGGAAGTTGAAGAGTTCTGTCTCAGAGCACACTAGCTTGGATCCCACTTGGATCCTTCTATAACCTCAGAGCAAAAAATGGGAGTCTTGGTCTTAACACCTCTCACCAAAGTGATAAACTAGAGTTTGTTCTAGGTATGTGAACCCTGCTCTGGGATCATCATCCTAGGATCCCTTGGTTCAGACAAGACCCTATTTTTTTCAGCAAGGACCAATCTTCAGTTTTAAATCAGATCCAGATGTGACATTCCACGAGGCAGAAACCAGGACAGGGACAATGAAGCAAAGCATTGGGGCTCTGCCTTTAGGGACTTCATACATTAACCAAACAATTTCTGGCTAGTTTAGCTCTTGATAGAAAGTGACGTCAAAGCAGATTGTATAGATTGTTGTTCCCAGGCTACAGTTCCCTTTCTGGAACTGTATCCTGGAGAATCCTGGCTTACTCATCTCAACGCAACGCCAGTTTTTCCAGAATAGCGAGCTGTCCTTAATGCTAGATGGAGGAAGTGTTGCTAGCCTGCACCGGTGGTAGGAAAATGACCAGGCTTGCAATAATGGAGTTAAAATAAATTGCTATTACAGCCACACAGGGTGGCCAAATTGGGGAGAGCGATTGGATAGCTGTTTCCGAATGGATTTGTCTAGATTCTGGTTTCATAACTTCTGCTTTGTTGTTGCTCCAGTGCTGATTGTTTAGGTCATAATTTCCACTTAAGTCGCACCACGTGGAGTCTCTTGTAGAGTCTCTCAATTGGAAGCTAAACAGAGTTTGTTGTTGCACTTGCTTCTGGTGTTTTTCTCCGTTTAAACCCAAAGGAAAGCCATTTCAAAGAGATGAATGCCAACTTTCTGGAGAAACAGTGCTTACCACCACCCCCTCCCCTCCCACTTCTCTCCCCAAAAGCAATGTGTCTACATACCGAATAGAAACACGTATTTCAGAAAGGAACAAAAGGCATTTTGTGCTTTTGGAGATATAATTTTGGGAAGGGTGAACCACTAGTGGGTGCCAGGCAGTTCCCTAACCTGTATTTTCTACCCTTCTCCTCCAATCATACCTTAAAATTTAATGACAAAGGTTTGGAGCAGTGCAGTTTTAATCAAGGGAAAGGAAGGGAAGTTTAGCAAACCATCCAAATACCTCCTAATGCTGTTATCCCAGTTTAAACAGGCTTCCTCCCCCTCCTGCCCCCCCCCTTGCAATTCTGCCTAGAAATGCTGGGGAATTGAACCTGGAACCTTTTCTACCGAAATCCTGTTCTCTGCCAGCCAGGGAAAGTTGATCGTTTAGTGCTAAAGAGAGAATTAAGGTTCTTCATCTGAAGAGTCTGCAAAGAAGGTCCTCAGGCCTCAATCCTTAGCCGGTTGGGTAGCTTATCCCTTGTGTAGAGTATCCCCGAGTCACACATCGTCCCTTTTGAATTGTGGCTTTGCCTACGAACTGGTGCCCAATTCGGGGCAGTGCCTGGATGGAGCTTCGAGTAGTCAGCCATTCAAGGTTGAAGCAGCCTAGAAGACTTTTCCGTCCATCTGAGCAGTGGTGACAAGTAGATAATTAAAAATTTCCATCGAGCGCACTGCAGATGGGCACCGGCTCACCCTTCCTTCCACCAACCTGAACAATTTCCTGGTTTGCTGAACCCGGGGTCTCTCCTTTTGGAAGGTAGAGGAGCACTAAGAACAATACTCAGGATGTTGGAGAATCACCCTGGGTATTTTTGCAGAATGCTATGGTGGAACGATGGCGAAACAAGTTGCAGACTGGGTTGCATTAGGCCGTTTTCTTTGGAAAGTAAATGCATGTGTTGGTTTGTTTCAGTACTTACAGATGCTTCTATGCTGTTCAGTTCTCTTAGGCCAAACGACCCTTTCAAATTTTTAAACCCCCAAAACACAGTGGTTAAAAACATCTCATCCAGGACTTGTGACTAACGTGCCGCCAGTGGTGGGATGAGCGTGGACGTAAGCAAACGGTCCCTTGTCTGTTATAGTAATTCATCAAAAATTTGGAATATATATTTTTGTTCTGTTCAGATTTTTTAATGGGGGTCGATCCCACAGCTTGCGTTTTCTGATCGGCAACGTGCTCCTTACTAGAAGCACAGAAATACAGGAAATAATTGCACTGAGGTCTGGATTCAGTCTTCTCAGTCTGTGTGTGTGTGTGTGTGAGAGAGAGAGAAATTGCACACGTGTGTCCCAGAAAATTCCTTATTCTTATTAACGTGCATGTCTAATCCTCCAAGCCTTGCATGACAATACAGGGAATACCAGCAAAATCCACCATATATTAACGAGACGGAGCCAGTAAAAGGCCTTCAGCTTCACTACCACACAGCCTCTCAATTAGCCGCGACTCCCAGCATTCCCTCCAAGGATGATGGGAATTGTAATCCAAGGTACACCCCACCCTCACGTCGCCTTGGGTGGAAGGGGCGTAGAGTTTTGATTCCCAATTTGTATTCTCAGAGAGCATTTTCCAGAGCTGGGGAGGGGGAAAAAAACCTTTTAATACGTTTCGAGTCACTTGAATGCTCTGTTGCTACACATTTGTGAAGGGTGGAAAAGGAAAACAGGAAAAGGTCAGCACTGAAAGAATTATTCCTTTTTTTAAAAATGCAGGTCTTCACTATTATGAATACAGTAACAACTTACCTGTAAAAAAACAACGAAAAAAATCAGTGTGGGTAAAATTGGAAATGGTTTAGACCTTACTGGAATATTAAAATTGCATTAAGGGTAATTTTTGTTCTTTACGATAAAGCAAAATAGTTTTGTGGTTTATGGAGCACTAAGGATATTTTGATTATGGATCTTTTTTCTTCTTTTCTTTTCAGCCCGCGTTTTGCAATTGCACTATTTGGACTTTTTACATTTTCTTGCCTTCTGTTGTCTAGAGCTTTATGGCATAGCCTGTTCTGACTGAAGCTTAATGATGCGGTGGCAGATTCTACAGAAATGAGAGCCTTTTTAAATCTCCGGATTGGGTTTTAATTTAAAAAAAGCAATATTGCAGGATTGGACTCTATGCCCCTGGTGATATTTAGGAGAAGTAAACAGGCGGTATGGGTGGGGGTGGTTTAGGTTACTGATCGTCCCCATGTTTTATACCAATCTTGAAAGAGATCGCAAAGATGTTTAAAAATGGAGTGGTGGTGGACAGAGGAAGCAACGACCGAGGCTTTTGTTTAAAAGGTCACCGCAGGGAGAGAGAGACCATAAAAAGAGAGATGATGGCCATATCTTTTCCAGTTCAGTTCCTTTTCCAAAAAAAGGAATTACTTGTAGCATATACTGAGGTTGGAGACATTAACGAAGCTTCTGGAGTCTGCATACGATGGGACCAACCTCTTTTCTAACCTCCAGATGTGCTGGGAAAACACCAGGAATTGTGGCAACAAGTTAGACTTCAGGGCATTGTGGATTGGTTAGTCTGACCTGGTCATTTGGCCCCTGTTGATGCCACCATTGTTCCACGGAGTAGATGCAAAAAACTCCATTTCTCCATTCAGCCCTTAACCCCCACTTCTGTCACCCTCATTGTACTCTTGAAGACGCATGACACCAACTTCATTCTTGCTTTTCATACCTTTGCTTCTCCGGGAAAGGTGGCAAAGTTTCTTGGCTTTTCTTGACCACTCAGTATCTGCTTGCATGGTCCTTTGGTGAACTTTCCGTGGTGGACCAGAGAGAGCGAACACGCAAAGACGATCTTTGGTAGATTGATTAATAAGGGTGAAGATGTTGGGTTGGAATCAACAACTTGCAAATTGCAGATGGTTTGTTTGCTTGGTGGGTCTCTGACGTTCTTTATTTTCTGAGCTGTTCTGATTTGTTGAAGCTTAAGAAGTTTTGACAATGCTTTGTTTGCAGGGATTTCCCAGGACGACCAGAATCTATACGTCTTCCTGCTGATCTGTGGACTAAGGAGAGTCAAAGATCCCCTTTATCTGCTGGATGTTTTTTCAGGTCAAAATTTTCCCATCAAACCTCTTACAATACATTTGGCACTGACGACTCCAGAAATGGGCATCTTTCTGGATGATTGGGAGGCGTAATTTGAGGAGTCAGGGGGCCTGGAATGTGATGCAAACTAGCAGCAGCTGTTGTGTCCATCTGACCAGAGTTTGGATTTTCTAACATTTTTTGTGGTTCAGGAGAAAGGTTGAGGAGGGGGATTCCAGATGCTGCTCTTTTACAGCTCAACTTGGACCTCAGATGCTAGGGGGAAGCTGAGAGATGCTATCAGCTGTTTGAAATGTTCAAAAATGTTCTTTGTCAGTGACATAGTCCTCAACCATTCTGGGTCCAATTTTTCTGTAGGCATCTTCTCTATCTTGTCACCTCCGCAGGTCTAAAATAGCAACTTGAAACTGTATCACCCAACACAATCAAGGTACCTTCTGCCACCAGCTATTGTCAGTCAATGTTACCATGCTCTCATCTTACATTAATTTTGGTCTAACCAGAGCTCTCTCCTGTTTGCTTGATAGAGTGGCACCAGGAAGACTCCAGGGTACACCTGATCATTGTTGGACCTGCTGTAAGTCTCCCACCATCCTCCTCTTCCAAGTAGCTTCCCTAAATATTCTTCAAGTATGCTATGCTAACATTTACTTCCATGTTTCCTTGTCCCTTAATCAGTCTTGGCTGGAGATATTTCTAGCAGAGAGGGCTGCCCAGGAAAGTGCTATATCAGCTTTGCCAGGGCGTGCCCTGTGGATCTTTTTGCTCTTAATTGGCAGACAACACCTGTCTTTCTTCAAGAGCTACTTTGTTCTAAAATGACTTGGGCTTCTTTGTAAGAGACTGAATGACATCAGATTGTCATGTGTTAACTCCCTTCCCCACCCATCTCCAATGCAATGATGAATCACAATTTTGTTTCCTTTTCCCTGAGGGCTGGTTTGCACCACGGGGTAGATGAAGCTAAAGAGTTGGGCATCTTGTGATTCACTGTGGGCTGGGAATGTGCCTTCGTAGCAGGTGTAATGGCATGTCGGAAAGACCTTGGGAGGCTGGAAGAGATGCTGCCTAGGGAATGGTCAGATAAGAGGGAGCATAGCCCGCAGCAAGATAGTGGAAGGGGCAAGAGGCTCAGAAGGGACCTCCCTAGTTTCTCGGAGTTTGAGGGTGTGGGATTGTACTTTCAGACTTGCAAGATGCTGTTAATGTAGCCTTACAATAAAGTAGAATTAGCTCATCTGGTCATGTTTCCTGTCTGGTCTACCTAGTAAGGCTGACAGCAGGTTGCGAGAACGAAGAGCTCACTTTAGGACATAGCCTGCTTTATTTGGGCACAGCTATTGTTTCTGACTCCTAATCACCACATAGACAGATTTTCTCCATGACAATCTGTCCCCAAGCTGGTCTTCCAACAGTGCCCTCATTGCCATTGTAACTGTGTCCATCCACCTTGCTGCTGGTCATCCCCTTCTTCTCTTTCCTTCCACCTTTCCCAGCATTAGAGCCTTCTCCAGAGAGCTGGGTCTTTGTGTAAGGTGTCCGAACTAGGATAAATTTCCTTTTATATTACCTTGTCTTTACAAAACGACACTTTCATTTAAACGTTGCACCGTTTTCTTACCGCTTCCCATTTTGCTATGGCGTGTTTTTTCCCCCATTAATTGTTTCTTTCCACTCTGGTTCACTGCAAGATTTGAAAGCGAACTGGTGTGGAAGAGAAGATTGGGGAAAGGTACATAATATAAATGTGTCTTGTCTTTTTTAACTTTCAATGCCTCCCTTCTTAGTTTAGACTTCAGGCAGTCCACTTGTCAATTTATATTTGCTTCACTTTCCTCCCAAATGAGTTGTTGAAACTGCCAGAGGGACCAGCCGGGATGTTGCATATCTGGAAAACTCCTCAAATTCTCTCTCTTTTAAGTACAGTACCACTTATCAGGGGTGTGTGGGTTTGTGCGTGTGCACGTTTGGTCGGGGGAGAGGAGAGAAAGTTTTGAAAAAATGAATAAAAAAACAATGTTTGAGATAGCCCCCAGATTAGAACATTATGCTAATTGCTCTAACGTGAATGTTGGCATGATGGACCCTTGTTCTGAGATGCTTTACTTTGGCTTCCTACACTGAGTAGGAGCAAATGACTTCTTCCAACTCCAGTGGTTTTATTTTCTCAGTCTGGATGCTGTTTTCCTGGCGTGCAATAATTTGTGCATGATGTTCTTTTTTCTGCTGTAGGCTGATCCAACATTCGCAGAAGAAGTTGAGGAGAAAGTGAACAGGTAGGCTGTTCTAAGCATAAGAAGATTTATTTTTCCTGAAGGAAACCCATTTATTTTCCTGAAATCCTGCACCAACCTTCTCTAATTGACTCTCCTCCGGTTGTTTGGGGCCACAACCTTGAGGGTCTCAGGAACCTTCATACCACAATTCCTCCTTTATACCATGATTTCAGGAGTCGCTGAAATTTTGAGCAGCTAAAAAGTACATTTTCTGCCCAGACACCCAGAGATTGGGAGAGAGGCTTGTGGGATCATGTCAGTTAGAAACAATCCTCTTCCCTGTCTCTGAAGAAATGCATGTGAAGGACACTACACGCTGAGTCACGTAGCAGGATCCCACATCTGCTAGCCTGCCCATCCCATAATGAAATCTCCTTTTATGCTGGGAGAGTAAAAAGCATTACAGACAGGAATCCTTAGTTTCACATTTGAGTGCAGTCAAGAGGCTCCATAGATTTGACTTTGAGGTTACAAAGACGGCACAATACAAAATAGCAGAGTTTAGACTCCTGTGTAGGTGGGCAGAGAAGGAAACTGTAATTAAAAGTTAGTATTTTCCCCCCCAGTAATTGGGGATTGTAGTGCAGTGTATCTGGAAGGTCGCAAGCTAGCCCCAGGCTGCATTTGTAGGAAACAGGTTGGTCTTTAGGTAACCTATGGAAAAATGGTTCTTACTTTCTCCAAGAGATCAATACATTCTGGAAGTTCAACTAAGCTGACCTTGTTGAAAGAGGTTGGGTCAATGCTATAGCTCTTGACATTTGGAGAAGCCTTGTGTCTCAGCCTCAGGAGAAACGATCTAGATTCCATGTCATGCTTCAGAACATGCCTGCTAGAATCTTTCAAGCAGGCAGCATACAAATGGGTGGATAAATAATTAAAAGAAATGAAATCACAGCTGACCTCTTATAAGGACAAACATCTAGAAATTAAGAACGGAAGGACTCTGTAAAAGAAATGAGCAGCTTAGGGACAGTTACGTTGCACACTGGACATTCCATAGAACACAGAATTAAAAAATCATGAAAGAAACACAAGGCTTAAAATATGGGAGAATTTGTAAATCCCCAAACACAAGGTGCCAGATCCCTGATTACTGTTCCCTGACCTGGTTAGGGACTTCGAACATGCAGGTAGGTGGTTATGGCTAAACTAAAGGACCTGAAACCTGGAATATCATTCTCAACCTTGTGGATTTCCATCTCCCTTCAGTCTAAGCTATCATGGCCAATAGGGAGAGATGGTGGGAGTTACTGTCCAGTAAGATGATTAACAAGCTGAATTTACCCCTTAGGGCAGTTGGGGTACATCTGTTACCAGCAATCCCCCAGGAAGATCTTCACGCCGTTGTGAAAAAGTGTTTTGCCGTCATAAACACTTCCATTTCAGAAGGGATGTCTGCTGCAATTTTAGAGGTAATTCTTCCTTATTTCCAGGAGGGGAGAACCGTGTGAGGCATTCCTCTGCCTTTCTTGGAAACCTCTGTCCTCCTTCTGTTGATGTTCCTGAGCCCATGAAGGACAATGCTGTTTGAACTGTCCTGTGAAATTGACCTTAGTTTACAAATATAGTCCAACCTCTTTCTCTAATGCTACATCATGTTACTCTTCTTCCTACAATCTGTCCTGTCTAATCATCAAGACCGTACTTCACAAGTTCATTTTTTTTTCATTTTTACACAAAAAGTCCTTAAGAGGCTTCCGTTGATGTTCCTGAGCCCAGAAAAGACAACGCTGTTTGAACTGTCCTGTGAAATGGACTGTTGTTTAAGCATTTTCACTCTCCTGTTTTGCCCAGTGACTTGAAACCAGAATATCTACATGCGCGCACACACACAGGCATACATGTTGCAGAGGGGAAAACACAAATGAAAATTCTGCCCTCTAAAAGAGGCCTCTGGATGAAACCGATTGTGTATTTTATCTTGCAGAGTTTAAATCAACCCTATTATTAAAAGTCAGTCCTCTTTTTCTCATTTTGGTTCTGATTTGGACTGGCAGTTACAAGCAGAAGATGCACATCGCCCACTGCTAATTTATCGGTCTCTTTTGCCCCCAAATTATGGAATAGCTAAATAGCTCACTTGATCGTTAATTCCTCTCTCCAGCCCATAGCAGCAGGCCTGAAATCTGAGCACCCCAGCTTTTAAAGTTGATTGCAGAAGAAGCGTTTCTAGCCCTCATGAGCCCAGGGAAAAGCTCCAAGTGTGGCGCACAGAGAAAAGTTTTTAAAAACCAAGAACAAGGAAGCAAGTAACAAGGAACATAAATCTCCACTTTCTTTTCATGATCTCATAAAGGTCAGAAAGCCTCCCCGGATTACATACTAGCGAAGTTGGAAATCAAATTCAGGAAGTTTTGGACAAGATAAAACCCCTTTGGGCTCAACTCCCCTCTTCAAACAAGACTCTGAGTACGAAGGCGCCGTTTGGAAAGGGAAATAATTGAGACCGTATCAGCCGGTGCAATTGCCGCCAACCCCGCCAATTGCAGGTGAAAGTCAGTCGAAGCTTGGAAATGCATCCCCCCCCCCCCCCCCGGAGCTGCAAAGCCTTTTAATTTAGCACATTAATTGCCGGATTGTCTCCTTGAAGTTGTAGGGTTTGAATTGCAGATAACACAGAGCAGCCAAAATCACCCGGAGGCTGACTGAGCACAAGTCTGCTAGTTAACTCCTATTTATTTTTGCATTCTTGGGAGATCCGGGCCCGCTCCTCCCAAAGAAGGAGAGATTAAGGGGAGACGGGAAGATGAAAAGGCACGTTTCTCGGCGGCTGCAGACCGCAGGCAAGAGCACGGGAAGGCTCCAACTCTAAACTTGCATGATTTATGAGAAAGGACTCACTCTCTCAACTTTGAGATCCTAGCCAGGCGTCGAACAAGTGAATTAGCATAACAGCTCAGGGAGAGCAGAGCAGACCGTATGTAGTGTCAGATTTCCAGATCATTAGGAGGGAGGAAGAGTTTTTCCCTCCCTCCCTCCCTCTCCAAAAAGCTCATCACGCACAGAGTAGCCGGGTTTCTCTCTACGTCTCCCTCCTCCCCCCAATTTTTTTTTTTTTTAACATCTGACTTATTTTGCCCAGTTTCTCTTAGACGATCTGGCTGACGTTGACAATAAAGCAGCCGCATCTCCCTAGAAAGACAAGAGAAAACAACTTGTGAGGGATGGGGCCATTTTAATTAGTCCACGTTCTCCTACCTGAGATGGCCAAGAGGAGGAAACACCATCTGTCAAATTCCTGTTTCATTAACCAAAGCTGCCGTTGGCCGGGAAGGATATAGTGGAACTGCAGCCCGGTGGGCCTGTGTGAGAAAAAAAACACGAAATGCTGCTTTCGAACCCTTTTGATTAAAAAAAAAGGAAAGGGAGGATGCAGAACGTTTCAGGGCATATTTCTCCGGCTTCTAGACCATTCACCCAGGCAGCCTTCAGCCATGGGCCTGGCTTGAACGATGGTGCAACTGTGAGAAGCAGCCATCAGCCTGGTCTACTCTGAGTAACACTACGTGGGATAAGGTTGGGGAGCCTCTCCCAAATAGGAGAAGTAGCTCATCCTGGAATACAGTTTGAATCAGTCTTCTTCCCTGATGTGTTACGGTTCCATCTGCAAGGAGTTTCAATGTTTGGGACCTCTTTGAATGCGGTTCTGCTCCTCCTCCTCCTGAGGCCGTATTTTTCTCCTAGTTAAATCAAGAGGCAGCTCTCTGAATTATCCATTAATGGCCATTTTTAGGTGCAGACTAAAGAGATCTAAAGCAAGTTGGACAGACGCCTGAAAATGAGGAAGAGGAGGAGGAGAAGAAGAAGATGATTATTTTACAGATTGAGGGTTCTGTATGTAATTTGGCACTTGGGTTTAACGTTTGCCCAAGAGGTAGAGGGACGAGAGGGAAAAACAATAATAAATCAACTGGCTTCCTCTCCTGGATTGCTTTTATATCGTATTTTGCTTCTGAAAAGGGAGGATGCCCTGTCAGTCGTTGCATTCTAGTGCATCCACATTACAGGTATTTTTATCACACCGTCACCTGGCTCAAGGAAAGGACAGCTGCTTTAAAATCCCCAGTCATCTGGGGCAATAATTGCTTACTGCATATCCATTCAGGTAGGCTCGGTTGGTTCAAAGCCAAGCGTTCGTCTCCTGCCTTCGCCATCTGCTCCCGTCGTCCCTGCTGATGTAATAGCAGGGTGTGTTGTACGTGTGTGAAACGACAACCCAATGGATGGGTTAGGCCTCTGCTTGGATTAATGTTTCTGTTTTCTTTGAAAGGAATCTCTCCCCCCACCCTTCCCCAAAAAGAGCCAATACATTCAGCTCTCCTCCCTTGGAGACCCTATTGCCTTGGGAGCGAAGGAGGAGGAAGAACAGGAGAAGAAAAAAGGAAGCAGAGGAGAAGGGAGTGAAACGCATCTAACTCAGCCATCGTCCAACCCGATGCTCTTTACCCGTGTTGGATTTTGACTCCTGTAATTCCTCTGTTACGCTACATCAATTCTCATATAGTGAAATGTTTCACACTAGCCTGGAATTGCTCTAACTCAACCTGCTTGGAGATTATGGGAGTCAGAGTTCACATGTTTGGGAGGCACCGGCACGGGGGACAGTGTCACTAGCCTGCCCATCAAGCATGGCACCCCAAAGGTGTAGCCACATTTGGCCTGTGGGTTCGTTCAAAATAATCAACTATACTTTACCCTCCCCAGGTTGTCCTGCTTTGCTTCCAGGGCACTGGAAAATCTCCTGCCTTCCTCTGCCCCGTCAGATGCTGTAATGAGAAGAATTAAAAGTGCATTCTCTTCTAAGTGCTAGCCAATTGGTATGGATCGAGCAGCCTGAAGAGTAGATTTCTCTCTTTGGCCCCAACTCTTCGATAATCGTACAAGATGAGCCATGAAGCCTGCAAAGGTGGAGATATTTCCATGATATTTTTGAAACCAGATGCTGGCAACTGAAACTCCAGGTTGGAGATTTTGCCCAGCGAGTGCAGGCAGATGAGGCTTCCACGGGCATAAGTACTTCATGCTATTGTTTTGCACGGATGAGGATTGAAAAGATTCCAGCGCAGATTAAGAGAAAATTCTGGCAGGGTTGCCAATGCCCTTAGGACTTCACTTAAATGTCAGTGACATAGCCTGATCAGTATGACTGGAAATGCACCTCTGCTCCTTCACCAAAGTTCTGGAGTGGTCTGCTGGGTTTTGAATGATGTGAAAAGGTTCTATAAAAACTTTAGAACATGCAACAGGAGTCTAAAACCAGACAGGGCCCAGATTTCACCCTGAAGGTGAATTTAAAGAAAAGATTTTTACTTGTCTATGGAAAGCCGGGAGGAACCTTGTCAAATTGCACTAAGAAGAAATACTGGGGCTTGTGCAGAAAAGGTCCTGCTTCTTGTGAAGACTAATGGTGGCTGTCCCGTGGTTGCTACAGTGGTGCTTCCAAACTTGGCAGTGATAAATGTCCTGGTTGGCCTCGTCTTCACAGTGGGAGGCACACCCTCTGGTCATTCACGGGAACATTAGGAGTCAGGCCATCATGCTGACTCCTGTGCTATTCACTGCTCTTCTCCACGCCCAAGAGTCTGGAGCAGTGTTTCTCAACCTTGGCCACTTGAAGATGTGTGGACTTCAACTCCCAGAATTCCCCAGCCAGCATGGAAGGAAAGAAGAGAGGATTTGAAAGAACATCCATCACGCTGTCCTGCCTTAGCTTGGCTGAAGGGTCCTATGGGAGACTGCTCTAAAAAATGCTTCATGGGAAGGGCAAGGTCATATCAAGCCCCGTAGGACTGCAGAGAAAGGAACAGTACAGGTAGTCCTCAACTTACGACCATTCATTTAACAACTATTCGAAGTTATGACGAATTCTGGGAGTTGAAGTCCACACATCTTCAAGTTGCCAAGGTTGAGAAACACTGCTCTAGATGCTCAATTCTGTTGAGCTCACCTCCTGCTGACTGCATGGACCTGTGCTCTTTCGGGATGCCTCTTCCCAGTCTAGCCTGGAATTTCCTGGTGGTGTCTCCTCCAAGAATTAGCCAGATCCAACTTTGTTTGGAGATCATTTGGTTCTATGTACATGAAACTGTACTGTGGTGGTTCTAGTGGGTTCAGAAAATATTTTTCTGTTTGGAATGAGACTTGGCGAAGTAAGTAATAAGCTGCTGATTTTCTGTAACTGACTGGCCCACATTAGAGTTCTCCATCCTACCAAACGTGAGCCCTTTTGTAACGAACTGCCACTTGTTGATCTTAAAACCAGTAACTCTCCTTGCAACCAATATCGATTCAAAAGAAAGTTCATTTATTAAGAATAAGTGTACAGATCCAAAGCATTGCTGAGACTGAATAAAAGCGCGCCAAAAACTGCTTTTCTTTCTTTTCCCCCCCTTTCTTCGCCCTTAGTTCTTGTCTTCTGATTCCCTTGCTGGCATGGCCTTGAACATTCTAGGGCTTGTGATAAGAAACCATCTGCATCAAACGGTCTCTCCTTCCTACTCCCCCTCCCCTTTTCCAATGGCAGAACCGCAGCATGTAGAAAAAATCATTTTTTTTTTTTTTAAACTAGCCATATAATAATCTACTATAAAATCTTGCGAGGATTCTGACATACTGCCCCTCCACAGAAAAGGATGTCAGTCAGATGATTCCTCTTCTTCACTCTAAAAGGAAAAGCAAAGATACACATAATACAATAACCAATCTAATTGTTAAGGCTTTGTAGGATAAGCATCATAAAATTTTTTAACTAAACGTGGGGCCTTTACATGTTTCTTGTCAACCCATTCAGCCATTGACTTGGGAAAATGTTTCCACTGAATTAAAAATTGAACCCCCCCCCTGTGCTTTCTGCTGTCCAGTATTTCTTTAACTTCAAAATGTTGTTCTCCTTCAATCATCAATGGTTTAGGAGGTACTGGAGAGGGATGCCACTGAGAAGACTCCTTATATGGTTTAAGCAGGTCGCAGTGGAATACTGGATGGATTTTTTTAAAGGTGGCAGGCATCTGTAATCGTAGTGAAACTGGATTAATTACTTTATCGATGACAAAAGGCCCTATGAATCTTGGAGCGAGCTTTCTGGAAGGTTGTAATGATTTAAGATGTTTAGTAGATAAAAGAACCTTATCTCCTACTTTCCAGTCTTTTTCTGGTGTTCTCTTAGCATCTGCAAATTTCTTGTATGTAGCTCTGGCCTCCTGCAACGAGGCAGCAATCTGAGGCCACACTTGTGTCATTTGCTGGATCCACTCATCAACCGAAGCGACTTGAGTGGTCTGCTTAGGCAGTTCTGGGATGGGTACAAAGTCTTGTCCTGTAGCTATTTTAAAAGGGGTGAGACCAGTGCTTTGGTGCACTGCATTATTATAAGCTACTTCAGCGAATGGTAACAGTTCATCCCAATTGTCTTGTTGGTAGTTAATGAAACATCTCAAATATTGTTCCAATACTGAGTTCAGACGTTCACATGATCCCGCTGTCTGGGGGTGGTAACCCGAACTCAAGCCTTGCGATGCCCCCAGTAGTTTTAGGAACGCTCTCCAGAATTTGGCAGTAAACTGGACCCCGCGATCCGAAATTATCCGTTCTGGGACCCCATGAGCTCGGTAGACATGTTGTATGAATAATTTAGCCAATTTGGGTGCTGATGGAATGGCTTGGCATGCCACAAAATGTGCTTGTTTGGAAAAAAGGTCTGTAACTACCCAAATAACAGTCTTTTTGTTGCTTTCAGGCAGGTCTACAATAAAATCCATGCTTATTTGCTTCCAAGGAGCTACAGGGTTTGCTACTGTCTGTAGAAGCCCCATTGGTTTGCCCCCTCTCTTTTTGGCCATAGCACACGTGGGGCATGTGGCTACATATTCCCCTACATCTTTTCTCATTGTTGGCCACCAAAATTGACGTCTGATCAGATGTAATGTTTTCACAAAACCAAAGTGCCCAGCTGTTTTGCTGTCGTGACTTCTTTGCAAAACCCACTTTCTAGCATCTGAAGGGACATATAGCTTGTCTTGCCACCACCATGCCCCTTGTTTGTTTACTAGCAACTGGCTGTTGCTTTTGAACCACTCATCCTGAGCAATCTGGGCATTTAATTTTACCAATAACTCTCCTTCTGGTTGTCCTTCACCCTTTTTTTTCTGAGCTCTAGTGACCACTCTTAGGGCTGCTTGGGTACATGGAATTACTGGAGCGACTACTTCCTCCCGTTTGCTATTGTGTTGAGGCAACCGAGATAGAGCATCTGCCAGAAAATTTTTTCCCCCAGGAATATACTTCAGGGAGAAGTTAAATCGATGAAAATATTGTGCCCATCTCATTTGCTTTGGTGACAGTTTCCTCGGTGCAGTCAAAGCCTCTAGATTCTTGTGATCAGTCCAAATTTCAAATGGATGGGGTGACCCCTCTAACAAATGCCTCCAACAAACTAATGCCCAGCGTACTGCGAACGCTTCCTTTTCCCACACCAACCAGCGTCTCTCAGTCTCTGAAAATTTCCGGGATATGTATGCACAAGGAAACAGTTCCCCCCCTGCCCCCTTCTGCAACAACACAGCTCCCACTGCTACATCCGAAGCATCTACCTGTATGACAAATGGCTGTTCTGGATCAGGGTGTTTTAAGATTGGTTCAGCCGTAAACAGACGCTTTAAACTTTGAAACGCCTCCTGGCACTCCTTAGTCCAGGCTAAGGGGGCTCCAGGTTTTGATGCCTTCGCCTTGTCCTTGCCCTTGGTTTTCAACAAATCGGTAAGTGGGAGTGCTACTTGGGCAAAGTTGGGTATAAACTGCCGATAGAAGTTAGCAAAGCCCAGGAAACTTTGAAGCTGACGCCTGGTTTTGGGAGCCTCCCAACCTGTAACGTCCCTCACCTTTGCTGGGTCCATTTCAATTCCCTGATGCGAAATTCTATATCCTAAATAGTCAATTTGCTGTTTATGAAATTCACATTTGGAGAGCTTGGCATACAACTGAGCTTCCAGTAGCTTTTTTAGCACCTTCCTGACTAATTGCACATGTTGCTCCATGGTTTCAGTGTAAATCAGGATATCGTCCAGATAAACCAACACCCCCTGGTATAAATACTCTTGTAATACCTCATTTATAAGTTGCATGAATACCCCCGCCGCTCCTTTTAATCCGAACGGCATTATTTCTTTTCTGTGTAACAGGCAATGGATTTAAACGTTCCTGTGCTGGCGAGAAATATTCCAGGAAATGCTGCAGTAATTGTACACCAAACAACTGGATTATTATATTCAACCCCCCAGGTAATATTAAGTAAATTAAGTTAAAAATATGTTGGGTCCTGTGTAGACAAGGTGTATGGGGGTGTTTGTGTGTGCTGCAGATAGATCTGCTGGATTTCAGTAGAACAGCAAACTCTTCTGAATTTAGCAAGGACCCCCCCCCCCCCCAATCTCCTGCAGTTCTACATCCTCATCTCAAGCCACCACCAATTTGTCATATTTGCTCCCTGCATTTATATCCTGTCTTTCTTTCAGGAGCGCCAAGCTTCATACTTAATATTCCCCTCTCCATTTCTTCCCACACAACCCTGTGGGGTAGGTTGGCCCAAGAGAGCATCACTGGTCCAAAGTTGCCCCATTAGCTTCCACCACTAAGAGCAAACTTGGTCTCTCAAGTTCTGCTCTAGCATTTTAATCGTGACTCCTGTCCAGCCTTCCTTTTTCTGCAGGAGGTCTGAGAATAATGGGGTGAAGGGCATAAATGGTAGGGAAGCCTGGCAGGGAATTGGGGAGGAGAGGAGAAATACATCTTTTTCCATTTCCCCATATTTTCCCAAGCTTATGCATCTCTAGTATTGATATCCTTGCCCCAGCACCTTGTACATCATCACCAACATGAAAGAACTTGTGTCATTGGTCATAATCTTGGCCACAGGTACAAAGGCACAGCCACATTTCTGAATCTGCAGAAATTGGGTGGAGAAGCTAAAATGATACCAGCCATGGTGCGATCTGTCTATATCTATCTCTATATCTCTGTCTCTCTGTCTGTCTGTCTGTCTGTCTGTCAATCATCTATATCTATCTACTCTGTCTCCTGGAGAATGAAAGAATTGGATTTTGGGAGCTGTCCATGTCTCATGGTGCTGAAGCAGACTTGGGGGTTACATTTTCAACTGAGACCTAATTCTCTCCCCCCCCCCCCCCTTGTGGGTAACCCGTAGGATGTGTCACATCCAAGACAATTTGTAGCTCCACTACCATACTGAAAACCTTGATCTTATTTATTTTAAGCTTTCCAACAGTTTGTGGCACCCGGGTCGCAGCTGTGAAAAATGTGTAACCACCAAGATTTTAAGTCCTCTGTATGCACATTATCTTGAAGGTTCACCCTGTCTCCTAATTAACCAGAGTGTGTTATTAGACTCAAAAAGGAGGGACTGGGGAATGGGAGGAATTATGGGAGAATTAATCCTGTTGATCCCATAAATTAGATTTCAGTTCTCCATCAATAATCAGTTACGTGCAGTAATGCTATGCTTTTAAAGAATAAAAATGCAGACCCAGATTAAGTAAAGCCACAAAGTGGAAAATACATTTTCTTCTTAAGCCTTTTTTTTTAGCACGATGAATGCTGTTAAGTATATCCAGGAAGTTAGATGTTCTGTTTTCATTAGTCTTTGATATAACTAACCCCCTCTCAAAAAAAAAAAGCATTGTGCTTAACATTTTTCTCCTGAGTCTGTTACTTCCTGCAGTGTTCAGAAATGAATCTTTTTGTTATAAGTTGCAGTTGGTTTTCCTGAACCAGAACTTTATTATTGTATTTGTAATGTGTCCATGAGGTCCCACTGGTGAAGAAGAGAGAGAAAACATTTAAGGTTTGGATGTTTTCTGGCAAATTGTCCTGAGGGCTGTGTTCTTCCCAGTCTCTCTTATGATCACTATTAGGTGTTGGGCAACAGGGTGAGCTTCAAGAACAGTTGAGAATTTTAGGTGGGGCAATAGTGGTCAATGTCCCCTTCCCTCCCACCAATGAACAGTTGAGGATCCACTATCACCAGCTAAGGATTCTCTTTTATCTCTCTCTCTCTCTCTCTCACACACACACACACACACAGAGTGACTTTGGCCTTATTGTTCCCTTTCCTCCATTCTTTCATCAGACAGAAGAAACGTAATAAATAATAAGTTTAACCGTTTGTTATTCTGTGTTTTGGAAAACCTTGGTGGGAAATCTTCTGGCGTCTGCTTCCTGAGCTGGTCTACCTCGATAACAGGGCGGAGATCTTTCTGATGGTGTTTTGTGAAGCACTACCAGCATTAACAGTAGAATACTAATAATGATTGCCCATCCCATATCCTTCCTTTTCAGGAATTTGTCCAGCTGGCCAAAACGTTGATTAAGGACCCATTTTTCCATAGAGAGATTGTAAGAAAGGCACATGATTATGTCCTGAAGCACCATTCATGGGAAAAAGAAAGGAAAGTCTATCAAAACCTTGTTTTGGGTCTTCGATGATGTTTTGTATTAAACAACCATGAGTTACCAATCACCATGCTCATCCGGGTTTTCTTTATATTACTCACCTGTTTTCATTACTGATATTACTGTTGTTTTGTAGACTTTGTTCTCCTCCAGAGTCAAAATGTATATATTAAGTTTCTACAACCTGGTAGCCTTCAGAAGTTTTGGACTTCTGTTCCTATAATGCCCCACCAGCAATGACCAAAAGACTATGGGAACTAAAGTCGAACACACTATAGAACCCCAAACTGAGAAATACCTAATCAATCTGAGTATGTTTGGTTGAGGTTAAAGCAACAAATGATGATTTTCTGCATTATTTGGGGAGATCTCACCTACATATAGTAACCCATACATAGATACTCAGACACTAAGTTATGGGAATCCAGAGCAAGAAACCATTATATGAGCCCATATCTAGAGAAAGCGAATTAAGCATCAATCCCAACAAAATGATTTGGCTGTCTGCTACAATTGATTTATGGCACGTTCATTTCATACAACTCTAGAAGAGCAAACCTCAAATTTGGACCGTAGAAGTCCAGTCAGTCCGTTTTAAATCTGCATCTGTTTCCATGCAGAAAAAAAAGAGAAAAATTACGACTCTAAAGGGCTTTTAAAAAGGAGTCTCTTTTCTCAGTGCAAAGAACAGGGATGAAACAAAGTTAATTTCCTTTTCCTGTCAGCTGCAGTTTCAGCAATGGTTACACACACGCACACGCTCCATTCCCTGTGGTGGGTAACTGCGTTTTAAAAAATGAATTGGACTTTATTGGTCCAAAATAACCCATAAAAAAGATGTATCCCTCCTGAATGCAACTAGATAAATGCTACATATAAGAGAATGTCTTTTGATTATCTCCTGCTGATAATACAGTGAGAATGCTGGCCAGGGGGCAAAGACACTCAACACATCTGTTGAGCAAAGATCATACTTAGTCCAAATGATTTTTATGTATCTAGTTCATTTATAAATTACTGAGAACCCATAGCTACCTCAAAATAAAACACTTTCCTCGGCCCTGTATATTAGCTGAGGTTTATAAGAAATGCTTGCTTTCTGGAAGTTGAAGTTCATTTGTATTGGTTACGTAGAGCGATCCCACTCTTTTGTGTATTATTCTCGACTTCTAAATCCCTTAGTCATTAGTGTTGTTTAATATGTGTTCATAAGATTTGTCTCCCGCCCCCAAAAAGCAATTACGGGAGGGCCCTTTGGCCCATAAATCTCAGAGCAACTGTGATTCATTTCTTGTTCATAGTTATGCTGTTTTTCTACACATACAAACGAAACTTTCCCATTAGTATTTTTTTTTTAATAACCATTGTTCTACGTTGCTTAAATAAAGCCCAATGACCTTGATTTGGTCCTCTGAGCTGCCGGTGGCCTTGTGTGCTTGAACATACCTGCAGTTCTTCCCTAGGCTGGTTGGCCTAGAGCTTCTGTCATCCACAGCCAGTAATGGCCAAGCTGGCAGGGAGGAAACTGTTATGAGTAATCCAGAAAGACAGTCCTTGATGTGAGATGTCATCAGAAGCTTGCCGTGACCTTTTCCCCCCCTTTTTAATTGTACCATGGATGATGCATAGTTGATGCAACGGTGTTTTCATTGTGCAAGTTCCCCAAGACTCATTGAAATGTGGTAGGCTATGGATGTAACAACTCAATAAATAAGATTGACATCCTTGGCTCTTTTGCTTGGCGAGGGTGAACCTGTTTGGAAGAGGCAAACATTCCCAAGGTTAGGATTTGCCTCTCCAGTCTTCCACTGAATGCTTGGGGGGAAAAAATCTGAGCTTTTCTCAAGACGTCTCTGGGGAGGATTAGAAGAATTTGTATTTATTTGGGGGTGTTTATCTGGAGCTTACCCATTGCTAGGGTAAAGACAGTCCTAGAACATGATGCTAGATCTCTTGTGGAGGAAAAGGCAAAGAAACAAACAGATTCTTTGTAAAGATTCCCTAAGGTTAAGAAGTGTGGAAAAACACTAATCCTAAGGAATTGATTAACTCCTTCTGATGGGTTGTGTCTACTGATTACAAACAGGAGAACTTGGACAGTAATGATCTTTTGTTTGTTGTCCTTGTAATTCACTTGGGAGTGTTTTTCAAACTTGGCAACTTTAAGATGTGTGGACTTCAATGCCCAGAATTCCCCAGCCAGCATGGAAGGAAAGAAGAGAGGGTTTGAAGGAACATCCATCACACTGTCCTGCCTTAGCTTGGCTGAAGGGTCCTATGGGAGACTGCTCTAAAAAATGCTTCATGGGAAGGGCAAGGTCACATCGAGCCCTGTAGGACTGCAAAGAAAGGAACAGTACAGGTAGTCCTCGACTTACAACCATTCATTTAACAACTGTTTGAAGTTATGACGAATTCTGGGAGTTGAAGTCCACACATCTTAAAGTTGCCAAGTTTGAAAAACACTGATTTAAATCATTTAATCACTCCTGTCGATTTTGGATTGGAAGCAGCTTCCTGAAGGCAATTTATCCACCAAAACATCCAGACTATCAGAGCACGTTGGGAACTAGCAAGGTGATCTCCTGCAGACTACTGGGTACCCTTTGCCCAGCTAACTAACCCTCTGCTTAATTTTTGATGGGATACCAAGGAAAACTCAGCAGCCAAGTGGCAGATTGGTTGGTCTTGCCTCCTCAGACAACCATCTCAGCCTGTTGTTAAGGGGGGAAGATTCTCTTAAAGGCCTCTCAAACAGCACCAAGGGCCCAGTGAGCCTGTGAAATCCACACCAAGCCGTTTCTTTGACCTGAAGATTGGGGCTTCTGCCCCCTTCCAAAATATCAAAGGGAACCAAGCCAGAATTCCAGAGAAGAGGAAAATCCTGGAGACACAAGGCAAGATGAACCATTGGTTGTGTTACAGCACTTCCTCCTGACATCCAAAAGATAGGAACGTTGGAGGCAATCTAGGCAAAATAACTGGAAAGCCGGATCTGCTTGATTAACATCAGCAACCAGAAGACAGTTGGCTTCTACCACTCAGCAGACATCAGTTTGCAGTGCCCTGTTGTCCTAATGATGTCTTAAGAGATGTTCGGTTTGGACCTCCAAGTTGCTGATGTTTGCCCACATGGACACGTGGTCCGTCCAGCACAGCAGGTCTAATTTCCTTGTAAATGTGTATATTTCACCCCAAACGTGTCCCATAAGAGCAGTCCAAACCAACCAGATGTTCCAGACCTTCCACGGGCCAGTCCTTAAGGCTATCCCTAATCATCAGCTCTTGACCACCAGCATCTGGTCTTTGAGCTGACTGACTCACCCCTCTGAACAGACACTGTCAGCAAGTTTTCCAATGTATAATCACGAGGTCTAGAAACACGCTTCACTAGATGAAAGCCAAGGTCTCTTCACCAGTTGAATTCTGGAATAACAACTAACCCACAACCAGTGTTTCTGCATTATCAGAACGTGCCTGTAAGTTTGTATGTTAGGAAAGGTACCATCTGCAGAAGGGGAATGTTAAGTGAGTCCTGTGGGCTGATTTATTTGGCTGATTGTAAAATTGATTTTTTTTTAAATACCTAGAGGTGTGTATCATGTTGATTGTTTGGGGTTGTTTATTTGATTGTGTTGTCTTGCCTTTTTTGTGTGAATCTTTTGTTTACCACCCAGAGCCGCCACTATTGTGAGATGCACAGGCACATCATTTCTTTAAATAAATAAAATAAACTTAGGTATTTAAGTGCCATCTTGCCTCAAAGAGCAACCTTGAATTGTTGATTCAGAGACGGGACTGCAATTAGAACTGGTTCCCCCCACACATACATTTATTAAAGCTTGTTTTGTCTGCTGCAAAATACCATTCCAGGTTATTTGTCAGTCCGCCGACCCCTCCTTCGCTCCTCCTATTTTTAGCAAGGCCAAAAGCCCCCATGGTGTTATAATTATCCCAATCAGATCCATCAAGCTGGAAAACATTTTGCTCCATTGGATTTGTGCAAATCATATCCACGTGGCCCTGGTGCTTTTAATCTCAGGTGGGAGAAAAGAAACCCCAAATGTTCTGGTAGGTCTCTGCTGCAATTTGTGATTTTTGCTAGAAGTGGAGAAAGATGGTTGGGCATTATTGCTGGGGAATGTGATGTTCCTCCATAAATGTTCAAAAACAAAGGATCATTGTGGTGGGAGCCTTATCGGTGAAACGTTGACCTTCCAGGGGGGAAAAGCCTCTTACGGATTTGGCGGGACGACAAGAAACAGAGAATTCTTTCTCTATTTCAACTGGGAGAAAACTTTACAGCCGTCAATACAAGGGGCCTCTTTTTCAGTCTTGTTTTTCCAGCGTGTTGGGTCTTTCCCTTTAATCCGTCAGCCAACAGGCCCGGCCAATTTTGCTTTGACCATACCCAAAATCAAGTTAGTAATAAGAATCCTCATTTTCATGGTTACTAGAAACCTAATTGTCAGCAACAACTGGGTTTCGGCAACCTTGTGAGCCCGGCAGAGTTGCTGGTTAGTTGTTTTCGGGACACAAGCTTCTGCAGAAGTAAAACCACCGGTACTTCGCTTTAGTAAAGAAGCTCTAAATTATGGGCTGTTCGCTTGACCCTGTCCAAAGGCCACTTGGCGTCCACCGAAGTGCGATTAACATGTCCGATTAAAATGACAGGCAGTTTAACCTGCGGGGATGGAGGGTGGCTCTGAAAATCTAACCTTTCCGGCACAGCCACGGGCCTGAAGACAGCTCTGTAGCACCCTGGCAGAGTTTACCCAGTCTTGTCGAATGCCACTCCCTATCTGCAGAAACAAATTTTAAAAATGGGCGACTCTTCACGTCTCCGAGGCACCCTTTGGACGCCAGCACAGAAACTGCATGTTGCAGGAGCGCTGAGAAATGTAGCTTATGGGTCGGGTATCCTGGAAACTACATTTTTCCCAGGGACCCCATTGTATGTTCCCAATTCAGCTGAATCCAAGCTGCCAATGAAACTAGGAAACGTTCATTCTCAATTCATAATTTAGCTTTGCAGGACGTTTGAACACCGTTAAGCTGGATCAGTATGTATTACTGATGCCTGCCGTGCTATTGCCTGCAAGCATTTTTGATTGCCCTCCCACTGTTGAGGAGCGTATGCATCTTTTAATCGGCACTATTTTGGGAAGATACAGAAGCAAATGTTCTGCGAAGCACTGATGGGGAGTTTTCAACCAAGTGGTTCGTTATGGCCGATGTCCAAGTTAAGTAATATTGTGATTTTTTTTTCAAAGTCATTTAATCCAGTAGCCTTTTGCAATTCTTTAACCTCGCGATGGAAAATATAGGAATGAGCTCTGTTGTGAAGTGCGGGGAGGCAAACACTATCCAAATAGACGAATAATTACTGACCTTGTAACAGTTATGAAATGGTGATATTTCATTCTATCCTCTTCCCCTTCCATCCTACTTTTTCTGCAAAAGAAGGAAGGATCTATCCATAGAGAAACTGACACGAAATGACAGGCTGGGTTGCATTTTTGCTCAGCAACATGCTTATTTTGGGGTGGGCTGGGGGGGTGGGTGGTGGATTTATAATGCTGCAGGGGGAAAAAGCTGGCCTTCAAAGGATTTTAAGGAGATGAAGATGGCTCTGTGGACCTTGCTGGACAGCAGAACAGACCTAGTTTGTTTTTCATCGGAGGTCTGAATCTGAAGAACAGCTGTAGGGAACAGCTGGTTTCCCCAGCCCTGCAATGGGATTGGCTAATTCCTTCTGACCAATAGGAAGGCTTCTTCGCAGACTCCACCCACTCCCTGCCCCTTAGACCCAGAAGGGGCTCTCAACACCCTTGTAGTTTATCTCACCTCTCTGTATCTTCAAAGCCATCCTCCATGCCCACCTTCTCCCACATGCTGAAGGGTCTACAGCCAAATGTCATTCCCTTCCTCCATAACCCCTTTCTAGATAGGCCTGGAAAAGTTCCTTTGAAACCCAGAGAACCAGGGCAGTATGGTGGGCCTTGCTAGGCTAGATAGACCAGAGCTTCAACCCAGGAGCAGGCAAGAGTCCTGCACTGGAGCAGATCCATCACTCAACTGGAGAACATTTGGAAGTTCAATTCCTGCCATGTCCAGGCTGGACCATGAAAGAGCTGCCGGGGGCCAATGCAAAGGTTGACGATGCCTCTTTCGCTTTACAGCAGCTTGCCAAGCGCCAGACTTGATGGGAATTGGAGTTTTCTTAGCAATGATGTTAAGCTAAGCCCAGGTAAGCTGATTTTCCCAATAAAATCCAGCTTGCGGGTGCTGGAGTTTACACGTGGGTACTGGAGGACAGGTAGTGGCTGTTAGATCATTGCCTCCTTAGAAAACAGAAACAGTTGACTCATAATCCTGTTTTTGCTGGGTTCTTTGCACTTGAAGAGCCAAATTGTACAATAAGGGCTGGATGGGAACCGGGGCTATCTAGTTGCCAACCTCCTTCATGTACAGTTCCATACCACAACCTCAAGATATTTAAAACATAAAATAACAAAGAGGTGCTGTTTTAATACAGAGTCTTCATGACTGGTACTTTTTCCTGCATTCATTACAGCACACAGTCCCTATAAATTACAACACACAGTCTCCAGTCTAACATTTAATTGCTGGAGATGTTTAAATCTTGTCAATTGAGGGCTTTGCAAATTACCAGCTTCATGCTGGTTACCTTCCTTCTCCTCCCCCGAGAAGGTGGGAAGCCAGTCATGATCAATAAATTAAAGAAAGGCTCTCTCTTTTCTCCTCCCTTTCGATAAAAAAAAAAGTACCTCGGTTGTTTATTACCATTATTACATTATCTGTAGCAGCCAGGCAGAGACGAGGAGCAGAGCAGGAAAAGTGACAGGATGCTCCAAAAAAGGAAAATTTAATGAAGTGGTTCCAAATATTAATAGATGAAGTGAATGATGAAAGCACACGTTCCCGGGCTTCTCTGACAATAACCATAACTAGGGCTCCCGGAAGCTGGAGAGATGGATTGGCAATAAGAAAATGCCACTCTGGCATATTGCAAGGCCGGGAATCGTTCGGCAGCAGTGAGCAGAGACACTATTTTAATTCAGTCATTCTTCAAGTCTGGGAAGAGAAGGAAATGGGGTAGGATTGCCTCGGTCATCCCCACGGGCAATCAAGCTGGTGGAAAGCTGACATAAGCTGGTAACCATTGGTGGACTTTTGCTAGATCTGGCAAGAGAAGGAAGAATTTGGAATCTCCCGGATGCCAGACCTGGGAATGGATTTGGGATGGATTTCCAAGGCTCCAAGGTGTATTCCCAAGGAGTGGCACAGCCCAGATGGCATCTACGAAACTTTGGACTTTTTAAAAAACAGCCAAACGTTTGCCAATTTGTCCAATCTCCCCAGGTTTCCACACACACACACACAGATACACCCCTTCAAATTCTTGGGAGATTTTTACCCTTCTCGCATGAGATGGGGTAAAATCTTAGGTGAACTTGCCAAAATTTCCCCCGATTTAGGGATCTTGGGAGACTTCTGCCATCTGAATTTTCATTTTCAAAAGGGTTTGACAATAGGCTGCCTACGATGGGATTCGGAGGGGTAAATAATTTGGTTTTGCAGAGTTCCATGGCTGCGAAATTTAACCTAATTCCACTCGACTTTACTAACAGATCTCCTGTGCCCCTTCCTCTCTGGTGCCTTTCTGAAAAGGGACTTTGCAACAAGCATTAAGAAAATTAAACTCCTCAAGAGTTTAATCCAGCAAGCTATTTTGAGTTCAAAGTGTGTTAAGTGAAAAATATTGGCAGTGATCGAGTGCAGGAAGGGAGGAGAAGGATGAAAAGCTCTCACAGGGTGAGGAAGAACACAACAAACCGGGAGGGAGGATTAAAACCAGAAATGAGACATGATAAATCCCTTCCTTTTGGACTTTACAAGACTGAGGTTTAATCTTTCTCCCCTTCAGCCCCGACTCAAGCTGGGAGAACCGTCCCACACAATGATCGGTAACTCATTTTAGAGATAATCAATGCTGCATTTTCATATTGCACAAAAGGAAACAGGCCTTTGCGTTAAATTTGGAGAGAAGGCCAAGAACCACTCGGAGCTAGGAATATTTTGTTCACGCAAGAAGTCCACGACAGTCTTCCGAAGCCTGCAAGCCAACTGAGAAGATACGTTCCAAAGATAGATGGGGAATAAGCCAAAAGGGGGGAAAAAAACAGACAGAATGCAAAAATGGGATCTGAAAACAACTGCCTTTCCTTTCTTTGCATGATAACGCCGTCCCCAACATCTGCCACCGTTAAAAAAAAACAAAATCAAAACCCATCTGTCAATTCCCAAAGAAGGCAAACGCATTTTCACCACTGTAACAATCAACCTTTCTTTTCCGTTCTCACCGGTGCTTTTATTCTGCCAAACAAAGCCGCGGTTTTCTGACAAATCTGAGAAACGGGCCGACGTTTCCTCCGTTGTTTCAAATGCCTTTACTTCTGAAATAAATGGCAGCTTTCGGCTGGCTGCTTCTGCCCGTTTGCAGAGAAAAGGGTTGGGCTCCTACCTCTGTTCAGTTCATTATAACACCTCTTCATTCAAGCCGCTGAACATTGCTCTCCAACACAGGACTGTCTAATCCTGTTGCTGTGAATTGTTATCAACAGGAGAGCTGCAGAACAACAAACTGATTTTCCCTGACCTAAACCAGAATATACTGGAGGAGGGGGACCGGCTGCATTAAAATGTCCTTTCTCAAACCATCTTTTCTCTCTCCTATTCTCCCAGTGTTGGAATAAACCATGGTTCCATGAGAACTTTTCAGCCAGGTCACCACCCCCTTCTGCCTTCTGAACCATATCCAGAGTCCCATCAAGACACACTTTGTGCTGGGAGAGCTTCCAACCACAAAGCACTCTTAAAAACCTTTTATTGGACAGGAACAATACCAGGAAGGAAAATATCACACTGGTTTATTGCTTGGGTTACTGGGGAAGAAACATCTTCCCCACGGACCAACTCGCTCATCTGGCTTTTGGACCACATGTTCACCAATTACACCGAAGCCAAGGCCTGTTTGTTGGGTTGGGAGAAAAGAAGGCTTGGGGGTGGTCTTGAATTATTCTTGTTTTTTAGGGTCCTGTTTGTTGCCCAGAGTCATTATGGAGCAGGCAACCATGGAAATTCAAATACCCAAAGAGGAAGGCAATGCCTACCCGCAAAAAAGTTGCCCATTTTTGCAAAGGACAGGTTTCCCCAAGCTTACGCCAACCGAGATCTTTTTTGCAGTCCTGAATTTCAGGGAACTGGGGTTGAGTCTCAGCCTGGCCCAAGTGGTAGAGCTAGAAGCATCGGTGGTCACTGAATTATTCTACTGTTCATCTGACGTTTGTTCCATCCTCTGCCCCACACACACACACACACACACACACACACTAACGGAAGTCCACTTACAGCTTCCAGCCACCGCTTGGATGTTCATCTATTTCTCAGCCTTGCTTCATTTCTGTTTCATCCATTACCTAAACGAAGTGTGAAAGTACTTTCTGCACTTACTTACCCCGGCACTGTGAGTGTGCAAAGTCCATTCATCTTCATCATTAGCTAGCTGGGAAAAAAATAACTCTGTTCCCCAAATGAATCTGTTGCTTGCCTCGAGTTCGTTTTCCAGATCAATGCAGATTATGATTAACTAGCAGTTTTCCCCTTTTGGTGACTAATCTCCAAATGAAAAGGCAGGCTGCTGATCAGCTTGCCGAGAGGAGGGGGATACTTTCTGAAAGCATTAGGACATTCTCTAGGAACTGTATTTCTAAAGCATTTGCTGTGGTCCACACCCTGCTTTAGAGAGCCCATTTGGTGTAGTGGTTAAGGCATCAGGCATGAAGCCAGCTGGTTGACCTTGGGCCAGTCACCACCTCTCAGCCCTAGGAAGGAGGCAATGGCAAACCACCTCTGAAAAACCTTGCCAAGAAACCTGCAGGGACCTATCCAGGCAGTCTCCGAGAATCGGACACAATTAGATAACAAAAACCCCACCCTGCTTTAGGCTCTGTTCATACGTGTCCATCCTTCCCTTCCCTGATGGTTAAAAACCACGGTACGTATGTGAGATATGAAACAAAAAAACCAGATATCTGGGAAGTCCAACATTTTTTATGAAGCAATGGAGAATCAGACTTCTCCCATTCTGGAATGTCCACAAGGCTGAAAGCTAATCGTGATCATTTCTACTTTGAGTAGAAGGACCTATCAAACCACAGTTAGCATCTGTGATTCCAAATAAAAGCTCATTACAGAGAAGTCCACAGATCCATGGCTTTGGGTCAAGCCTGCTCTTGTCCCAGAGATATGGGTGGCTAGGTCCACCAGTAGTCACCCCCCATAGCAGAATGGGGGATGTTTCAGAAATGGGAGGATGGTAGGAGGAGAGAGAGAGAGAAATGCTTGAGAAAGCTCAATCAACTTCTCCTTCCTTGCTCATCAAAGAAGTCCATTAGAAATCATCATAGATGACCCTGAACGGATCCAGGAATCCTGGGAATTAAAAAGCAAGGAAATACATGTATTAACCTGAAAGAGTCAAGCAGATGTGTTGCAGGGAACACTGTAAAATCAGACCTTTTCCCAGTTTTTTTTTTTTTTTACACATTTTCATCTTCGGTCCTGATCCAAATGATTTACTTACAAACCAATCTTTGATTTCAGCAAGCCTTTCCGTGGGACATAGACGCTTTGGGTCTGACTGGAACCAGAACAAGACAAGTCCAAGAGAGCAATGTGAGCTCTCCAATTTTGGGCTTCTAAAAAATTCTGGGTTGCAAAAGCTGTTGCAATTCTAAAAAAAAAAAAAAGAAGAAGAATTCTGAAGCACAGCCTGAAAGTGACAAATGGCCACAGAATTTTATTTAATTAAAAAGGGGAGGGCTTTTGTATTCCTCTTCGTGAAGGCTCGCGTTGGAATCTTTCATACTACATCATAGATCACTTAGTAAATCATCCTTGCAAAAAGAATTAAATAAATAGATAAATAAATTCCACATTCTTTGGCACTAATTCTATGGAGAATTAGAGAAATTAGAGAAACTCAAGTGTCCAAATTGTGGTTTTGGTTCTGTTGTCTCTTTCAATGGATGCTTTTGCTCAGGTGTTCTCCTACATCTCACGGGGATTGACACACGGCCTTCAGCTTTTCCATTTATCCCTCCCACCCCTCGAACATCAGATCTAGTTGACAGTCCTGAAATACTGAGAATTAACTTTGTATTGATTTGGGAGGATCAGCTCAAAGAATGAGGTCTTAATTGACTGCTCCTTAAATTTTTATTTTCCCTTATAGGTTGGCTTGCATCAGACACCTCTCTACAAGACCCATTGAATATAGATCATATTTGTTATCTGGGACTTTGACTACATTCTGGATGTTTTCCACTGAAACCCAATGAACCACATTTAGATTGTTCACCAAGTTGTATTTTTTTGTCTACGCTCCTGGTTTTTGACCAATATCTCAAATTAAAGGCAGAAAGGTGAGTTGAAAAAAAAAGGAGATAAGAAAGAAAACAACATCTTTTTCTGATGTATTATTACACATTTTCATGTAGCTGTTCCATGTAGTTCCTTAGTTCTTTACATTCCCCCAGGTCCATGTCTTGACAAACCCATTTGATATCGTCCTCACTGCTTGTCAAAATGGAGTTGACAGTAGGGTACCCACTGTCTGAAGAGATGGTGGTGAAGGTGGTAAATTTGACACGTTTCCGTTTGGAGGTTGGTGAGGTGGCCTGTTCATTCTTCTGCTCCTTCCCTTCGGGAAAGATGGCAGAGTCTGTGGATAGGAAGACTTGGTCATTGAGGTTCTTCTGAGTGTTGGCACTAAGGAGATATTTGCTTTCTTCTAAATCCACACTTCGGTCAATGGCTGTAATGCATTCCTCCTGTTGGGTAGAAAAATTGAGGTGATTCTCCAGCAGCTCAGTTCTATTACTCAGTCCTACCCAGTCATGAGAATGCCTCAGACCTTCTTGCTCTTCAAATGGAGCCTGCTTATGCCTGTATTTCAAGGCAAAGGTGACACAGTTAATAAGGAACACCAAAATGGCCAAACAGAAGACCCCTAACAAAGCATACATCCCAATTTCCAAGTCACTTAAGCCCCTGGGTGTCTCATCAGCATCATTCTCTTCCAAATCTCCATTGCTTTTGGGCAGGTCTACCTGAGCTGGAAAACTGGTAAAGTCTATCGGGAGACTTTGCATATGGCTGTCATCATCTAGGAGGCTCTCCCGATCTTCTTTCTTACTCAGAATGGATTTCTGAGTGCTAGTTGCTCTTGTTTCATCTTGTCCCATCGAGGAGCTGTAGTAAGGTCCCTCTTGCCGAGATCTTTCCTGCAGGCTTGTCTTCTGACGCCGATCGCTGGTCCGGTTCTCCAGATGTACACCACTTCCACCACGCTTGCTGTCACTCGTGTTGGGGATGGTGTCATTCTGACCAAACTTGACCTTGATGTTTCCAGTACCCACTGCCAAAACACTTTTCCTTTTTGATTTCTGGCATGATTCGCTGATCACCAGCTCCACCTTCACCAACAGACCCTGGCCTTCTGACTCAGCCACAATGAAAGGCCATTTAAACCTGGGACTCTGCTGGACAGAGACCACCTTCTCATCCAGAGATGTGGCCACCAAAGAAAAGTCCTTGGCATCATAAATGTCTAAGGGCATCACTGCTCCATCACTGAACTGGATCCAGCAACTGATCACAGCTTCCTATTTGGGGGGAAAGAAAGAGAAAATGATACTGGGACAAATACCAAAACAAAAAATTTAAAAAAATGTTTTCTTTATACAGTCAGGATGTAGAAGTTTGAAATAGCTGAGATGCCATGTAAGTTATCCTTCAGCACGTCTATTTCACTTCCCTGTTGGCAATATTAAGGGTCCCTCTGGGACTGAGTTAGGAGCTGCACCTCCAGAGCTCCTTAAAGTCATAGAAACTTGATCAGTTTCCCCTTCTTACCTTTCCATTTTTCTTTTCCAATTGTCCCTGCACATTTTGTAGCAACTGAGCTAAATTTTCGTGTTCTTTTTTTTTTTTAGGATAAATGCAGACAAGGAGCTGAATGAGCTTAAAGCTGGAAACATGAGAAAAAGAGCTTGAGATGGAAAGGAATTGAGAAGGAGCCTAAGACTAAAGCCACTTCTACTCTGTATTGACACTGGACAATCGGGCTCATCTGGGATGTTCAGAAGCTTGTATCACTCAAAAAGCAAAAAGATGCACCTACCCATTCCAACTGTTGCCCCCACCTGCAGGTGCTAAGACATGTAGTCTTGTATTCTGATCATCTACCACCCCATCAACTCCATAGTCTCTTTCCAAACCCTTCTAAATGGATGGCCGTGATCATCTCTAATGAGAGCAGGTTCAGTCATGGAGCTCTGTGTATAGTTCTTGGATCTCCTGATGCTGAGCTTTAGCAGATGACCTCAAGATCGAAAACCACACAAGAGGGAGAGTAACTTTGCTCTATCCATTTTTCTCACTCCCAGCACCATTCTATCCTCCTTTCCCAAACTTCCAAGCAGACAAAATCTCATTTGGATGGTTTCCTCTCTGAAGGACCACCAAGGTCAAGATGATGGAACTTGCTGAGAGGGCTCAATTGACTTCTTTGATCAGAGAAAAGACAATATCTAGGTTTATTGCTGACTGGAAACCCTTTATAGACTTTTTGCGTGAAACAGAAAAAGATGAACTCATGATTTATGGTTTTGATGATTAGACAGGATAGATTATAGAAAGAAGAGAGTTATGTTGTAACCCTAGAGTAAGAAGTAAATTTATAATTCTAATTGCTGTAAAGAAGATCAGAAGCTACTTCTTTGTATCTTTTTTCTTTTTCTTTTTCTCTCTTTTTTACTTTCTCTTTGCTTTCTCTTTCATTTCTTTTTCTTACTTTATATTAGTTCGTATTAGTTTTTATCTTCCCTTAAAAAAATCTTTAATAAAAATGTATGTATGTATGTATATGAGAGAAGGACCACCAAGGTTCTGGAAGGGCTGGATTTGGGGCACAACCAGAGTCCAGAGAATCCTCTCCCCTTTCTCACCCCACTGGCTGATAGAGAAATGTAATCCCAACTTGTTTCTGTCCTGTGTCCCCCCCTCCGCCCTCCACCTCCCAGCCAGCTGCTCTGGTGATGGATCAAGAAAACTCTATTTTTGGCCTCAAGCCATTTCTGGGAAAGACATTTAATTCGCTGCTCAGCCACTTTTTAAGAGCTAGTTTTAAATAGCCTAATCATAAGATCTGCAGAGAGAAAGAGTCATGTTTTTCCTTTCTTTCCCCCAAGTTTGGGGAGCAACCCAGATTGATTATGTTATATCTAAAAGGACACTGAAGATGCAATTGTCAAGTGCAAGGCCTGGCTTAAAGGGGTCCTTGCATAGGGAGGAGGCAGAATGACAAATTGTGCATTGTTTAAAACCGGTCTCTTGTCTTACATGTGTCTTGCCTGTAGATAAGTAGACTCTGGCAAATGGGCTGTGACCACTCTCCCTGTGCTGCTAGATTTCTGCTAACAAGAAATCCCCTGGGAACGTCTACAGAGAAGCAGGAGGGACAAGAAAGGGGGTTCTACCTGGTTCACAGTCCTGGGCAGATTCTGGATAATCCCAACCAGCATTGGTGCCAGTGGGCATTAGCTGTGGAAGACCTCCCTCTGAGCTAGGAATGGGTGAGGGCCCACCTATCTCTCCCTACCTTTACATTAAACCCCGCAACAGCCATTCACACAGAGAATGGGTCATGTGCCAGTTCTCCCAGCTGCCCTGCCATCGCCCTTAAAAGATCAAATCCAATTTCTCCAAGAACAGAACTTGCCAGGACCACAGCTATGGAAGATGGTAATTTCAAAGCAGTAAACATAGGCTAATCAAGGAACTACCAGAGGAGCAAAACAAAACACCCCCACCAGCACTGGCAAGGCATGCCACAGTATATAAACAGAGAGCAAACCCCATCCCATTCTAGCACTGAAAATGTTACCAAGCTGGGTCATGAAACGTTTGCAAGAAAAGAGCCAAGCTCAGAGAACCCCAAGGACTCCACAGTTCCACCCTGAGCTACGCATCTTCACCTCTATTGATTTCAAGGTCATCCAGTTGGCAAAGGATTAGCTAGCTGTCTCAGCTCTCTGGTTCTCTCAGGATGTTGGCTCTTTCGGTTATCTTACCCTCCCCTCCCTGCCCACGTAACAAGAAGGATTCCAAATCAATAAGTAGGACTTTTCTTGCTGGCAGACATTTCACCAAAGACCCCCTTAGACCCTTTGATTTTCCTAATTAAGAGTTTTCAAGAACAAGTTGTTAGCAACTAGCAGACTCTGAGTCCAACTCAGCCCCAAGGCCTTGGCCCACTGGGGCGGGGAGAGCTGCTATTTCCAGAATTCTCAGCCAGCACAAACTCAGAATGATGAACGGTGAAAACAACAGGTGGAGAAGAACCGTGCAACCTGTTTCCTCAAAGAAGAACAAATACGTTGAGTGTAGATGTCTTCTTTTGAACTGTCCAACTCTGCAAAGTGAATTTGCTGGCAGAGATGCCTGCAGGGAGGGAGGAAGCGAAGGCAAAGGGCAGAAGGGGCATTGTACCACAGTGAGGCAAGTGGGACTCTTTGCTGCAAGTGGTGCATCATGACATAGCATGAACATAGAAAATAGCATGACATAGCATTTGTGCTGGGTAGCTGGAACGTTGTTTATGCCATGTTAACCAGAGCCTCTAATCCTGCAGGTGCTTCTGTTGGCAGCTGTTAAATTCTGGGCAAATTTATCCTGTAAGTGCCATTCTGTTAAGTGTTACATATCCACGTGCTCCCACATCTGTTCAGAGCCAGTGAAGTGAAGTTCAGCCTTAGAGGGCATCTCACTCAACAATCCTGTAGAGGAAATTCCTGAACAGTCTCCAAGGGCAGGCCCATAGATTATTTCCTGCAGGAATCTAACTGGGTCTGTCACCTTTTAAGGGCTAAGAAAGCCAAGCTAGGTCAGGGCAATTTCCCTGCATTCACAAGGAGATTGAAACCAGGATGAAAATAAAGACCCTGGCCGTGAAACTTCATGATCAAAGGGAGAAAAAATGTAATTCTTTTTCTTTTCATTTTTCAGCTGTTTGTTGAGGCACATAAGGAGGCAAGCACACCTCCCCAATTTTTTTTTTAAAAAAGAAATATATATTTTTGGCAGGTGAGGAGTGATGCTGTATTATTTATGAGAGGTTACCAGAAGGAAATTATATATATATATATATATATATATATATATATATATATATATATATATATATATCATTCTTTTTTTCTCCCCAGGGCTTGCTCTAGTTTTACTGGCCTATTTACTGGAACTGTGCTTCTCTATTTAGGTGTTCGGTGGCCTTCGGGGATGAGAGCCTATAAATCTAAAATGTCCTTTTAGAATAATATTAACAATCACACAAGGACACCAGCTCTGGTTCACCAGCTTGGCTGGCAGGAGATTGCAGGGAAAGCAGGTCTTGCAAATGGTAGTCCATTGCCAAGGAACTAGGGAAGGGAAGGGAAGGGAAGGGAAGGGAAGGGAAGGGAAGGGAAGGGAAGGGAAGGGAGGGGAGGGGAGGGGAGGGGAGGGGAGGGGAGGGGAGGGGACGGGGGAGGGGAGGGGAGGGGAGGGGAGGGAGGGAGGGAGGGAGGAAGGAAGGAAGGAAGAAAGGAAGGAAGGAAGGAAGGAGAAAGAGAGAGGAAGGAAGGAAGGAAGGAAGGAAGGAAGGAAGGAAGGAAGGAAGGAAGGAAGGAAGGAAGGAAGGAAGGAAGGAAGGAAGGAAGGGGGAGGGGAGGGGAGGGGAGGGGAGGGGAGGGGAGGGGAGGGGAGGGGAGGGGAGGGGAGGAGGAAGAAATATACATTAACAGGGGCCACCTGATTCTCCATCACATGGCGATTCAGATGGCCCCTTAAGACATTGCCAGTAAAATACATCCCATATTCACCTATCACTTGCTGAGGTATCAACTGACCGTAACTGTCTATGCTTTAAAAAGAAATATCGATTGCATCACTGTGAGAAAAGATCAAGTGATGGCCTCCACAGAGTTGCCTCCTCCGCCCCACTGTGGGAGGGCACTTCCTCTCACTCTTCTCTCTCCTTCCTTTTTATATTGTTCAGACAGGACACCCGGACACACAACCCAAGAAAGGGAACTTCAGGCACAAGAGAGACGGGTACCTGCTTTTCTGTTTGAAGGAGTTCATGGGCCACTGCCGTGGCAAAGATTGCTTTGTTACTTCCTGTGCTCAGCTGCAAGGAGAGTGAAAGGCCGGACACAAGTTGGACCCCCAGGTCAGTGATGGTCACCTTCTCATCAAGGACAGTCACTGTCTTCTCTGCCAGGATGGCGTCAGAAAGCGGGGACAGGATCTGTAGGGGATAACCAAAGCAACACCTCATCTCTCAATTCCAAGGAGATCACACGTCCCAAAGCTAGTCTATTTCTCACTTTCATCTGTTTGCAGCATTTATTAAATAGGGATACACTGCAAGAGTGACTTCCTTGGGACTCAGTTTCAGAAAAGAGGGATTGTCAAGAAAGAGAAGAAGAAGAAAAAGGAAGGAAGGAATGGATAGAGAAGGCATGAAAAAAAAGATAAAGAACCATCAGGGAATGATCTGTTGCAGGTCAGTTTCCACACTGCAACCTCTACAAGACGATGTGCATTATGAAGGTGCTTTCTCCCAAATTGCACATTTCTACACTTATTTTCTCTCAACTGGTAAATTTCTAAACACATCTCCAAACATGTCTTTCTCTGCATCTACAGGTGCTTCTGATTGACCGAGAACTTTGTTTTAAAATTCAGAGACCTGAGACATCAGGATCTGCACATTTTAAAATGCAGGATTAAAAATCGTTGAGGACCCCTCAAAGAGATAAAATGTGACGGAACAACACTTCTTCCTTTTGCCTTATGTTTAGCCACCCTATCCCAGGAATTTTCCACTGTTATTCATTTCCTGTTCTCATGGGATCAGTGCCCTGCATATATTGATTTTCTTTTCTTGCTTTTCCCCATCTGCTTCTGGTACAAAACTAAGGACAAGAGACATGTAAGGTTTATAAAAAGGGAGAAATCCAGTGGATGAGATCTTAGCAGTCCAAAAGTAGGTGACTTGGATGAATTCTCGAGAGACAGGTGATATGTATCCTTCCAAGTGAATGGACCGACTATCAATTTCTCACTTTCTCTTTCTCGCTGAATTTCTCTCCCAGATATGTTCTTTGTATTTCTGGACACAGGGCAGAGTGAAGAGTTTTTGCAACCAATCAACGTCTTTAGAAAGGGCTGCGGAGTGATGCCGGTCCAACAAAGAATGCTTTTTGAAGACTGATAAATTTGCTCAATGCATGGACTACCAAGTGTCGTGACGGTCTTTTTGCAATGCAAGGGTGGCAAAAACCCTTATCTGTAGCTAATCCAATAGTATAAAATGAATTTTTTTAGTAGCTTTCAGGGCATTCTTGAAACATAAAACATTTTCTTCTGCCTTGTCCTATCATTTTACTTCTTCCTATGCCGGTAGCCTGTTCCTTTCTAATTGTTCTGCTTTTCAAGGTAAACCAAGAATAGACTTGAACTTTTAAGGGTCTATTGCTAAATATTCAGAGTTTTTACTACTTTGATGGGCTGTTCTGGCTCTGAAATTTGAGAAATCAAGGGCCACAGTTTTCCTATCTGCTTCCCTCCTTCCCTCATCCTTCAGCAGGGTTCAAGAGTTGGATGGATCATGAACTTAAGGAAACTTCCATATTCAGGGGCCTACAGTCCTAAGCAGCATGCTGGCCTTCATGTCTTAGTTATAAACATTTCCATCATCTCCAGGTAGCTGAAATAAATGAACCTTTAGTCTGATCTAGAAAGGAAATCCTATTTTCAGCCAACGCTTCCTTTGGCTCACCTGTAGAGTCGTCATGCCTAACTCCTGTCCCACTAGCACCTGGCCATCTTGCAGTTTAGCGATTCTTGGCTCTTCCACTTGTATGAAATTGTTCACCAGTTCAGTGATGTCGACCTGCCAATCTGAGCCCAGCAGATAAGTTGTTTGGCCACCAGGGTCCAAGGGCTCAGCTACAAACTGGGTAAGGACCCGCACTGTTGCATGCTGGTACTGAAGAGTACAGCCTCTTCCCTTCCGCTCATCCTCCTCTTCCTCATCGCTGTCTCTAGCTGGTCTGTGAAGAGATTCAAGCCAGACGGTCAAGCCAACCTTAAGACTGACCCCAGGGCACTGCTGATGTTAGGACCCTGAAGACTTGCTCTTAAGGGGCACATGCATGGACTTATCACTTCCATGTGTGATAAATCAGCCCTATTGCATTGGGGGCTCTGCTGTTCCTTCCCCTGAATGAAACAACTTCTTCCCCAAAGTCCAAACTGGATGTCATCTTTACCTCCCTCCTAAAATGTGCTGGTGGGAACCCAGCCATTTGGTGAGTGAATGAATTCAGGTGGATAGCCAGTCTGGTCTAGGGGTTAAAGCACTGGACTAGGAATGAGGAGATCTGAGTTCTAGTCTTGACTTGGGTGTGGAAGCCAACTAGGTGACTTTGGGCCAGTTATTGTCTCTCCAAAGGCAAGGGCAAACCATCTCCAAAAATGTTGCCAAAAAAACCTGCATGGACCTGTCCATGTAGTCACTAGGAGTCAAGACTGACTGAAGGCATGCACACACAGAGAGACACAGACACAGACACAAATGAATTCAAATACCGTGTGAACCCAGAAAACAGGTTAACCAGATTAAGTATACTGTCTGAACACAATCTATATATTGATGCTTACAATCAATAAATATACCGTATATTTATACACAAACTTTAGATCCGCATTAGAATGGGGGATATTGCCAGCTATTCAGACTTATTAGATCCTTGACTAGCAACAAGGGTAGACAGAGGCTGGTTTCACACAACCCAGAAAGGCCAGGTAGAAAACATGGTTGGCTAGTTTGTGGAACACAGTGTTGTGTGAATGAAGCCAATTAGATGACCAGTAAATTATGGAAGAGGAAACCAGGCTGGGGTGTTTGGTGTGAACTCAGCTAGAAAGATGTCAAGGGAACTCACCTCTTGTTAGAAACAATGGGGATTCTCCAGCCCTTGATCTGATTTAACTCTGTGTCGGAGACTTCAATTTGCAGTGGGAGGCGGGGAACCCACACGGTCAACTCCAGGGGGGTGTTCAGATGTTGGTACGTAAAATGGACAATGACATTCACTTTGCCTTTCATTTCCTTCCCGTTGACAAATACATAGTCACATCTTTCGGACACCTGAAACAAGAAATACGTAAAAGAGAGAACAACAACAAAAAAATGACGACATAATGAAATCTCTCAACAAAATCAAGCACATCAGTAGGACGAAGGGGGAGTGTTTGAAGTAATGGCTTCTGGCCATGAGGGGTTTGGAACAGGTATCACTAGATCACACCTGTTTGCATGGAATCCTTTTCAAAATATATTTTCCCTTCCCTTTCTTACACCAGGCTAAAGGTAGAGACCTTATGATTCAAAAGCTTGCATTCTTACATTGGTACAAATTAAACACTGGATTCCTTGTTGGGTGGGAGAAGCTGCTTTGAAATCTTCGAACAACTTTCAGAGATATTAGGATAAACTCCCAGAATCAACTGAGATGTCAACCAGAAGCTCTTTGAGATGAATCTCTCAAAGCTGCAGAGGGAAAGAATAATACTGTGTCTTCCTCTGTTCCTTTTTCCTACTTAGGCTTAACCTCTGATAACTTCAGATCCAGAGAAAGCTGGCCAGGGCAGAGAAGAATTTGGAAACCTCTGAAGCATGGCTGAAAGAGCTGAGTGGATTTGTTTCTTGTGGGGAAGAGAAGATTAAGGGATCAACAATCTTCTTCTAATAGGTGAAAGGCTCTTGTGCAGAAAATGAAGCCGATATGTTCCCTGTTGCCCCAGAAGTATGAATTAATACCAGTGGGTGGGAATAGGAGGAGAAGCATCCTAATGGAAAAAGATAATGGAGCCCCATTGACTTGGGATCACATGGTTCTTATCCCCTTGAAGGATTAAGCCAGAGCCTGGACAACCAATGTCAGAAATACTTATTGTCGAAGGCTTTCACGGCCGGCATACGAAGGCTGGTGTGGGTCTTCCAGGCTGAGTGGCTGTGTTCTGGAAGTTTTGTTTCCTAACGTTTCGCCAGCATCTGTGACCGGCATCTTCAGAGGGCAGAGCACAGACAGGAGCAGTTCTCTCTGTGCCCAGGATGGTGTGACCCTTTTGTAGGTATTTATAGAGATCTGAAGGGGGGGGGGGGGTTGGGTTAACGAGTGGCTGCTTGTTTTGGTGTCAAATATGTGTGTATCTTCCTGGGGGTTAGGCAGGGTATTTTCTTCTATTGAGTTGTTTACATCCTGCAAAAGGTCAATGAACTCAGCTCAACCACCAGGACGTGTGAACAGTTCACACAATGAACATGCTAATCACCCTCAGCAGCCACTGGTTAACAACTCAATAGAAGAAAATACCCTGCCTAATCCCCAGGAAGATACACACATATTCTGACACCAAAACAAGCAGCCACTCGTTAACCCAACCCTCCCAACCCCCCCCAATCCCCCCATCCCCCCCCCCCTTCAGATCTCTATAAATACCCACAAAAGGGTCACACCATCCTGGGCACAGAGAGAACTGCTCCTGTCTGTGCTCCTGCACTCTGAAGATGCCGGTCACAGATGCTGGCGAAATGTTAGGAAACAGAACTTCCAGAACACGGCCACACAGCCCGGAAGATCCACACCAGCCTTCAGAAATACTTAGTTGCAAGATGCTCATGTCAAGTAAGGGATTGGGCTAAATCCTATGGAATCACTGAACTGGAAGGGGTGTTGAGCCTCTTAAGTCTAATCCTCCACCCCGTGCAAGAATTCCAGACAGATGACCTTTCAGAGCTTAAATAGATCCAACAAAGGAGAGCCCGCCATAGCACTCAGTATTTGGTTCTTCGGTCTTGATCTTCCCTCAAGATTTCCAGTCAACGCAAACTCTCATCCTTGGCCAAAAAGTTCTAGCAACCCCAAGTTACCCAAAATCAGCCTTTAGTCCAGCTTCTTCCCAATGTCAGTTCATTTATTATTTGGTGCCTTGGCCATCAATAAGGCTGAACGTACATATATCAACATTTCCTGCTGCTTTTTGTCCATCTGCCAGTAAAGATGACACACCCCTCAGTTAAATACAGAAGCGCATATGCATGTCCAATAATTTATTAACTCCCATTTTGCACTGGTGATGATTTAAAGGAATGATCTATTAAAACTCTGAGCTGTTTCTCTCTCTCTTTTTTTTAAAATCACAATCCATTACCAACCGGGGTTTTTGTTCCATTATGCTTGGTATAGTTAATATTTCTGGCTTTGGAATATGCATGATTTTGCACTTACCTGAATTTAAGGCCTTTTTTGACTTTTCTGTTTAAATGCAGATCAGTTCTAAATCTTATTGAAACATCACAATCCGCCACAGCATAATTTACAGGTTTTTTTCCCTTCCAGCCTAGCTGAAAAGGAAATTTATGCACAGATCCTTGGTTTGTTACTCACTGTAGAAGTATGGTTCAATAAAATCCCCAGAATACAACAGAATTTTTCTGTTGTACAATCTTAGCCTTTACACATTCCAGAGGACTCTCCCTAACCCCAATACACATTGCTGCTTACTTCCTGTTTTGGAAAAAAATGCACTTCTGCACTAGGTTTTCCTTAAGAAGGATGGTCAACCAAAAAGATTATCATACAGCCCGTGACTAAATCATTGTGGCTAGGATGGCCTTTGCCAAGCTTTGTATTGTGTACCAGTTGTGCCCATTCCTAGATGGGGGAGCTGTGCTCACAGTCACTCTTATCAATGACCTAGCAGAGGGCCTGGTTACCTTCCCCCCACTTACTTTCATTAATCTGGATCGTTCCCAGCTTAATACTTGGTTTATTTTAATTATGGATGGGTATATGCTTGGTTGTATTGCAGGACGTTGCTTTGAATAGGCATGATTGTTGGGCGTAGTTCACCCCAGTGTCAATATCTCTTTACTGCTTTAGCTGTTCAGTTGTGAACTAACTTTATTAAATTGATTTTGGAATTGCCGGCTCTTTCAGAACAGCACCACACCTTGTTAAAAGCATGAATGATGATCATGACCATGACCATCAACAACAACAACAAACTACAACTCTGATCCAAGTCAACACATTAAAACAAATATCTTTAATATCATCATATTCATGACATCCTGACCCTCTCTCAATTATCAGGGGAAAAAACCATCAGAATTCAGCCAACCCCACTCTACAGCATCCCTGAAAAAGCAGTGTTTTGACAGATTGTCTAATATCACAAAGGGAGGACCCACATCAACTGTCCTAGAGGAAGGGAGCCCTAACCAAGAATGTCCACTTTTTAGCTTCCATTTGTTTCATCCTCTAGTTGTTAAGGACTTGCCCACTCATCTTTAATATATCAGATAGGCAGGTTCTACTAGAAGTAGATGGTCTCCAAGATACTTAGTTGCCAAGCCATAAAGACAGGTGATCAGCAGCACCCTGAAATGCAATTCTTTTCCCTCATATCCAATGGTGAGAAGACTACCAAAATGGAGGTGGGCCTAGAAATCAAGCCTTGTGAAGGATGGTTAAAGGAACTGGCTATATTTAGCTCCCAAAGTTATGAGATAAGATAGCAGTCTTCAAGTATCTGAAGGGCTGTCCCATAGCAAAGTGGTGAACTTATTCTCTGTTGCCCCAGTGAGTAGGATCAGAGCCAATACAAGGAAAGAGAGTCAAGCTGGATGTCAGGAGGAACATCCTGACTGTATACCAGCTGTCAGCCTACACAACAGGATGCCACATGAAGAGGTAGAGTTCTCCTTCACTTGAGGTCTAGGCAAACAGTGGCTTCACAAGCCGAAGTTGGCAGCTGTGTATTTAATTTTATTGGTGTAGGTTAATGCAGATTGTATACATATTGTCATTTAAATGCCACTTCCCATAAAGTATTTCAAAACAGTTTACAATCATATTTGAAAACAAGAATATAGCACCAGCAGGTTCAAAACAGTTAACACGAGGCATATATCTGTGTCAATGGGTTTTAATTTCCCTGGCCACATCTCATTTCTGAAAAGGCTCAACATTGCACAGACATGCTTCAAGAAAAATCAGGTCCAGAGGGGGGAATTTCTCCCCACTTTCGCCACCTTCTTGCACGCATACACACATTGGCTTGTGGAAGTCAATCTAATTGGGAAAAGTTGGGGCAGAAGAGGTGAGAAACTGCCACTCACCCAGCCTGTAAAAAAGCAGAGTGACAAAGCATCGCTATGAATAATGGATGGCAGGACAGATGTGGATAAAGGAGATGGATGCAGTATTCTAGGCAGAGAAAAGCGCAGGTTTTCGGAAAATACTGCAGAGAAAAAGCATCTGTCATTGTCTGGTTAGGCAGAAGGCAGGAGAACATGAGAGAAAATATGTTGGAAGAAACAGCCCTGCAACCCACAACATATGTTTGGGGACCCTGTTCTCCACTCTGAAAGTTGTCACCTACCAAGCCAAATTAACTACCTGTTTAACCCAAGATGGTCTTGTCCAGCCTTTCCTAACCTGGTGCTGTGCTTGACCTTGGACAGGGTCCAGTTACTGTGGCAAGGTGCTGGTTGGAACAGCTAGGAGCCCCACAGCTTGCCCTATGTCCTCTATGTCAGCTTGGTCAGCTTCAGATGATGGAGATGTGACCCCACAGGAAGAATTGAAGCCAGATGGTTGTATGTCAGAAAGACACATTGCTCTCACCCTTGGGGCTTCCTTTTCTACTTCCATCACAGCTGATCCGTTGAAGGCTCGCTGGGACCATGCTCAGGAAGCAGCCTCATTTTTGGGAAAAGCCAAGTCCAACGTGGACCAGTTAGGAGCCCACAGAAAGAGACACTGTTGCATGCATAAACAACTCAATGCCTTCAGAAAACCGTCATGCAAATAGATTAGTTTGTGGAACACTCTTGATTCTGGGTCTCCTGAGAGAAGATTGACAGGGAGAAAGATGCTGTTTCCACCAGATAACCCTGGATTTCAGAACAGTTTTAGTGTGCTGGGACTTTAATCACCCTGCTTGGCTCTTGAGGTCATCCTTTCCCGGCACGAGCTCTTTCTGCATCCATAATGTCCATTTCAACAGCAGTTCTTTCCCTCTCCCGTTGGCAGGCTTACAAGAGAGAGGTTGATTTAATGGGACACTTGGCAGTTATGGTCCATATGCAAAAGGAGCCGCATTTGCTCAGGTGAACTACAGAAGGTTTGGCTTTCGTGGAGGTCCGAGAGAGAAAGGAATGGGTCCGAGCAAATGCAGTCTTCTTAAAGTTTTTGCCCAAAGGCCAAAGCTGTTGAAGCTCCCCCCACCTTTCTGAAGAACAAAAAAGGGGGCATTGTTAAAAGGCATAAATATATAAGTATGAACTGCCACAAAATATTGCCAGTTGTTCCAGTTATCAGCCTGGTCTGCCATTCCACTCCCCTAATTTTCCTACTCGGTCATCACTCAATTTTTCTATGAACCACTGCACTGAAAGTGGTCCTTCCTTAAATGTGCATTTACTCTATTTTCCCATATTTTTGTTCCCAATAAATGTACCCTTTGCAAGCCTCTTAATCTTCGTTGGAATGCCATTCAGCGCCCATTTTTTATTCACGTACAGCTTCACCCGCAATGGATTTTCTTGCTTATTATTCGATGGATGCCTCTGTTGTGGAGGGGGGGACCCTCTAGGTTTGGGAATTACCGCAAGCTTTGGATAATCATAAAATGTAAAGGTGTTGAGCTGTAGCGGCATCTTGGTTCAGGAAATGCAGAACAGACCAAGGGCTGTGCCATCTCTAGCCTGGAGAGGAATTCAGTTCAGGCCGCTCTTCATAGAAGGCATGAGAACATCGGCTGGATCCGATCAAGGATCCTTTTAGTTCAGCTTGTGGTGTCCCCCCAGCAGAAGCCTACAAATACAGACATCAAGATAACACGGACCTTCAATCTCATCTAAGCCTAGTGTCTAGTCCTACAATCTGGGCGATTATCCCAAAAGGGTTTGCACCCACTTCCTATTTATCATCTGTTACGATACTGAAATTTTGTAGGGCTGGGCTAGACACACACACACACACACACACATATGGAAGTGACTCTGGGCAAGCACATATGTGCTATCTGCATTGTAGTTGAAGTTTCTGATTCATTTATTTACTTCTATATTATGTTATTTTCTTCTTCTGTTATTGCACTTTTACCCCTGCACTTTTATATTCTAAATTTCATTCTTATTCCTTCTTATATATCTTATATTTATACAGACTACTTGTCAACTGATACACACACGCACACACACACACACACACACTGTATATATATGTGTTCTGTGTGTGTGTTCTGGCTGCATGGCTGTAATAAAGTTATTTGATTTGATTTGACAGCAGGCTATTGTTCTACTGGTGCTTTTCAGCAGCTGGTAGTTGGGCATCTTCTTTGTGATGGAGAAGGTCATACATAGCCATCAAGGCTTGTAAATACCAGTAGTCCGGCTTCCCATGGCTCTACCCACTTGCCTTTTTAAAAAATTCATGGTCATCATCCCAGCCAATGACAATGAATTTCACACCTTTGACTTCATGCTGTGGGAACAAGGGTTCCTTTCATGGATCCTGAATCCTACCCCCCACCCCTCTTTCAAAAGAAAGAGCAAATTCATAAACATGTGGTGACTCGCATGGCTGAATAAGCCAGCCCAGAGGTTCATCACCACGGATAGATATTTTAGTGGGCATCGGATGGACTCTCTTTTCTTCAAATGCACATTTTCCTTGGATACGTTCTCAGAGAAATATCGATTCCTAGCTGGGAAAGAGCAGGGAAAGAAAACCAGCTGTGCTTCCAAATAGTTTCTGCTTAATTTTAAGTATTTTGCTCTCTCAGCTTTGTGGTTTCCATCCACCCTGATCAAATGGCCCACCCGAGTGATATACGAAGCAGCCCATGTAAATGGACTCAAAAGTTCTGGGCAAGCATCCAGTTTGAGCTGTTGATTCTCAAAGACTTCTGGAATGGATCCTTCTGATCCATCAAGGACTGTGTGAGGGTCTCCATATGAAGATGGGACTTAATCACCGACCATTTGTTTTCTTCTTTCAAAAATCTCTTTACGAAAATCCACTTCCTTTCTCTCTCTGGCTTCCTGAGGATATGCACCAGAAATATTTCGGTTCCAGACCTAGTTTGGCTTGCATTTTCATTAACAGTACATTTTCCAGCCTCGATGTCCAACATATCTGGAAGGCAAACATTTTACTTCCAAGGAGAAAGAGAAACAGGCCTGCATTAGCAGTTAGCAGAGATATCAAGGCCACATTCCATCCATGCAGCTTGAGTTGGGAGGGTTGCTAACTTATTACAGACAATTACATTGATTGAGTGTATTTCTAGCCCGAGGAACAGGCATATTCATGGCTTTGAAGCACTTGGGAGAATAAGCCAATGTGATTGGTGAGAACAGGCCTTGAGCAACATGGAAAAGCAGTGGGCAGATTTTAGATAATGACCATCAATGTGAGAATTGGCATGGTAAAAATATGCCCCTGAAACATTGGAGAGCAGATGATCAAACCCACCTTCAGTTACCAGTGTTCTGATCTTAGCTGCTGCCTTCAACAAGTTCTACATCAGAGGCCAATGCATCAAAAATAGTCTTCTCAATATCGTCAGTTAGGATAATTAGACTTATATTCCAGGAGAACATAACAGCTGTTGGCTTCTTGGCCACCCTGGCCTTGTAATTCCAAAAGTGAGTTGTTGGTGGTGGTAAGGTTAGGAATTTTAAGGAGATGAAATGGATACCATAAACCTGTGCAAGGGTTAAGACCCCCCTTTTTGTTCCTTGGTTCCCTCCCCAAAAATGCAAAGAAGGGCCCACAGGTTTGGATCCATCGACTCTACAGGGGAATGGGAGGCAACAAATGGGATTTGGGGAAGCACATCCAATTCCTGGTTCACCCTTCCTGTACACCTGCTGTATTTCAAGCACATAGAAGCTGAATCTCTTTAGATGTTGTTGAACTACAATTTCTAGCAGAGTCAAGGTTTGGGATGTTGGAAATTGTAGTTCAGTATTATCTTAGGACCATACATTCTGCACTTCTGCTAATACTGGTATCCTCCAAAGATGGAACTTAATTTAAAAGGGGGAGCCCTCTGCAGGGATCCATCCATCAAACCAGGTTCAAAACGATGGGTGGAGCCTTATGTTCTTATCTGTAGCCTGCAGCAATCCAGTCTTTCTCCTTTTCTTAGACTTCCACCACCACTTCCAAACAGTAGGTGAGAAGGGCAATGCGTCTTTTATTCAAGTGCTGCTCTACCCAAACTAAAATAAAAGAGTGTGCCCTTTATCAATAGAATCCTGAGGAGGAAGCAAGGATGAAATTGTTCCATGCCACTTTTCGAAGTTCAAAGATCTATTTGCTTTCCAGTCCCTCCTGCTCCTTCACCACCACCACCACCAACCCAGTCTGCAGAGGCATAGCCCAGATTTGAAGAGCCATACCACCATTTGATTCTGCGGAAGGGATTAAACTCAGCCTGACTTATGAGACCTATTTTTTCCTCCCTTCAGGCTGTTCCAATATGTATTTACTCTTGACACCTTTGCCTGAGTCAGCAGTTGCTTTGAGTGGGGTGACTCTTAAAGCAGACAGCTTTCTAATCAAACAGAAGGTGGCATTATCTGTGAGTCAAGCCTTTGTAAAATGCTCAGTCTGGAAGCCATTAAATCACTGAAAGACATTCAGGGAGGGAGAATTTCTGAGCTGGAAGCAGAAGCACACGAGTGATGTATCTACATCTGGGTGAACTCATTTCTCTTTCATCTCAATTGTTGAAACAGCTTTCTGATTGCTTTATAGTCTTCTCTTCTCTTCCCCCTCTTCCAACATCTCCCTCCATCTCTCTATTGGTTCGCTTTTCATGAAATCTCTTGGCCTGGGGCATCCGCTCCATTTTTCCTGTCTGTGCTCCAGTGATAGGTAATACCTAAGAGCTCCAGAATGATATGAGTTGATTTCTGGTGACAGAAGATGGGGAGATGAGGAGATGGATTCTGGAGATGGGAGATAAGATGAGGAGATGGATTCTGGAGATGGGAGATTGGGTTCAAATTAATGATGTTATTATGTGCCACGAATGGCAGGTAAATCAACATGGAGAAATTGCCATGCTAGGGACACGGTGGCTTTAATTTCATCACCCGGGGCAACTGGAACTTGATTTATTTATTTGATTTAGATAACTGCTCATCTCACACACGACTCTGGCTGGCTTGCAATAAAAAAGATTAAAAAAATAAAATAAGTCACATAGCAGCCAAGCATCATAAAATAACCATCAACAAAGCCAAGAGACAGGCACTAGCACACTTCCGGGGCCCCAGGTCCAGGCCCAAAACCAAGTTTTTAGGACCTTGCGAAAGGCCAGCAGGGTCTAACCTAATCTCTGGTGGAATGGTGTGCCACACCAGGATAAAACTTGTTTTATCTTCCATCAGGACAGAGTCGCTAGATAGCAATTGCTGTCTCTTCTAGAGCATCCTGGTATGAACCTCATTTCCATAGCCAATCACTCACCATTCAGACAAAATGTCCAATTAGAAGAACAAAGTGAGTATAATTTTGTACCTATTTCTATGTTTTCTTTTCCCTTGACAGACGTGTGGGTAGAGCGTGAAACACATTTCACAAACAAGTGAAGGTGGCAATAATTCTTTTTCTTGTGATTATGTGCCAGACAAAGGCTTGCATCATCAAGAGATGACGTTTTGCTGAATCATGAAAAAAAAAAAGATTTTGCAAAAAAGTTTGTTTGTTTTTTGGTAAAAAAAGTGTTATTTGCAAATGGCCTCTGCTCCAGTTGCAAACTTAGTTTTCTTGTGGCGAAGCGGAATAGAAATGTAGTAAATAAAATCCTCATGGACAAATTCATGAACTGTGTGGGTGTATTGACTTCGCCGGATAAAGATCTAGTTTTTGAAGCCCAGGAAAATCAGATCCTAGAGGAAATCTGTCCTTCTGAAGTGTCTCCAAATGAGGGAATGTACAGTTCTATAGACAGGATGACTTAGTTTTATTCATTTTAGCTTGGATCCTGCCATTCCATTCCAAGAGTGCTCAAGGACACACACACATTTATAATTAAAAGCCAAAATGCATGGCTAACGCTCAAAATTGTCATCATCCAACTCAAAATTCCTAGCTGAAAAGAAAGAACTTGACTCTTTTTCAAAAGGTAAAGAAAGGTAGGACAAGATTGAGCACAGTTCCAGAGTAGGGTTGTGTGAATCTTTCTTTCAGAGATTCTTTTCAAAAGGAATTCAATCAAATCTCCCTTCCAAGTTACATGTTTTAACTGAATCGCCAAATTGGTTCGACACATCAAAATGGGAACTTTTGTCCTTCATTGTCTTGATGACCCAACGCACATCTGTGCATGACTTTTTCTGAACTGGGTCAACAACTGAAATCGACTGGATGATTCAGCCTGATGATTCAGATGGAATCAACCCAATGGGTCAACTTGATTCAAAGCAAAGGAAGACATTGAATTGGATCCCGCAATCCTATTCCATAACTTGGAAGGGATGCTGAAGAAAACTTCCTATGTTGGGCAATGGCATGCAGATCTCAGGTTCCCAGTTCCACTCCTGAAGCTTCTGATACTCCAAGGAAAGGAAAAACAACTGAGATTTTCTGCAATTGCAGAAAGAAAGTGCAACAAAAATCTTCCTCTTCTACCCTTCCACCTGTCCAACAGTCAACTGAATTTTCGCTGCCCTTCAGGTTTTCCTTCCCTACTTTCAAATGCTTTCCCTCCTTCTTTCTTTACAGATGAAGACTAAAAATACCTAAACGTACACGTTAAAAATAGAATAAAAATCTAATAACAGCAAGATACATATCTGAACAGAACATCCACAAAGTAGCTACAGTATTAAATGCCAAAACTGTAGCTGCGGAGCAAACTTTGGCTACCGTTCAGAAGATCAGAGATCTAAAAGGAGAAAAATATTCTGAACTATCATGGCTTTTGGTTAGAAGGAGTGATATCAGATTTGCTCGCCAGGCTGAATAAAAAAGACAGGTCAAGAACATGGGAGAAATGGACTCTATTCCTCCCACGGGGCAGAAATATTCTAGCATGGGAATGTTACTAAATTTTCCTTTCTGTAAGGAGGAGGATTGAGTGGGAAGTGTGAAAGCTCTCCTATGACATAAAGTGCTGGCTAAATAACTAGATTATGTGAAGACCGAGTTCTCTTGGGAAGTCTATAATGCTCTGAAAGGTGGAAGGAAAGAAATGAAGAGGATGACCAGCAGCAGTGGATGGACCAGTGGATGGACTCAGTTACAGCGGTGAAGGGTGCACCACTGGAAGACTTGAAGGACCAGGTTCGGGACACATCCTTCAGGAGAAAATCTATTGACATGCTCACTATGAGTCAACACTGACTTGATGACACCTAATCAATCAGCCAGAAAATTAGCAATAGAACAGTTTCCCAATCCAATTCACCCCATTCAATGAGGGACTTGTACTCAGGTCTCTCTTGATTTCATTACTGAAGATCCATTGCTTCAACTCCAGGAAGGACGAACAAAGTCAAATACTAAGCAGAGAGGCTCTGAGTCTATACCTTTCTTCCATACTGACCCATAATTATCCTGTAAGATCAAGGAAGTTAGTGGTAAATGCAAACTACCAGCCAATAGCTGCACATAAAAACAAGACCCAAAGGATCTTAGTCCTACCCTCTGGTTAGCTGTTACCCTCCACAATGCCTTTCTCTCTGCCCTTAAATTGCATATCAATGGGATGACTTGCAACTGACCCTGAAAAGACTAGGGAGTTGCTGGCTATCACTACTTCCTATTCTTCTTTCCTCCTCTTCCTCCTCCTCTCTAGATTGTACATAGAATAAGGAAGCCTGCTTCCCTCCAAAAGGTGTGTTTAGTATTCATACAATTTTAAACAGGCCTTATCTAGTCTGAGTAGTTCTGCCTGCGCTTTGTTCAGCCCAAGGGATTCTTCAACAGATGAGCAGATTACCTTCTGCTTCTCTTCCCTCCCCCCCGCTTCCTTTTAACACCTTCAGCTTCTGAATTTCATATCTGGCATTAAATCCCATCTCCCTTTCATGATATATCTTTATGTCAATGCTCAGTTCTATTACAACGTTCTCTTCTCCTTTCTTCAATTTCCTCTATTATTCATATTTTATCCAGTAATATCATTTTGGTAGATGAGCCAGAGACTGTCACTTCATATTTATGAACTGAAACGCACCGGGTCCTTATTACTGGATGTTTATGGAAGTCCATGAACAATAATGCGACAGGGAGAAGTAGAAAAGGTTGATTCTCCTCCTTTGATTGTCATTCCTTCTAATAGTGAACTCAGCTGGTGAGGGCTAAAAGAACTGGAGACAAACATCTGGTCAGTGAGCAGCAAGACAGAGCTACCTTTTGCTCAAGGGACCATTCTGTTTCACAATAACAACCACCACCGCAACAACAACCATTCTTAAAGATAACCCTACCATTGGAAAACGAATAACAAAGCAAGACATATTGGCTATATTCATAAAAATTGCCAAGCCTTTCACCAGCCAATCCTCACCATTCAGAAGGTTGTAGGGTCGATTTCCTTCTTGGAGACAAGATCTGTTATGTACCTTACACTGTGAAGTTTTGATAAAGCTAGATAACAAAACTGTGATGGGGGATCCACCATGACAAAATGAGTCTGAAAGCTGTACCTTCTTATATTGGTGGTTTGTCTCCGGCCTTTTCTTGGTTTCTTGTATTAATTTGCCGGCCAGTGGCAGTAATAAATTGAATTTGAATTCTTCAGCCTGGTTAGTGAATTAATCCACTTTCTGGGTTTTCACAAGACATTGAACACTGAATGAATACATCAAGCTAGGCTCACAGAACCAACAACAAACTAAGGAAGGTTAAAACTAGCGAGCTTAACATGCTGGGCAAAGGCATCTGCTCGGTTTTTCACTACCCTGGTTAACTGTGTTGTGTGAACACACCCAAAGAAAAGGAAGGGGAGGATGTCTTGCAGTTTTGTAAAATAAATACAAATCTAGCCTTCAGAGAACCAAGGGTCCAAGGGTTGTTCTTCATCTAAGTTTGCTACTGGAAATCTTTGAGGTTTACGAGGTGGGGAGGAGTATTCTATATTTTGTTCCTTTGTTTCCACCTCTTTTTTTTTTTCTTGGTTGCCCTTTTAAATATCACTGAAGACAAAAGAATAAAAAACCCATAAATGCCATCCCAAATAGGGTGCTGTAGAGTCCCTGTTGCTACCAACGGACTTTATGGAAGCTGGAGTTCTGTTGTCAGTCCCTTGGGTCTCTCTGAAGACTTTCTCCCAATTGTGGGTATTTTTAACTCCTCATGTCATTGAGATGCTGTGGAAGTCATTTGTCTAAGTGACAAAAGAGTTTATAAACACCAAAGGCGTGCCGTGCCCAATCTTTTTGAGAGCTGATGCTTGTGGAAAATTGCTCAGAAGAAATCAAAATGCCTTCTGCTTTGCTGACAAAAGCCCTGGAGCCATACCGTATGATACAGCCTCTCATAACAAGCCTTCTCCTCTCACAAATTTCAAAATACTTTTTGCAAAACAGCGATTCGTTTGTAGCTAAGATACCTCAACTTCAGCTTCATGCTGGGGCCAAAAGTTTCCTTTTTTAAAAAAGTTACCCTGTACAATCTCTTTCCCTTTTTCCAAAACCTGCAAGTGACTATTATTCTTGTCTTTGAACATCTCCCACCTCCATTTGGCCAATGACAAGGAGTTCTACCAAGACCAGAATGCAGAAATGAGCAATGAAAACTTGTTGGAATGTCCCACACTCTTTAGGTTTGTATGTTTGTGTGCCTTTAAATCAGTCTTGATTCCTGGGTTCTCACAAGACATTGTGAGGGTTCTTGGAAGTAATTTGCCTTTGTCTCCTTCTTCCTAGGGCTGAGAAAGAGGGACTGGCCCAAGGTCACCCAACTGGCTTTGGGCCTAAGATAGGACTAGAACTTGCAGTCTCTTGGTTTCTAGCTTGATGCCTTAACCACTACACCAAACTTTATTTACAAATAGGTAAATGGAAGCTTGACAATGGAGAAGCCCAACTTACAATTGTTCACCAGGTGAAATGGGGTGGGGTAATGATGAAGCCCGGATTCAAACTTCCACGCAGCTTTGAAAGATATCCAGATAGTAACTTCTCTATCTGTTACTATAGCTGAAGATCCTGTTACAGGTTTCATTCACCAAGAGAGGCTAGCCTAATGGGGAATCAAATCAGATCTTTCCTCTAGCAGTGCTCTTACTTTGTAGAAGTCCATTAGAGAGATTAAATTACTGTCTTTCAGATGAGCAGCAAAAGAAGTTTATTGCATCCAACTGTCTAGGTTTGCATGAGACTCAGACGGAACCAGTTATAAAAACCTAACAGCAGCATTTCTACAGCACATTAAACTTAATTTTAACTTTGAACCTAGGTCAGTTAAGGGTCACTTTCAGCACATCCCATTTCATTCCTCTCCCATCATACCCAATTGACATTCTGTGCCAATGGGTCAGAAGGCTGTGAATCTTTGTGGAACCAGGATAACAGCCACCAACAACTAAGACTTGAGAATGGCTGCATCTTCCTCTTCCTGATATCGTTGAGATGATGTTTAATTATTGGCAGATTCTTTGGAGCTTACTCTACTGAATAGCCACAAACAGATTAATAACTAACTATTATGACTCACATTTCAGTTGATTGTGGGATGGAGTGAGCATTCCTGGTTGCTATAT